>CM026198.1:17850510-18450510 GCA_014839995.1 Xenentodon cancila | reverse complement strand
TGAATTAGGAGATTCGAGCACAGTTTTCATCTCATATACAGTAAGTGCATTTAATGAATTTGACATCTACTAAAGCTGCAGGCAGCAGCCACGTATATGATTGCATTATAGGTGCAGTCTGCAGCAGATAAGAGATGTATTTTTAGACTTGCTTCTTCATGTGAAAAGTAGCTCAGGCTATTTCTATAACTGTTTAGACTCCTGTCACTTCTGTATTATGACTAATTCTCTGTTCCTCAAATGATTTCTGTGTTGTTGCTCTTAGAAATGAATAAGTTGCAATTGGACTCTCGAAAACTTTGACTTTTAGATAAATTTAAACAAGTCCTACATCTCCTTCGTTTTTAAAAACGTTGAAAATAACACAATGGACCTTGTGACCAAAGAAAAAATGCATTCTCACTTTCACTCTTATATAATGAGAAAAAAGATGAACTCATTCAGTGGTTTGGTTTGATCTCCAACGGCCCACTCACACAAGCTCTCAGTAAGTCTTTACGTTTATCAGAGGCCAAATACCACAAAACTTTAAAAAAAAATCTATCTTTCACCCTTCAGCCCAATGTGAGTCACTCCTAATATTTTGCAGCGCTGTTTCTCGTTAGTTCCAATTCAATTGAGAGCAATTTATTTTATTTGGATAGTTACAAATTCATAGCGAATGTTATCTCAGGGCATTAGACAGAGAAGGCAAAAAGGTTCACGTCAATCCAGTCTAACTCTCCATTTACACTCCAATTAAATCCTGTTTGTTACAATCCAGTTAATTTTACTTCAGTCAAATGAATTATCGTTGTACACATACAATGATAATGAATCAAAATAAACCAACAAATTGCATTAAACCTTCACCATCCTGCACATAAACAAAGTGATACTGGAAAGCAAAAGCTCCTTTTTAACAACAGCCCCTTTTTACATTGCTGGAAACCCCCTGTTCATACCTAAATTTAGTGTGTCGCTTGTCCTTTTTACAGTAACTGACACAGGGTTGGGTGTGGAGCCGGGCCCGTCAGTGACCGGCCTCCAAGGGTACACTTTATCGTGGGACTGCGCTGATGTAAATAGGTTGACAGCCGAAACAAACGGGAGACAGAGCACAGCAGCAGGTTGGATTTTGGTTTGTTGACAGTGAAAATAAGAAATCAACTTTAGAAGTGAACACAGGATTGATGGAAATATAAAGTTGAATAAAAAAGAAAAACAAAAGGTCCACGCTGACAATGTTTCAAACATGGTCTGTGGCTTCTGCTTTACCTTCAACATTGATGCGTTTATGTTTTCTTTAATGTTAGAAGACAGATGAGGAGGAGCCGGATCAAAACACAGAGTTTGAGACAAGAACAAGCAGAAGCACAAAGTTACACTAACCCCTTCATGCAAAAAGTAATATAAATAAAAAAAAAATTGTGGAACTGACTCAGATTATTTCAACTCTGATCACACACGAAATACATATAAATGATGAAGATTTCTTATTTCCTAAAATGATCCTCTCAATTCTCGGTCAATCGCCCTTCCTGTTAATGATGCAGAATGTAGCACAGCTTTTTCTCATGAATATTTTTGAACCGTGCTTTCTGGCAGACTATATCAATTTGTCCAGCTTAATTATGTTGTGGATTTTGTGTCACTGTAGTCCCAGTCTAGTGTAGAAATGCAGGAAATTCAGTCACTTTATTTTGCTCTGCAAGAGAACCCCATTATTCATTCTGTTCCCTCTGCTTTTCCAAACAAAGTTACACCCATGTGGGAGAGAAATGAATACCGGATTACAATTTATATTGAAGTCTTCCAAACCTCCTACTTGAGATCCTCATGCTTCCATAATAGGTCCCTAGATAGTACGCTGTAGTGTCCTTGTCGGCGAGGTAGGTAGGAAACATGTACAGCCGAGATCCCCAGCAGCCAGGCTGAGTGAGCGCCTGCTGGCAACAAACACGACTGGCGTGGCAACAAAACAATCACATTGTAGACTTCTAAACTGTTCTCAGAGCAAAAATAATAACATTTCAATAAAAAGAGTCAAACAGTGATCATTTTAATTTTCTGAGAAATAAATGAATCAGCTTATAGACATTCCTTTTCAACTAATTGTGAGAAAAAGTACCAGAATACCTTCACAGAACTGCTGCTGATGAATAGTTATACTTATATCTTATATATCTTGTCTTTTGTACATTTGACGGCGTGTCTGAGTCTCTCATCTCTGTTCTTCATTCTCTCTTTCTGATCTCCCTTTTCCGGCTCTACCCGGCTGGACTTCGGCAGGAGGGTCTCCCCCTTATGATCCAGCTCAGGGTTTCTTCCCTCTTAAAGGGGAGTTTTTTTCTTGCTGTTTCTGTAATAATTGCTCGAGGGTCATGTTCTGGGTATCTGGAAAGCATCTAGAGGCAACTTGTGTTGTAATAGATGCTATATAAATAAAACTGAAATTGAAATTGAATATAAAAATTGTAAAAACCGCCCCAAAGGCCAGAGCTGTTTGTGGGGTTCAAAGGCAGATGCTCCATAGAGAGTACTGAGAGTTTTCCTGCTGGGCTGTTGGATCATTAGAGTGATAAAATAGAGGAGATATGTTTAGTTAATGTCTTTTGATATCCCTTTATTACTGAAATACCATGAACCCCCCCTTTCTGTTGTCCTCTTTGTACTTGTACAGCCAGTGTCCATGTGTGTATCATGCTGCAGCAAATTGGTTGGTACAAATTCTCTCAGATCAGTGAGCTCTACTTTACAAAAATTAAAAAGCTATTTCTGATTTTGAAAAAGTATTTTAATGGCCCATTTTGTGATGTACTATCGTACATTAGAAAGTCTCCAAAAGGCCCAGAGCCTTTATACTTTATAAAGGGGAGTGGTGGCCTAGTGGGGGGAGTGGTGGCCTAGTGGGGGGAGTGGTGGCCTAGTGGTTACAGTGGTGGGCTTGGGCGTGGAGGACCCAGGTTCAAGCCCAGGGCTGCCCACAAAGGTAAATCACTGGGGGCCCCTGAGCAAGGCCCTTAACTCCCAATTGCTCCCCGGGGCGCTGCCCTGCTAGCAGCCCCACTGCTCACTAGTGAAACTAGTTGATGGGTTAAAAGCAGAGACTAATTTCGGTGTGCATCATACATACAGCATGTGCACGATGTCCACACTGACAAGAAAGGGAAGAAAAAAAGAAAAAAAAAAAAAAAAAAAAAAAAAAAAAAAAATAATGAATGCTCTGTCCATGACCACATTTCTGGATCTTTATTTATTCATTTAGATCCAGTATTCCCCCACCCTGACCATTTTATTGTATTCACACACCACATGCTTGATCTTATGCATACCCTGTAGATTACATTTACACTAGCCATGTTATCCCATTCTGATTTTAGTACAGATCTTTAGTAAAGATTTGTTGGTTCACATTCATAAGAACAAGTTTTTTTTTATGTCAGAATTTAATGTGAACACAACAGCTCTCTAAATTGGCAAAGATGTGGAACAGATGCCATCCTGCTTGTGTCATTTGGGTCAACGACAGAAAATGTCAAATGTAGGAGACGATATTGAAGTGGGAGATTTGATTCAGCCTCGATGCAAACAGTTTAGTATGGAAGCAATCAGAGCTGTGATTGGTGACATCTCACCACTGATACTGTCACTTTCTTCCACTTTTGCTGATTGATTTTTTGCCACACTGCCGTTCATGATGCATGCCTGGTGGGACGTGTTGATATCTGAGACGTCCATTGTCGCTCAGGACATGTCACTGGATCAGGTACATATCTAGGACCGTGTACTTAAATGAGACACGGTTATGATTGGATTTCTGTGTTAAAAAAAAAAAAAAAAAAAATCATCATCATTTGCATTATTAGTGGGGGGAAAAAAATCAGATACTGGTCACTTTATCTTTATAGCAGGAGTTATTTTTATCTGTTTTAGAGAGATCTGTTGAAATTGCAGAAGACTTAACAATAAAACCAATTAAAATATAAAATTAAATGAAGATAAAATCCTTGATAGGGTCAAAGTGTTTTTTTTTAATTTTTTTATTGATTAAGCGTGTTCTGATGACACGCTTGTTTACTGTGGGAATTTTCTTTCCAAGCTCTCGCTTTTACTCCTGACATAATCTGATGTGAAGACATGGCTTCAATTCTTGTTCTCACCTCTCAGAGATAAAAGCAAATTGATGTAACACAATGGAACTACAGATCGTCTCTCGTGGCCGTCCTCTCTCGTCCTTAGCTGTTTAAACATATCAGCGCAGGCGCTCCACAGTGAGGCCTCCATTTGTTCCCCTCCTTTCGTGCAAAGTTGTGCTCTGCATCGGCGGGGCCTTACACGAGTAGGTCAAGTGTTTATCTGCATATGCAATCATGCAAGAATTATAAAAGAAAGAAAATGAAGAAGCCTTGTGTTTTATGGTCATGATATTCATATATGACGTCTTATGAGGAGCTCTCTGGCGGAGTACTTTCAGCTTCCACAACTGTTTTTTATAGATGCTGTTGACTATTGGTAGAGGACGGGACAAAGTCACAGCTAAATTAATCTTCTCATTAACATGGTGCAATAAAACATATTCCACATAACACCGTGTAGTATTTCTTTATCTAACCCTTCAGACTCATTTCTATTAATCTGCTTTTGCGTAATTTTTCTTTCACTCACTGTTTGCTTTCAGTTTCACTATTAAGCTTCTGTAGTTTTAAGCTTCACAATTTTGGTGAGATTCAGACACTTAAACTACTTGCTTAGGTTGACATGAATGTAAACCGATAGGAAAGATGAAAAATCTACTCTTTTGTTTTACTTCAAACCCACTGTGGTGGCATATAAATACAAATCATAAAAAAAAAACTCTGTAATTGTCCAAATACTACTGGACCTAGCAGTATGTTTTGTGAAGTGAAATAAGTAAAACCTGATTTAACATGGCTAATCAAAGCTGCTTTCCTGAAATGTCACTCCTGATTTCAGTATCCATAGTCAGAGAAAGTGATGAAAGAAAACTGATGTAACTAATCCAACAGTGGGTGAAAATGAGAAAAATGCATACTATTTAGTCGGGAGGCCGGGTTATGCATTCATATGAGCCTTAATGTCAAAGTCTGTCCAGAGTCAGAGTCTTCTCACAACATGTCATTCTGCATAACAGTATAATGAATGCTAAGCATGCTGTGGTTGTGTAAAATCAGCTTTTTCTCACTTTGATAGCATCATTTTCTGCTGTTTTGTCAGGACATATTGACCTTGACATTAAAAAAAAATCATTCCAAGACAGTACAAAATGTGTACCTCAGCAACATCATCCATCAAAGCTGTATGTGGCCTGTTTTTAAAAAGAAAAATATATTAAAAAAATATTAAAACAGACCACAGTGTTTTCCTAATTCAAACTAGGATATTTTAGCCAAATGCTAACTGACTACAGAAGAGCTACGCGGTGGCTGGCGGTGGCGCTTATTCGTTACCGTTGTCACCGTTGCTGTGAGCGAACATGTAATACCTGTAGAGACTGAGGAGTTGCATCCTGTCGTGACTCAGGGACGGCATTTCCAGATTTCAATTTGATTCAGTTTTATGTATATAGCATATATATATATATATATATAGTTTTATGTATATAGTACCCTCCCCATGTGGTTAGAAGAGGTATTGTGCCAGAGTGGAAAGAAAAAAAAGCGAAAAAGAAACCAATGATTCGGGGCTTTGCATTGTACCCTGTTGCTGTATTTTTAATAAAGTCTTCCATATTTGTGAGACAGTGGCCTCTGAGATATAACACAGTAATATGCTTTCTGCAGGTTTAAGACTGTCCACTGCATGCTGTATCCTCTCACCAGCTGGTGTCCCTGAATACCTGATAGAAGACTACGCTTTCCAAACACCCGAGACAAAGCTGTTGTGCTGCTGGATGAAACACTTCTCTTGGATATGGTTCAAAACAAGAAACTGATATATTAAATATGATGGAACATTTTAAGAAGCAGAAAAACCAGAACAAAGAAATGTGGCTGAAACAATGTGAAAACATTGTTTTCAAACAGTTTTTTTTTTTGACAGTTTTCTCAATGGCAAAAACAAAAAAAGGGGTTTCCTCAGTTTCTCGGCGGTGGCTCGAGTCATTACATAGAGATCACTTAGTATGAAATACTGTGAAGAAATGTTTTACTTTCTACTTTCTTTTGCCTTTACTAATGAATGACTTCTTCAAGACTTTTCAATCAGCTGTTTTGTTTTCTTTTTTTACTGAAATTTTATCATTTTGTTGTAAATTGTATTACTTTTTCCCCATGCAGAAATGGGTGCATGGAGGAGAAAAACAACAACTCATATCTTGTATTTATTTCATTCTTTCTTTTTAATCATGGAAAGTTGCTGATGATTAAAACTATAAACAAGATGCAGCCACGGGTGCGAGTAACTGCAGGTGGTGCTGAATTAATTTGAGCTTTATATACTGAGAAGGCACGGATTCTGTGTGTGCTTTCATGAAGGAGATACTGTCCTTGCGCCTACAGTATGAAGTCTGGGCACGCCGAACCTTCTTGACTTGCATCTCCCTCCTCAGCCAAAGTTCTTATCCTCCTTCCTTTTCTCACTTCTTCCCTTCTTCCCTCCACCCCTCCATCTGTCTACTTCCCTGCCTCTTCCTCTCTGTATATTTAGTCTTGTCCACAATGGTTGTGCTCTTTGAAGGCATCATCCTTTTTTTTTTCAGCTGCATTTATTGATTTAGTTTTGACAAAAATTTAAACAAGGATAACAAACCAAGACCACAACTGACATGCCTGACACCTGCTCTCCAGGCAGAAATCCCCTCACATTTGCGTGAAAATCTCATCAATCCGGACAGGTTCAGAATACAAATGTCACAAAAAAAAAAAAATACACATAATCCAATGTTAGTGTAGGTATAAAAAAGCAGCGGGGCTATGCGTGGCGTACCTGCGGAAAGATGACACTGCGGGCTGCCCGTTTGCTTGTTTGGTGTGAATAGGGAGGTGATGAATACCAAATACGCTGTTGAAAGCATCTGCGTCTGACCTTCCCCGCAGAAGAAGGAAAGTACTCGGGAAAGTATGGGATTTTAGCACATCCCTGTGAGAATATTGAGAGCAACCTATTTCAAGTTAAGATTGAGAGGACAGAACGTTTAGGGAATATGTAAAATTGCTCTGAAACCATTGTGTGTTGTTTCAGGGCTCCACTTTTTGTTTTTATCTGTTTTTTTATTATATATATATATATATATATATATATATATATATATATATATATATATATATATATATATATATATATATTTATTTTTTCTGGTTTAATAATCGAAAACAAAGTGAGAAATGGTGAGAAATTGGTTATTGTTGATCTATGACCCATGAGAAGATCCCTAAAGGTACAGTTCACTTTCTGGGGGGTAAGAATTGTACTCCAATCAAAAATGTCACGGGGGTGCAATGTGAAATGGCTAAAGGGAATATTATTACGACTTTCTAGACAACATCCACATCTGAGCATGTTTTCATGCCAAATCAGTACTGGCTGAGGGGTCTGATGCATCTTACTGATAGTTTTTTTTTTGTGCCAGATTAACACTGGGAAGCAGACGTTAATAACCTTCCCACATTGGTCATTTTTAACTGTCTACTAACTTCCATGCAAAGAGAAAGTAATTTATAACATAATGTCTATGTGTGGGTGTCCCAAATAGGGACCCTGGGTATCTTATTAAGTCATGTTGTGCCCCACCCAATAACCAACTATATCCTAAAAAGAGTCCATATGGGCGATGTCAGAAAAATTTAACAAAAACTCAGTTTCAAATTCTTCTTGCAGCAAGAAAGCAGTTACATACATGAGAGAGTAATGCAACTGCTTCACTAGTCACTTTGTGGGTTTGACATACATCTAGTGCGAGGCCTGATTATACGTACGAGTAACAAAGAACGAGGTGTTCACACATGGCACTTATACAATCATAAGACACACTAAAATGTAGTCACAAAAAGTCAAATAATATATGTTTGCAGAAGCATAACACCATATAAGGATAATATTCCTTTCAGGCGAACAGGCAGAGCTACCCAATTGGGAACACAGAGTGTGTGAACAAAACCAACAAACAACTGGACAAATCTTCGGCGACATCACCTGCTGGTTCTTTGAAGAATCTTTTTGAAACCTCTTCAGTTTACTGCACCATGCTGCAAAGGGGTGGAACAAGTAGGCCTGGAAACCAATCTGCAAATATGTTTGATTCTGCTGCAAAGTTTCATATTTTAACATGAAATGCTGGAAATGAAGTTGCTTTTGGAGCCAGCCTCTAGGGGCCAGTCAGGAAATGGCATCTTTTCTTACTTGCGCATTAGCGTCAACCTGGGAGTTTGAATGCCGGCGCTTGCTTGAGTCTCATATTTGCAGCCCACTTTTAGAATTTATGTGGCCCAGATATACAGGTGCGAGTAGTCGGGTTGCGACGAGATCTTTTGTTGTTTCTTTTGTTTCCCCATTAGCTGTTCCTATAGATCTGAAACATGTTAAAATGGCTCAAAGGAACTTTTTGCAATTTTTAGTTCAGCGGGTCTCCCTGTATGTGTGGAATGTAAATTGCTTACACAGGACTGTCTTTGATTTAATCTTAATTAGTCTCTTGATTGGTAGTTCTCTCTTTTTTTTTTCTTCATTCATTACTTTCATGAAGTTTCCTCTGATGTCCACTGTAACTCTGGGAATCAGTTCTATCTTTGTTGATGTGAAGTTGAAGTACTCACGAAATAGTAACAAATATGAATAGTTGTATAATAATGCCTCATAAAATTAATTTAATGTGAACATTTTCCTGTGACAATCAGAAAAAGTATCTGATCAAAGAATTATTGGTGTATGTGATGATTTGTTCGCTTTTAGCCCTTCAGTAAATACTAAATATACCCCCCCCCCCCCCCCCCCCCCCCCCCCCCCCCCCCCCGTGATGGAACATGGTTCTAAACCTCCTTGGATGTGACTGAGCTGGGATCGATCCAGTCCTGCTCCACCAACTACACCACGGAAATCCCAAACTCCTGTTTAAAACTGATCTGAATAAATTCACTTTAAACTGGAAATCAAATCTGTGCATGCTTTGCACAGTAATGCTGCTTTTATAACTACAAGTATATATTAGTATCTTAGTTGTTCTTTGTTTTCAATAACAAGGTAGTTGTGCTTTATGGTAGTGATTGATGATTATGTTTTTTATCTAGAAAAAGGTGCAATCCTCAGCACCTTTATGAGAGGAAGAACCTTTGACATATACTGTGTACGCACATACTGCATATTTGCAAAGTCCGTCTTGGCTTGTTCAGGCGTGAGAAAACCATGTTTGTGTATCCCCCTCTCCCTTTGCCTGACTGTGCCCCTTGTATAGTAGATTTATGGCCTCTGCTGTCTATAAACAGGACTAACTGTGGAAGCAGAGGACCAGGTCAATTGGAGGCAGAGTGTTACAGCTGTCAGAGGAACGGTGCCTCTCATCCTCTCTGTCCATCACAATAAATTGATGGGGCCTTTTAAAGGACAGGAAGGGAGAAACGATGCCTGGGAAGAATCTAATGATGGAAGAGGTAGCGGAGAGAGTGACAAGCCGGTATATCTGAGTCCAGAATAAAAATAAATCCTTAAAATATTTAATTTAATAAATCCTTTGGAGTGATATAACTGCTGAACTATTACTACTTCTGTTTTTTTCCAGGGTTAGGTCCCATAATAGCAATATATTCTTGCATGGGCGTTTAATGGTTTACGAACCATTCAGCAACATAGTTTCCATAAAGGAGACAGATATATCAAATTTTCACCCACAACTGAAATGTGGATAATGTAGAAAATTTAAAGAACAATTTTCTCTACGGTGTGTATTCATTTTTGGTAAATGATCCAATATCACATATGTGAATGGAAATTAGAGGGTGGAATTTAGAATCAGGTGTTCGCTACCGCTCAGATAATAATCAGATGTGAGAGACTCTTTAGAGCAGGGATCTGTTGTTGATTACGTCTCAAGAGCCTGTTTCAGAAACTGAAGGTCAGCACGCCAAGGCCCACGCCTGTAGCTGCTACCAGTGTCACATGGCATTTGTCAAGATGGTCCTTCCGGCAGGAGGTGAGCCCACAAAAGGGGCAAGCGAAGGTCCTCAGCTCTCACAGGGGAGGGTCACAGCCGAGTGTTCAGCAGCGGGGATGAGAATCATCACCTCCAAATCTGAGACCACAGTTCTCTGTGAAAAAAGGGTGAAATACCCTCTCCGGGTCAGGAGTGAGGTGCCTCCACACGAGGAGTTAAAGTCTTGAGAGAGGGTCTTGAGAGAGATCCAATTGAGGTGGTTTGAGCATCTGGTCCTGGAGTCCTTCCTGGCAAGATATTTTGGACATGTATAACCAGGGGGAGGGGTTCCAGAGAGACATCCAAGACACAGTGAATATGCATTAGCTGGTCAGGAAATACCTTGGTGTCCTCCTGGAGTAGCTGAAGGAGGCAGATGGAGAAAACGAGGTCTACCTTCTTAGGCTGGTGCCCCCATGACCTGAACCTGAAGAAATGGGCTTGAAGGGATAGATGGATGGGGTCTGTTGTGAAAGTCCTGACAACATGTTTGTCTTCAAGACTTCTTTAGTTCTTTTTCTGGGACATCATAACTAGCTGGCACACAACAACCTTGACCTTATCTGACACCATTAGGATGAGGAAAGGTTGTAAAAAAAGAACTAAGAAACTATGAAAATTGGCAATTTGTTGTAAGCTGACACTGCTTATGAGGCTATCGGGGTCTAGAACCCCCCCACCCCCCTCGTCCAACGCACTACAGTATTTAAAAAGCGCAGAACACCTGTTTAATACTCTGTCTAAAGACGAGAACACCTCATATAATTACCATGTGGTGTCTAAGAAACTATGAAAAGTTAGAAAATCATGATTTATTCCTTTAATTCAACATGTGCAGTGGTTGTATACACAATAAGGAGACGTGAGAAGAGCTGAACACCTAAATCCAATATGATTCCTTTGCCATGAAAGCTAAACTTCAAAAGGCATTAAACTATTAAAGACTTTCGCAGACGCACTTTCCTGCTTTTTCATTCATCCTGTCACGTATGCTTTCTATTCAGTTCAAGGACACATTTCTTTATGGTGAGAATATCAAATATTAGCAACGTTACAAATATACATTCTGTGTGGTTCATCTGCTATGACAAATGTTTCGTTTGCATTCTATTCTGAGCATCTTGTCACTGTTCTCCGCTCTCATTTTGGCCCTCAAGTTTTGTTTTATTCGGCTCCAAATTTGTTTTCTGCCTCATCTGTTTTGCCTCTCACCTCCTTTATCCCCATGCCCCTCCGTTGCTCTACTGCAATTTCTCTTTTCCCCTGCACGTGCCGGAGAAATGTAAAAGCTCATTTTCGGCTGCTTTATACGGGGGCTTGATTGTTTGTTGGTAAATGTGTGAGTGGTTGTTCAATGTGGGTATACAAGAATGTTTGATCTCCAGCATCTGAGTCAAGCATGTGTTTACTTTAGCCCTATCTTAAGCTCCATTAAGAGCACCGGCTGTATTGTCCAATTCCCGATTCAAAGGTTTACACTCATAAATACAATGTTGCATCAGACTTTCATGGGAATGTGAAAACCCTCTGAGACAGCACACACGCAGGTATTGTTTGGGATGCATCATTTGTATCAACAACAGTAAAAGAATGCTTTACGTGTGAGACCACTTTAAGAATAGGGTTTGGATTGCAGAATGTAAGTAATTGCAGCTGTTATTGGTGACATCTCACCAGTGATACTACTTGTCTTCATTGTCGCCGACTGACTTTTGTTGTTGGTGAAATGCAGCCGCTGTCGTAAAACCTCTCAGTGGATAAGTACAAACAAAAAGCTGCGTGACATCCGATGCCTGTTCCCTCTCTTAATGCATGGTTATGCATTGGATATAACTTGTATATCTGAGCTTGGAACACAAACTGAAATGACACAATTGGAAAATCTGAACTGACAAGTAGATTTGTGTCCACACAGCCCTGAAACACATGATACATGATCAGTCAAATCAATGGAAAAAAAAAAAAGCAAACAACAAAAAACAGATGGACGTCACTTCTGCAAAGGACTGTAGAGTGAACATAGGCTTAAGAGGTTCAATTTTGTATGTCAAACCAAAATCCATTGACTTAATTCAACAAATAGGAAATAGAAGTGTTTTAATAAAGCATTGTTGGGTCTGGGGATGCAACATCGGCCCCAGCTGAAATCTGATACCTTCCTTGAAGTTCCTCCTTCCTGTCACTTCTCTATCCTTTTTCCAAGAACAACAAGAACATATTCGAGTCGGATGCAATTCCATTTTAGAACAGTTAGCAGCACCAAAACAACAAATAAGAATGTTCTCCATCATTAAACCTTACAAATAAAATAAGAATGTTCTGAATTCTACTGCTGCAAAACGATGAAGACTATCCTAAATTTGACTAAAGATTCTTGCTGTGCCATTGAAATAAAATGTTCCGCTCAAGATAAAATACTCTCATGGTTGACACTGTTAGTGTGCCATAGGGTGCCATTCACCCAGAGTTATGGATACAAATCCATATTTAGGGTTCTCTTTAAAGACTTAAATTTAGAAATCTTCTTGGTTTTTAAATCTCTTTCAGTTTCCAAGCAAAAGCCATCATCAGCTCAAACTGACAGGCGGAGAGTCTCGATCTTAGGATCTGTTGGAGTCTTATGCCACCCACAGACCCTCCTTGTTGGTTGTAAGTCCACCGTAAATCGTTTACCTGGTTTTGGTCACATGAATCCAGGTGTGAAAAGTTGTGAGAGCTGAATTTTAAATGTCGGATAGATGAAACCTAAGGCCACCCTCTACTATTTAATGCTGGTCTTTCTCATTTGTCATAGATGGCTTCTTGTAGGCCTCTTTCAAAAATGTGTGTCTCCTCAAAAGAGTATCCTTTTTCCTTGAGATTCATGTATAGCGCTGAATATTGATCTGATGAGCCAGATTTGCTGTGTTGTGCCATGTGTTTGTGCAATTGTTATATAGTTTTCCATGTTTTCCATATTGCACTGGACTGAATACGGAACACTACCACATTTCTGTTTGAGTGTTTTGTTTTCTGAACCAGTTTTTGTCTGAGGATGGTATTGGGTTGGAAGTTAACTGGATTGCTGTGTTTGGGAAAGATCCTTCAGAGTTTTTTTTAGACACATAATGAATGACAACATTTTTGTACCTTATGACTGAGGGTCTACACCGGTTAGATAAAAATACATTGTTGGGATAAAAAAAAAGAAAAAAGAAACCAACAACTACAGCCTCAGAAATTCTGCGCCTTCATTACAACAGCACCTTGTTTCACACATATTGACAAATATGTCTTTAACACATTTGACTGAGCTGAAATAGACGGTTAATAAAGTTTAGAGACATACACCATCTAATACTTATTGATCAAAAGCAAAACCAGCTTTGGGGCTGAAAAT
Source organism: Xenentodon cancila (assembly GCA_014839995.1). NCBI lineage: Eukaryota > Metazoa > Chordata > Actinopteri > Beloniformes > Belonidae > Xenentodon > Xenentodon cancila. The sequence continues at coordinate 18,437,008 of CM026198.1, read as the reverse complement.
AAAAAGAATCAGATGAGCTGAAGGTAGAGGCAGAGAAAGGGTGTTCAGCAGGGAAATGATGTTAAGTCCCACAAACAGATGGTAGAGGGCAAGGTGAGAATTCTCCTCCCATCATGAAAACCCCACGAAGCACAAAACTCCAGCTGTGAAGCACACCAAGCGTACATCCAGCAGCCACCAAACGGCAGCAGCCTGCCAATAAACACCCTTTAATTAATAGTAAAGAGGAACGCTTGAGTCTGCGGCACTGGGAATGTAAATGTGAGCACATGTGGCCTCGTTCTGGAGGGTAAAAGAGGCTCGAACATGCTTGTCTGCGTTATCAAACGGTCACGGTGAGCTCCTGTGTGATCGGGGGATTGGATAGATTTAAAGTCTGATCAGCAGTGAAGGGTGGGAAATGGAGGGAGTAGATTTCTAGAAAATTCTCAGGCTGCTCTTGTGGAAATGAGGGAGGGGAGGGGAGACAATGAGGTGCAGAGTGACAGAAACAGCCATGCAGAAAAATGGAAAAATAACACAAGAGACAGGGTTGTTATGGTAAAAAAAAAAAAAAAAACCCAACAAGAACAAGATCAGAGGTAAAGAGGGATGAGAGGGAAGATAATAAAAGATGGATAAAAATGATAAAGGGAGGTAAGGAGATGAATACAAGAAATAAGTTACAGCAAAAGAAAATGCAAAACACGTGAAGAATTTTTACCAGTCCGTACTTCTGAGTTAGAGCAAACAGTTTATCAAAACTAAAAAAAGAAAAGAAAAGTAAAACAGCAGCATTTCTTAAATTTGATATGACTTATATTTCTCTGGAGCCAGTTCAAACACAAGATATATCATGTTTTCTTTCCTGTCAGTGTCATTTCATTTGTCAATATTCATCTATTGTTTGTATTTCAGGCCTGCAACAAATTCTAAAAAGTTTTAACAGTAAAGTTTCTAGGACTTTGTAATACTGTCAATTCTAATAACTCTTAAAAGGTGTCATGGCATTGAGGATACAAAGCAATAAAGAGTTTCAGTTGTAATTTTGTCCCCTTTTTCCTGTAAATGTGCATGTAGGAGTGCAACAGTGCGGGGCTGTTGAAGTTTTTGTTTCTAAATTCTAAGCCACACCTTTGCAATATGTGCAGAAAGTGGTTTTGCATCGTCTTATTGAAAAGCACATGGACATACCTGGAAAAGAGGGTTGGGAAGTACCACATTTACTGCTATAATATTACCTCCTCCAGATGAGGACGAGGGATAAACCGTAACAGACATTACAGACAACCTTTAATGTGATAATGGGATGATTATTATGTTGTTTTTTTGTCTACCTTCATCACAGACATGCTTCACATGCTGCCGATACCGTTTACAGATTTATAGCTAAAGGAAAAAATGGTGTCGTTTTAAGCCTCAGGTCCTATTCCCTCAGGACGAAAAACACATATCTCATAATTATTAACCAGTTTGGGAATTTCTGCACTAAAGTTAAGCGACACTTTCACAGGTCTGAATTTTAAGGAGAACAGTTAGCAGTTTGTTGAGATGCAACATAAAGCAATATAACACGTAATGAAACAACTTACTTTCTGGCCTGGATTTATATAAAAAGTACTAATCCAATTGTTGTAAAGGATAAGAAGTAACAAAGACATGAAATCTTTTTGTTTTGAGAATTGTGCCGAAGACTGGTCTTGAGGAAAGCATATGTTGCTTTGAAATATCAATGTACTTTTCTGCATTAATGGAGCAATCAGAAAGGCCAGAGGCAATGTTTGGACAGAGACGAGGCCTTTAAGTGACATTTGTGAACGCACCTTCATATTTTACTGTTGACAAAGGTTTTCCAAGCAGTTCCTTGTCCTCGCGGTCTTATCAGATATTGATGAATGGCAGTTATTGAGGCAGCGTCCTCCTCAGGCTTGTGGCCCTGCACTGCAAAAACAGCCACTCTACAAATAAGCACAAATTCAATAAATCTAGTCAGAATTGTCCAATTTTAAGCAAAAAAATTGTCTTTGTCTTAATTTTGTTGACTAGAATTCTTATTCTATTAATTTGCAAATAATTCTAAAAGTAGTCTTTGAATTTTCTTGAAACAAGTTTTTTTTTCTTACTTAGAAATGAGTTTTAGAAACGAGTGTGGCCTTTAGTCGCTGAAATTGCTTCAGATAATTTTGGCTTTATAAGGTCTGAAAAGAATTCAAAAAGGTTAAAATTAATGCATAAATCATCACATATTTTTCCCATTTTCTGTTTTTTTTTCTTTTTTTTGTCGCCATTTTTGTCACTTTATTGCTGCGACTTTCTGATTTGTATTTCAAGTTCGGTGCTTTCATAAGTCCCCCTCATTTTTCTAATCTTTTATTTTTTTGTTAAAATCACTGTTTACCTGCCTCAGCTTCACCTGTAAAAAATACGCACCGCTGCATTTGTGTGTTTTTTGCACTCTTTACCCTCATCCTACTCCACTTTGCATTGAGAGGCAGGTAAACAGTCAACAACCAAGCTACTTTCACATTTAATTTAGGCTCATATTATTCTTGAAACAAGAGGACTCTTGGAATTCCAGGGATTACCCTTTCCGCTCATACTTTGCATCGGCATTTCCTACCTGAGTGGTACTTGACCAAGGACAGCTAAAGCTGCATTGTACTGCTTGCAACAGTTGTCACTTGAGATTCGATGGCGCAAACGTTAATGTTCTCAGGGAACACTGCAGTTTACTTACGTAAGCTCAATTCTAATAATGTTTTTAAATCTACAGTCCCTGGCAAACAGTACTTCTGTTTGCTGTTATCTTGATTTAGCGCCGTAGTCCAGCCAACTTGTGTGATATTTAAAGAGGCAGAGTGAAAGCTGTTTTCTTCACAGGGTGATACCACTATATCAAGTCTTATCTCAGCAAGCTATGCAGCCATTTGCCAGCAGCTCTGATGTCCATACCACTGATAAATTTCAGATTAAAAGATTAAACTGGGGGTGTCAGGCAGCGTAGCAAGTTGAGCAGGTGTCCTATGTAAGGAAGCTGAAAATCCTTGTCAAAGCAGCCCGACTCTGTGACCTTTCACGGCACGTCTCTGCCTCCACTTCCTGTCTCACCCGCTGTCAAATAAAGACCACTAGAGCACCTCTCCCGATCCCCCAGACACACACACACACACACATACACACACACACACACACACACACACACACACACACACACACACACACACACACACACACACACGCACGCACGCACAACTTCATTTGAGTCAGAATCCCTCTTTTGCTGGTGAAAGTTCAGTTTAAAGTAGTTCAGTTTAATATCTTTGTTACATAATCTGTCTCACTATGATTCTAATATTGACAGATACACTACATTTAAAAAAAAATCAATGAAATGATAATAAAAAAAAAAAATAGTCCTTTAAATTTAGCATGATAGACTGGATACTTCAGGCATCTTTCGCCAGATTAAACTACAACTGAACCAAAAACACCTCGGCTTTGTTTGTCGATTGACTCTAACAGACACAGATTCAACAGCGTTTAAGGGATTAAGGGTTGTTTTCAGATGTGACTTTAAGTCTTTTCTGCTGTGAAAACAGTTCAGGTCTTTCTCATTGTTCATTTATTATGGCATCATTTTCCTTTTTGAATTTCACTACAGGGGGCAGTTGCATTAACACTACTGTATTGTCATTTAGAAATAGCACCATGTCTTTTTCTGTTACTATGCAACTGATAAATGACATTGACAGGGTCTAAAACCAGTCCCTAGTTGTTATATAGTCCACTGGTCCATGGTCATGCTGCAACACGTAAAATGATGTAGTTTGCTCATCTGTCAAAAGAACTTTGTGATACTATTACAATCGTTTTGTCAGTGCCGTTTATGATCACTGATCACTGATCACATATGTATCCTTACAACATAGCCTGTTTTAATGTCTTTTTAATACTTTGTACTCTAAGGTCAAAACACATGAACTCTCAGAGGATTTGAAGATGCAACAAACCTTATAACCTTGTAAGGATGAAGGTTTTTGCTGGAATTGATTGTATAACTTATCAGGATAATTTGCCTGATTATTACAAAAGGGAAATACTTATCTACATTGCATTTTTGCTGTATTTGGTGTTATTTTTTTCTTTGTATTTCATTGAGGTCCTTGCACAAAATTCAAACTGTCTAAGTGGGAGGGATTCACGGGAAAGACCGTTGCTTTGTATATGCGTGTGTTGCTGTCACACTTGTCTTTTACAGTTTCACGATAAAAGGATTCCAATAACCTTTTACTAGATTGATGACATAGATGTGGTTACGATCAACAATTTAAAGTAGAAAATTATGTAGCAGAGAAGGAAGCAGCCAGGCTTAGCTTAAAAGCTCGGTTTCCTGGAATTAACTGATAAACACAGATAGACAGAGAGACAAGGGGTCGGAGATAAAATGAGATATGATGTAAAAAGTAAAATACCAGTCAAAACTAATGTCCAGTCAAAGGCATGCCTAAACTTTTTACTGATGCCCATATAAATGATCACTCCTACAAACACTATGACTCTTTACACTGACCATGTATTCTTTATTTAAAATAATCAATTCATTCATTTTTCATTTCTGGTTCATTTTTATTCAGGATCACGAGGGTTCTCCTAGAGCCTGTCCTAGCTGTTATCTAGTTAAAAAATGGGGTACAGATTGGACAAACGATCAGCCCACTGCACGATGACGTGGAGACAAATGAGACAAACAACCATGAAAGATCTTGTTCTGATTGATAAATTTAAGTCCTGTATATTTGTGACTAACACAATATAATCTGTTATTTATTACCAAGACATCTCTGACATGTTCAATAAATTATAAACATTGGAAAATCATTAAAAAAACAGAAATAAATGGTTTGGAAAAGAATCTATCAAACTAGCTGTTTCTCCTCGTGCAAGAATTTTTTTTTTTTTCAATTACTGAGGAAGGAAAGATGACATCCCATCTCAGAGGATGACCTCAGATCTGAGACTGCCCCAATTATTTAAGACATCTGAGGGTGCAAAGACTCTGTCTGGGCTGATCAGCAGCTAAACCTTACAATTTGATATTTGCACATTTCACTTTAAAGGGTTATTTTCTATTTATTTATTTTATTTACTCACCTCATTTGGACACCACACAGCTGTTCAAAGGAGCTCAACAGCAGCTGTACTTTCTGAGGCGGCTGAGGATGTTTTGGTATGTCGCCCGAGATCCTCAGTCTCTGTGGCATGGCAGCGCTTCTGCTATGGCCAGCAAAGGCCTGCAGAGAGTGGTGAAGACTGCTGAGAAGATCACCAGGACTCCACTGCCCCGTCTGCAGAGTGTTTACAACCGCAGACTCCGCAGGAACGCTGCCTCCACACTTGAGGACGCCACCCACTCCCAGCACGCTTTCTTTCCACTTCTACCCTCAGGCTGGGAGCAGAAAAGTATGAAATGCAGGACCTCCATACTAAAGAACTCTTTCCTAGATAGCTGACAAGAGTTTATGATCATAAAATACTTTATGTAATGGAACTAGACTGTTTACATTTTCAATTTGCCCACGTGTAATTGCACACTCATTGCTGACTATAGCAAATACAGCCGTTATGCACTCATTTGCATAAACATGTAACTCCGTTTTTATAGTTATTTTTCCGCTTCATTTATATTTCTATTGTATTTTTGCACATGCGGCTTCTTCAAAAAGGCTATGTTGCTTGGCATTCGTTGGGGACAGAAAACAAAGAATTTCATTGCGCAGGGAAAAATGTTTTCTTAATTGGCACAACAATAAACTTTGAATCTAGAATCTCAGATAATAACAGAAAATAGCTGTCTGCCTCTTTCCATTTTGCTCATTCAGTTTCGTCATTTGTTTTCTTCAGTTTTTATCTCATCTCTCATCATCTCAATAAACTGAAAAGTAACTTTAAAAAACAGTGCCATGAAAAATTAGTAAATGCTGACTGAATAATCTTTTTTTTTTTGCAAGGTTCAAAAGTAGAGGAGAAAAGAAGGAAGTAACATCTCAGCAAATGATTATTAGTGTAATTAGCAATAGATATTAGCAAATAAATGAAGATAACAAATTAAAACATGATTTGCTAAGTAAATGTTATAATCTCTTTGTTTGGCCTCCCTTCAAAATCAGCATTTTTGCATTCCCTTCCAGCTTTTTCTGACATAAAAATGATGTGCAGATAGGAGAGGCGGTTGAATACCTTAGATCAACGGCACACATATGGCTTCATTCAGTATAAACTGCAGTTGTTCAATGTCATCAAATATGAGTGCTGATGCAGATTTCAAACAAACTGTCAGGAGCTGCACTACAAAAAAGACCCTTGATAAGCCTAATATTCCATAAATCTAGTCACAATTCTCTTATAATAAGCAAAAATCTCTTTTCCAATGGAATAAGAAAACATTTTTTGACTACAAATCTTAAAACTAGAAAAACAATCTAAAATAGACTTCTAATTTTTTTGATAAAAAAAGCCTTTTTAAAACTTTTTTAGAAATGAGATTTTGCAGCGTGCAAACCAGTGAAGCATTAAAACAAACACTTCCAGAACCAAATCATCTTGCACATAAGCACACGCAAAATTCTCTAAATGCGCATAAAATCCCATTCATGCCTTTCAGATGGTTTTGCATCCACATATCTTGTCCCCATTTCCCTTCCATGCTATTCTCTCTGAACATTTGTTTTATATCCCTGCAGATACATGCTCCATCCAGACCCCACAGATTCCAGGGCATCTAAGCCAAGTGACTCTTGTGGCGTGCAGCATGTTCATATACCCAATGCTGGAATGACAATGCATCTGGACCAGATGGCACCGAGCCTGTGGAAAAAAAAGTTTTAACAATTAGCTATTGGAGTTTGAGGTGATGGCGGTCTGTGCCCACCCTGCGTGCTGTCCATATTGTTGTGAGACACTCTATTAAGTGGTTGCCAAGTAATCATTTTAGAGAGTTTTAGTGATTTTAGCTGTACATAGTACATAATGTCTCTACTGAGAGATACAGAGACACAGTTTGCATCCATTATATCGACTACAAAGAGGGCTGGACACCACTGCAGAGTGTGGTGCGAACCAATATGAAGAATCCCAGGGGAATTATCTTATATTTAAAAACTTTACAGTCCATTTTTCCGCATTTGAAACCGTTACGGTACATAAAAAAATGATTTTATCTAGTTGTATAAAATAGCATGGACCCTGTAAACACCTGCTTTTAAAACCCATGCTGAGTGATTCACAAGTGGACAATCTTAAGTGCGGGTGCAAATACACCCACAATACAGTTGAAGGCAAGGATATGTCGCATTTCTGTTTTGGTCTGTCTGAAAGGTTTTAATGTTCACTCTTTTCCATTATTGTTGTATCTGTTGAATAGAAATGTAAAAAAAGACATACAAGAAGAATTTTCTTCTTTTTCCTGGCAACTAGTCTCAGATGTGTGCATTGCTGCCTCTCATAAAACAAACAAACAAACAAAAAAAAAAAACACCACAAAAAACCCACCTCTAAAATGCATTTAGAAACAAATCTAAATACCATATGTGAAGCTGTCCACTTGGATCACTCAGGTGAGATTTTGATACCAGGTAGATAAAGGACTTCAGTGAGATATACAGTTTACATCTGCCATCCCCGTGGCGATGGCCGGGGAAGATGTCTTGCAGTAATTTACGGCAAGTGGAAAGTCCTGCCTGCGTCTGAGCAGTTTTCATAAGCTGCCTGGTCCCACTCCCACTATTGTCGCCATAGTCTACCATCCCCTGAAGCCACACTGTGACTTTTTATCAGTCTCTTCAGTCACTCTCCTCAGCCATTTATCCACTCGCTCACCCAGTGTAATACTGTTGGGGGAGTTCAATATACACATGGACACCTTCTCACCGGGGATTTTTCATCGTGGCTAGACAGTTTTGGATTTTATCAATACACAAATTTCCCAGCACACAAAAGAACATATTCTGGCTTGAATCTGTTGCTCCGGTCTCACCCCCTTCAACTCCATGAAACCAACTATTTCCTCCTCCTATTCAATTGTGGCATCTCTGCAATCAAGCATCCATGTCTCATCTCGTTTCAGAATACTAGGGACATCAACATTGATACCCTCTGCTCCTATTTTGACAATATTCTGACCCCGGCCTTTTCTTCCACCCCTGATGATCTTGTATCACACTACAACAATGGTTTATGCAGCATTTTAAATTCTCTTGCCCCAATGAAAACACGGTCTGTTTCCTTCTCCTCAACTGCTCCCCGGTACACCCCTGAACTCCGGTCCATGAAAGCCAAAGGTCGACAGCTCGAGCGACATAATAAAAAAACTGGTCTCACTACACAGAAAGAAATGTACAAAACCCATGTTTCACTCTAAAGAACTCAATTACTCTAACTCCTTCATTAGAGCTGATCAGAGTGGAGAAATAATAAATGATTGTTTTGATCTGTTTTCACTGCTTAACAATACTCTCCAGTCACCTGACTCTCTACCCTCCAATCTGTACTCAACTGACACCTGTGATTCGTTAAGGCTGTTTTTTCGATGACAAAATCCACAACATCCACCTGCAACTGTCTGTCAGCACTGTCTCTCTCTCTCCTTTTTCCAGTTTTCTTCTCCCTGACATGACCGAAATCAGGAAATCCAAACCCTCCACTTGTCAGCTTGATCGCCTCCCCACAACTCTGGTCAAACCCTGCCATCCCTCTCTGCTCCCCCTCATTTCTGCCATAATCCACTCTTCACTCAACACTGGAAGTTTTCCATCACTTTTCAAGACCAGCAGCTGTTGCTCCAATATTGAAAAAACCTGGTTCAGATCCCAAAAACTACAATAACCTCCACCCCATGGCTAACCTACTCTTCCACTCCAAAATCCTCACAAAAAAACCTGTTGCCTCCCAATTACACTCTGACCTAACTCAGAACTGCCTATATGAGGCATTCTAGTCTGGTTTATCACCCCCATGAGAGCATCCAAACCATCCACCTAAAAATCACTAACAATCTCCCCACTGGTGCTGACTCAGGTCTTCTCTCCATCCTCATCCTCCTTCACTTCAGTGCGGGCTTTGAAACCATTTCTCACTTCATCCTCCTCAATAGACTGTCATCCATTGGCATCATCCACACTCCCCTCCAGTGTTTTTATTCCTATCTCACAGGCCACACTCAGTTCATACAGCTTAAATCTTTCAGATCCGACCCCTCCCCAGTCCGTACAAGTGTTCTACAAGTGTTCCCTATGACTCCTTCCCTCCATCACTGTCCACACTGCGTCTATCCTTGTCCACTGCCTTGTCACCTCCCGCTTCAAATACTGCAAGTCTCTCCTCTTTGGTCTCCCTCAGAAGTCCCTCCATAAGCTCCAACTGGTCCATTACTCTGCTGCCGGATCATAACAAGAACCCTATAATTCCATCACATCTGCCCCATCCTGCAGTAGCCCCACTGGCTGCCAGTCTGCCAAACAATTCATTACAAACTCCTGACACCACCTGACATCCAAAGTATTGACTCTCGTCCCATCTTCAAATTCAGACTCAAGACTCACCTGTTTAAGATTTCCTACTCACTCTAAGTTCAACTACACTGGCCTTCTTTCCTGTACTGTAAGCTGATTCTATCCATTGTTGTTGTTTTATCTCTCTGTTCTAAAGTGTCCTTGGGTTTCATGGAATGCGCTTCAAATTAAAATGTGTTATTGATATCATATTGTGGGCACCAACAATTTTTTTTAGCAACATGTGGGGTCCTGTGACCACTGACTATGGCAAAATTACACAAATAAAGCATTTGTGATGGTTTGTTTTATGGCCAATGCTAATTAATTAAAAATGGCCAGTAGTTATCAAATGGCGAACCAACTGGTAGACTAGTTCTTTGGCCAACTAATCCATTGGGCTTTCAATTGACTAAACTATCACTGTGCTTTCTTTGCTTGCATCTCAGTAGAGACTGAAAAAATAAACATGGATGGTTATTTAAACTTGGATGGAAGTAGACCACTAATAGGAAATGACAGGACAACAATAAAAACAACCAGAAGTTGCATCAAGTGTTTGTTTTTTCAGAAGACAGAATTGATTCATAAAATTCAATCCATTCACTTTGATTAGAATGAATGTACTAATTGTGATACTGCACCACATCACCATGGAGCTTTGCTGTTGTAGCACATTTTAAGGTTGCTGTGCAATTTGTCAGGATGAAGAGGGCATTTTTATGAGGCTTGTATTCATTTCAGCTGAGCTACTTTACATTAAGCACCTGCTGGAGTGCATTTGAGGCTGCATGTGATGCATCTCTGATGGCAACACGGTGGCAGATTGTTTTTTTTCTTCATTGTATGAGCCACTCAACCATTCTGATTCATCACGCACAATGAGCTGAGCTTTCTGGGTGTTTTGCAGGGATGAAACATTGAACTAGTGCAGTTTGCATTCTGAGCTCAGGGTGTAGTGTCTGCAAGCATGAATAACAAATCCAACTGAAAGAACAAGCAGATATGTCCAGCTGGTGTAAGTTTGTCATTTAGAGGTCTATGCCTTTGAATTTAACCACTTAAGCTAGTTAAAATCTTGGAAATGTATGATATACTTGAACAAATCCTTAACTAATAACACATATTTTAGTATCACTCTGCCTGGTATTACAGTTTTCTTCTAAACCTGCATGGAGTTACCAGCATGGAGTCCCTGCCATCCTAAGTGGGATGCAAAAGAACAAAGGGGTGTGCCAAGCTTTCACTACACTGATGCACAGCTGACACTTTTACTCTCTACAATGAGACAAACAAGAAAATGAATCCGACATCACTCAATGCAAAGATGATCAAAGTGGAATGCAGTTGGGGAAAAAAGTCAAATTAGTTTTGGCACACACTTTTGATGAAATAACTGAAGCTCTTTCCATCAACTGGATGTTGGAAAAACCACTGATCTCTACTTTTAAAGGTAAATATTTAGTCTTTTGATTCATTCACTTTCTCTCTCTCCAGACTGATATAGCTAAAATCTTGTTCTTATTCTTTGTCATGACATAATATTCAAAGTACTGGCAGTGGGCTAATTTATTAATACTAGTTTAGAATCAGCTTCCTTTTCATCATTTAATGTCGTGCTTTGCTATTACTTCAAACATTTACGTTAACATCCAAACTAATTCTGTTGTATTTTCAAATAAAACCAAAACAGATTTGAAGAATAGCTTTGATTTGCATGTTTCGGCGGGGGGGCAATGTAGTGACAATCATCGCCGAGCCAATAAACTTCAGGTCAGAGTTCAGTCCAAGTCATTAAAGAAAAATCCGGGTCAATTCCAAGTCAAGTCCAATCCAAATGGCACAGCTGTCAGCTTTTTAAACACATACACAGGATTTCAAAACACATTTTTAAAAGTCTAATCATACATGTTCTTGTTTCATTTCAAAAACACAATACTAACAGAAATGCTTACTGGTCATTGCGGCACATCTTCTCTGATTATCTGATGAAAGAAGACAACAAAAGTTTTAACTCCACTTTATCGATCAGCAAGTCCCTCACTCATGATCATAGAGACTTTTCGCTACACCTTTTCCCCTGTTATAAACTGAATCAAAAACATAATTGTAGCACCTTCAGTGGGTGATTTGAATGTAGATATTATCTTATAATATTATAAATTATTATGGCATGAAATACAAGTAATAATCTGAGGACTTGTCTCTGATTTATCCAAATATGCAGTCAATACACAAATAACAGTCCAAGTCCAAGTCAAAAGTTCTCAAATGTGAGTCAAGTCCATGAAATTAGGGCTCAAGTCCTGAACTCGACTCCTACAAGTTTGGTCAAAAGCTCAGCAACATTTGACGTTTTTCTTTCAGATGCTGCGATCAAGGCAGTGACTTGTTGGCACCCACGATTGAAGCTGGGCTCTTGCTGTAGCTCCCATTACTGTCGATGTGTCGAGGAGTGTTTGTCAACCCTGTTCCTCAGGGCACACGCATGCTTTAAATATTTCCCTGCTATAACACAACTAACCCCAACCTCCTTTAAATTAGTGAGCTATTGACAATTTTGTGTAGACCTTGAAGACAAGCAGATGATGATGATCCAATCAAGTGTGTTTGAGCGGGGACACATCTAAAACATGCAGAACAGTGTGCCCCGAGGAACAGGGCTTGGAAATACTGGTTTAGAGAAGAGAAAATTAGAGGCTGATGATTGTTAACATCAAAGAACAAGTTCAAAACTCAAGAAGAAAAAAAGGAAAGGAAAGAGACACGTACACACTGCGGTAGGTGTCCACGTGTGAAGCAGCCAGTGGCCTCCTTGCAGTTAATCCATTTTTCATCAGATGTGGTAAGAAGACAGATGCAGCCAGGGACTAAGATCAGCTGTCCACTAATGTCTGGGTGAGACACAGAGAGGCTGAGCTTAGGAAAGAGCGAATCTGCCTGTCTGCCGCTCGTCTTGCCTCACTGCTGTTACCATGACAACAGGCTGAACCCAGGGGAATGGTGCTTGAGATTCCCCTCGTACTCCTCTTTCTTACTTCCTCCTTTTCTTCTCCACACTTTATACACCCTCACCTTTACTCACCTGCTTCACCCCTTGCTTAAAAGTCTCTAGCTTTACTAGTTCTCACCATTGCATCTTTTCTTGTCCAACTATTTTCTGTTTTCTTCACTTTATTCCTCTTTATTTTATTTGCTCCTTTACTTCTTGTCTTTCCCTGTCCTTCCCTAAACTACCAGCAACCACCCACCGGGGCAAAATTATATGCTCAAAAGTTATCTGAAACTTGTGGGATAAGTTTTGGTTAAAGTACTCAGATATGTTATACTAAAGCTCCCTTTTCAGTCGCTCTGTTCATAGCAGCTGATTTAAGGTGGTGGAGTTCAATTCAATTCAATTCAATTCAATTTTATTTATATAGCGTCTATTACAACACAAGTTGTCTCTAGGCGCTTTCCAGAGACCCAGAACATGACCCCCGAGCAATTATTACATAAACAACAGCAGGTAAAAACTTCCCTAGTGGAAGACAAACCTTTAGCCAAACAGTGGCAAGGAAAAACTCCCCTTTAAGAGGGAAGAAACCAAGATAAGGTACACATAGCACTACTACAGGAAACCCACCTAACTGATCTCGAACATCTGAAGCTCAAACGTGATTGGGTTGGCCAGGTCTTCTTTGCCTCTTACAATTCAAAGAGCAGAGGAGTGGCAATACTCATCCACAAACGCCTACCTTTTACACTTGATAAAATAGTTCAGGACAGAGAGGGACGATATGTCTTGATTACTGGATCTATGTATGGGGAACAGATTATGATAGGAAGTGTGTACGCTCCTAATAGCTACGAAAGCCCATTTTACTCCAAATTACTGGCTGAAATTTCTGCAATAGGCCCCGGACATATCGTACTTGGAGGTGACTTCAATTGTGGTTTAGAGCCTAATCTGGATTACAAACCAGCCAAAAACAGGCTTCTTTCCAAAATCTCACATGCTACAACAGAATTATGTACAGCCCTCGGATTACTAGATGCATGGAGGGCCTTCAATCCGCAAGGAAAAGACTTTACATTCTTCTCTCATCCTCACCATTCTTTCTCAAGAATTGATTATATTTTTGTCTCAAGATTAACTCTCGACCGGACCAAATCCTGCTTTATTAACGCATGTCCCCACTCTGATCACTCTTCTGTCACAATTGAACTCATGCCTCCTTACTATGACCCTCAAGTTAGACAATGGCACCTGAAACCGCTTTTGCTTAGCAACCCTGACTTTATATCATACCTGGAAGCAGAGTGGAAACTTTACATCTCCAAAAATGATACACCTGATACCTCAGCTTCCACTCTGTGGGAAGCCGGTAAAGCCTTTATGAGGGGATCAATTATCTCTTATACAGCAGCAAGAAAGAAAATTGCCCTGTCCAAACAGCTAGACTTAGAACAACAAATTAAAAGTTTAGACAGAGAGCTCAAAATTTCTTTCTCCGCAACCGTTTTTAAAAAACTGGAAGCTGCCCGATCAGCACTGGACCACTTGCTAACTCAAAAGGCCGAATCTGCTGTATTTTTTGCTAAGCACAGTCTATTCACGTCTGGTAACAAACCTGGCAGGCTCCTGGCCCGACTGGCGAGAGGCCGAACCGCTCCTACCGTAATACCAGCTCTGAAAGACAATACTGGTACCCGACACTTCAAAACCAAAAACATTTGTAATATAATGAAAGGTTTCTTTCAAAATCTGTACACATCGGAATGTCAAAACACATCAACAAAAAGGAAGCGTTTCCTTGATGGAGTCAACCTTCCCTCTCTATCAGAAGAAAGTAGCCGCACCCTGGGCAGACCAATTACAGAGCAGGAGGTCATGGACACCATCAATTCCCTGCCCAATGGAAAAGCTTCAGGCCCTGATGGATTTGGCCCTGAATTTTATAAAAAAATGGCTAGGATGGTGGTTGGACCTTTGACTAAGATGTTTGCTGAGTCGGGCATGAGGGGTTATCTTCCCCCTACCTTGAACCTAGCCTACATTTCTCTAATTCTTAAAAAGGATAAACCTGCAGATAACTGCGCCTCTTATAGACCGATCAGTCTACTTGGTACTGACATCAAAATACTTGCAAAGCTACTTTCTAAAAGACTGGAGTCGGTGCTGCCTACTCTGATCAATCCGGATCAGACAGGCTTCATAAAGAATAGATACTCTTATTCCAATGTTCGCAGGTTACTTAATATTATCCATTTCTCCCAAAGTTCCAGGACTAGAGCCCTGGTGTTATCCCTAGATGCTGAAAAAGCATTTGACCGAGTTGAGTGGGAGTATCTATTTGATACACTATGCAGATTCGGGCTGGGTACAGGTTTTATTAACTGGATTCATCTTTTATATAGATCTCCGACTGCCAAGATTCGCGTAAACGGGTCGATGTCCGACATCATTCCCTTATCTAGAGGTACTCGTCAGGGGTGTCCCCTGTCCCCATTACTATTTGCCATTGCACTGGAGCCACTAGCAGAGACCATCAGGTATCACAAAAATCTGTCTGGTGTCACCTTAGGAAACACCGAGCATAGAATTTCCCTCTATGCTGATGATGTCCTTCTGTTTATCACAAATCCGGAGAACTCCATACCTAACTTAATTTCAATCTTTAATCGATTTGGTGAGATATCAGGATATAAAATCAACTTTCAGAAATCAGAGGCACTGCCCCTTGGCAACTTCGGAGATCATACCACCTTGATTGATTTCCCATTCAAATGGTCACTCTCCGGTTTTGTTTACCTGGGGATTAGAATAACAGCCTCAGTTAAGGATCTATATAAACTAAATTTTATAACTACTGTTAAATCAATCAAGAATGACTTAAATAGATGGTTTGACCTCCCTCTGTCATGCCTGGGTAGGATCAGCTTGATCAAAATGAACGTTCTTCCTAGAATTCTGTATCCAATGCAAATGTTACCACTTAGGATCAATAGGTTGGCTATCTCAGACATTCAAAGATCTATATCTCGATTTGTGTGGCATGGCAAGAAACCACGACTAAATATGAAGACTCTACAACTACCGGTGAACAAAGGAGGCCAAGCACTCCCCAACTTTCTATACTACAACTGGGCTTGTCATGCCAGAATAGTGTATGGTTGGCTTAAACACTTCCTTGACCCGGAGGAGCCCCATGTGGATGCCTGGAGCTGTGCCCCTCACTCCCTCCTAAGCTTGCTATCAGCAAATTTAAATGATCTTCCAGAAGAGGTTAAAAACAATCTGATCCTTAAAAACA
This sequence comes from Xenentodon cancila, assembly GCA_014839995.1. Classification (NCBI taxonomy): domain Eukaryota; kingdom Metazoa; phylum Chordata; class Actinopteri; order Beloniformes; family Belonidae; genus Xenentodon; species Xenentodon cancila. The sequence continues at coordinate 18,421,188 of CM026198.1, read as the reverse complement.
CACTCAGAACCTGGCGCGATATCACCAAACATGCCGGCCAGCAAGGTGCCTCATTGACATTACAGCCATTAATTCATAATAAAGCTTTCCCTCCGGGCTGGGGGGTGAGTATCTTCAATGAGTGGCACGCAAAAGGGCTAAAATTTCTGGCTGATTTATTTGACAACGGGAACATTATGTCGTTCTCACAACTTCAAATCAAGTACGGGATCCCACGCTGCCAGTTCTTTGGTTTCCTTCAAGCTAGGCATTTTGTAGAATCATTATGCTCGCTACCACTGGACTCACCAATTAAAAATCCGATGGAAGGTCTCCTGTTGGACTTCAGCTTATCGGCCGTTAACAAGAAGTTCATTTCCCTTTTCTATGGAAGGGTGCTTTCGTGTGACAATTTCATAGACTCTAGAGCTAGAGGACTGTGGGAAAAAGATCTGGGGATTGATTTGGATGATGGGCAGTGGTGGAATGCTTTTGGATCCATAAAAAAAATATTCTTATGCAACAGGCGGAGGGAAAACCAATACAGAATACTACACAGACTGCAGTGTACCCCTTACCTTTTGAACAAAATCAACCCCCAGGTATCTGACACATGCACCAAATGTAAAAAGGAGAAAGAAACCTACTACCATTGTTTATGGTCATGTCCATTAATATGTAAATTCTGGAAAAATGTTACTAAAGAACTACGTTCAATACTACTCAAAACAATAAAACTAGATCCGGTCTTGTTCCTTCTGAATATACCTCCAAAGCAGCTACCTGTAACTGCTACACAACTGATTCTACTGGGAAAACTCCTGCTCCTGGCGAGACGATGTGTTCTACTGCAGTGGATCAGGGAGAAGCCCCCCACTGTTACCCAATGGTACAGAGAGATATTCCAAGTTATTCCCATGGAACATCTTAGCGCCTCCTTAAGAGGTAATGATGATGATTTCTACCGGATTTGGCAACCACTTCTTAATCACCTCCCTGACGACCTTCTTGGTTTACTGCAGAGGGGACGCTCCTCCTTTGTCTTCTCAAGAAATCGGTGGGAGGTGGGGAAGCAGCTTCGATAGGATAAAATACCTGCTGTTATGTGATGTCCATGTGCGCTACTTTTTATTTGTTTTTTTTTTTTTTTCTTATCATTGCAACATATGTACTTGACTGAGTTGATGTTGTGCTGACCTGTTCATCGTTCTATTTCAAAAATCTAATAAAATACTGTTAAAAAAAAAAAAGAGGGAAGAAACCTTGAGCAGGACCTGGCTCATGAGGGGGGACCCTGCTGCCGAAGGCCAGCCGGGTAGAGCAGGAAGTAAAGAAAGAATAGAGACAAAGACACACCATCAAAGGTACAAGACAGGATACAATAGTATAATTATCTATCAGCAGTAGTCCAATTTGACTTCTGTGTATATGGGTAATATGGATAGATGGTGATCCAAGGGGATGAGGACTGTAGGTCAGGATGTCAGCAAATATCCAACAGAGACATCCATACAGACAGGTGAAGGCAAACACTGGGATGGTCAGAGGTGGGACTGCAGGTCAGCAAGCAGCTCCTAAGGCTCTGGTCCGCAGGACATGCACAGAAGAGAAAACAAAAGGGCCAGACAAGCACAACAAACTACAAGAACAATGGACCACAATTATGCCTTTGGGATACTGTTAATAACTGAGGATTGAGGTGAAGAAGAGACAAGGAAGGCAAAGAGAAACAGAGAAGGTGAAAGGCACCACTCAGTGGATCATGTTGGTGTCCCCCTGCAGCATAGGCCTATAGCAGCATATCTACACCAAAGCTGTTTAAGATGAGCTGCTCTAATCTGGTCCTGTAGCTGCAGCTTTGACTACTGGGCCTGACACATTAAGGTACTAAATGTACACTAACTATATGCTTTATTAAACAGAAATGTTTTAAGTTTAGTTTTAAAGGTGGAGGTGGTATCAGCCTCCTTAACCCAAACTGGAAGTTGGTTCCAGAGTGATGGTGCCTGATAACAGAAAGCCCGTCCTCCAAATCTACATTTGGATACTCTAGGAACTACGAGTAAACCTGCACCCTGAGAACAGAGAGCTCTATTAGGAACATACGGTATTATCAAGTCATGCAAATATCGCGGCGCTAGGCCATTCTGGACTTTATATGGAAATAATAAAATTTCAAAATGGATTCTGGGGAGTCAATGGAGGGAAGCTAAACTGGAGAGACGTGGTCTCTCTTGTTGATTCCTGTCAGCACTCGCGCTGCTGCATCGCGCTGGAGGCTGTTCAGAGAATTACTTGGACATCCAGCTAACAACACATTACAGTAATCTAGTCTACAAGATACGAACGCATGAATTAGTTTTTTGGCATTACTCTGCGAGATGATTCTCCTAACGCGGTTTTACAAACCTGATTAATATGCTGTTTAAATGACAAATCCTGATAGAATATAACGCCAAGGTTTCGCACAGTTTTATTGGAGGTCATCACAAGACCATCTAATCCCTTTCTAAGCTGTTTGGGACCATAAACAACAACCTCTGTTTTATTAGAATTTAGTAGCAAAACATTTCTGGCCATCCAGTCCTTGATGTCCTTAATACACATCTGAAGTTTGTCTAATGGTTCTGTTTCATCTGGCTTCATAGACAGATACAGCTGCGTATCATCAGCATAACAATGAAAATCAATGCCATGGTTCTGGATAATACCTTCCAAGGGCTGCATGTATAAACTGAACAGGATTGGCTCTAGCACTGAACCCTGCGGGACACCATAGCAGACCCTCGTCTGTACGGAAGAAACCTCATGAAGATGAACAAACTGGAATCTATCAGACAGATATGATTTAAACCAATCTAGAGCTGTCCCTTTAATCCCAACAACATACTCTAGCCTCTGCAGTAAAATGCTGTGATCCATAGTATCAAAAGCAGCACTGAGGTCCAGCAGAACCAGTATGGACACTAACCCATTATCTGAGGCCATGAGAAGGTCATTCGAGACTCGAACCAGTGCTGTTTCTGTGCTATGATGCATTCTGAACCCTGACTGAAAAATTTCAAATAGATAATTTCTATACAAATGGTCACACAGCTGGCTTGCAACTACCCTTTCCAGAATTTTAGAGATAAATGGAAGGTTAGAAATCGGTCTATAATTAGCTAAAATGTCTGGGTCAAGAGAGGGTGTTTTAAGTAATGGTTTGATTACTGCGACTTTAAAAGTCTCTGGCACATATCCCAAGACTAGGTACAAGTGGATCTGTTCCAGTATTGTCGCACCAATAAGAGAGAAAACATTTTTAAGTAGTAGAGTTGGGATGGGGTCTAACAGACAGGTGGATGATTTAGATCTATTGACGACTGAGGTCTACAGGAACAAAACAGTCTAGAGTCAGGTCAGAGCATAAGGGAGTCGCCAAAGCTGAAGAAATGCCCGCAGCCACTGCCGGGTGGGCCTGGCCGATTTCCTCTCTAATTCTGACAATTGACAGTTGACAGTTGGCATCACAACATTATTCCACCCTATGATGCTCACCTCTTCTTCTGTGCGGTGTGTTAAAGCTTTGCTCTACACACTTCCAAGGTACAGCAAATGCAGGATGATGTACACTGAGCTGGTACTCATCACAGAGTACCAGCTCAGTGTACATAGTAGTCTATCCTACGAATTTGAATGGCTGAAAGATGACTTAACAGGCCTGGGAAGTTGGCTGGAACAGTAATTCTTAACAAATCTGTCCAAATATCATAATTTCAAGTGTTGCTAGTGAAACAACATCCAAAATGATTGTTGCCAGAGTTGAATTGAAGACTAGGAGAGCTGGGACCTCCAGTCACCGCTATCGGAGTTATCGGGATTAGAGCCCTTGTTGTCACAACTTGGAGAGGTAGGACCCAGATGCAGGAGACAGAGGCGACAGGAGTTCCAAACAAACGTGATTTATTTCACTAAAAACGTTGCTTGAACAGGATCAAAAAAACAAACAAGAACCCAAACTTGACAAAACCAGAACTAACATCGACATGAAATAAGACGAGGAAAACTGTCAGAAAAAAACGATCAGGAGAATATACAGTCGGACCGGCCGGTGGAAAGACAAGACAACGTCTACATACAGGACTTGACATGAGAGACACAGGTGCAAACAATCTGGGCAGACGGGAGGAAGGGAAGTCAAGATACAACTAAAACACAAGGATACAGTCTTTTAAAAAAACAACAGGAACATATGAACGAACAAAAACCCAAAACCATGACACTTGTGGTCAAGTAACCCAACTGCTGTGACTGCCGGTTCAGAATCCAGATCAGAATGAACATCAGCTTGCCCGAGTACATAGACACATACAAGGAATTATTTGCCGTCGGTTGTTGTTTCTTTATTTAATGATATGTAATAAATGTTTAATAAGGATAAAAAGAGGGAAACAGTGAAACAAATAAAACTCTTGTTGCAAAACTGTTCATTTATACAATAATGGCAAAGACACTACAGACATTCTGCCAGTTAACAGTTAACGGTTGAGTAGGGAGACTGCTGTTGGGAAGACATTGCTCTGGTGCTTGTTAATCCTGGTCTGGAGGGCTCAGAAGCGCCTGCCAGACTAGAACAGTTAAAAAAAATCTGTGTGCAGGGTGAGAAGGGTCCTTTATAATTTTCCCTGGCCTCTTTTGAGTCTTGGATACAGGGCAGGGGAGCTCCAATGGTGTGCTCAGCATCATCAGAGTTCATTATCATTGAAGTTCTGCTTGGAAGAGTCTTGAGATGATATGATGTGGCTCAAGACTCCCTCAGCCAGTTGACGGCTGGTGAATTTGCAACAGAAGCTTCTTTTTTCAAATAATGTTTGGGTGGTATTATTACGAATGAACATTGCATTTGAAACCTCTTTTTCTGTATTTTTCTTACTTTTTTTTCTGTCTGCACATATATTAGTGTTTAGTAACATGAATTGGTAAAAACCTTTATCCATGATATATATACATATGCATTTTAATCTTGCAGCAGATATTAATTTTCTTAAGGTGTGAGAAGCAAACGCACAAAACCTACCTTATGTTAATAAAAGTTTGCCGTGGCTCCCAGCTCCTTTAGCCGATCCATGCAGGAGGAAGTGCAGAGCAACAAGCGAATATTTGCAGCGTAATTTTCTGTTTCATATATATATATATATATATATATATATATATATATATATATATATATGTGTGTTTTTCACATCAAATGAAGGGATAGTTTTGCTCACCGGCTAAATAATCTCATACAGGTCTGTGATGCCATTTTGTTACAGCAGAATATACCCTAAAAGGGTTGTCAGGTAAGATTCATCAACCCTGAATAGGTGATCAACAGTGGATGTAACCCTTTCATGAATAGTGAACAGTACAGATAACAGCGTTCAAAGGCCTTTTTCCATTATACTGATGGTTTTGGATGGTTTAGTGACACATAAGCTCCTTCTATTGACATCAGTTCTTTGTGTTGAACTAACATTTTTGGTCATTTTTTTACTGTTAATATGTAAATCCATAATTAACATGTTCAATAATAATACAGTTTTTTTATAATAATTTTGATGCTGTCAAAAGAAGAAGAAATACACTTCATGGATAAAATACTTTTTTTTTTTTTTTTAAATAAAATCCTTCATCATTTGTCATTAAATGAGCTGACACACCAGTAACTTACTCAAAAATATACAGCTTAGCTTGTTCATCACAACAGATTCACACTGTTTGTTTGACAATCATTGTTTCTGCTGCTTAGAATAAAAATGACAGAACCCTTAGTGAATGTTGGTCTTTGGATTAGTCCTGTCGTGTGCAGACTTCAGTCAAACTTGTTGTTGCAGTCTGGATGACAGTTTAACAGCTTTTTCCACCTGAATTTTACACACACACACACACACACACACACACACACACACACACACACACACACACACACACACACACACACACACACACACACACACACACACACTTATATAAGCATGTATACATACATATACCTATATTTCTAAACCATTTTAGGAACAGTGAGGAACAGTGATACCATTTTAAACAAAAAATTGTGTGTGAATTTGAATTATTTAGTTAACATGGGGGCATCAACTAATTAAAAACTGTTAAATTTGCAAAATTGGCAGGATTTCTGTACTGAGGTTATACATATGCCCAGAACGTTACTTAGGTCCAGCAGCTTTTGCTCCTTTTTGGCATTTTCCTTTTTTTCCAAGGGCACTATATTCCACCACTACAGCAGGAGAGGCTGCTATTACATTATCTACTACAGGTGGTGCTGGATATTTTTGCACCCCTGGAAAACTGTTACTACACATTGTGAAGTGAGATTGGGCTGAATTGGCTCAAGAGAATAGAGCTGTCATTTTCATGCAACATCTTTTAACTTTCAACTTGTCCCCTTTTTTTTAATTTTAGTTTTAGTTTAATACAAGGTGGAGGAGAAATTCTATACTAATAGCACGTGTCTAATACTCATAGCATGTGTCAATTTTTAACTTCCAAACTGTGATTTAAACACATATGATGTCCCATCCATCCATCCATCCATCCATCCATCCATCTTCTTCCGCTTATCCGGGGCCGGGTCGCGGGGGGCAGAAGTGTAAGCAGGGATGCCCAGACGTCCCTCACCCCAGACACTTCCTCCAGCTCTTCCGGGGGAACCCCGAGGCGTTCCCAGGCCAGCCGAGAGACATAGTCTCTCCAGCGTGTCCTGGGTCTTCCCCCAGGCCTCCTCCCGGTGGGGCATGCCTGGAACACGTCTTTAGGGAGGCGTCGAGGAGGCATCCTACACATGCCCAAGCCACCTCAGCTGACTCCTCTCGATGTGAAGGAGCAGTGGCTCAACCCCGAGCTCCCTCCGAATGACTAAGCTTCTCACCCTATCTATAAGGTTCCTCCTGAATCCGAGGTTTGACTATCGGCCGAATTCTCCTCTCCAGTACCCTGGAGTAGACTTTCCCATGGAGGCTGAGAAGTGTGATACCCCTATAGTTGGAACACACTCTATGGTCCCCCTTTTTAAACAGAGGGACCACCACCCCAGTTTGCCACTCCAGTGGCACTGTCCTCGTGCTCCATGCAATGTTGCAGATGCGTGTCAGCCAAGACAGCCCTACAACATCCAGACACTTGAGGTACTCAGGGCGAATCTCATCCACCCCTGGTGCCCTGCCACCACGGAGTTTATGGACTACCTCAGTGACTTCGGCTTGGGTGATGGAAGAGTCCACCGTACAGTCCCCAGCCTCTGCTTCTTCAGCGGAAGGCATGTCGGTGGGATGGAGGAGATCCTCAAAGTATTCCTTCCACCATCCGACAATGTCCCCAGTTGCGGTCAGCAGCTCTCCACCTGCACCATAAATGGTGTTGGCAGGGTACAGCTTCCCCCTTCTGAGGCGCCGGACGGTTTGCCAGAATCTCTTTGGTGCCGACCGATAGTCCTCCTCCATGGCCTCTCCGAGCCTCTCCCAGACTCGAGTTTTTGCTTCCCGGACTGCCCGAGCTGTGGCTTGCTTGGCCTGCTGGTACCTGTTGGCTGTGTCACAAGTCCCACAGGCCAACAAGGCCCGATAGGACTCCTTCTTCAACCTGACGGCATCCTTTACTTCCGGTGTCCACCACCGGGTTCGGGGTTTGCCGCCACAACAGGCACCAGAGACCCTGCGTCCACAACTTTGAGCTGCCACAGTAACAATGGAGGCAGAGAACATGTTCCACTCTGACTCAATGTCCCCAGCCTCCCTCGGAATCTGGGAGAAGCTCTCCCAGAGGTGGGAGTTGAATACCTCCCTGACCGAGGGCTCAGCCAGACGTTCCCAACAGACCTTCACAATACGTTTGGGCCTGCCTGGTCTGTCCCGCTTCCTCCTCTGCCAGCGTATTCAACTCACCACCAAGTGGTGATCAGTTGACAGCTCAGCCCCTCTCTTCACCCGAGTGTCCAAGACATGCGGCCGCAGGTCAGATGAAATGACAACAAAGTCAATCATTGCCCTCCGGCCTAGGGTGTCCTGGTGCCACGTACACTGATGAACACCCTTATGCTCAACATGGTGTTTGTTATGGACAGACCGTGACTAGCACAGAAGTCCAATAACAGAACACCACTCGGGTTCAGATCGGGGAGGCCGTTCCTCCCAATCACCCCCCTCCAGGTTTTACTGTCATTGCCTACATGGGCATTGAAGTCCCCCAGTAGAAGAATGGAGTCCCCAGTTGGAGCACTATCAAATACCCCTTCCATGGACTCCAAAAAGGCCAGGTACTCTGTACTGCTGTTTGGCCCGTAGGCACAAACAACAGTAAGAGACCTTTCCCTGACCCAAAGGCGCAAGGAAGCAACCCTCTCGTTCACTGGGGTAAACTCCAACACATGGCGGCCAAGCTGGGGGGCCATAAGCAGGCCTACACCAGCCCGTTGCCGCTCACCGTGGGCAACTCCAGAATAGTGGAGCGTCCAGCTCCTCTGAAGGAGCTGGGTTCCAGAGCCCAAGCTGTGTGTAGAGGTGAACCCAACTATCTCTAGTCGGTATCTCTCAACCTCCTGCACAAGCTCCGGCTCCTTCCCCCCAGCAAGGTGACATTCCATGTCACCATTGCTAGGGGACCCCTCATGATTCTTCCTGCGGGTGATGAGCCTACTGGAAGGTGAGCCCACATCGCCATTTCGGGCTGAGCCTGGCCGGGTCCCATGGGCAAAGACCCGGCCACCCGGTGCTCGCCTTCGAGCCCCAACCCCAGGCCTGGCTCCAGGGTGGGGCCCAGGTGACGCCAATCCAGGCGACGTAACGGTCTTTGATGTAAGATTTTTCATAAAGGATTAGTGAACTGCTCTTAGTCTGGCCCGTCAACCAGACCTGTTTGCCATGGGAGACCCTACCAGAGGCATAATGGCCCCGACAACATAGCTCCTAGGATCCTTCGGGCACACAAACCCCTTCACCACGCTAAGGTGGCAGTTCAAGGAGGGGACTGATGTCCCCTGATTGAAAAAAAAAACCTTTACCTGTTTTTCAACCTTGGCATGGAATTGTTGAGTGTAAGTTTACCAAAAACTGTACATTTGTTTGTTGATCAAGACTTAGCTTTATGTATTTTATTTGTTATAAAATATGCTTAAACAACATTGGTACAACTGTGGGATGGGGGGAAGATCAGTCATCCACCATCCATCATTCTGAATTCAGTTAGCAAAGAAAATGATATTTTCATACTTCCCCTTCTCCCTTCTATACCCCTTCTTTTCTCCCACCCTCCAGTCCTTCTGCTGTGTCGAACCACTTATAGCCCTTTCTGGCCTCCTTTTCATCCCTCTTTCTCCCTGTCATACTTCTCTGCAAAGAAAACAGTTTTCCTATTGACCAACTCCCCCCTCCCCCCAGCAGTTTACAAATTAAAACATATTTCATTCAGAAAGGCAACTACAATGGCCCAATAAACTGTGCAGCTTTCCCACTTCCTCTACTACTCAGCCTGTTTTTATATGAATGTATGTATGTGTAGGAGGGAGCTTGTTAGATTGTATTATAGGAAAAGCCTTGAGGTGCTATAAGTTTTCATTCCAACATAAAATGAGGCAATTTGAAAAAAAAGAACATATATTTACAATCTCACATATACATACACACAAAAATCGCACACACACTAATATTATATATATATTTATATCTTATATATATATATATATATATATATATATATATATATATATTATATATATATAGATATTATATATATGTTATATATATATATATATATATATTTTATATATATTATACTCTTTTCTACTCTATATATAGTCTCTATCTATCTTTATATTATACTCTATCTACTCTATATATATATTTTATCCTCATCTATCTCTCATATCTCTATCTATCTGATCTCTATACTCTCTACTCTCTCTCTCTCGTATCTCGTCCGTCTATATATATATATATATATATAGGAGGAGCAAGCATCATGGGAGGACAAGCCCCTACACGGGATGTACCATCGAACCATAACTGAAGTGGCTTATCTCAAGAAGTCCTACCAATGGCTAGAGAGAGCTGGCCTACAGGACAGCACAGAGGCACTCGTCCTGGGTGCACAGGAGCAGGCTCTGAACACCAGAGCAATAGGGGCCCAGATATACCACACCAGACAAGACCCAAGGTGTAGGTTGTGCAAAGAAGCACCGGAAACAATCCAGCACATAACTGCAGGGTGTAAGATGCTGGCAGGGAAAGCATACATGGAACGCCATAACCAAGTAGCGGGCATACTCTACAGAAACATCTGTGTGGAGTATGGGCTGGAAACCCCAAGGTCAAAATGGGAAACACCTCCCAAGGTGGTGGAAAATGACAGAGCAAAGCTCCTGTGGGACTTCCAGATACAGACAGACAGGATGGTGATGGCAAACCAACCAGACATCGTGGTGGTAGACAAAGGGCAGAGGAAAGCTGTGGTGGTGGATGTGGCAATACCAAGTGATGGTAACATCAGGAACACGAGAAGCTTGAGAAATACCAAGGGCTTAGATAGGAGCTGGAGAAGGCCTGGAAGGTGAAGGTGACAGTAGTGCCCGTGGTGATCGGAGCACTCGGGGCAGTAACCCCCAAACTGGAAGAGTGGCTGCAGCAGATCCCCGGAACAACCTCAGACATCTCAGTCCAGAAAAGTGCAGTGTTAGGAACAGCAAAGATACTGCGCAGAACCCTCAAGCTCCCTGGCCTCTGGTAGAGGACCCGAGCTTAGAAGGGACACCACCCACGGAGGGTGAGGAACGAGTTTGTATATTGTACCAAGTGTAAAGTTTGGTGGAGGGGGGGATTATGGTGTGGGGTTGTTTTTCAGGATCTGGGCTTGGCCCCTTAGTTCCAGTGAAAGAAACTCTGAATGCTTCAGCATACCAAGACATTTTGGACAATTCCATGGTGGGAACAGTTTGGAGCTGGACCCTTCCTCTTCCAACATGACTGCGCACCAGTGCACAAAGCAGATCCATAAAGACCTGGACGACAGAGTCTGGTGTGGATGAACTTGACTGTCCTGCACAGAGTCCTGACCTCAACCTGATAGACCACCTTTGGGATGAATTAAAGCGGAGACTGAGAGCCAGGTCTTCTGGTCTAACATCAGTGTGACGTCACGAATGCACTTCTGGAAGAATGGTCAAAAATTCCCATAAACACACTCCTAAACCTTGTGGACAGCCTTCCCAGACGAGTTGTAGCTGCTATAGCTGCAAAGGATGGACTGACGTCATATTGAACCTTATGGATTAGGAATGGGATGTCACTTAAGTTTATATGCAAGTCAAGGCAGGTAAGCGAATACTTTTGGCCGTACATTTCTTATGTTTTCAGACTTATTTTGTTTTTGAAGTTTTCAAGCCACCCACCCATCTACCACCCTTCTACTGAATTTGCTTCTTTTATTTATTTATTTTAGCAAATCCCCTACAGGGACTTGCCCTGACTACTTCACTGATATGTTCATGTTCTCATCCTCCTCTTCTCTTTTCTTACACTGTCTTGCCTTTTGTTTCTGCTTAGTTTGTCTTCTGTCACAATAGTTCAGCTAAATTAGACTTTTGACCTCTTTTATCCTTTACATTACTCTTCATTCCTTCACATCTTCCCATGTACCTCTCTCCTTTAAGATGATATAACCCCTAATACTTGCCCTAATCTTTGAAGCTTCTGATAAGCCAAAGGCAACTGGGCTTCCAGCATGGTTTTGAATGGTTTCATCACACATATCAGAGACTTGATTATTCTGGCGGATGTTGGGAAATTCCCTGGTATTAGACCTCCGCATAATTCATTCTTGGATATAAATTATTACGTTTGCTTTATTCCTAATCTTTCCTGTTGGGGCATCGTAAAGACAATGCTCTTTTTACATGTTTTCCCTTGGTAACTTTCTCACAGAACTAGATGCTGCTGCTTTGCGTACAGTGTACCTATGAACACCTGAGCCATGGCAGTGACATATCATACATCAAAATCTATCACGTCCATTACAACTTGTTGCGTATAATATAATTAGCACAGTATATGTTATATCTGTGGTATTTCAGTGATGAAGCTGTGGTGTGAAAGTGTTCATGGTACAAACTTGATGTTAAGGGTTAAATGGGACTTTGGCATGTGTTCACAACCACCCAGATCAGTGTTTCTATTCTATATTTCCTTGCCAATCGCATGATGGAAATAGATCTCATATGCAATAAAATACATATTAATCTAATCACCATTCCCCAGAAAGACATACTACCAGTGATTTGATTATCATATGCTATGTGAATATCTTTCATTTACAGTTAAAAAAATAGGACAACCAAGTGACCAAGTGACAAAGACACACACACATGCAAACGCACACACACACACACGCACGCACGCACGCACGCACGCACACGCACGCACGCACGCACACGCACACACACACACACACACACACACACACACTCAAGGTCAGAGGAAGTGATAAGCCATTAGCTGAGCCATCAGATGGCTGGTGGCGAGTGTTAAATGCATATTAAAACATAGTAAATGCCACAGAACATGAGCTAAAGGCAGGGTGGGCCCTGACCACAGATAAAACATCAGGCTATAAATAAAGAAACCTTCAGCATAGACTGAAGTCGCTGGGCGCTTCACTCCTGAGCTGAGTCTGCTAAAGTCTCCGTCACCTGTGAGTACCGCTTGAATAAACTGGAATGACACCAGAATCTGCATTAATGGGCCCTGAGAGTACTTGGTGCTACATCTCCTGTGGAAGCTTATAAAATATTCCACTATGTTTATAGCAGAATGACTTCAAAGAGCTGTATGGCAAGTTCCAGCTGCATTACCAGATGAATGGATGAATGGATGGATGGTTGAATCGTCGTTGGCCGATTTGTTTTAACTTTTTAATAAGATTGTTCATTGGATATATTGTTTTTTTTATTGATCTTATGACTCAGATATTTAGCCTATTTTTCCTTTAAATTATTATTGTTTTAATATTAATGTGCTCATTCAGCTTATGGTGACATCACAAACAACGTAATATCTAAAGCTCCGACAAATACAGAACAAATACTTGATTTCATGACAATAATGACATAATTGTAACAATTAAATATCAAAACATTCACCAGCAGGCTATAGACTGACTATTGGGCTTTTTTGTTATTACATGAGTCTCTGTGCAATTGTGAAACTCTTAAAAATAATATATTGATTTGTGCTCTGGATCATGACTTGTTTTTCTTTGACATTGTTTTAATTTCTTTGTCTTCCGACATACAAGTAAAGTTGATTATTTGCGGGCCTGTACATTTTATCAAAGCGACGTTCCTACCATTGTAAATGAAAGAAAAAGAAAACTGAAAATAATTTTGAATATTTTTCTCTGAGCTTGGGTTGTCTTGCCAAAGGAGCTTTTTGCCCCCGTCTCAATGAAGGGCTGCGTCAACCCATCAAACGAGATGGTGTACAGCAATATTTCAACCATACCACAGATTATAAATCAAACTGAGGTATAAACTTTGATTAGTCCATTACAAGACATTTAAATGCTCCCCTTGAACCACTTCAGTGTTACTTTAACAGTGTACAGCCTCTTAACATTGTAATGCAGAAAGGTGTCTCTCCAACCAGTCTCAGTTTCTGAAAGACTGCTATTTGTTTTCTATCAGACATTTTCTCTATTAAGCACATCCATAATGTCTTATTTTCTGGAAAATTTCTCAAGACACTGCCAAGGCTTCCAGATGTTTTTATTCTGTGTTTTTCTTTAAACAATGTTTTTCTCTGTCCAAAAGGTGCACCTTGGTGTGATGCATGGTTTAAAATGACCCTATGGACAATCTCAGCTTTTTAGTTATTTTGAGGTGTAACTTTAATTTTTAGTTTACCAGTTTGGACCTTGTTATGTTTACATATGTTGACAAGTTTGTTTTTTGCACTCTTCCATTAAAGAAGAAAAAAAGAATCCATAAAAGGTTCAATTTAATTCAATTCAATTCAATTTTGTTTATATAGCACAGTCACACACTGTCAAAGGTACAAAAGTCCTCTGTGCAATATCTAATCAATAATAATAATAAGAAAATCAATATAAAATAATTTAATATATTTCTGATGCTTATAGAAGTTGAAAAATAAGAAACCAATGTGTTTAACCATCTCTGTTCATGTGCCATGGCACATGGTGTAAAGATGAACCTCATATTTTGTCACTTGAAGAGTGCGGGCAGCCTTTCTTTGTGAAGTTAGTATGCTGTCTTGTCATTTTTGTGCGTGTCTCCAAGTAGTCGGGTTTCTTTCGTCAGTCCAAAACTATACAAGTTCATTATTGTTTCACATTGATTGTTGGCTTGAGTGTAACCATGCCCCTTTGTTTGTTTTTCTTGTCTTTGTGTGGCCCTGTGACTGGTGAGACTTGTTCAGGCTGTACCCAATGACAAGTGGATGGGTTCCAGCCCCCCAGGGATATGAGGTGTGGGCCGATGAAATATTGGAATAAAACTAGAATTATAATACAATTTATTACTACATTGTTCATTGTAATCCCATAGGAGAAAACATTAATTTCCACTAATTTATCTTTAAATTTTAAGCACACTCAGTATAAAAATTAACATCATTGCTATTTACTGCTCCCTGTGGTCACATGTTGCTAGATTAAGTGAATTAAAATGAGTTGCATATAAAAATAAAACACATTGTCAGAACAATGTCAATAAAGTAGAAGCTATTTTATGTAATTGATCATGGACACATATGAGAGTATGATTAAAAAAAACAAAAAACGGTGCACTCCATAACAAGGGTCAGAGCCACAAAAAGAAAATTAAAGGGCAAAAACTTTGAAAAAAAAAAAGTAAAACAATCTGAATATGCCATTATAAAGAGCAATTGTGTGTTGGAGCTGGTGTGTGTGTGTGTGCATGTGCACACGTGTGCATGATGTGACTAACTCAGCTTCAAGCAAAGGTAGAGACAAAGCCTCGGGTCATCCATCAAACATGAGCTGCATAAGAGACAAGCGTCCAGAAGACCAACAAAGAGCCACGGTGGAGTCGAGGCCTCAGCACAACAGATGGCAGATCAAACAGATGGGTTCCTGGAGTGTAAATGAAGCGCCCCAGAACCGATGGGAAACGGTATGTTTGTTGCCCTCTGAAAAGCTTCATAAACTGAGCTGTTGCAATGAAACTGACAATCTTTAGAAACAGCTAAACTCAGAAAGGTTAATAACTGCTGCATTTTTCAGCTGTCATATGCAATGTGACCGTTCTGGTTCCCAGAGTGTCAAATCCTTCCATTTTGTCAAAGTCATTAGCATATTTGAGCAACACAAACACTGCAAACATTATTCTGGACTACTTACTCATGAAAAAGCAACAAGTCACGCATAAGGCAATTACAAGGCAAGCAAAGGAAAGTTCCCTTGTTAAGTAGCATGAGACCTGGTGTTGAATTGAAAATACGCCATATTCATAACTTTTGTTTGGTGTTTTTGATAATTATTTGCAAATACTCAGTTTAACCGTGTTTTTACCTGATAGGTTAAAAGCTAACACAAAAGTGTTTTTACTAATTTGTTGTGCAAAGAAATATTGACAATTTATGGTTATTATTATTATTTCCCTGAGGTTTGTTTGTATCTATGAGCTGTTTGAGAGCAGCTTTTATATTCTACTGTGTTTCCTGTTTTACGTGATTATAACTTATTTTAATCTAATTTCTTTTTGGAAGCAAATCAAACAGTCCCCAGAATAAATGAATGTATCAATACCACCAGACAGCTCTGAAGTAAGGAGCCTTCAGTTTTTTTTTTTTGTTTTATACACATACTAGTTTTAAAACAGGAAATGAAGGTGAGTAATTAGTTATTTAAATTGAATTAAGATTACTGCACAGATAAGTATGTAATGTAGAGGGGAACGATTGTTCTTCAAAGGGTTCATTCTTTTTTGCTTAGTCATGTTTTCTTTTGAGCACAGTTGGCCACGTTCACTGGCAGGGAGCCAATATATTCAATAATCACATCACTTAACTCACAAGAGTTCAATGACTGAAGGAAGTGAATCGCTTAATTCTTAGACCTATGAAGCTGGGGTGAAACTTCAACGCTGCTGTCTCTTGGTAAGACTCAGAAATATCAACACTAAATCTTAGATTTGTCTGAAAGACTTGAGTTGAAGCTGTTGTTCGAAAACAAAATTGGAAAGCTGTCTAAAATGGAAAATTTAAACAAAATGCATAGATATCAAAGACTTATAAACCAATATTTAGGAACAAGTCACAAAGAGGTACATGGAACACGGACAACAAAAGGCTAAAAAAGTAAATGGTGCTAAATGGAAATACTTGGGGCACCCTGGACAGGTTGCCAGTCCATCTCAGGGCCACATACAAAGACAGACAAACATGCACGGTCACATTCACACCTACGGGCAATTTAGAACGATCAATTAACCTAGTATGCATGTTTTTGGACTGTGGGTCGGAGTACCTGGAGGGAACCCACGCAAGCACAGAGAGAACATGCAAACTCCACACAGAAAGACTCCCGCCGGGGAATCAAACCAGGAACCTTCTTGCTGTGAGGCAACAGTGCTGACCACTAATCCACCGTGCTGCTTTCATCATCCAAAGTATATTTTTTTATTAAAACATTCTGAGAAACTGGAGAAATCTCAGTCTGCATGGGGCTGAAAATTAAAATAGTCCATTAGTTTCAGGCCTTTAGTTGCAGGGTTATGTAAGGGGAATCCCGTGAGCAATTTCACAAATCACTGCCTAACACCACTCAATCTGGACTTAGGAGAGGAGAGTGACCATATGGGTTGTGGCAAATCCTCATGAGATCACTGACAACAGGATCAACAACCTTGCTTTTCCCCACAGTGACATCATGTTGGCCAGTGACCCCCAACACATTATTAGCCTGCTTCAAATCCAGCAACCACATCATATATACTAAAATGTCACTTACACCCATGGAGTACAGCACTGTTCTTCAACCCTGGTCCTCAGGGCTCTCTGTCCTGCGGTTGTTTTAGAGTTTCTGTGCTTTAACACACCTGGCTCCACTTAGACAGACTTGTGTAGACCTTGGTGACAAGCGGAGGGCGATCTGTTCAGGTTTTTTTTTTTCTTGAGTTTATGACATAGTTTTTTTTTGTTTTCTTTTGCCATTTCTGTCAAACAGTGCTTTTTTTATGCTGTGCCTTATTAAAGGACTTTTACTTGACACGCCTGTTGCCTCAGTCTCCTGCATTTTTGTGGTCTTCCTCAACAACCCCGATGTAGTACGTGCTTTATATGCTGCATTGTATGTACAAAATCTCGAATGCAGTTTTGAAAACAGACTTCCAGTCTACCCTGCATTTTGTATCCCATAATGCAATTTCGCTCTACAGCAGAAGCTGGTCACAGCCATCAGATAATTTTTTTTAAAGCATGTTTTCTATAAAAGGATGCTGGCCATTAATATCTACAATCACATTTACAGTGGCATGTACCAATATGTCGTATATAGAACTTTTTATGTGCAAAATGCATTATGCTCTTTCCACAATAGCTCATGTCCATTATTTATGTACAGTCTATCTAAAAGATGTTGATTAAGGATGTTATCTTGCTGTGTCAAAATGTGGGTGACATGCTAGATCATGGCACCACCTATGCCAATAACATGTATTTGATGTGTGTCAGGTATAAATTCAGGTAAATGTAATAGTTACATGTGACATTTACATATTCTTAACTTCCAGTTCACCATTTGAAAAAAATGAATGTTATTCTCATTAGAAAATTACTGTTCACTCTTAATAATGCCCCCTCCATTTCAATTACACAATGGTTGGTAGAGACCGCTGCTATAAAAGCCTTTGACAGCATAATGTTTTTTTCCAAATGCAATAGCTCAGTGGTTGGCATCAGCTACTTGTTGTACAAGGTAGAGGGCCAGATCTAGATTTAAATAGATGAATAAATTAGGTCTCTGCTGGACTGGCAAGATGGCAGACTTATCAGAAAAAAAACTGCACAAAAAAAAAAAAGGTTGTATAAGGACTTTACAAGGACTTGTAGGGCCATTTTTAGACGTTGTATTGAGTAAATGTTAAATAACATACACTTAGCAGGTGGAGAAGACAAATTTAGCCCTTTGGTATATAGTATTGAACCACAATGAACGTACACCCGGATTCAATTTCCCTAGAGTTCTGCTCCAGTAACTCAGTAAAGGAAAAGAAAAGGCAAATAACACTGAGAAGCTGCCACGGATGTGACATGTTTGAAATGAAGAGGAAGCTGACCAGAGCCCAATAAGTGGGTACTATTATCTGTAACTACTGCATTAGCAGATGGATTAGTGATAGGAAAGCTGAAGTAATGACATTGGTAAGCAGCACACACAACATCCATCACAATTGTTTATCTTTCTTTCTAAATTCACTGTCAGTAATTTTAGTCCCCTTTTGACAGAATCTGTCTGAGGTTGTAATAAAATGTATGTTCACCTTCACTCTTGCATGTGCACATAAGAATTTACATCTGCTGCAAGATCAAATTGAATACATATATATATATATATATATATATATATATATATATATATATATATATATATACAGACAAGTGTTAAAAGAAACAAAACTGAGCAGCACCGCTACAGTATTTCAATATGTTATGTATAGGACATACAGTTGTTTGACTTTGTGTAACTGAGCACATGTGACATACCAGGTCCAAAAGTGGTGTTTTGTCTCCTTGATAAGCCTGAAAATGAAGAAGTTTGCTCTGTAACAAAAAATAAAAATTTGTTATAATGTCTATTTTAACTCAAATTTTGATTGTCCCTTAAACTTAACCCAGTATAGTAGTTGCCTAAACCAATTAAAGCAAAGAATATTTACTAAAAGCTACACACACCAAAATAAAGACATTTATTTTAAGCCAAACCATAATATTTTCCCCTGCCCTAGTAAATAGTTAAGTTGCCTAAACCTACCAACAGTAAAAATAAAACGTGCTCTCACACTTACAAATGTAAAACTAAATGCAGCTTCATCCTACATCGGTTTCACTGGTTTTGCAAAAACTAAATTTGGACGCATTATCATCCAGTAAGTTTGGTATAAAGATGTGTTTGTTTCAGGACTAAACCGAAACTGAAGCAAGATGATTTCCAATAACGTGTTTCAAATGAAGTGATGGTGACTTCTAGTCTATATAGTACTTGAATATAAAAGGTTAATGTCAGAAATTCAGTTGTCCAATTATAGACTGTTTGGTCACTAAAACAGGATTAATTATAGCTGCTTCTCTTCATCTGTGTCCATTCAGAATGTTAAAAGTTTTTTCAATATGAAATTACTAGCCAGAAAGAAAAGAATATAACCTACGGACATATACCATTTCACCAGTGGTACTGCTTGTCATACATAAACACCAGTGCTTCTTTTGACAGTCAGCTCGTTTTGGCACTGGCACACTGGTCTCTGTTTGTTCATTCCCCCACTGCTTGATAGATATTCTTTTCTTTTACAGGGGAATGCAAACATCCTTGTTAAAGTTTGATAAAAATTTTGGCCTTGACAATAAAGTTTAACAACGAATTTTGGTTTACCCCAAAATAATCATGCTTCTTATTTATCCAGGTAGTAATCCCTGACTGGATTAATTACGAGCATGATTATAATACAATCTTCATCAATTAACAGGGATGCAATATGCCTCCATCCAGGACACATGAAGTGACAGTAACAGGTTGTATGTGTGACTAAGTCAGAACTGTTACCGCTCATACTTAGGGTTTAATGCATTACCTTTATATTAGTTTAAGATTATTCACAATTACATCTCATTACATCATCACATTACATTATTAAAGACAAAAAAGCCCATTGAGTCCAATTTATTTAAAAAAATGTACAAGTAAATGCAAAGAGAAGGAAACAAAAATCACATCACTTCTTTTCCTTTTTCGTTTTTGTCTTAATGTCCTTTATAAAATGCCTTGAAGAAATTCACTACATTCCAAGATTTTTCTCTTAAAGGATACATTTCTGGCTCTCACCTAATTCCCTCTTGCATCAGGGTCCTTATGGAGACCATTCTGTTTTCTTACTGTTGCAGCGTGTTGATAACAAGGTGAATTTTGGTGCCTGCTTGCATTTTAATTGAATGACCTTGGTCGATGAGTCTTTTCTTATCTGTGCTATGTTCTTAATTATTTATACCCATGCATGAATATGTATTTTTATTTTCTGTCGTGTAATACTATTGAACACAATCAATACAGGGAAAGGTGTTCTAAGGGAATAATTCCTTTTCACTCTAAATTTGTCTCATAAAATATTGTCTCACTAAAATATTTTTGTGTATTTGGCTGCAGAGCACCACTTTAACTGCTACCGCAGGGGAATTATAGCATGTTGGCATTATTTTTTGTTTGAAAAAATATTATTAAAAGTCAAAATAAATATGACAATTATTATTTTTTTGTTACTTAAACAGGAAAAAGCTCATTTATTAGTTTTCTGTGACAGTATAATATTTTTTAGCAATCATCAATTACAATACTGCAGCCTGCGTGCTTTAGTCACTTTTTGTGAAAAACGTAAATATTTTTCATGAAGTCAATAAATCCAACACAGTTTAGGTTGTTGTTCGTTATCTTAAAGCTGTAATGGCTAAAAATAATTCTACTCATGAACAAATATCAAAAAAAGAATGAAAATGCAGACAGATTTTTTTTAATCTCTAAAGAATTATAAAATCCTTTAACATTTTGACTGTATGCAGGTGTGTTTAATACCTACTGTTATTTCTCACAGTCTAGTGGTAATTACAAAAAAACCCCAACAAAAACACGTGATGATTTCTGATGAGTCTCGGATTTGATAATTGCGAGGCTCTAGCTGATGCCTTGTCATCAAGAATGAATGAAACTGTCATGGTTTGGGTTTGCACTTGTTCCTGTTTTATTTTAAAAGCCTGTGTCCTTGCGTTTTAGTTCTGTCTTGACCTTCCTTGTTCCCATCTGCCCGGATTGTTTGCACCTGTGACTAGTCAGCCCTGTAAGTATATCTTGTCATGTTTGTCCTCTTCTTCTCTGCTTGTCTGTTTCAAACAAACAAACAAACAAACAAACAAACAAACAAACAAACAAACAAACAAACAAACAAACAAACAAACAAACAAACAAACAAACAAAAACTTGTTTGCACCATGTTTATAGTCCGTTCCTTGTTTTGTCAAGTTTGGGCTCTTGTTTTTCCTTCTTTTTGGATACCTGCCTGTGCAGCGGTTTTGTTTAACTAAATACCTTTTGTTTGGAATTCCTGCCGCCTCAGTCTCTTACATTTGGGTCCTACATCTCCAAGTAGTGACAGAAACTACCACTACAATGCTCATTAGTAGTACTACAGATAATTAAAAAAAAAGGAGAGATTATTTGGCTTGTAAAGATGAAGGACTTCTATCAGTTTTAGAGCATTATTGCGGTTAGTTTCAAGGTTTTAACAGTCGTAAGATTGGTGTTTATCCCATAAACTAAACCTACAGAGCAACTGAGTACGTGTTTTAAGTGCAGCCATATATATAATCATTTATATGCATATACATACAATAGCTCTTGATGATATAACACTAACGAAGACCACTATAATCCACTATGCTATTGTCAGAAAAGATTAGGGTTAATGCTGATACAATAAAAAAAAGTGTTAAAATGTGCAAGTGTTCATATGTGACAGTATTATAATATTATCTAATGGACATGGGCTTTGGGGATTGGTTTTAACCATTTTTTCAACTCAGGAACAAATAATTTTTAAAAATTAAATGGAGACAAACATTTTAAAATGAAGTGCTAAACACAAAAATCAGGAGCCATGGTTAAAGATAACAAAACAACATAGCAGTAGCTGTTGCAAAAATACAGATCAACACATACATTTTTAAAATACAGTACTGTTGTATTGTGTTAAATTTAAAGAGCACAAAGGAACCCTGTGATGGACTGGAGACCTGTCCAGGGTGTACCCCAGCTGTCAGGTTCCCTGTGACCCTAAAGGCCAGTGAAGAGGGTACACAACGTGACTGAACAAGTGATTGCACAAAGGAGACTTTCAGCATGTTTACTAACTAAGTTCACTGGATTAAAAAAAATAAAAGAAAAAAAGGAAACAAATTCACCATTTGACGACAGCATAATACTCAAAAAAACCCACTCTGGAAAGTAGGCAGAGAAAGGCAAAAAGCCTAACAGAAAATGTCATTTAATGTTTAAACATGTAACATAGATCAGCATATTGGTGACAGGTGAGGGTGACAGGGTTGGGTATATATATATATTGTAGGCAAGAATGGGTCATAGATCATCATTTTGTCCTCTTTTTAGCATGTGTCGTGCTCTGCACACGGAGGGTAATAAATTCCATCCAGGCTGCTATAACTGAAATGTAAAGCCCAGCGCCAGGGATGGCATGAAGATGCATCAGCATCTGTGACTTGAGGGACTGGTATATGTGTGAAGGTACTGTATCAATGATGCAGAGGCATTTATTGGAATAATGGAGAGACATACTTCTGTCAAGATGGGCTTTTTTTTCCCCCAGGTTTGTGGTTAGTTTAATGGGACAATGCCAGGCTTGTTCTTCTGCATGACTTACGGCGAAGTGGTTTCAGAAACAGAGTGCATATGTTTGAGTGGCCTGCCCACTATCTAAATCCGTCTCTTAGTGGAAATGTATGGCGTATCATGAAACTATCGCTTTCTTGGGCGGCTTCATCCCATTATGTCCATTATGACACAACTATGAATCCACTTCTCCTCATAGCCCTAACTACTGCTAAAAAAAACTATGTTCATGAGCTGGAAATCATGAAAGTCATACATGTAGGAAAAGTGCCAATAAAGAAAAATTTATTATTATTAGTGTTAATATTATTCTCTTTGGAAAACAAATTCTTTGTAACGTGACTTTAGCTAATCTATTACCTACTTCCACTGACACTACCAAGCCAGTTTTTAATTTGAAGGACTGGCAGGACTGGTGCTGGAGGCTGGGGTGGTCGCTGCTTTCGCAGGGGGCCCAGGGGGGCTCCTGGCTTACCAATACCAGTAGCTTGACCTGCTATGGTTTCCTGGGCTCTCCTGGAGGGGAAGGACCTTTTAACCCCTGACCTGACTCTCCTCCATCCCAAATAAATAAACAAATAAGTAAATAAAATATTCAGCTATAGGGAAAGCTAGGAATTCTGGGATCTTCCACCCTGCACAGCACATCTTTCTTTTCTAATGCACTCACACAAACCTATCAAAGAACACAAAGAAATTAAAAACATATCAAAGCAACAAGGAAAGCTGGGAACGCTGGGACCTTGCAGCATGCACAAACTTAACTGGGATGGAGGAAGGCTATATATATATATATATATTTATATATATATATATATATATATATATATATATATATATATATATATATATATATATATATATATATATATATATACCGTCACTTTGTCACTGCTGCAAGATTAAAATGCATATATACGTCATGGATAAAGGTTTTTAACAAATCATAGTACTAACCACTAATATACAGACAGATAAAAGTGATTGAAGTGATTCGACTTTTATATATGAGACATGATGTAAGGTATAACAAAGAGTTTAAAAAAAAAAAAACGCAGCTCCTTTATTTTTTTTCTATCTTTCTTTAATAGCTTTCCTTTCCATGATGGCTGTGACTTAAAAGAAGCACTATTAAAACTATTAGCATACTCCGGTTTTAAAGCACAGCTTTTAACAATCTGCAGGAAGTCATTGATTGTAGATACCTATAACTGCCTGCCAATTTCCATTGTTTGATAAATGTCGCAATTTTTTTAATTTTTTTTATTGCAGAAAGGCTTTGCAAGTGAAAATGGGGCGCCGTTCAAAATCCTTGACTGATTTATGTCTGATTTCCAGTGTGTACGCTTACAGAAAGCTCTCATAAATCAGCCTTTCAGCCAGGCTACGTCTTTTATTTTTCCACAGTTTTACCTTAATAATTTAATCTTTGTTCAGTGGAAAACACAAAAAAAAATTTGAAATTCTGAAGCTCTACTGTAAAAGTTCTGAAACTGGAAACAAAACAAAAAAAACCCAAAACACATTGTAGTTTATAACTGGAATATATGCATTTAAATCACTCTTGGGGATTTAAGTGAAGTATAAGAACAGAGAATGTTTAACACACGAGGAGTAACAGAACTGTTACTGTGAACTAGTTTTTGGCACTTTACCATTTTCTCTACCAGTGTGTTTAACTTCAGGGGCTAACTACACTATTTCGTACTTATTCAAGTGTCTCTCTGCAAACCCAGAGTATTTTTTTTCTGCTCTGCAGTGGTCAATCAACTCCTGCTTTCTCGATTACTGTCTTCTTACCTCCCTGTCTGTTCTTCTCGCTGGGTTAAATTGTTTAAAAAAGATTTTACTGACTCTTGGTTGCTCTATCTCAGAATAGGTACAGATATTGTAGATCTTTCAAGTGGACACAAATGGGGCAAACTGCAGGGAAGCAAAATAAGAGCGTAATCTCTTGCTGGTAGTCATGCATGGAGGATTCTGAGGTGGTGAGCAGGTGAGAGTGTGTGTGAACTGTAGTTTAGTGTGTGAAGAACCCCTCTTGAATGTGTCTGTTTCATGCTCAAGTCATTCAAAAGTACCGCCTCTACCTGCTTTTGCACCATTTCCACTGTTATAAAAAGTGGGTTCATTTTTCCTTTAAATCTCCTTTTCAAAACCAAATATATATTCAAATTCAAATCTTTTTTAGTAATCCGACAGTCCATCATTTAACATCGCATATTTTTTTTCAGACATTTTCTTATCCTCATTCATTCAAAACACACAAAAGGCAGCTCCTTTCTAGAACATAATTTTGATCAATGTGTCTCTTGTAAGGGGATGTGGACACTCAAAGCTGTGATATTTGGAGTTAGTGAAACTTACTGCAAAGAGCGCAGGCAAAGCTTACAGCTGCAGTAGGCTATAGGGAGATTCAGATGCATTCACATTCAGCAGTTGCAAATATACTCATTGCTTCGATTTTTGTCAGAATGAAGGATGGCGAGAACAATATTATCAAACTTAAATTGAGTCTAGGAAATAAGACTCTTTCCAGGACTACTTGTAGACATCAAAAAATGATCTATCGTTTTATTAACTATTTTTTTTGTATATATTAATAATGGATCAAGAAGAAGCAAAAGACTGGAGTGACTTAAGTTGAGGATAAGGAGGTGACATTTACAGACATGACAGACCACAACTGGCGTGTCTCACATACTGCTTGTAATTTTCACAATTCACAGTCAAAGGAATATAGAAAAAAAGGTAGTTCCATAGTCACTCTGATAATAATAACTAAAACTGTAAACAGCTGTCGTCATAGTAATTATTGTCTTAACTTACTTGAAATTCATTTTATTTTAATCCTCGGCATGTAATCCTCTGCCCTTTCACAGGTGCACATGCAGGTCAGAATTTTAAGGAGGTAAGATGTTGATGAGTGAGACATGGAGAGAAGGAGAGGTGGATCTATGTATATATATATATATATATATATATATATATATATATATATATATATATATATATATATATATATATATATATATATATATATGCCCGACACTGCAAATGTAAACCTGGACTGTTTCTGTTGACAACAGACAACAACAGCAGCTTCATCTAAATTTCATCAGTCTATCTTCATTAACAAGCTACTTGCCTCAAACTTTTAAAGCTGCTACAATTAAGACTGAAACAGAAAAACTGAAAATCCAATCTTCTTTTTTTTTTAAGTTGTTGAAAAAGATTTTTTCCAAAACAACTGTGTGACCAGATGCTCAGAAAAAAATCTGTTTAAAGTTTGTTTTATTTATTTATTTATTTATTTATTTATTTATTTATTTATTTATTTATTTATTTATTTATTTATTTATTTATTTATTTATTTATTTATTTATTTATTTATTTATTTATTTATTCATGCTGTTTTCCATTCTTTCCCATTTTTTTTTTAAATTTGAGGTTGGTAATGTGTTAATGGACAGGATTTCTAGGTGTAGCCAGGGGCCGGAGGGGGTCCAGTTGGAAACCACAGGATTTCATCTCTGCTTTTTGCAGATGATGTTGTCCTGTTGACTTCTTTAGGTCAGGATCCTCAGCATGTGCTGGGGTGGTTTGCATCCGAGTGTGAAGCGGCTGGGATGAGAATCAGCACCTCCAAATCAGAGGCCATGGTTCTCGACGGGGAGCAGGGTGGCGTGCCCTCTCCGGGTGGGTGGAGAGGTCCTGCCTCAAGTGGAGAAGTTTAAGTATCTCGGGGTCTTGTTCACGTGACATGACATGAGATTGACAGACGGACTGGTGCACAGATCGATGGATGGAATATGACGGTAATATGTATATATGATAAACTTGACCTGCTAATCATCAGCACATTTGCTCCCTCTGTGAGTATATAGCTCAAAATACCTCTGTACCCAAATACGGCCCCACAGGCTTAGTGTTCCTCATTACTCCCTGAAGTACTCCCTGCAGAGCTCTTACCAACAACAGAAAATATTTGTGTTAACGTTATCCTTGAAAAGGAACCCATTAGGGTCTAAACAGCACAGTTCTACATATCAAAGTTACAGAAGAAGATGAAGCAGCGATTGATTAGATCACTGGCATATGCATCACATCCCCGAGCTCTGTCTGCCTTGTTGTCTTTGTTAAATCATTATAGACGTCACAGCTCCACTGCACAGTCAATGATGAAATAATTTTCTTCTTTAATTAAGTCAGCCGGGCAGGCCCAAACTGTAAGAGCAAGTGAATTGAATATATTATACATCATTTTTCTAGCTGCAGAAAGAGCAATTAAATCCATCACTTTGACTTGACTGTGCTCACAGGGCAAAGGGCAGAAGTGTTGAGGGTTTGGAGAATTTAAATGTGTTAGACACTGCAGATAGGTTGCTATATCAGCATTGTCAAAGATTTTGATTAAAGTAAGGGAGCAGCTGCAGAACAATCCACCAGCTGAACTGATAAGAAGCTCTGGATCTGACAGATTCCGGGCAGTCGTAAGTAATAAGCACATTTTCCAAAAAGAGTAGCTGATCTTCCTTTGATATTAAATAGCATGAATGCTGATATTAACATGTTAGGCCAGGCAAAAAAAGAAAAAAAAAAGAGAAATGAATAAGGACTTGACAAGACCTCCTCTTTGTGTTCTGTGCTGTTGAACTGAAGCACTGTGATTTTTATTCTGCAAAAATATTGTTGCTCCGGCAACGTGGCTGCGCCTCAATTTCACGGCAGAGGAGAACATAATGAAACCATTTCTGTTTGCATAGTTTGTTCTTTTATTGCCTTCTGTATCAAACAGAGAAACAACCATTAAAATCATTTTACTGGATTGCAACAAAAGAAAGTAACCCACCTGTATGCTAGTAATGAATAGAGATCAGGTTTGTTATGATTTTTATTATTGCAAATCACAGGCGTGCATTCGCATTTATTGGAGGATAACCATTTTGGAGCAAAAGTTATTATACTGCACAATGATTTGATACTAACTATTCACCAGAGAACAAGCCTGTCTGTGACATAACATCATCTGTGATCCACAAAAGCCCCATTTAAATAATCCACCTAATGAGCAGACTTTGAAGTATAACAGTGACTGCTGATGTATAACAGTGACTGCTGATGTTTCACAGGTTCACAATATCTTTGCATAGTTTGGAACCGATTGGGCTTAACGTTTCACATACCAACACTTTGTCAGGTCTTTAGGTCACACTGCTACACAGCGTTGACTTTTCAGTGTCACTTTTAAATGTGCACGATTACCATCATAAAAGGTTTGTCAGAATGATGACTTTGAGGTGGCGCAAAAACTGTGTTCAGTAGCTGCAAAACCATGGGAGCCAGACATCTCAACTTCGGGACTCAAATAGAAATATAAGACAAACCTTTTTATTTTGTATTTGAAGACTTTTTTTATATCGTATTCTAATTTATTTTTATATTGAAAAAAAGAAGTGCTGACATTGATTCTCTTGGACATTTTTCAATATTCTGTATGAATTCTCTATATACATTCTGTCCAGATAAATAGAAACAAAGGGAAGATGGTGAGAAGAGGTGATCTTCAATAAAAAGCCGATTTTGATTTGTTCACAGTAAAAAGCAAAGAAGTTTACATAAGAAGTGAACGCAGGATTGAATAAAATATAAAGTTGAATTAAAGGTAAAAAAAAAAAAGACCTACACTAACAATGTTTCAAACAAAGTTTACGGCTCCTATTTTGTCCTTCAACATTGATGTTTTCATGTTTTCTTTAATGTCAGGAGACAGATGAGGAGGAGCTGAATCAAAATACAGAGTTTAAAACAAGAAAAAAAACCTCTCAATCCTCATTCTCAATCCTTCGTGCACAAAGTTATATAAACAAGTGGAAAAAAAACCACATACATTATTTGAAAACTAATCACACACACAATGGAAATAAAAGGTGAAGATTTCTAATTTCATAAAATCATTCTCTCAGTTCATGGTTGATTGTCATTCTTTTTAATAATACAAAAAGTAGGACAGCTTTTTCTCATAAATATTTTAGAACTATGCCTTCTGGCAGAATATATGAATATGTCCAGCTTAATTATTTTGCTTTTTCATGTCACTATAGTCCCAATGTATGCAGAAATGCAGGAAAAGAAGTCACTTTTTTTCTCTGGCAGAGG
Organism: Xenentodon cancila; assembly: GCA_014839995.1. NCBI lineage: Eukaryota > Metazoa > Chordata > Actinopteri > Beloniformes > Belonidae > Xenentodon > Xenentodon cancila. The sequence goes on along the minus strand of CM026198.1, from coordinate 18,392,373 downwards.
ACCCCAACTCTCCATTCCTGCCCGCCTGTAGCATGCAATCAGAGGCATTTGTGTTTTCCAAATACATTTCCTCTAAATTCATAGAGAAACTTATTGTGAAAGACAACATATAAACACAAATCAGACACAACTCAGTTCATAAACGCAAATCAGATATTAGAACTGTTTAGCAACAAAACACAAAAATACAAAAAAAGTTCAATTCTTAAAACGTTGCAATCAAAAAATTGTGACTAAGTTAAGAATTTAACTTTTTTTTAACCGGGTATCTTATCTTTTTAAAATTTCTCATTTTAAGGCAAGCAGTGGATTAAAGAAAATTACTCTATTAAAAAAATAATGATTTTATTCTTTCATGACAATGATTTTATGCTGCTTTAGTGCAATTAGACAAACATTTTTATGGATTTAAAAAAAATAAAACAACAAAAAACCCTGGGTGCTTAGGTGGGATCTCAGACATTTTTTACAATAAATTGAAGAAACAACTGCGATAAAAGTGAAGATTTTACTTTTTTATGCTTTTTTTTGAGGCACTATCTATTTTAATTAGGCAGATGACAGTGGTTAATGGCACTTGGAGTGTAGGTATGCGTGAGATCTTTTTTTTTGCTTATTTAGGGACTTGGATCTTATAACAAAATAAACAAAAGGCACACCACATCTAGTTTGGTCGCTTAACTAATTAACACAACTATAAAAATCAAAGAACAGAGTTACAGAGAACACGGCAAATCTCATCTCAACAAGCAGATTTAAACAGATGGAGAATATGATATGGCCATACTATTAATTGAAAACATTATGACCGGAACTGGTTAAAAAGAGTCAAAAAGCAGCCAAGGGGTGGAGGGGGCCAGGTTTGATGGGCTGAAGATTACATCTCTGCTCTCTGACGGCGACGTGGTCCTGTTGGATTAAACGAATTGTGATCTTCATCTCTCACTGGAGCAGCTTGCACCTGAGTGTGAAACTGGGGGATGACTATCCTCCATCCATCCATCCATCCATCCATCCATCCATCCATCCATCCATCCATCCATCCATCCATCCATCCATCCATCCATCCATCCATCCATCCATCCATCCATCCATCCATCCATCCATCCATCCATCCATCCATCCATCCATCCATCCATCCATCCATCCATCCATCCACTTTTCTGAGTTTGGGTCTTGGAGACAGCAGCCTAAGCAAAGAAGCCTGCACCTACCTATCCCCAGCCACCTCCTCTAGCTCTTTCAGTGAAATACCAAGATGTTTTCAAGACAGCTGAGGCATAATCCCTCCAGTATGTCCTGGATCTGCCACAGGGCCTCCTCCCAGTTAAACAGCCTCAAACACCTCCAGGAGGCATTGTCACCAGATGCCTAAACTACCTGAGAGATGAGGAGCAGCGACTATACACTGTAACCTTCCTGAATGGGGGAACTTCTTATGTAAATTAGCACTTTAAAAGACCATGGATCTCAGTCAGACCAGAGTTATGATAGTTTTCAATGTTTTCATTTTTATTTATTTTTTTTCAGTTTGTTTTCATTATTTCAGTTTAGATAGTTTAACAAGCGCATCAGTGGTTTTCGTTTTGAAAAATGGGTTTGTTTTTATTTTAGTTTTGTTAAAAAAAAACTATGACAAAAGAATCCTATAAACAATGCCATAAAGTATATAAAATCCTTATTTTGAGTCATTTGAATTAGAAAAATAGAGTTATTAGAAAAATGGAGCTGCAAAGATGCCACAAAATAAAAACAGTGATTTTTACCTGCAGTTTTCTTTTGTTTCAGTTACTCTTGCATTGCTAATTGTGTTTTTTATTTAGTTGTATTTTTATAAAAATCTTTATTTTTATCTCAGTTATTTTTTTCATTGTCTTCATTTTAGTCTTAGTTGTCATTAACTATAATAACTCTGAGCCAGACAAGGATGAAATGCACGTTCTGTGTTTGGGGCGCTCTGAATTGGTACTTCTCCATTGAGAAGAGCCATTTGAAGTGGTTTGAGATTCTGATGAACACCAAATGCCTCCCTGGAAAGATTTTTTTGGGATGTCCAAACGGGAAGAGGGTCTAGGGTAAACCAAAGAGATAATGGGGAAATGAAGTCTCTCAGATGGCTTAGGAATGTCTTGGGTCCCCTTGAAAAATTGGAAAAGTTGTGTGGGTGTCTAATTTGAAAATATATACATACAGTATATGTTATTCATATTTTAGTATTGTTAATTGTCTGTCTGGCCCTCTCCTTCTTCATGACACGGGATTGTGTGTCTTCCCTGTAAAAAATGCCGACTCAGGGGAGCTTAGTTGTCTCGGTTGGAGACCCAGGCCATGAACAGGGTCATAAGTTGTAAACCAGGTCACAAGTGAGACAAATCTGCAACCGCATTGAGGATGTTGTAAAGAGACAGTGGACTCTGGTTTTGGTTTACTGTATACTTGTTTATGTCTGTAACTTTAAGTAACGTTCACTCCCATTCTGTTGAGATGGAGGTTATATGGGCAGGGGGTCTCCTCTGCTCTCCTTGCAAGTAAAAAAAGGTCCTTCTTTTGCTAATATTTGACTGGAGTTCGTTTGAGTCGGTTCGAGTCGGTTCAAGTCAGTTTTTCCACAACAGGGTGAAAACTTGGTGAGCGTTTAAACAAGTTGAATCCAATATGTGATTGTAGTGATTATCCTGTATAAAATATGCAGCATGTAAGTAGACCCACTTCTATGACACAGCTTTCAAAATGTAGCCTGTAGTGCACGTTTCACAAGTTATTATCCTTTAATGTAACAGAAGCCCTGTGGTACCCCCAGTGCATCCCCGCCTGAAATTACTTGAGCAAGATCATCTGCACGACTGTGTGTTACAAGATGTCCATTTTTGGGTTGTAAAGCCTATATATATTTACTTTAGATAAATTACACTATTAACAAACTATCCACATTCCAATAACAGTGGAAACAATTTAAAGTCAGATTTGGTTAGTTATTAGCTCCATGCCATGAAACAAGTCTGTGAGGAATAGTTTCCCGTCCAACGTGAATGTGGCACGGAAAAGGAGCTGAAGAGTAAGTGTTGCCCAATGGGGTGCATCCTCACTGGGTGGAAATTAGACATCTGAATGAACTGGGTGTTGTACCGGAGCACAAACCTTTCCCTCTCTGCCTTCCTGGGTGCGCGTGCGTGTTCCCTATACCACAGTCATGCCTAAAACTACTCACGCACACGTTACACTGGAGCAAATCAATATCTCCCCAGCTGACCGGCAATGACGTCAGCTCCGCAGTTGTAGCTTTCTCGCCTTCCCTCCGTCTTTTGCATTTGCGTGCCTGTGTACGTGGGGTGAACCCTTCACGCAAGTGCCCATTTCTGAGGCGTGCAGCTACGTGTCCAGACTGCGAAGCAGCTGCGCGCCGTTCAACGAGCAGGCAATAAATTGCATAAATGATGGTTTGTGACAATAACCGGTGAGAGGATTTCTACTTTCCGCCCCAACATCCCACACACTTTTGAACTCTAAATATAATAATTCATGATACAGCACTCCCCCCCAAAATTTTAAATGTTTATGCGCTCTACTCTCAAAATTATATTATTTGTGTTTTGAAATGTGAAGTATATCGCACATATACGTCCTACACACACCGCAGCTCGTATAGAAAAGTATCAGGAATTTACAAAGTAGGAATCTCTGAGTATCCTAGATACATAGTCCCAGTGGGAATATTATTGTGGTATTTAAATCTCGTTTGTAGGCTAATGGCATTTTCACGATCCACTCTAGATATTTGTCAAATATTAATGATGAAGTTAAAAAAAAAGAAAGAAAGAAAAAGAAAAAGGCTTCAAAAATTCCTGCAGCGGCTTTTCAGATTTCTCCTCCGGTGCTGCATGTTTTGTGCCTCTCAACTGGAGCAGCTGGTGCTCTGAGCTTCAACATCATCCCTCTGACAGACTGGACCCCCCCAATCCCCCTCCCTCTCTGACTCTGCCCCTCATCTCTACTTGCGTACCCACACTCTCTGCCTGCACCCTTCGCTCGCTCTCCCTTCTCTCTCTCTCCCTCTCTGCTGGAACGCACGTCCAGGGATGATGCTCTCGCTTTCTCCGTCTTTGCGGCTGCAGAACGGACTGTAAAGCTGCGGGCCCGCTACTTCCTCCCTCCGGACCGGGACTCCGATCACGGTAAGACAAATGAAGCATCACTGCCTCGTGTCTAAAGCTGGCCTCAGTCTCAAGTGTTGACGGGGCGCTTCCTTCCTTCACTTGTGGATGCGTGGACTCGCTCACGGGAGACCCACAGATGTGCGTTGACAGGTTGCGCTCCGTAGATTGCGAGATCTGTTACGCGCTCAAATAATCACATATTCGTTATGCTCATCTTCTATTAGAGTAACTACTCGGACGGTCTGGCTTTTTTCTTCTTTTTGGGCTGGGGGGGTCCAGGGTCCACTCCTCTCACACTTAGAAGAAAACCTAAGAGTCACTGGAGAGCCCTTGATACATATCAACAGTAGTGCAATTCATTTTTTATTTAATATTAAACGACATTCTATCACTCTTTCTTCGCAGAGTACGCACAGTATTTTGGTTCTCTCGCTCTCTGGTGGGCAGGACAGCTGTTGAAAAGAGGGGTGTGTTGAGAAAACGAATTGAACCTTTCAATAATCTGAAAGGTTCGGGTGATCCCCGGCTGATCCGGCGGAGAAGAGGTGGTGGCTCAGTGCCAAGCGCAGAAGAGCAGCTGCTACTTTTTATATGTGCGACTGAAACCTTTGCATGTGAGTCTATACGCGTAGGCGTTTAGTCACAACATGGTCCGTGTGTGTGAGTGTGGGTTCACTGCCGCTATACCATCTCCACTCGTTTATCACTTTCACCGATAGACGCGTGCACACTCTGTGCGCTCCCACACGTATGCATGTACTCACGCTTCCAATTTCTATCAAAGTGATTGTTTCGATAGATTGAAAGTGGGAGAAAAGGCGTGGACCATTTTCAGTATATATATATATATATATATATATATATATATATATATATATATATATATATATATATATATATATATATATCATTTGTTTACTCATGTTTTACAAGCCTCATTCACCAGAATCAGCGACGTGAGAAAAGAGACGTGAGACAGAGGGAGGAAAGCAACGGGCGAGAGGGGTTGAGGCGGACAGAGAGAGAAATGAGACAGAGGGAGAGAGATGGCGCCCTCCGCCATCACTTTCTGATAGTCATTTGATTGATCGCCCCTTCAATGCGCACTGACGCACAACGCTCAGGGTGCCCCGTTCTTACTCCTTGTCATATCACCCACTGCTGAGGATCATGTTACACTGACGCTCAGTGACTTATCATGGCCACTGGGAACACACCCTCACCCAAAGATGATACCCCGTCACACCCCTCCACTTTCTCCCTGTTATTACCTTTCGGCCCTTGCGGGCCAAACAAACGTTTAGACATGACGGATGATTGCCGCCGTGAATCCAATCGTGACTGATTCAATGTGACGAGCCACTGGGCCTACAGTGGTGAGATGTAAGACCTAGGGACTGAGATTTATTTTTTACCTGTTAGCCGCCCCGCAACAGGAAAAGATAAATAAATGAATAAAAAACTATAATTGATTGGTGTGTTATGTTATTGATGAGTGATTCACTCTTTTGGCCATACAGTGCATGAGAGGACAGAGGACCGATGAGTGCCTGCAGGCTGTTGGGCAGGATGCCAAGTTGAATAAAGCTTACAGTACATGTTATGACAGTACAGAAACAAAACACATTATTCTTGTTTTTAATGATCCCTGCACCATTCTCATTATTATTTTCTTTTGTTTTAAAATAATCATAATCATAACCATAATCAGACTGATTTATCCCAACCATTCACTCTCATGCTTCCATCCCATCCTCTTTGAGCTCTTCGGTCTCCTCAATATGGTGTTCTTCATCATCACTTCATCTTCCTCCTCATTATCCATTACAGTATCCACAAATATTATAACAGTCATAATTTCTGACATCATCATCCTCAGACGTTTCTTGTAATCCATCTTAACTTTCTCCTTCCAATTATTATCCCTATGAACAGTGTTTCTTCTACCAGTGAAATCATTACTTTTCTTGTAATTGTTTTTGTTATATTTTTCATGCATTATCTGTCACTATCTGAAACTGTCATCTCTGTATCATTTGTTGGGATCAATACCTCGTCATAAGTTTTTTTTTTTTTTTTGGAGTAAAACATTGCAATAGAATCTCAACACATGTAAAATGTCAGGTTCTTTGAAAGTGCATTTCTTCTGGGAATTTGCGTGAGTGACTGTGTGTACATAGTTATTGAATGCATAAAGCTGGCAGTTTGTGTTTTAAATTGTTTTATGTCTAGAATTATATCATCGCAGAAAGGTGCTGAGGATCCCTCTGCTGGGTGTTAGACATGGGCATAGAGTTGGGGCTAAGCTAAGGCTCTTGTTCGATAAAAGGCCATTGTTCTTTCATGAAAACAGAGCCACTGGCTGAAAAAGGGCCTAATTATAGATGACATGTTTGTAGCTGTCCCACCATTGCTAGTTCTATCTATGAGGGTCAGTGGATCAGGTGAGCCCCTGCTAATCTCGAATTATGTCACTGAGTAGGAAAATGAAGCTGGTGATAACACTCTCTCAGGCTCTCACATTGTTTCGCAAGCCGGGCATCGATGTTACGCCGAAAAAAAGAAATTAATGTCCTCCTGGATGACACACATGACAAGGCAAACTTTAAAAATTGTGGGTTTCTTTGCTATAACTAACTATGCAAATTAGTAGGACAGTAGCCTGTGAACAGCTCAGCAAGTGGAAAAGACTTCAGTTACTGCAAAACAGTAAATCACGGATGAAGCAATAAAGACGATCCCTTCTTGCAAACAGTTCACCCTCGTAGCTTGGTAAATATCCTGGCAGGAATTCTTAATTTGGAGGATGGGGATGAAATAAAGTCAGGGATAATAGCAGAGTTGATGAAGAATAAACACACAGTTGTGCTGCTCCCTCATATTACACAGCTCCAATGATAAGAAAATAGATGTAGGAATGCGTTGGAGAAGACATCTGTCTTCAAGTCATGAAACAAACGGTGCAGGTGTAGGCACTTTACTCATTATCGCAATCTAATAAATATATCTCATTGTGAAGTACAAGAGAGCAGAATCCAGGTTGTACAGAGCACTAACAGAGACAAACACTTCATACTGTGTGTGTGTGTGTATATATATATATATATATATATATATATATATATATATATATAAAATAAATCTTTCTCCAAAGGTTTCCACAATATATTGAGGTGTTACTGAAATGTTTCTGGCAATTTTTGGTCAAAATACCCTAAAAATATAATACAAAAGCCTCTCTTTACAGCTGTTGTCATATCATTTGATTTTGGGGGTGGAGTTAGTTACTGGACTTCTCTTAAACCGCCAGGGTGTGTCACATTTGAAACTGTTGAAAAAGTTAAAGCTTGGGGCTACCCACTTCAGAAACACACCAAAAGCAGTAAGATGCCAAATTTAGTGGAGAAAAACATAGTAAAGTTGGATAATTGTCTACGGGTCTATGATGTCACAGCACCTTACAAATCTGAGCTGCTCTCTGAATTACATATTCTCAGAATGAGCCGGTTTCACTGAAAGTGACAAGGTTTGTGTTTTCTCAAACTTTTTTGGGTAGTCACTTCATTCGCCCACATTTTTATATACTTTTTAACAAATATTTCTTTCATATTTTCCCTTTGAACAACTCGGTCATGGTAGTAACTGGTGATCGTAATGGTACCGCTTACCCTACAGGAACACATATGAAATCAAAACCACATTACCTTCACTTTTTTGTCATGCTAGTTGAAAATTATTCATAATAAACATCAAAATGGATTTTTAACAATTTGCTTAATTCAAAATAAAGTCAATCACTTCAATCATGGAGGCAGTGGAGATGAGTGTGAGATTATTTTAAAACATCTGCTGAGTGGTGGACAGGATCTACCATTGGCAGTATAACAAACACGCACTTGAGAGAAACTGTGTTGAAGAACTGCAGAGAAGAAACGATTGCTAGAGGACAGAATCACTAGTGAGAGAGAAAAATAATATTACAAATTGGGACAAGAGCAGAAAAGCTGTAGCAGAGGAGGGGGTTAAATTGGCAGCGACATCTCTTGTTTCGTGCATATGCTTCAACTTCAGTCTTTTTGAAGTTGGAGAAAAAGCCAAAGATCACAATATTTTAACACACCTCAAGATGGGACTGTAGCTATTAATCCAGCAGAGATGAGGCTACACGGTTCTCCTATGAACAATATAGTGCGGAAGACATTGGCATCAGCTGTAAAGGAGTCCTATGTGGAGTTTTCTCACAACTGTCCAGCAGCTCACTGTATTGATTCATAAATCTGTAACAATCCAACTTAGCACCTGAACATACAGTAATGGGCAGTTTGTGTTTCCATTTATGATATCATTGACTTGCCAAAGTCCCATGACTGAAAAGTGGAACTGTGGTTAATCGATCAAGAGAACGCTTATCTAGGTTTAAGTTTTATTCATTTGAAACAAGAAAAAAAGTTAAATCCCTGGATTAAGTTTGCGATTAAATTTGATTAAGTTTGTCTGTTACAGACATGGACACTTTTTTTGGTACCCTCTCAGTAAAGAAAGTAGGGTAACAACGAATTTGTCCACATGTTTATTTGAGATGTTGTCTACGGTCAAATCGAACCAAATCACGTAGTCTCACAAGTTATTTATTTATTTGCCGCCAAACAGCTACTAACATGTTACCTTATACTGATGATGTTACTGCGTTTGTCACTAGTTAAACTGACATTCATATACTGAAACAGAAACAAACCACGTATCATCTGCCAGCACAAATAATGGATCTCTGCAGTGGCATCACAGATTTTTGTCTTGTCTGGACTGCCCAGCATTTCCTCTTCCATAAGCTGCCTTTATAGAGAGGAGCTCCTGTAATACTGAAAGGGAGCAATCTTTGATGTGATAAATATCTGTTTTTTCTAGAGTTATCTAGCACGAGTATAAATGACACAATGCCGTTTTATCAATTTGTTGTGGAGGGATGGATAGCTTTTTTAATCCCTGAATGGGACTTTTCCAGACTGTATGGTCAGGTTGGGGAGAACCTTTGTTCCATAATCCCCTTATCCAGTCAATGATGCTCAACTCTGTTAGTGTGTAAAAAGATGCTTGCAACATCTGGGATGACAAAGCTGGCAGGGTTAAGAGTGGGAGAGCAGAGGTAATCTGCTGCCACGCACAGCCCTGAAACAATCGTTGTCATTTCCTCTCCTGAAGAGATTGTCAAAGGAGGTAATTACTGTGCTTTTCAGTATTTTCCAGAGAGCATTTACAACACAACTTTCAGCCTGTGGTATGGCCTGAGATTTCATCATTGTCAGAGCTGTAGTGGAGGAAGAGGTGGAAGGTGGATCTGTTATATCTTTTCATGCTGCAGCTAAAAGAATTCTCTGCAGCACCAAAAAGCCTTTTATTGTGTAAGCATAAGGATTCTCATATGAGAAGTTGGTATCGAGGATCTGGGTGGGTTTGTACCGCATTGATAACCCACTCTCACTCTCTCTCTCACACTCACACTCACACACACACACACACACACACACACACACACACACACACACACACACACACACACACACACACACACACACACACACACACACACACACACACACAGAAATTAGACATTCATCCATGGCCCCCATATACCACCTTCCATTGGAGATCCACAATGCATTTCTCAGGTTTGTACAGGGAACATACAGCTGTCTGAGGGTGATGTCAGGCCAGGCTTATCGCCTGTAACTGCTGATACAGTAACTCGGTATAACCTGCCGAATGGGCATGACATGACACCCTGCATATTGGGGAAAAAAAACCCAAAAAAACAGACCTTGTCAAAGGTTCGGATGAGCTCTTTGTGATTCCAAAGCCTTGACATGCAAACATTTGTTGTGATTGTCAACTTGGCATCAGCTCCAGCACAAAGCAACAAGATGTTCCTGTAAACAGTTGTGCTACGCCATCAATCAACAGGGATTTTTTTTGTTTGTTTTTTTTTAACCTAGGAATACTTCCCTTGCGCCAGGTAGTGCCATCATCTAAGGTGCAGCCTCAGAGTTTCAGCTGTGAGATACATAAACATTTTTAAAGTGTGGCCATGTACTCGATGTGACAGTCCAGTGCCAATAAGGTGGTGAAGTTTTAAGGGTGCTGTTTGAGATAAGATTGATCAGAAATTAGAGATTGGTATAGATCGCAAAAGAATAAGTAGATGGGAAGCTATACCAGGATATAATATATGCTGTATATTATAAATAGATATATACATACACATGCACTCATGCGTACAGACACAAACACACACACAGTTTAGGGGACCAGTCTCTAGGCCGGGCTGACCAGCGAGACAGTTCAGGGGGCCGGCCTCTGGGCAGAGTCCTGGGAAGGGGGCTGGGCGCTGGCTCTGGCGCAGACAGAGTCCTGGGCGTGGGCAAGGAAACAGAGACATGATAGGGTGCGTCCAGGACCACCTCGGGAACAGGGACATGATGAGTTGCGTGAGATGCTGGGTCCGTGATGGCTGATCGGTTCTGTCACGACTTGGAGTGTGTAAGACCCAGACGCAGGACACAGAGGCATCAGGTGTTCCAAAATAAACATGATTTTATTTAAACTTAAACGCTGCTCAGCACAATCCAAACAAAATTGAAAACAAGAACCCAATCTTTACAAAAACCAGAACTAACCATTTCAAGACCATTACCAAGGAAACAGGCAGGTTAAAACAGTACAGAGAAAACAGTAAGGACCAGCAGGGAGCAAGGGAATGATAAGATAAGATATACACACCGGACTCGATGAGACACAGGTGCAAACTGTCGGGGCAGAAGACAAAACAAAAAAACACAAGGACACAGATTTTCAAAATTTAACAGGAACAGATAAACCCCAAAACCATGACACACTTTAGTTATGTACTTCTCCAGTAATGTGATTCTCATAAATTATGCTAAAATACAATGGCAGGATGATTAGCAGTGTATTACAGTTTGGGTCCTGAAACTGCACAAACGATTAAAAATATATTTCAGTAAAGCAGATAAGGGAAACACAAATTAAACTGATTAAGTAGCAAGATGAAAGTAAGCACCACATGTAGGTTGGGAATGAAAAGATCGAAATCTTAAGATGTCTTTTTTTCTTTCTTTATATTTTGTTTATTATAAGGTACTAAGCATGAAGCAGTGGAACCAAAGAAAAAACAGTTTATAAAAATGAAATGACTGGAAATCTTTAAAGCTCTTTCAAGAAAAAAAAAACTTAATTTAATATTTTTAGATGAAGTGGGAAAATGACAGTTGTAGAATTTAGGAGCAATTTTGTCAGTGGTTGTCTTTAAAATGTCTATTAAGAAGTAAAACATTATGCCCATGAATTGATCTAATAAATAATGTGGCTAAAGTTTGTAATTTAAATCAGCAAGAGTTAATTTAAGAATTATTTCCACTGTTAGCAGTAATTTTCTTTGAAATGTGCTGTTTTGGTACTCTCCCATTGGTTCAGCAAGCATTATAACTATGGCATCATGACTTTGAGCACACCTAATTATGCAGGCCATTTAAATCACGCAGTAATTATTAACACTTAAAAATAACTGCGAAGTAGCCAGGTCAGTGGACAAAAAAAATAATTATTTTTATGTTGTATATTTTGTTTTCCTGTATTCCATCTCTCCTGATCCATAACAGCACTGCTTTTCTCCTAATCACTCTTGTCCAGATAAAGACTAGTATAACATTGTCAAATTTGCTGTTTTAATTTGGTCTAAGTTGAGCACATTCTGCTGGTGTGCTTAACCAGCCGAGGATCAGCATGTATAGTCTTCTAGTGCTGTTATTTATTCATTTATTTGTGTATTGAATTTTTTATAAGGAGAATTCAATTTTTTTAAGTTAAACATCAGAGAAAGCTAGAGTACACGGATATTTAATCAGTAAGAATAATTTAGATATATAATTTTAAAGAAACTACAGATGGTCCAAAAACTAATGAACTCATTGCATCAAAATCAAGGTTGCATGTAAGCTTTCACTTCTTTATCGTCATCAAGGTGGCCACCGCTTGGTTTACATTAAGCATTTACTGTAACGATAAACCTATTTTCAAATCATAATTTAAACCCTTTATGTTAATTCATGGATATTTTTTTTTGGGCAGAAGAAAAGGAAGATCAGGAAGATGAGGAGCTTCATTAATTGAACAAAGAAAATCAGAATTGTGTGAAATAGAAAGCAAGAATGACTTACAGCAACTCTTCTTTTCTGCATCATAATTTCAAAGGAAGAATTTGAAACAAGGAAAGGATTTTTGAGATTTTTTTTTTTTTTATGGATTTGGGGATTCTTTCCTGCATGTCCACCATATCACGGAAATGACATGAACTCAGGTATCCTTCAGCAGGCTAATGTAGCCAATCAAACAAAGAAGGACAAATCAATATATATAAACGTAGCACAAAAAGTAAGGACATTTGTATTTGGTAGATTATTTCGTTGTTGTAACAATGCTTCTTGGCAATAAATCTCAGGAAAACCTGTTTATTCCATTTTAAATGTGCCACATGTGTAAGGAACACGTATTTGTGGCATGAGCAGCAGAGCTGAGTATGTGGATTCTGCCCATGAGAAAATTGCCAAATCTTCTCTGCCCATGCCAAACAGCATTACCCCATTATTTGGTGTTGGTATTGACTCTTGAGCTGGTGTTGGCAATGCCTGCACAGGAACCTGAACCTGTGGAGGAACGTTATGTTCAGCGATGAATCCAGATTCTGCCTACAGCAGTTGGATCATGAGGTCAAAGTGTGGAGAAGAAATGGAGAATGCTATGCATCTTTTGGTGGAGGCAGTGTGATGGTGTGGGGCGGCATCTCCCTCACTGGAAAAATGAGGCTCGTCGTCATTGGAGGCAATCTCAGTGCAGAGAGATTCTGCAACCAGTGGTAGTCCCATATCTCCACAGTCTGGGACTAAATTCTATCCTCTAAGATGAGAACGTCCGCCCCCATGGAGCAATGTTTATCAAAGACCACCTCCGGAATCTGGGTGTGGAGAGGATGAATTGAACACTTGTGGGATAAGCTTGGGCATGCTGTTCATCCCAGAGTAACCAACACAACCACGTTGGCTGACTTGCGACAAATGCTGGTTGAAGAATGGGATGCCGTCCCATTACCAGGCTGTGTGACCAGGCTGGTGACCAGCATGAGGAGGAGGTGCTGTGCTGCTGTGGCTGTGTTTGGTTCTTCCACACGCTGCTGAGGCTCCTGTTTGTTAAATGGATGAATTGTTAAATCGTCAATATCTGTTGTTTCTTCAAACTTCAATTATCCACCTAACAAGAATGAATGGCAAAATAAGCTGTTTGGCATTGGCATAGAAGATCTGACAAATGTTTCATGGGTACCACCCACATACTCAGCTCTGCTCCTCAACCTACATAAACATGTCCCTTACAGATGCGGCACCATTTACATAGGAAATTAACAGGCTTTCCAATGGTATTAGATTTATTGCAGAGAAGCACTGTTATGACAAAGAAATAAAAAATCCACCAAACATAAATTTCTTTCTTGTTTTCTTTTTATTCTGACTACTCAAATGAGCTGCCATGTCTGACCAAAGTAAAAATAGAACTGGACCAAGGTAATATCACTTTATTCCTTCCATCCTAGACATGGCCACACAAATTTAGGACATGAAGCTCTACAGACTCATAATAACAACAAAAGAGAGGATAGCTGCTTTAACAAAATTGAAACCTTGTGAAGTTTGCTTCAGTTGAAGTTTAGGAGCACACATCTGGTTTACTGTACTGTCCAATTTGCCGTGTTACAGTTTTTGATACTGCACACTGTGAGCTGAAGAGACTAACCCCTTGGTCCCACTGGGTCAGAAGTGCAGCAGTTTGCCTGTGGCATGATTTTGGAGCACTTCTGAGTGCTGCCTCTTTTGTAGCATACATGAAATTAGGAGTTTACCAAAACAGTTAAAAATCATGCGAGATTCATGCAGTGATCTGCTCATTCAAAGATGAGATTATAAGGCAATACTCACTTTCTGGTCTTAAAACTGTAGCTATTTGTTGCCATATCTTGTCTTTTCTGTTATTATCCTTATAGTAGTCGTGTGAAGTAGAGTGTTTTGTAAGACCTTTTAAATAACAATCTCCTCAGAAGTGGTTGCAGTCTCTTGTGAGACCCTCTGATTTGTTAACACATGGCCTCCACAGGTGAAAATAACATCAATGAACTGGTATAGACAACTTGTGGTGTTTTTATTTTGCAAATCGACTTGAGTCTCTATGCCATTTTGATGTATTACTTCCCACCAACTCAATCTGGGCATGGTAAATTGAATCAGTTCAGCCACGGATGAATGCTCAAACAGACATTTGGTGCATATCTTGAGTGAAGCAGGGTGGAGGGTTGCTTCTAGGAAGCTTCAGAAATGTACTGCAACATTTCTGGTGGGACCTCTCCTATTGTGGCCATGAATCAGAACAGCTGGGGTGGTGTAGCCATACCAAAGCATTTTTGTTGCTACTGGGATCCAAGAGTAACATCATAATTGCTGATGACATCTTTATTCAGACACATCCTCGTTTGTGACACTATAAACTGGTATAAGGCATATAATGGTTCATGTGGTGACATGTTGTTTATACTGCATTGAATGCACAAAACTCAAGTACATTTCTCCAAAAATGACCAAAGTGTTGGACTGGTATCCAGGAAGGAAGGAATGGTTGAGTCCCGTTTAAGAGAATAAGTTATTTAGCTCACTCATTTCAGCTGAAAGTTAATAACAAACATATCACATTAGTGAAGTGTTATAAGCAACATGTTTTCTCACTTATATATTACATTTTGGGGTTAGATGCAGCTACACGTTGCAGTGACAAGGAATGAACCTAAAAAGTGGATGAAAATTCAGAAAGAAAGGGAGCTGACTAAAACTAATTGACCTTTAACATATTAAATTCTTCACTCTTTTAGACTTGCTTTTTGTGTATAACTATGTGTGCATCAAAGTGACAGCTTTGTTGCGTGTATTCTGTTCTGGATAATGCATTAGCCTGGGTTGCTCTGTGTCATCCTCCCACAGTTTTAAATATTTCTTTTTCCTGTTTCCTTCTACATGAATGCAAGAGGGATGGGAGAAAAATAGAGGGCAGTGATGGAGAAGGATGCTTTCGAATGTTAACTTGGCTGCTTGTCTGCAACAATAATGCCAACGCAACAGGGAGGACAAATCTTATCGACCCCCAACTGTTTATTCTCAACCATTATGAAATGGCTGACTGTGGCTAGTAGTGATAAGTTAAGGAAGAAAAACGCCATTTGGCTGCTTTTTCAAATGAATGCAAAAAGGAGCAGAGGGAGATAGGAGAGTGTGGAAGCGGGATGGCCTTAGGGAAGGGCAAAAAAGTATTTCAGCCATGCAGAATTTGTTAGAATACAGCACTTTTATTCATAACTGCTGCGGGTCTTTTCTGGAGCTATACAACATTATACAGAATAGTAGTTGTTTCAGAAAAGATCATTTCATTCTTTAAACAAACAAAGCTAAAAGGCATTTGTGAATACTGAGCAAGTAGCTGACCTGCTGTTAGGGTGATGGTTTAAGTTTTCAAAACAGAAAATAACTAATGCAACATAGTCCCTTTGTACTTCCGAATGTTGTGCCCCTCAGCAACATCGAAGGAAATGATCCTGCATCACTCCTGCATTAGTGCTTTTATAATGTACCATTTTGAAACACAAATAATTTCTCTATTGACATTTACTAATTACTGCTGATGGCTCTGAAGGCACTTAAACTGATAATTCTCTCTGGCAGAACAGTCAAAAAAACAAATATGGGTTCAGCAAGGGTGCAGTGAAATGGAAAATGGAAAAATAATAATTAAATAAAAATAATCATCTTTTTCAGTATAAGACCCCCTTTGAAAAAACTTAAAAATGGAAAACTTCGATCTTTTACAATCTAGTATTTGAAGACAAAACATAGGTAACTGTTCTGTTTTTGTTTTTGTTTTAATCTTAGAAGTCTGAAGAGTGATGGAGTTAAAATGTGAAGTATTTTCTTCAACAAACAGAAAGAGTCCTGCTAAAGATGGTCTTATCACGTTATGATCTAGAGATTTACTGATCTCCAGATTATTGAATCAGTTTAGGATTTTATGAAGATACAGAAAACACTGAAGTAAGACAAATTCTTCAAAATGCTTCAAAAACCCATATCCTGAACATTTTAGTATTTGGTAACTGTGAAGATACAAACATATTTATTATTCACTGTGCATTGCAGAAATAAACTTTTGTCAGAAATGTCTGTCTTACATCTTTTTGGGATTGTTTCTATAAGCTTAGAGTGGCTTGGCTCTAAAATGTTCTCCTATTTGTCTTTGCAAACATCCTTAAAATTGACCAGGTTATATGGTGAAAACCTTAGTGCGTGTTTAGGTTTTCTCAAAGCCTCTGTTGCCCTTGAAGTGAGTTGTTCACTTCAGTTTGAGACTCTGAACCCTCTGAGAAAGATTGTCACTTGGGACTGTTCTGAAGTTTCACTTATTGTTTCATAAAGAATCTTGCTTCTTGTGGTCCGAGTGTCATTTAAATGACTTTTTGAAAACACCAAGCAGGCCAAAATGTTGCTCAGGATAGTCCTGTTTATGTTAATTGTTTAATGCCTATGTTTAGAATTAGTTGAAAACTGTCAGGCACCTAAACGTTTATGTTAATTTAAGTACAATATGCTATGTTTTGTGTCATTTTGAGTCATTTTAAAAAGATTTTTTTTTTTTTGTCGCCAGCCAATTCTAGATGAGACTGAAACACCCTGGGTCATCGTCCCATTGGAGGGTTTGGTAGTTGGTTCTTCTGGCAAAGTGTCTTTGGGCAAGACACCAAAGTTCCTCATTGCTCCCAACATGTTGATTGGTGTGTGGTTGTCAAAACACAGCTCCACCTACTGTACAGCACTTTGTAAGTGCTGCCGTTAACTGTTGCAATTTTCTATACAGACAAAATATTTTGCTCCTGAAGAAATAGTTTAAAATTATTTTGCTTACAAAGTGAACATAAGTCACAGGGCAGAGCATCAATTGTTAAATTAAGTAGTCAAATGGTAAAAAGAGGTACAGGTATTGGCTGCAGCCCACAGAGCAAAGAAACATTGTTTTGCTTAATTAAAGTCAAAGCTGTCTTTCAGAACTTGATATGCCAGAAGAGCTCCAGAAGCTCCTTTGGAAGCTTGTGGAATTTTTGTGGAGCTCGAGCGCTACCAATCCCTGGT
Organism: Xenentodon cancila; assembly: GCA_014839995.1. Taxonomy (NCBI): domain Eukaryota; kingdom Metazoa; phylum Chordata; class Actinopteri; order Beloniformes; family Belonidae; genus Xenentodon; species Xenentodon cancila. Next base: position 18,374,936 of record CM026198.1, on the reverse strand, counting down.
AAATATCACAGCGCCTTTTGTTTTCTTCTGCTTTCAAACTCAGCAAGGCAGCAGCTTGAATGTTTAAAGATGTTGATACTGCTTTCAGAGCATCTTCAGCACATGGAAGTGTGCTTTTACACACTGGAGCTTTTCAAAACTTCAAGCTGAGTGGTGTGACACTTGGGCGAGCCATAGTCTGGTGTTTATCAGATGTCTCAGTGTCAGGTATGACAGTCTAGTCTAGAGTGGCTTCTCTGTCACAGCTGCTTAAATGCGTGGCCATAACGGAGCCTCACCAGCAATTTAAATTATGTTCTTGTTCAATGTCCAGAGCAGCACTGCAGTTCTGCTCTTTTGTCGTATTTCTTTCACATCTCCCAGGTGTCTTTACAAAGAACAGGATGCCCTCAGTCTTTGGTCTGTACAGTGTGTAGATGGTGAAAAGCTGATATCACTGCGAGATTTTCAGCTTTCAGAGTTGGTATATATTTTGCAGTGTATTCTTGTTGCCATGGTGCTCTTAAGTATATATATATATTTATAAACGTCAAGCCACATGGTGGTTTTTTTCCTATAGCAGTAGTTTCTATCAAACTCGGTGCAGTGATGTTGAATGCTGAGTGCAAATGCTACTAACAACTGCAATGGATTGTTTACTTGACAACAAACAAATACAGCAGATCCTCATTTCATTTATTTTTTGCTTCACATTTTCTTCCTTTTTTTTCCTTGTGCTGTTTGCGTAGGTCTATGCTCCACAACTACGTCAGTCAGCTCAAGCAATACAATTTCCAAATCTTCTTGGTTGGGTTTTGGAAAACATTATGGTGAAGGTTAAATTAAATTGCTTGATCACAACAATTGAGAGGCATCCTCGTTATTGAAATGTGATGTTGCAGGATCTAGATAAAAGAGCATCACATGCCATGGACGGCAATAAGAATCTATGTGCAGATACCACACGTGATAATAAACAAACCACAGGGAGATTTATCTATTGCACGCATAAAAGTCCCAGCAAAGTTCTGAATTTGGAACTTTGTGGATATGAAGAAATTTTGAAAACCACGACACTTTCATGCTGTCACAATTAGAGGAAAGAAACAAAAACATTCTGTTTAAATTGAATATCTCTAATTAAAAAATAATATAATAACAGTTTCAGCTTGCACCCTTTGCTATTCAGCGGAAACAATTACATTTGATTTGCCTTTCATTCCTCTTATTTATACAGCTGCCTGCCCGCAGGCAGACCTGGAGAGACAGCACTGAGTAATTACATTTGGAGAGGCTGAAGAACACGAGACATACTTTATTTATCTGATCTAAGTTTGGCTCAGTGTTTTTTTTTTCTTTTTAATTTCATTGTCCCTTTTTTTTTTCTTCTTTTCAGAGATAAACAGTTCTACCTAAACTATTGGGGAATTACACATAACCAGTGGATGTTTGATTGTTATTAGCTTCAACGTCATTATTTCATATCAGTCCTTTATTTGTTTGTGCTTTTTAAGCTGTCACTTCATATGCAGTAACTTGGTCAGAGGTGAGACCTCGCCTCTTTCTCTGATAGCTTGGAAAGACTCCAGAGTGCCTTGCTCACCCTGAACAGCATAAAGCGGCTTCGGAGAACGGATGGATGGGATCGGTTCTGGTGCCAGAACTGCTTACAGTCAATAAAGAAAGTGACCTTTTGTACATACTCAGCACAGAAACACTTTGGTTTACAAGTGTGAATTTTCTTTTTAAATTCGCCTTGACTTTTGTTCCCACTTTAAGTTCTTTTTTAAAAATTTCCTAAACTTTCACGTTGCTAATACCAAGTTAGCAGAAGGGAGCAGGTATGGAGGACTGACCTTATCTGGAAAATGAAATGTCTGTGCGAAGATAACTTTGAGATTATTGTCTTTACTGCTTCTTACTTTTTATCAGACAGATACTGCTAAGCCTACAGCAAAAAACTGGCGCAGATTGTACTTTTCTATGGCAAACCGTACAAAAAACGAAAAGAATGTGCTGTGGGGTTTATCAAGTCAGCGAGCACTTAAAGTTATCATGGTGTATAGAAACAAAACCAAATGTAGACTTCTTTACTTTTATAGAGGATGACGAAGCATAGAAGAAGGCTCACATGAAAGAGTGAGATACAGAACACAAAAAAAATAATTCATCATATTTTCATTATGTGGTAGTTGTTGTATTTTTCAAAGTGGAACCTAATGTGATCTCAATTTTCTCTGTCCCTGTCAACATGTTTTATTTACTCTGGTGTAGCCACAGTCCAATCTCTTGACAGAAATCATTAAACTTTCATTTCATCTAATCTAAGAAACTTGTAAACTAGAACTGGACCTTTTCAGCCAACCCACTCAGCTTCATGTGATGTGTTTTGTCCAAATTATTTAAGGTGTTGGTGTATCTTTTGAATATCTTGAGAGTAATTACAGAGAAGCATGTGGATTTGCTCTGGAGCCTTTGGCATTAAAGAGCTCGTGTTCCCATTCTCAGAGAGGGTCACACATCGCATATAAGATATGTTTTACAGATAAAGTTACTCAACAGTGCAATATACATTACTTTTTGTGGAGGCTCATTTACAACAACAGAAAGAGAAGACACATTGGGGAGACCAGTCTGCTCCCCATGAGTGTAAAGCAAATTCCATGTTTAATTCCTAATTTAGAACCAATATTTACTGATAGACATAAGGTTTTGTGTCAGCCATATAGTTCTTCAGATCGTAATTCAGTCAATAGTAAAACAAAAACTGTGCAACATTCTGTTTAATGTCCCTAAATGTGAAGCATCCTTGTGGGTTTTTCACTTATGGAGCAAGTTTCCAAACTGTCTTTTACATAATCCGAACGGTTGTGTGAATAACAATTTATCCAAATAGATCCCCTGCAGTTTTAAGATGAGCATCACACTGTGCCCTCCTCCATACAATGCTACACAACGCACCCACAAATATCAGGGGAAGGCATCATCCTCATCCTTTTAGATTCAAAACAAAGGCAAGGCCTAGTTGTTTCCTTTTCCTTTCATGTCACGAAAATGTTGAAGCAGCTGTTGTTATGGCAACAAAAGAATCTCATCTGTTTACTGAAACAACTGCTGCCAGAGTTTCTTCCCTTTCTTGTCAGTGTGGACATCGTGCACACGCTGTATGTACGATGCACACCGAAATTAGTCTCTGCTTTTAACCCATCAACTAGTTTCACTAGTGAGCAGTGGGGCTGCTAGCAGGGCAGCGCCCCGGGGAGCAACTGGGAGTTAAGGGCCTTGCTCAGGGGCCCCCAGTGATTTACCATTGTGGGCAGCCCTGGGCTTGAACCTGGGTCCTCCACGCCCAAGCCCACCACTGTAACCACTAGGCCACCACTCCCAAATTGTTTTATACTTTAAAGGACATTCGGGCTGATGTTTTTCATTTTTAAAAAGTTGCTACGTGTGCATGTACTCTTAAACATAAATCACAAATATCCGGTTCCGGTGTTGCAGGACGTCTTTCTGTGTAGGATACCAGTCGTCTCTTGAACAACGGCTGGTTTCAGTACGACTTTGTAATCATAGACATTACCCAAAAGTAACTCTTTTCTTAGAAAAGTCAGTGATCGGACAATAAACTAGTTAGGTTTCTTCAATCGACACCCATAGTTACATATTATGGATGAATATATTATACTTGCTGTGATGCTGCGTTGACTAGAAATAAAACGAGCAGAGTTTGGAAAGTGCAGCATAGATTCACATCCATGGAGCCACAGGAAAATCAGAGATCAGACGCTGGTGATAAGCTGAATGTTGGACTTTGATAAGGAAAGTTAAGCCGTTTCGCACCACATTGAGAAAACTGTTTCTGTGTACATATTCCTATTTATTTGGCAATAAAAGTGGTTGAGAGTGAACATTTTAAATATTCATGTAGAAAAGGAAGTACACTTTTTTTTTGTTGTTGATATTTTACACATCAGGACATAATTTTAAAAAAATCACCCGGTGTTTACCTGGTTTAATAAGTAGGTTAATAAAAAATTTAGATAATTAGCATTTTACTAAAGATAAACAGCAAACACACTACATGGTGTCATTTATTAAGTAGAAAACATTAAAAAACTTATGCCATTTCCACATTGTATCCAAAAACAAATTCCCAGTTAGTTCATCTGAAGCATAAGCTTTGCAATGCTCATGGGAATTTTTAAACTACAAGAGCAACGTGTCTAACTTTACAGTCTTTTAGTTGATATGTTAAATATTAAAATGTCTAGCAGTAACATTTAAAAACAGAAAACAAGTATATATCCAACTTGGTCTAAATTTCAACAACTAATTTTTCTGAAAATTCTCGGATAAACTTTTTTTTTTCTTTGTGCTTGTTTATATTTCTTTCTTTCTAACCAAAACTCACACTTGTCGAAGCCGATCAAAGGCAGAGAAAGGGCTGGTCCGCACCTATGATTGGTTCTCATCCTCAGATTCCTGTCTTTGCTCAAAGGCTTCTTAGCCTGAAGGCTTAAGAAGCCTTTGAGAGTATTGAAAGTATTGATTTTTTTTGTCTTTTTTTTTTTTTTTTTTTTTCAGAGCTGACACAGTTCCTGTGGCTAAGGTATAAAAAATTGCCAATGTGATGCACTGTATTTACTGCAGAGGATGTGGCCAAAGCCGGACTGGTAACAGTAGCAGTTTAAATCAGCCAGCTAACTGAAGTAGTGAGGAGTCAGATGATCATAAAATGCAATGTTGCTTACAGCAGAGCCAAAGAAGCCTTAGGGTGACAAATTTAAATTTGAACCCTGCATACAGCAATGACACTGCATCTGTTCAGTGAATTGCAGTGATTGTCGAGACTTTGACTCAAAAGACATCTATTGGACTCACACATGCCCTGTTATGTCATTCATTTCTACGAGTGTGTGATCATCCGCAGTTAACATATCAAGTGGACTAATGGACGCCCAATGAAGCGCCTGCCGTGTTTATTTTTGTGGTGTGGGTTAAATAAAGACATTTAACCTGCTTTTTTAAAATTTGTGTTTGTGATCAATTACAAAACTATCATTATAAATGGGAAATGACATAGAGGCAACCTGTACAATAGTTAATTTGGCACCAAAGGCATGGGGAAAATATTGTGAAGGCGTTAGGCTCACCAGTGGTCATTTGGAAAAATGACTAGGACAAAGTGTTTTGTCTTAAAACAACTGCATAGTCTAGATTTGCTGTTTTACATCACAACACACCACTAGACTTGTCAAACAATCTCCCAGTCTCCTCTCCAAAACTTGTTTATGTGGCAGCACAATGCTCACAAGCACACCAGCAAGTCTGTAACCAAAGAGCCAAAAAAAAAAAAGAGAAGAGAATCATGGTGTTTGCGTTCAAGGTCCCAACCTTAGATTAAACTGCTGTGGTGGGAACATTAAGAGAGCAGCGCTAAAACAAATGCACACAAACCCCAATGAACTGAAGCATCGGTGTAAAGAAGGACCCCTCCATGTTGTCATGACAGACCGATAACGTCATATGGGAAGCAATGAAATCACGTTACTGCCACTGAAGGTGGCTCTACAACTACTGAACCGTGAGGTGTACTCGGTTTTTCATTCAATTACGACACATTGTAATATGTCATCTTGCGTTGTTTACCAGATTATTATTTCGTGAGACATCATATCTGAAAAGCAGTAGGCTGCTGAGTGGAATTAAAACCATGTAATTGATATCTCAGTGTCTCTTTCTGCCATTTAGGTTATGCGGCAGCTTGCTCAGTGTGAGCGCTTTATTTGATTTTTCTTTTTTTTTGAGAAGTATAACATCGCAAAAGAAAGTCCGTTCATGCGTTTATATGGTTGTGTGTGTGCCTTGATCTCTTTTTGTCAGTCAGAAGCTCAATCTTTTTATGTATGTGATCTATAATTTAAAAATATGTTGGTACTTTTTGTCATGTCGCATCTATCATGTTGATGATAGAGAAAAGGCAACTAATGTTGCTTGGCAAATTGTCTCCAGCCTTACTTTTCCGTGGGAGTTGAGAAAAGTCATGAATGTCAGAATCATTCATGTTCTCTGTTTTGGACATCTTCACCTCAACACAGCTGGTGCATCTCTTGGTCTGTATATTCCTTTTTATTTCTTTCTTTTTAGTTTTAACACATCTTAGCAACAGAAATAGCTCCACAGTCATAATATAATATAATTAAGCAGCGTTACTGAAAGTTACCCGTTTTGATGAACATCAGCAAGCATCATCCAAGTGTACTCTGAAATTACAATCTTTCTTGGTGAAATGTTTAGTCTGAAAAAAAATAACCTGCAAATGATTTATCTAAATTAAATCCAGTGTTTCTGCAGAATATTATTAACTGATGGAAAAAAAAAATATTGATGCAGTGTTTAGAAAAGTCTAGCATTTTATCGTTTGGGGATGCTAGTTTGGTTACAAATTGAAAGGTTCAATGCAAAAACTAATCCATTATAATGTGATTAATAAAAGAAAAAGAAATGTGTTCACACATAGTTGTTAAACATAAAGGCACTAATCATAAAACCTAATTAATGAAAAATCCTATTCGGCTCTACAAGATCTGCATTGTTTTATATGGTCTGACATTAAAAGACTTAAATGTCTATAACTTGCAATTTATCTGTTTTCTTTCAACATGCTTTTATCATAAGGTGGAAAATGGAGAGCTGAAGCATATATACGTGGGTTCGTAACTTAATGGGGGGATAGAAAACAAAGGCATATCCGTCATATTCACAACTCAAGTCTGAAATCATTAACTCTAAAAGTGCTGCACACTTGATAAAGAGTTGCAAGAACTGAACCTGTTATTGTCATAAAAAGGGACCATTAAGGGCTGAAAGCAGCATGTTTGAAAGGGTCAGAATGTCATTATGGTGACTGTGTTAACTTCAATGGTGAATTGGGGAATTAAGTCTGCATGAGACAACATGATGTTTGCCATTCAGGAAAAACTGTTATTAAGAGTAACCTCATGTAAAAAATAACATTGGATTAAAGTTTTTGTGTGGGGATTCAGAACAGCAAAATCTTTCCTTAAACCACCAGGCATCAAATGATGCAAAGTGGACCAGAAGAACCTGATCCTTTGAGTCTGTATACTGCCAGAAGGTTTCAGGGGTTATAGTAGAACCTTGTGAAAACTTGGATGGACTCCACAAAGAACATCACCTGCACAGTAAGTTGGGTTTAATGTGGCTGAATTGCAGCGTCACTGTTCCGCCTGCGATCAGTTCATGAGACAACGTTCTTGCATGAGGAAACAAGCGTCTCCCAGATTAAGTGTGAAGATGAATTTAGGAAGAACAATTAAACCCAGGCAATAAACTGGTGAACAAGTAGGAGTGATTTAATGATCTTGTTTCTCGTGTTTGTCACAGATTCTTTTTTTTTTTCACTCAATTTAAGCAATTAATAGAGTGGAATGAATAGTAAGTTAAGAGACAAGACAAAAAGAAAGGCTGTCAGAGGAAGTCAGAGATGTTGAGTGCACATTAAAGCTGAGGTGGAGATGATGTGAAGCACTTGAAGGAAGTCCTGATACTATAGTTATTAACCACAGTTCAGGCATGTCTTAAGGACATTAAGGACTGGATGTCTTTGTAATATTGCAAAAAACAGGCGCATCCTCTCTCAGAGTGAAGGTGAAAAACAAATTCACGCGTTTGTATCTTCTAGACTAGATTACTGTAAAGTATTATTAGCAGGATGTCCAAGTAATTCTCCAACACTGGTTTTTGCTCAAAAGCATGAATATCACCATGACATCACAGTCCAAGCCAACAAATTCAGAATGCTGACAGGAATCAACAAGAGCGAGCACGTCACTCCTGTGTTAGCCTCCCTCCATTGACTCCCCGTAAAACTCAGAATCCAATTCAAAATTGTATTACTTGCATATAAAGGTCAAAATGGCCAAGTGATAGAACCATATGTTCCTAATACAGTTCTCCGTTCTCAGAGTTCAGGTTTACTCGAAGTTCCTAGAAGATCCAAATGTAGATTTGGAGGATGGGCTTTCTGTTATCAGGAACCATCACTATGGAACCAACGTCCAATTTAGGTTAAGGAGTCTGACACCACCTCCACCTTTCAGCGTGCACCTGGAGCTGCATGCTGACCTGCAGTCCCACCCTCTGACCACCTCAGTGTCTGCTGTCTACACCTATTTATATAGTCATCTCTGTAGTCATATATACATAGATGTCTTAGTTCTGCTGCTTTAATTAAAGTTTAGTTTGAAGGAATATTTGCTTACTTTGTAGAAACGTCTTCTAGCTCTTCCAGTCTTCCATCCCTACTATTGGCAAAACCTACACAAAGTAACTTTAGGCTTCCATCACAGTCATGTTTGTTGCAACTATGTGTAGCTTCTCAACACAATGTCACACATCATCAACAAAGAAATGATGAGATCTTGGCAGAAGCAATTAAAAGACTCAAAAAAAGTAATGACAAAAAGAGAAAATGACAGTGTGACCAAACGTCACTGGACAGCGTGATAAAAGCAACTTAACCTCTACATCTGTCTGAGGACTCACCGAGTTAAAAATGACAAAAATACCTTTGTGCTACTTTAATGGTCACTTGGAAATTACCACGTCTCAGTTAAAGTAATTATTCAAGCACTGAATGCAGGTCCAGGTGACGTCTTCCTTAATCATGGGTAAATGACTGCACGAGTTTGTGTACAGGTATATTCATGGGGGGGTGGGGGGTGGGGGGTGTCTTTGGGTGGTTGAACTAACTTCATATTACACGGTACAGACTGTGCACACTACACAATGCAGTTGTTTTGTTATCTGTCACAATGGTTCTCACACGATGAAACTGATCGGCAGTCATGGGTCACACAGGCTTGGCCAGACCCAACTCTGGATGCAGTTACAGCTGTCATGTAAGCTTTAAGGGGGCAGGAGTTTTTGCTGTCATGAATATTACAATATGATCCAAGCATTTCCTGGTGGATGTTATTCTGCTTGGACACGGTGTGAGTGTGAGAGGCAGTTTATTATAATGAGAACAGTTTTATTAGTCATCATATGACAATGATAACGACAGCCTTCCTGTGCATGTGCATGCTGTTAAGAGTGTTGTATCCTTCTGTGTTTGTGTGGAATTGCGGGACAGTGAAGTTTTGCTGATTCAGAGGAACAGATCCTTTGACCCTGAGTGTTTCATTTTGCGAAAACCATTTTTTAATCTGTTTTTTTTTTTTTTTTAAACCCTTTGTTTTAGCCTTCTGGGTTTGTCTTGACGCTATATTTTGAAAAGTGTTGAGTCTCGCTTGTTTTTCCAGCAACTTGTCAGGAGTGAGTTCTGACTGGTTATCAGACCAAAACAGTCTGCTGTCATTTACTTAAAAGCCAAATCCATCATCCAAAAATAAGCCAAAGCTGGCGTCCCATGGGAACTGACACATGAGTATGAAAACTGCTTTTTATTTTGAAATTATGCAACAGAGCTTTCCATCAAAACGGGGCATGATGCATCAGAGTTAAGATGAGTGTAGACTGTTCTTTGAATTCTTACTTGATTAAAGTAAGAGTAACTGACATCAAAATGTTTTGAAAATACTCTATCTATCTATCTATCTATCTATCTATCTATCTATCTATCTATCTATCTATCTATCTATCTATCTATCTATCTATCTATCTATCTATCTATCTATCTATCTATCTATCTATCTATCTATCTATCTATCTATCTATCTATCTATCTATCTATCTATCTTTCTATCTATCTATCTATCTATCTATCTATCTATCTATCTATCTATCTATCTATCTATCTATCTATCTATCTATCTATCTATCTATCTATCTATCTATCTATCTATCTATCTATCTATCTATCTATCTATCTATCTATCTATCTATCTATCTATCTATCTATCTATCTATCTATCTATCTATCTATCTATCTATCTCATATCATATATGACAGCTCTTGTTCTAACACATACTACATCCAAGTTTTGTTTTGAAATTATGCTACAGCACCTTCCATCGAAACAGGAGATGATGCATGAGGGTTTAAAATGATCCAAAGCAAAGCACATGGTCATGTATGTATAGTGGAACAAACCTGCTGGTGTTTATTGATGATGTAAATACTGATGGAAGTAGTAAGATAAGTTCTGAGCTGTAAAGGACTGTATTCTCTCATCACATTTGCCCAAATGCTGCAAAACTGATAAGACAGTTAAATACATTTGGATAATGACCATTATCACCAACATACTGTGTAACCAATTCAAAGCATGTTGAAGGCAAAGAAATTGAATATTCTTCAATGGCCAAATCAGTGACTTGATCACAGCCCAATAAAGCATTGTTTTCAGTTTTACTGAAGGTAAAACTGAATGCAGAAAGGCCCAAAAGCAAGCAGCAATAGACAGTGGTTCCAGTAAAGGCCTGGAAAAGCATCTCCAGGGTCAAAACCCAGAATCTGCCGATGTCCGTGGGCCCTAGACTTCAGGAAGTCAAACAAATACTCATACATGTATTAAATATTATGGCTATATTTGCAATTATGCCACCGCAGTCTCATTAAGATGTGCTGACCTCTGGATACAAACAAAGCTATTTATTTCAACATGTAGCTACATATGTGGAAATTCTCATGATGTTGGCAGTCATCTGGGGAAAAAAGAAAACAGGCAAAACTATATTAGAAAATCCTGAATACCCTTAGACCTAATGTCTTAAAAACTGTTTCACAGTTTTCAAAGAATGGATGCCTTTCAGAGATAAAAACAGCCAGAGGGAGAACAAATGAACCTCTCTGGAGTTCATTTTTGAACGGACAGACATCGCCTCCTCTCACACTTGAGAGCGATTACTGTGTTTTACACAAACAAAGGTGCTGTGATGAAGTGTTCCCTTGTGCCGTAGCAGCAAATTTCTCCCAGAATACAATGCTATATGCAGGCGCATGCCCTACAAGCTTTCTCACATTATCTCATTAGCTCCATTATAGTCCGCCCCCACATTTAGATTTCCAATTGTGCGCTACCTGCTGGGGTGCTTCAGCTTTTTTTTTTTTTTTTTTTTTTGGATTGTATATTCAAGTGCTTTGGTAGTTTTTCCAACTCAAATTTATATCAGTTATGGGCAACTTTTCTCTTGATGTAACGATCATAAAGTACAATCAGTGACATTTTCCCTGTCCCTGTCATGCGTTGATATGGATTATCACATTTTCTGTAAGATAAATCATGGCAGCACCGATTAAGCTACTGATTTGTGACACTTTGACACAAAGTATGCCCTGCTGTGTAATGTGTTGACATGTTTACCAGGAGAGAGAGGCTCTCAGATCGACATGCCTGCTATCAAAGTGTGTTGTCATGACACCAAGATACAAAATGCATCTGAACTACCTGCAGACCTTTACAAAAATGCCTTGATAAGATCTTATCAAACTCTGGCCTAATGTTTTTTTTTTACGTTTGTTTCTAGCTATTTTGGGAACTGCTATTTTCAAGTTTCCATTTTTGCCGACTTAATAGTTTGGTTAGGCACAGAACTAGTGATGCACTGGTCTTGCCATTGTTAATAAAGGTTAAATAAAAATGTGGTTTATTCTTTTACTACATCTTTCAGTTTTTGATTTTTAATTCTATTGAACAACAGGCAGAACTGCTCAGCTAACTAAAGTCCAACTTTCTGTTTTGTCTGTGCTTCCCAACAAGCTCTAACTCAAATATTTTTTCTCAGACTGCTGTTGCATGATGTATGTTTGCATACACATGTACATCTACACATATGCACAAAATAATATCCTTGGGGTGCCTGAATCCCTTATACATGCTGTCCAGTCCCTCTACGTCCAGTGTCAGAGCTTGGTATGCAATGTCGTCTGTAAGTTGGACTTGTTTCCTGTGGGAATTGGACTCTGCCAAGGCTGCCCTTTGTCGCCGATTTTGTTCATTCATTTAAGTGACAGGATTTCTAGGTGCAACCGAGGAGTAGAGGGGGTCTGGTTTGGTGGTCTGAGAATTGTATCTCTGCTTTTTGCAATTGACGTTTTGTTTTTAGCTTCATCAAGCCAAGACCTTCAATTATGGAGCGATTATGGAGCGATTCGCAGCCAAATGTGAAGTCGCTCGAATGAGAATCAGTGTCTAAATCTGAGACCATGGACCTCAGTCAGAAAAAGGGTGGGGTGCCCTCTCTGGGTCGGGAATCAGATCTTGCCCCAAGTGCAAGAGTTGTAGAATGCCTAGGTCTTGTTTATGCGTGATCAATAGGCAGATCAGTAGGATGACCAAGTAGGCTTGGTCATCCGGAAGGGGCTCAGGGTAGAGCCTCCGATCCTACGCATCAAGAGGAGCCAGATGAGGTGGCTTGAGCATCTAGTGAAGATGCCTCCTGGATGCATCCCTGGTTGGGTCTTCTGGGGATGTCCCACTAGGAGTATACCCCGGGGAACACTCAGGACACGCTGGAGGGACTAGGTCACTCGCTGGCCTGGTAACGCCTTGAGATCCCCCCAGATGAGGTAGGTGAATTGGCTTCAACCCGACGGGGACGAATTTTCTTTTTCTGAACCCAGTCAATGGTGCATTTACTTCAATGTTTAGACTATTTGTTGCACAGTGACATAGTGGTTAGGACTACTGCTTCATAGTAAGAAGGATCCTTACTTGATTACTGGCAGGAGTCTTTCTGTGTGGAGATTGTAGGTTCTCAATGTGCTTGTGTAGGTCTAAAAACATGCATGTTATGTTGTTCAATTGTGAGTCGCATTGCATAAAAAAGCATCTGCTAAATGTAATAAAAATTGACATAGTACATCAATCAACTAAGCTTTCGCTGGTGGACAACCACCATAATATTATAAAATACTTTGGTAAATTGTTCTTCTTTACCTCTTTGCGGATTCTGGGTTGTGCCTTTGGATTAATTTTGCCTGGGCGCCTACCTGTAGGAAGAATAGCCACAATCTCAAACTCTCCATTTGACACCAGTTTGCATTTGTGGATACCTAAATACTTAGTAGTTATGACAGTAGTCTTTTTCAAGTTTCTGGAAAACTGTTTTTTTTTTCAATAATATTATACATTTGAAAGTCCTAAATGCCAAAAGAGATGAGTGTGAATGTCAGCATCTCGGGTTTAGCTCCCTGATGTACCACTAGGCTGCCCAGTGGGCAAGAAAAAGTTTGCCAGCACACTGGAACTTAAAGCAGTTGAATTAGAGGGTGACTTCTGTCCAGGGTGCTAAAAATCTCCACAGTCAGATGAGATGAGCGTTTCAGGCATCTGTCCATGGTGCTGAAATCTGGTACTAAGCCTAGAGGCAGACATGGGGCCATATATGTAACCTGTCAAAAGGGCAATCTACTGCTTTTAACTGTTTACTTTGTTAAAAAGTCAATGTCAAAAACATCTAAAGATGGTTTTAAAAGTTAGGAATATGATTATATATATTTTTTTTTAAACATTTTTTCAAAGTAAAAAATATAGATGTTTACAGAGGGTTTGCTGCCCTTTTTATTCTACAGTTTACAGTTCCAATTCTCTGTTTCATGCTCTTAATGATTGATTAACTTTTGTTAAATTGTATATTTGGCAAAGAATAGTTGACTTTTGTTTTGTTTTTTTTCTTTTTGTATGTGAAACTAAAATCTTAGATATCAGTTAAATCTTCACACAATCTGTATCATGAACTTCACGGGGTTGCTCTTATTCACTGGTCATTTAAATTGCAATAACTTTAAGTTTGTTAATATTTACGCATTTTTGAAGGTTGTGGTTTCTAAGACTGTGCGTGTTTACTTTCACGTGTGTTTGAGGTGTATTTCTACTTTGTTTTTTTCTGTGTTCACATGTAAGTACAAGTGGATGTATCATATCTGTTTGTAAAGCCTTGCCAAGTCAAAGATGCAAATAAACCATTTTACTGATATTCTGCTGATGCTATAGCTGATAACAGAAGTTAAAGTGTGTGTGCATGTGTGTGTGTGTGTGTGTCTGTGTGTGTGTGTGTGAGAGAGAGATAGAGATGAATGAGGGCGCTTGAAGCACTTTAACTGTGTTTTCTCCAACTGCATGAGTTGAAAACACACATACAAGCACACACAGACACACAGATATTAAATTAAAAAAAAAAATACTGACATATTTTCGCAGTACTGTAGGATTGTAAATTTGTTGCTTCTGAATTCATATTCAGCAAGAGAGTATGCTCAGTAGTGTGAAGCTTTCTAAATATTCAGTGCTAAACACTTTATCACTGGTCTTCTAACTCATCTCTACCTGCCAAAGATGTACACATTAAAACAACCAACTAAGTGGAGAGAAGCTTTAGGCTCTGCTGAACTTGCACCTGGCACTTGAAAGGAATTCATGTTCCCCCAGAGCTTTCAGCAGACACGCTTCATGTTGAGTGTTTCTGATTGTTCTACATGTTGTGGAATCTCAATCACCACATTACACCATATTACATCAGTTGCAGTACGCCTGGAGGCATCCAATGCGCCACCGTGTAGTTTTTGACAATCTAAGATGTAGGTCTGCTTCAGTTAAAAATAATGCACCTTTCTTCAAAACATGATCATTAGATTACTAGATTATTTTTCTTGAAACAAAGTCCGTGAAAGTCGTGTGACCATCTCAGTCCTGCCATAAGCTCCCGCTCAATTAATTAGACTGTTTATGTTTTGGAAGAAGAATTTGATGCTCTTTAGTTAACTCTGCTTTGTAATAAAAACTGAAGAAACTTTCCTTTAGCGTGTGTGAAATTCCACGTTACATTTTCCAACTAATGCACTAAATAAATGCCTCAGGATCTGAATAGGCTTCAACTTCATATGCTGCTGCTACAGGTGCTCCACTCTGATGCTGACTAGCCTAAGGAGTGTGGTTAAGGTGCATTTTTCTTTTTTAACTGCTTTTTGGATAAAGATAACATGATAAATCTATTTAGGGACTGGCTTGTGTCACCCCCAACATTATGCCTTTCACGGGAACTATATTACATTATCACTGCAATTTTCATGACTTTCTTACATTCTTCTCAAGCATTTCCTTCAGGGTATTTTCAGTCAACATGATTTTAATCCTGATATGCCAGCCACAGAGCTCAACGAGTGCTTGCTGGAAATTGTCAGGTATCTGGTGGTCTTGAGTTGGCACTAGATCATTATGTGTGATTTTTCTCAAACACTTAAGTGTTATTTTCATAAATGTCTTTCCAAGGCCATTGCTGATGGCTGACAGATATTAAAACAAGCTGAATATCTGGATCTATCCAGGGTATCCTTATTCACACTACAGCCAGTGATGAAGTAACGGATCGAGTGAGGTCAGGAAACGGTATGGCTTGTATTTTTCCGTACAAGCAAGTGGCTGCTTTTTCATTGTAAAATATGTTTTATTTACCTTCAACACACTCTACCTCAGACAATAAGAGACTTGTTTGTTCTAAACCATCTCTTTTACAATGGTTTTGTCTTTTATTTTCTCTATTTAGGGTTCTGAACAAGTAATCACATAAAGACAAACATCTCTTGCGGAACACTTTCATATAATCAACTCATGTTTTGTGGCATTGATGAAGTCCATCCCACGAAATCATAAAAAATGCACAGTAAAAAATATTGATTCAAGGATCTAAACTGAGGGGGTTGCGTAGCTATAATTTAGCAACCTGATCAACCAGGACCACACAAGAAGTTACGACACTACAGCAGTATTATGAGTGTATAATTGATGGTGGCAAATTCAGATCTATAAGCAATCAATTTTAGTGACACTAAAACACTCACAGAATGCAGAGAGGGCTTACACCTCCTTGTCAGTGTGTGGAGGCACTTCCTGACATTCTGCATTTAGCATCCGGCCAAGTCCTGGGCCTGCAGAGATGTGAGTCACACTGATTAGTTAGTCCTGCGCAGGTCGGTGAAAGCAGTCCAGTCGTTGTCTAGTTTGTATTCTGTGCATGTTTGTGAGTGTGTGTATGAGTGTATGTTGCACGCGCATGATAGGCAGGAAGAATATACAGGAAGAATATTAAACTGTGAGAAGCTGGGTCCTTGTTAGCAGGCATCAGGCAGGCAGGCAGATGTAGAGTGACAGAAAGGTTCATGGCTCTGTCACCCAAATACATTGACAGGAAATTCACATTCACACGGGAACACACACCCACAAGGCATTTATACTCTTTTGCCTATCAGCCTATCATGCTGACATACGCAAACCACCAATGCCTATCATTTACAGGCGTTGTCTTTCAATGTTTCTGTGACTTAATGCCCATTCTCAGCTTGTTTCCTTTGGAGTTGTATTGAATAACTGATGTTTCTATAACATTAACTGGGAAATTCAGTGACATAGCCAATCCATCTGTTGAGGTAGATCTAATATAATGTCAAAGGGTAGCTCATACTCATGAAATGACAGAGGACTAAGAGTTATTTCAGGACAGCTATAACATCTTTTAGAATGTTTAATCTATTGAAGTGATCCATTCTCATATAACTCATCACCTCCTCTAAGTTGAATGTGCCATCAGAGAAAAACAGGTAGTAGTTTGAGTCTTTTTGCCTTATCAAGTTTCCTATGACTGGATTAGATAACCCTGAAGAATTGACCTTTATGACAGGAGACATGAATGCTGTAACAATAATATTACTATCTTGGATAAGTTAAGGAATTATTTTAATCAAATTGAGATCCCGATTTAAGCCTATACTGGTTGGAACTTTGTATTATTATGATAAATACAGGCGGACAGGAGGCTGAGCTCAAGCAATGATTCTTTTTACTCTAACCTTTGTTATGAAGTAATATTTGTCACGGGGATCGGGCTGCTTGAAAAAAAAAAATCTAATGGATTTTCGGTTTCCATTCAGGCTTGATAAACACCTGTGCCATATGCAGTACATGTGCAGGGTAAAGAATACACTTGTATAAGAGTCTTTGGAACAACTTTGGAAACTTTAACCGTGTTTTTAGAACGACAGACCCCACATACACTGCAAAATCACCAGTGTTAAATTAACACTGAGAGTGTTAAATTCAACCATTATTGTACCACTTTTAAAATAGTTAATTATCTACCACTGAAGCAAAGTTACTCCAACACTGTATGGTGTTCATGGTGTTGGAAAGCATGTCACACCCAAAATAAACACTAATACTTGATGAAATGTATTCTGAAAGTGTTCTTTTAAATCAAACTATTGTTAAAATAACACTGATCATGACCAACACTAACAAATTAACGCTGGCAGATTTGCTGTGTTGTTTATAATGTACATATCCCAAATACTGAAGAGTTTGTCTCCAAAATAAAGTAATATTAAACATGTTAAGGCATCTTGTTATTGCTCCAGACGTCACCAGAGGTTTGCAACAGAGGAGAAACCTATTACTATAGATGTCAGCTATGAAAGTGGTCATTTTGTTGATCTCCATAGACTCTGTATAAGCATAACCACTCTATGTTGGGTGTTCTTTCTCTAAGGCTATTTGTAATGTCCCATGAGTGGGGTTTCACTCCAACATAATGCTAAAATATTTCTCTTTTGGGGGAGACAGGGACAACAGCTGGGTCATCAGTATGTTTGATGGGTTTTAAAAATCACAAGGCGAGGCTCAAGAGTAAGGTAAATGGTGTGAAAAGACATCCAAGAAGGGGGTTTGGCTGCTCCTTTGCAGTATACGGGCATCTGTGTTGTCATGAAATGGCGAGTGCTACAGTGTTGACTTTATGCCTTCAGAGGAACGCAGTAACAGAACTCCATATTAACACATTACTTGGCACATGACACTGCACCATCTGTGCCCATTAGAAGCTGTGACATTCTTCCCGTAGGCCTCACAAGGATAGTGATGGAGGCAGGGTGAGTGACCCAGCTAAGTTTTGCTTGATTGCAAAAGCCTTCCTCTGGGAATAAGTCTGGCTGTCAGTCTCCTGTCTGGCCTCTGGTCTCTCAGGCCACTCAATGAGGAAAAACAGTGACGGATTCAGGGAACTGCAAAGCAGGGAAGTGACAATATTGGCAGTTATGGCTATATTTATCATTGTGTGGCCCCCTCAATTGCTCTATGTAATTCATTATTAACAAGACATTTATAGCCAACCTTTGATTATCCAGTGAAATTGGCTGGATTAGTATTCACATGGAGTCTTGTGTCTGGCCATCTGAATGTAAGCTGCTCTCCAGATGGTGAGAAGAGCCAGGTGCTCTGCACTCGGTTTATATCAGTCTTTTCTTGAGTTAAAAACAATTTCCTGTGGTGACTAGAAATAATATAATAAACAACGAGAGTTGTGAGATTAAACCAAAACAGCACAGTGTCAGGAAACCTTAATGTTGAAATTCTAGCAAGGGTTAAGAACTCCATATGGCTTTTAGAAAAAAAAAAAGTTATTAAAGGAGCTTTTGGTGTAGGTTAGCATATTCAAATCATTCTTGCAGAATATTACCTTGTTATTCAACACCACCAATCCTAACCGCACTAGCTTTACCAAGATTTTCACATTTTAGAGCTTTTATTAAAAATACCAAATATAATATGTTTGTTGCAATTTTAAATATTCTAAAAATATACCAATTATAAGTGGTTTAACTACTAATCTGTAGGGAGAGGGTTAATTGTTAAGATTGCACAAAACATTTGGAACGCGCCTTCTTTTCTGGAGAGCAGAATCGACAAACCAAAAGTCAAACAAACCATTGTCACTGCTCAGTCAGGATGCAACTACTCAAGTGTTCACCAAATCCAGATTGCCATCACAAATTGATCTAAATTACTGCTTGGCACCTTGCTAATTTCCTTCAGACATCCCGTAGCACTGCTTTGGAGTCACATCTGCTTCTGTTTTCATCCAAAGTGCCTTCCGAGAGGGCACCCAGGAAAACTGAACTCCTAACCTAAACACTGCGCGAGTCATGCTTTCTTTATTAATTGTCACCAGGAATAAAGATCCTGATGCCTACCGGGGTTCTACGCTGCAGTGCAACTCAACAGTTACATCTGGTTCTGCTTCTCCAAGCACTACGGTCCTGTGACTCCGATTAGGTTGCTTGTATTGCATTTGAGCTTCTCTGAGGTAATTAACTTGATGTCTCTTGGCACACCAGTCTCAAAAGGTCTGGAAGGGCTTTTTAACTTGCAACGATGGTAATGCTTGTTTAAAATTTAGACAAACAAATGGACAGCAATGATTTTTGAGTGTTGTCTTCCGGGTTGTAATGATACCAAAAAGGAGCTCCACATTTTCAGCTCAAAGCTGAATTATCAAGTGAGCAAAATGTCCTAACTCTTGTCTTGACTAATACAGGATACCCAGTCCAGTAAAATGAATGATAAGTACTTCAGACAAGAATGAAATAATACCGAAAAAACACCTCTGGACATCGGAACAAGTAGCCACGCCACCATAAACCCATAGACATGA
The DNA here is from genome assembly GCA_014839995.1 of Xenentodon cancila. Taxonomy (NCBI): domain Eukaryota; kingdom Metazoa; phylum Chordata; class Actinopteri; order Beloniformes; family Belonidae; genus Xenentodon; species Xenentodon cancila. The sequence goes on along the minus strand of CM026198.1, from coordinate 18,355,511 downwards.
AAGTATCTGAATATAATATACCTTGATTTTTTTTTCTGCCCGCAGTTGTCTGCATATGTAATAATGGTTACAAAACCTGAACGCCACAAATTTATGCATTTTGATCTTGCAACAAAAAGTTGTAAATGAATATAATATACCAGTCAAAGTATAACATTCACTTTTGCATGCATGATTTGATAATACTCATCAAAGCAACAAATATGTCTCCGTTAAGCTGCTCCTGTTCCTCTCTGGTTATCCAGAGGAGGCTCAGCGCCGCATCAGTATGAGTTTACTCACAGCAAACTGTTTCCACAGAACCAGCTGACTGACAAACGGTGTCACTGGTGAGCGGCCATACCAGCTGGCCTTCACCGCCGTCTCAGAGGCCTGCCAGTGGCGCCTGAACTTTGACCCTCTATTTCACCTCTGGGTTTGTTCACAGGACGCCAAGGTACAACCGAGATGCACCTACACTGTTATGAGTGGGCTGTGCGAAAGGCTGCTGGGATTGTAGGCTTTAATTCTTATTGTAAGATGTCCTAACCTACCAAATGTTGGACACAGCTGTGACACAACATGCAGTACGACAAAAGGTGACATCATACTGAAAAGGTACAAAACACAATGATAAAGTTAATCGACTGTAACAGGTGGTATCTGATCTTAAAGTGTTTTTCTATACATAACAATAACATTGTTTCTTATCAAGTGATTGTAACATGAATATCCTCAGGTGTAAAAAGTCATCATTTAAATTAGAAAACAGTTCATAAGTGTTAATCAGCTGATTACAGATAGCAATAAAATAATAATAAGAATAATCAATTGCTGGCTCTCCCTACATTCTGGAGGCCAGTCTTTTAGCAGCCTTTCTGCAATTAGAGGGGGCTTAGCTAACTGGCGGTTAAATAACCGGTGACTAGGAGTAAGAATAGCAGTTGAGAGCTACAAATTGCAAGGTATTATCCATTGTGATTTGAAAGCACAAATGATGGTTTTTACACTGTAGTTCTAGTGTGCAATTATCAGTCAGGATTGATACAGGAAAAAGGGAATGCAGTACGGGATGTCATGGATTCGTATGGTCATATGAAAGTATATGTATACAAATGTATGCGTACAAATTGTTAATTGGTCAAACGCATGGATGTGTTATTTATTAGATAGGACATTCTTTGTAAGTGTTGCATGACTTTCATTACTTTAGGGGAACATATCTATGTGCTTTTAATAAGCTTTAAAATCAAATACTATCCACGCTTCATCCTCTACACACCCCGACCGTACTCTTTAGGGAAGACAAAAAAAAAAAAAACAACCAAATAAACATAAACAAACTGCTATGAACGGCAAACACTGGCATCTTTTAAAATGATTACAGTCTTGGCTTCTTTGAAAGGCTAACGGCTTCATATACGGCACTACAGACCTATTATGGTGGACTTCATTTATCGTTACACAGGGCTTCATTAACTTTCGCCCCCTGCGTGGCTGTACATGTGGGATTTTGTGTGTATGCAGCGGTTGCATACACATCACAGCAGGCAGTGACATTTTGAACAGTATACAAACACGAGCTGGCTGGTTGATTTCCAGCCCGGCCTGCGCTGCAGACAGAATACCACGCTGGCATTTTTCCTTTTCCACAATGTAAACCAATTTTTACTGCTTCAGAGCCCATCCACGCCCTCAAAAGGTGTTTTGACTTATTATAAACGCAGTGTCTTTTACAGTTTAAATTGCTTAAGGCTACTTTAAAAATGTGCTGAGGTCATCAATGAGCTTAATAAAAACAGCGTGGGTGTTTCACAGGTGTTTAGAAAATAGCCTGGGAGGAACAGAAATATCAGTGGGTGGTCTTCACTCACCCACACAAGACCCTGTATGAGGTACAAGAATTATACATTTGCATAGATTTTCCCTGATTAATAAAATGCATTTTTATCCTGCATATCAAAACAATTTAATTGTTTTCCACTTAGGTAAGCTTAAGTGAAAATCGTAAAAGTCATCTATGGTGTCAGTACTATTAAATGTGACGAAAACAGTACTTAGTTTAATATTGCACGTTAAATATAACTTTTGTAATCACAGGGAACCAAACGTACTGTTTTTTTTCTGTGTTGAGATGTTTCACTAGGATCTCAGATAACAACATTTCTTTGCAAACATGCAACACAACCAGCAGATGCATGTCTAGATGTCAAATTTTTAATAACAAAATGTGACGTTGAGATTAAGAAAAGATCCTGGATTGGGTTAGAATGCATAGCTTCATCAGCGTCCTGGGTAATGATATAAACATATACCGTACAATATGATATACAACTTAACAATTTACAATAATTACTAAGCACAATGAAAGCCAACAGTATTTTTTGAGTTCTGTCAACATGATAGCGTTCGACAACAAAGACAAACTGTTCTGAATGTCGTGCTACAGCTTATGGACATACATTGTTTTAAGAAACACAGTAACTAATGTACATTCTTAAATTTATGATGTTTCAGTTCAGTGAACAAGTAGTTTGAAGTTAATGTGTAGTGACGAACACCTGAGAGGACTTAACATATGATTAATGAATACTTGTTGCAATCCGATGCAACAAATAAATCTTATATATATTACTTTTTTTCCGGGGGGGGGGGTTGAATGAAAGTCCATCTTTAGCCTTCAGTGTCCCTTACCGTGTGGTTACCAGGACTAACAGCATCATTTGTAGTGATCATCTTCAAAAAGGACATGAACATCCAAATTCTTCTTTGTTGTGAGGCCATCGCATTGCAAGGTAGCTCACTCCTACTGACAAGGGGAGTATTAGTGTGAATGGTTTTATAAACACAATCTTATCTTAATAATCATATCTTGAAATTTCAAATTAAGAAGACAACGAGTTTCAGAGATTACTCTGTACTTACTCTTCGCACTTCCTTCCGCAGCTGCAGCTGAAATCATGTGTGAAAGATGAGATGGAGAGTGTTTGCGCATTTCATTGGCAAGTGGGTGTTTTCTTTTTCATGACAAATACAGAATCATCTGCCGCAACCGCTGAGTCACCGTCATCGATCAAATACCCCATCAGCTTCAGACAGATTATGGTCATTTTGTGCAATAGGCTGGGGAATGTTTTACTTACTATTTTCTGGAAATGAGAACAATTTCAGCCATAAATATTTGACTTTGGATGTAACATGCCTCAGCACAGGTTTTTATTTATTGGTTAATCTTCAAAGCTAATGCAAACACACCTACAGATATGTAAATGACTATTTGATATGTACACTTTTATTTTTTCTTTTGTTTATACTGTAAACACACACACACACACACACACGCACACACACACACAAATGTATTATGGATGTAACTATTAAAGTTTGAATATGGGCCTCTGTTTTGCAGTCATATTGTGCTGATGTCTTTAAAATGTTAAACCTTCACACTCTAAAAGCCCTTTTTGTGTGTAAATATGAGAAGTAAGTTAGTTTTGAAAAGCTTTATGCAAATTCAAAAACTTAAGCTTACATGATATCACAGCTAATGCTCTGATTCTAATTCGATTCATTTCACACTGACATCAGTTTTGCACACATTATTCTAATTTTCTATTTACTTTTGTGCCGTTGTGTATACGTGTGAGTGAGAGAGAGAATGATAGTGAAAAGAAAAGCTAACCCTTGAAAAAAGAGCGCCAGTTCACTAGAGGAACAGGACAACAACTGATATGTGTGAGGATGTTCGAACATTTTGTATATCTCCTTGTATGTGTGTGTGTGTTTCTGAGCATGTGTGTGTGTGTGTGTGTGTGTGTGTGTGTGTGTGAGACTGTGTGTTTGTGTGCTCATGTTTTTTTTATAACAGCAGGGGCAGAGAGCAGAAATCCCATTACTAAAATAAGTTTGTGGATAGAAATTTGTTTCAAAGGTCTCTTATCAAGTCCAACTGGAAAATCATCTTCCTACACACATCCTTCCACCCTGCTGGCTGGACTTTCTTCTCTATTCCTTTGTGCCCTATCTTTTCCCCGTCTTCCCTTCATTTTCTTTCTCTTAACTATCAGCATTCTCTTCCTCATCTTTTTTTCAGACCCCCCCTCCCTTAATACCTCTCTTAATCTCCTCTCATCCTGCTCTTTCCTCAAATTACCCCAATTCTCCTTCCCCCAACCCTCCTGCTCTCCTTGTTGGCATATTTATTTATTTATTTATTTATTTATTTATTTATTTATTTATTTATTTATTTATTTATTTATTTATTTATTTATTTATTTCTCAACTTAGCCTTAATTTAATTTTCTGCACCATTAAAAGAGCTAAAGCCTTATTGACCTGTTTTGCAGCACACTTTATGAGGAAAAAGGAAAGTATTATTTCAGGGGCCAGTTTTAATTCAAAAGGATGGCCTAGCTGGTCCGCCGAACAAAAATATGATGGCAGAGACGGAAAAAATGAACCAACAAATTCAAGCCCAAAGGAGAAAATAAACACAGTGTAAATCATAGCTGAAGGCAGCAGTGGAGATGGTGGGGCCTCCATCCTTCAGTGAATGTTCAAGTATAGCCGGTGCTGTTTTAGAGCAGCTGCTTAAATTTAAACTGGGATATGAGGCTTAAAGCAGATAAAAAGGGCACACACTTTCATTTCTAGTAAAGCTTAGTAGGTTGTTTTTTTTTTTTTTTTTGCTTTCAAACATCAAGAAAATCTATAAACTTGTGCGCATCTAAATTTATGTGATATTGTTTAAAAGTTTGGGGGTGCCTGTCTCATTTAAGATGGACTATTTCACTATTTTACTTGATAATTGTAGCTGCTGGAAGAGTTTTATTGCATTTAGTCAGTTACTGAAGTGACTTTCAAGTAAGTACCTATGTTCAATCTTCAAAACAGTACGACATCCTGGTATAGTTCTAAATCTTTTGTGGAGAAAAAAAAATGATGGTATACAAGGAGAACAGGTGAAGTAGAGTAGAGTAACTGAGAGTCAGGTGTGAGAGGTTGTAGAGGTGTTTGAAGAAATGCTCTTTGAACAGATGACTGCAGGGGATTCTTGGAGGTAGAGACATGCATCCCTGTTCTCACAGCATTCGGTAGCTTCTTGCACCATCATGGAACTCCAAATGAGAACAGAGTGGGCGGCTTTGTGTCAAGACATGGCGGTTTTTTTAGCAGAACCCAGGGGTCAAGGAGGACGATTACTCTGAATGATTTTAGAGGACTGGGTACTCACCCAGCGGTCATGGGCAAACTTTGGTGACTTGAATCTTATTCAGGTAGTCATTGAGTAGTGAGTCACATGTGCCCTTTTCGGCTGAGGGAATGCCAGACTTGTTCAGGGCCAAGAAAAAGAAAAAGTTAAAGAATGTCACTGTACATCACAGATGAAACCACAGAGAAGAGCATCGCAGTAATTACGAGGGCAGATAAACATGGCTTGTCCCGGGAGTTGGGTCTTATACTTGGATACATCCTTATCAAGTTGAAGTACTTGTACATGGTCCGGCTTGGTCGTTGTGTTGATTCTATATCTCTATCTCGTCCACTAATGACATAAAAGGTATTTTGTAGCTATTATAGCATTTTAGACTTTTCACCATCTAAAACAACTCAACATATCAGTTCAAGCCAGCACTGGTATGAGCATAGCTGTGTATAGTCATCACTACAAAGTCTAATCTCTTAACTAGATTTTTTATTCACTTTTGCTTTATTGCCCCGTCACACGTGAGACCGAAAATGTCACAGCTAATGTAGACAAAACCCTTTTTTACTGGCTAATTGCTGCTGTGGTCTTGTACTTTTATCACCCTACAAGTGGAAAGAATACGGTCAAAACCAAGTGGATTTTTGTAAAGGCACTGGAACGAGGTGCTCCCATTGTTCTACCAGTGCTGAGAGAAATCAAAGCCTTGTGGATACGTGCCATGAGGGAACAGTAATATTGTTTATTTTTCCTCCAAATACTATGCAGTTTTTTTGTGCAGTGCATCTATTTTTGGCTGTTTATTGATACCAGTCACCTTTTACATAAGATGTGTGAATATCAATCATCAGTCATCTACCCTGGGTGTAGCTTATCTTTGTGCTACACCCAGGATGCGTGACACAGCCTTTTAATAAATCAATTCAGGTGTCTGAAAGTTGCATTTTTCTAAGAGATTTCCCACCCACTCACCTCAGCTTTTAATTTGAATGTATATATATTTACTTGTGTGTTGACAGACATACGGAAACAATGTGATCAGAGGAGGATAGTCGTTCAGCCACACATTAGTGTAGGTTGGAGTAAGAGAAGGGACTTCTTCATGGCAGCGATGTGGTCATTAGACTAATTGGCACGGATGACCAAGTCCTTAGTTAAGTCCAACCTAATTTCTTTCAGGCAGACGCTTAGATTTAGGCAACACATTGATATAATCTCAGCTGAACGTTGGAAAGCTTCTCTGCCATGAAATGATTTTGTGACAGAAACCTTCCTGGCAGAAAGCTTTTGGCCAGAGACCCTCTTCTGGCATGAAGCCTGGAGGGCAGACCTCTTATGTCCGATAACAATACCACCAGCATTTTATCTGATTAGGAAGTGATAAGGCTGGCTTAGCAAAAACAAAAGAAAAAAAAAAAAGGACGGGAGCAAAAGAGGCTAACTTAACTCTTTCCCAAAAGGACAAATACAAAAAAAAAAGAAGCTTTTACACAGCCATGCCGGGACAAACATTTTGTGTCTTACGGGTTAAATGCAAGCAGATACAGAACGACTATTTTTTTTTCCAAAATGTCAAACTATTTCCTTAGACAGGCATATGACCCTCTCTCCACGTTTTGGATGATCTGAACAGTTGGAAAAACTTTCCCTCTGACATTCTGCCGTACTCGAGTCATCTCTTCATTAAGATCCGGTTTATGTTAATGTGATGAGATAGTTTCCTCTGCGGTTTTTGCTGACTAAAAAGCACATAATTCATTTACTTTTAAGTTGTATAAGATTGCTTGTTTAGCCTGTTGACGTCTTACACCTGTTCACACCAACAGCAGAATCTGCTAATAACAGTATTTGAACCAAGAGAGTTTTCTGTAATTAATTTCAAGAGTGTCAAAGGCAGAAGGCGATCTGCAAGCCGATCTGTGTTTATTTTCTGGTCTGGTGCTTCGCTGCTGCTTTTTGATTAAGCACAGTTGATGTCGTAGTGTGCGTGCTGCAGAGCCAGTGGCCCACAGCGACAGCCTCGTTCTTTGTAACATCATGTTTTTGCCTCTCAGGCCTCTGACACGCTCGCAGAGAATTTGAGGATAACGTTACAATTTCACATCAACTATAAATGATGAAACAAACCCCAGGACAGAATGATACCAGAGTGCACACCAAAGGTTGAATAATGAATGAATGAACTGCTTCTGAATGCAACACAGTTGTGGTTTTTGGTAAATGGCATTTCAGTCAACATCCACAGATTTTTTGTTGTTGTTGTTTTTCTTCGTTGAAGGAGTGGGACGATTTACAGCTCAGGATTTAGCAGGCAGTGTTAGAGGTAAGGCACCGCAGGGATTTGATCCCCGACCAGCAGGCTACGTGTGCCTCAGTAGACGGTGGTGCAAATGTTTGGTCATGCCATTCCAGTAACATCTTCCTCACCAAATGCCCTAGTACACTTAAATACAGAATATAGAGAAAAATGGTTATCATTTCACTGGACATACAACAGAAACCTAACCTGCTTTCCACAATGTTTGGAGTAAGTTGCATCTTCTACTCTTTGATTTCCCACTTTGAAATAACCATTCATGTACACAGATGTACTTTTTGAAAATACACAGCACAGACTTTTCCCCTTGTGCTTTGTTTTTATTTTTAATCCTCACCCCCACATACTCAGTTCTCAATCCCTCCAGGAGCCCAGAATGAATTGACGTGATGGAACCAACTGAGACATCTTTCTGGCAGAAGGATATTGAGGTTGGCCAAAAAAATGGGCTGCCACTGTCATTTGGTTTAGTGTTCAACAACACTCCTAGCACATTTAAGGCTCCACTAATCAGACTAAAGTTTTTTCCTTGTATTGTGCTGCATGCAGGTTAATTCATAGTAGTTACTGAGGTGTACTTGCGTGACTGAAGCTGCGTGATCTCCATGCAGATTTATGGATATCATTTAACAAATGTTAAAGCACACCTCTGAAAAGTGGCACTTCATTTCCATGTGCGCCATGTATTGAAGGAATCGAACATATTTTCACCTGACAACTATGACAAAAGTCGTCCATCTGATAACTGAGTCGATGCACAGTTGTTTCTAATGGTCGGCTTTTTTAATGACCCATCTTGCCTGTCAGCAAATTGGTGTTAGCTGGAGTCTGACAACAGAGCAGATGGCCCAGGTGAGGTTTATTTCCATTTTTATTTTTATACCTGTTTCCCAGATCCATTCATGGTACGCTGACAGTTCGGTGCATGCTTTATCCTTCACAGAACTGCAGGAATTTGCCTTCTTTTAATGTGCATGCATCTATAACGATGAATGGATGGATGGATGGATGGATGGATGGATGGATGGATGGATGGATGGATGGATGGATGGATGGATGGATGGATGGATGGGATCCACATAACCATTTTTCTGTGTAAAATGAATTTCAAAATCAAGATGTAAAGGATTTCCAGGAAAAGTTATAATTTTTGTATTACAGTGGTGATTCAAAAATCAAATCAAAAATCAAAAAACCTGCATGTGATTGTTTCCTTCTTTTACATTTTGAATATGTTTACTCTAGTCTCACTAGGTTTTAAATCCACTACAGGTATTGCTGATATTATTTTCATCTTCTAAATCTTTACATCTGTTTGTGTTATTACCTATTTTGAGCTCCGGCACACATAATTTATAAGGATTGTGACTGTATTTCACATCAGGTTGCTGTTGTCTGTGCCTACTACCATTATTGGTTTAAATTGGATTAAAAAGTTGCTCCAAATGGTCTTATTTGGTGGATAAGGGGAAATATAGAGAAAGGAAATGGACCCCACCAAGATTAATTAAATTGTTCTGTAAAGCAACAAGATAAATGGCAAAGATCCATAAGCTGGATGGAATTACTGACCCTGATGCACTACCTCCAGTCGGATTCCCGCACATTGTAAGCTCAGTTTTAGGACTGAGTGGGTACACGTTGCCTAAGTTTAAAAGTTACAAATCCAAGGAAGTTCGCAAGCACTTAGTGGTGTCTGTCTATCTTTTAATTAACAAGTCAGTGTTGTGCCAAAATCTGATTCCTTGCAAAATCAGCCCCCCATTCTTCAGCCAAATTAATGAAGTAAACAAATGATGGCACTTTGAAATGCATTCAGCTGTCACTACATTTTATAGAAATGTGGTCACTGGGTTTTATAAGTCTCTCTAGAGTCAATGTTACAGCACACGCATAAAATCATGATCCTGAAAGCTGGTCCCTGCATATAAAATCCTTACAATATAGATCATAAACAATCTCATTACCCAAGATTCCATGTAGCATCATGCCAACTTCCAAAGTCCCAAATTTGTTTTTTTTCTTTCTTTTTTATTAAATGCATTACATTGTGTGTGGTCTACAGACATATTTTGGGTGTTGAGTGTAGTGCATGAACCCATTAGCGAGGCACCTGGTGCGATCCCCTCATCGACAGTTAAACCACGGTTTCATAGACTGCGGTAGTTTGTTAACAGGGGTCATTCAGTGGCAGTGCTCTTGTGCCTAGCCGCCATTTAGCTAATTAGCTCAACATAATTACATTCTTTGTAAAATTCATATAGCTGTCAAATAGCTGTCAGCATGTTTGACCCAGAGGAGCTAATGAATAGATATGAGTGGGAAAGACTGATGGAGTGAGGGGGCATATTGTGCTTTCAACATTTATTTAGCAAAGTCCTTGGCTGACATCCGTTTCGTCTCCAGCTGGTTACCAACAGGAGAGCTATGAGTTTGCTGCTAAACCACTTAGCAAATGTTATTTCTGGTAAAGACATTATGCCAATTATGTCACTGAAATAAAATATTAGTATAACTAAATAACGGATGAGGGCAGCTGTGACTGGTTGAAGCAAGCTCAGAGAAAGATCAGTATGGAAAGAGGATGAGGAGCGGGGAGGCATCGCGACGTGAGAGAAATCCTGTTAAGTTGCTATTAATGTCCTTAAGCATACTGATCGCTGGCGTGCATGTGTGCGTGAGTGTGCGCCTGGTGTGTGTGAGAAAGAGACAGCGTAGCGGCGCTATAGGCTCATTAGGCTACAGGGGAGAATAGCTAAAACGGATTAGACTGACATGGATTATTCATGCATGAAATACAGGAACCATGGAGGTGAAGCGCAAGAGAGAGAGGGAGAGATAGAGGGGCTGAAATTGTAAGAGAGAGTATAGTTGAGAGTATAAATATGTATGTCGAGGAATCTATTTTGTGGCAGGAGGAAGAAAGGAAATGGCAGGGAAACAGAGCCGGGGTGAGGAAGAGAAGTTGAGAGGTGGCGGGGGTGACAGGGAGGGAATAACGCTGAGATTTAAGATGGAGCTCCAGATTGGGAAATAAGGAAGAAGAGATACAAGGAGATCGAAGGGAGAGAGAGGGGTGATGGATTTGGATAAAAAAAAAAAAAATAAACAGAAAAAGGTCAGGAAGGAAACAGGAGGAAGTAACATGGTTTTAAAAAAAGGGAACGTCAGAGCGAGGACAGCCTAAAGTTGTAAAAAAAAAACCATCACAAGGAGGACAAACAAATAACTGAACTTCAGTTTAAAATTAGATGATAAAGAAGAGAGATAAAGAAAGAGACAGAATAACTCAATTTAAGTCTTTTTTTTTTGTCTAGTAATATGTATCTTTTTTAAAATCCTTGGCTTTTTAATATCTGTCCTGCAACTCAAGCACATGCCATACCAACTACGGTAGTTTGTTTATTAAGTTTATTTCGGGTAGTTGGACTGGTGGTGAGGGATTAAATGACAGGACCTTTGTCTTGCAGATCAGTGTTTAAATCTAGTTTAAGATCATTGCTATTCCCCTCACGTTTACGTTATATACTTGGGTCTTAGTTACTTGTAAGAAAAACACAAGTACCTGTGACCACAGACAGTACTGTTCCAAACTGTGCAACTCACAGATGAATTAACTAACGCGGACGATTTGAATCACGACTTGAATCACGATGTGAATGCAACTCCTGCCCGCTGACAAGGCCGAGAGGGCTCGCAGCATGGCTGTCTTTTACTAGTAAGAGTAGAAACCTTTCACGTCTCTCCTTTACCTCCTTCTTATGGACTTGTTTCAGTGAGAATTGGTGAAGAGTGGGGTTGTCAAAAAGTGTATTTTCACAGTTATGACCCAGCAAACCTCAGGTCACACGTTCTTCAACCTTAGCACCTGTGATGCTGTTACTCTCTGGGACTAGAATTTTGATACGATACGGAATAAACTCACTTCATAAAGTAAGTCAACAGAGCCGTGACTGAGATACCATGGGGATTAATAAACGGGACATAAGAATGAAAAAGAAACATTTAGAGAAAATGAATGCAGTGCTGGAAAGGCAAAGGTGAGAATAAGCAAAAAAAAAAGAGGATATAAAATGGACATCAGAAGTACTGGATCGGAAGCAGATAAACAACAGCAGGGAAGGAGTGGGCAGGCAGACATGCTATGAACTTGAACAGGTGAAGAAAGGGGATGGGACGATGGTGGGGGTTATGAGTTCAACAGAAAGTGGCAGTGGGTTCAGAAACGCAGAGAAACCTGAAAGAACAATGACATCCTCACATATTTGCACCCTAAAATATGACCTGTAATGTACAGATTTTCAATGATGGTTTCTGTTTTTGCCTGTTGACTGTCAAAAGCAGCTGTCTGGCTGACCAACATCTGCATACGACAACTGTGAGATGTAATTACGTGACTACAAATGTCAGTTTACGCAACTGTATCTGTATAGTGAGGTGTGTACTGTAGAGCTTTTTCTCTATATATAATATATCTATTATAGTAAACTATTAAGTATGTCTGGCTTACACACAAATATTGTACAACAATCATAATAATAAGATAATAATAAGAAGCATTTTTTTTAAGTATGAGTGTTTTAGAGCTGTTCTCTATTTAGTCATCACAGTTATTTCGTGTGTGAGTGTGAGTGTGAGTGTGTGTGTGTGTGTGTGTGAGTGTGAGTGTCTGTGTTTTTGAAATTTAAAGTGAAGAACGTACGGCATTTGGGATGCAATGATCTTTTCCAAATCCTAAAAACTGTACAGATTGTGTATTAGGAACTCAAAGCTCTCTTTTTGTCATCATTTCCTTTCTATTAACTGAATAAAAAAAAACAAATTGTTATAACGTTGACTGTTAATGAGGTTTTCTTTATTGAAACCCTAATTTAGAACTCCTAAATATGTTATTATTAATATAGTATTTATAGTTCAGCTTATAGACGCCAATCTCAGTGTAATCTCAGTATATACACAGATTATACATACTTGGAGAAATCGGGGTTGTCTATTGGTGTGACTTAGATGAAGGTCACATTAGGGGGAAAATAATGCAGAAAATCAGTTTAATCCAAGTGGTCCATATATAGTTTTTCTTGCCTATGTATTTCTGTATTTTTTTCCCTTTATTCCTGTGCATCCATGTGTATGCCTGCATGTGATCCTGGTCATGGGCAAAGTGCCAAGCGAAGAATCAGCTGTGTGTTTTGGTGAGAAAGAGAGAACTTGGGGCCAGACTGCAATTTGATTCAGTGTTTAGCGTAAATGTAATCCAAGCCCGCGTAAGCTCTTGACACTCTGGATATGAGATTCTGTCTAGTGGAAAGGATATTCATGGAAAACTGGCATCACGATGTTGATGTTTAAAAATGTGGTTTATTGTACATCTATGGTAAAGGTTTTCTGTTATTTTGAGTTATTTTTTCCATTGTAGTTAGATTCAAACCACTGGATGCATACTTTTAAGTTCCATCGTATCTGGAATCCATGTAGGTGCACTGCATCTGTTTGTATGTTTCATTATTGCACCAGTATGTTGCTTCATAACAGCAAATTATTATTATTATTACATATTCTTTGCATCCTTGCGTCCTTGCATCTTCTACCCCATGTCTTTACTTTTGCTCCCATGAGAGCTTCCTGAGGTTAATTTTCTGGGTCAGACAGTGAAACAACACTGAATTTGATCATCCCTATACTGAAAGGTCAGTTTTTCAATTTCCGTCCTTAATGGTGAGGTTACAAAAACACTCCGCATCAGTTCCTGGAGCCATCCACTCTCATGCCTTGGATAGTAGTCTCTGTTTTCATTCCCAACTTATCATATACTGAGGCTTTGTGAGGGACTCTTTTGAGGGCGAAGAGTGCCCTCAAAGCATCACTTGCGGACATGCAGGAATTCCTGAGCTGGTACAGTTGTGAGATCGTGTATGTAGTTCATCATTTCAACACGTTCATTTCTTCACCGTGTCTAGGCATTAACACGTAACCCTTACTGTATGCACCTGTCTGCAACGTCGTGTAATAAACTCTCATATTTTGAGGCCTACTCAATAGACCTATTGTATCATGAGTCAGTTGATCAAATATATTTGTATTTATATCTATAATTGATCTATGGTATCATTATGGAACATGGACATCTAATAGATGAAGGTACTGATACCATTGTATCAGTACCTTGTATCAAGAACATTGTCTGAACAGCTCTTTTTTGTACAAATGCTCACATACTGGTTGACAATTTTTTTTTTTTTTTCAGACCTTTTGACCTAAGGGAAAATTGAACATATATCTATAATTGGCTTACACTCCTAGGCTTTTCCTCCTCTTTTTTCTAGTGCAGAGGTTTAATTACAGCAGCTCTAAAAGCTCAGGGTACCTGCCACTAGCACGTCAATGGAAATAGATTGATCCAATCCAAGTGGAAATGTTGATTAAGAGAAACGCTCCTCAGACACTGTGGTTGGAATGAGGTTTAAAAGAGAAGTTAAAGTTTGAGATTGAGGTGTTTTTTGTTTTTTATTTAGCTCAGAGAACTCAAAAGGCCAAAAACGATAAACATAAATTATTCCTTAACTGTCTAAACTATACGTATGGATACATTTGGGGCAATAATGGAAAGAATGTCATGATTTACAAAATACAAAACTTTTCATTTTGTAAATACACTCATCAAGTCCATGACTGAGGGTTGAAATGACGTTATAAAGTTTGTGCTTATGAAATAACCAAGAATCTAGCTTCCTCATTAACAAGATAATCAACATGTGTAGAAGTAAAGTTCGTGGGACTTCCATCTATTGTGTAGGCGCAGGGCTTTATATAGAATAATAATACACATTTTCTTTAAATCTGGCAACAGCATTCTTGGATAGAAATGGCTATTATAATACCATTTCCTCTGAGTTACAGCACAGTCGATTAATGTAAATTCAAAGGTTATCAATAGTACTGTTGTTCATCTTTTATTTGATGTCAGAGCAAGATCAAGGCTATGATGAAGAGGGTGAATAGGTCTGTGTTTATTCTGAAAGAGACCAATTTAGTGTAATATAGAACTGAAGTTGATATTTTTATCTTTAACATCTACATGAATGTTAAAGTCTTCCTCTATAATGACTGTATTCAGCAATAATATGAGATTTTGAAAAGAATAAAATCTCAGAATAGTCAAGGTCAAGTGGAATACACACCAAGAGAAGTGTTTTTTTTTTGTGAGAAGAAAAATTGAGTCAGACAGTCAACAGAGCTTAGGCTGGTTCGGGGGCGATTAATACACTTCAGCGGTAGATTGCTGTTGCTTTTTGTCCTTGGCCTGTACTTCAAGAAATGTGAAAACTTAAAAAGCTCTGAGGCATTGACTTATCGGCGCTCACAAGATTCTTCTGCTGTTGCCAAGTTTTGGTGGGACAGAATAATTAGACATCCTGATCACCAATCAGGTCAGATATCAGATAGATAGGATGAGAGAGATCTAATATTAACTAAGTCATATTTAATGTTTTGTGCTTGTTTTTATTTTGTGACGTGTCATCTCACTTTATATAAGGTTTTTGTGTTTTTTGTTTCTGTTATTTTAATTTTCATTGAATTTCTATAGTTGGGGAGCAGAAACGGTCACTTTGGGGTTTTGGAAGAACGGCAGCAGGTGGAAAGCTATAAAAAACTGTTTAAGTCTGCAACTCTGAATCCTTGTTCCAACCCTGGATTGTCAGGTTTTTAGTTTATCATTGACTTTCTCCACATTACTTGATATGATAGCTACCTGTCTAAAGTGGAATGGATGTTATTTCCCCTAATCAGGCCAGACTTTAACTAAAGTTTTTCAAGTAATCGTCATAGACCGCATTGTTTGCAACACATCGCCTGCACTAGTAGATACTGGAGAATGGCATATGATTGCGCTGCAAAACGTAATTTCTAAGAAAGTTGTTTCAAGAAAATGAGAAGATGATTTTAGACTATTTTGCAAGTTTTAATGAATCTTGTCAAGAAACATTTTCTTACCCCAAAGGGAAAGCTGTGTTTGCTTAAAATAAGAAAACTTAATTAGATTTATGGAATATTATGTTTATTTCTACCAGGACTGTTTTTGTTCCTAACAAAAACATTAAGCCAAACATCTTTCTAGTTACATTCTGATACTCTATTAAATCTTTTAAATCACATGTCATTACTGTTATTGTGTAACATTTTTGCTGTATTTACATTTATCCTAAACTAGCAGTTTTAAATCGACATCGCCTCTTTTGGCTCCAGAGATACATTTTACTCTGGTCTCTTGTGTTTCTAATGAAGATTTTTATTTTCTCTCTTCGAGCTGTCAAATTCTCAGTGGGAATATTACTAAAAGTATATAAAAAAACTGCAATTGCAATGACACAAAGGCTTGTGTTCACAGCTATACATCCTCCCCTTGGACTGTCAAATCGCTGGACCAACCCTCCTGTTCCCACCAGCTTCCCAGGCACACAGCTTTTGTCAATCAAGGTTAGCCAGCTCCTTCAGCTGATCCATGCTGGAGGAGTCTCAGAGGTGACCGCGACTGTTTGCGGTGGAATATCCCATTTTCAAATGGTGAAAGCAGCAATAACCACTATGTTTAGCAGATGCTGTGCTGGCACACACTGCCAAATGCTTCAATAAACTTCAGAGCAAGACGATGACTGATGAGGAACTGGCTAGCCATCAACTATTATAATTGCATTTTTTGCTTTATATAAATGCACCTTACATGGTGCAACAAAATTCAACGCAAACATTTCCAACTTGGAAAGCCTTGTTTCAATGAACTGAAGAGCTGAACACGAAAAAAGAGAGAGTTGACAACCATGCCAACTAAATGACCACAGAATTACCGATTGCAGAGCAGTAAATGTAAAAACGCCAGACGATTTTAAGAATATAGTTGTCTAGAGAATGAGTGTGTTCCTTAATGTAAAAGTGTTATATTTGTCACTGGGAGACCATGATTAATATAAAATCATAATATTATGCAGAAGTTCTAACAGTTCAACAGAGTCAGCCTAAACAGTTATGATGGGAGTTGTACAGAATCCCTTACCAAAAATGTCAGCTGCTCATAGGATTCCATTTAGTTTGAAATGTTCTGTAAATACCTTTGAGACAGCTGTCCTCAAAAAATCTAACATTAATTCAACATCAAGAATGCAGACTTGATGCTTTAGCTCGCTGAAACTGTTCCTGTTGTTTTTTTTTTTTTCATGAAAACAATAATCTAAATTCCTATAACTTTGTAATGGATGATGGATGATGATTTTTCCACTTCTAAACTGTAAGACTTGATACAAATGATCTTGATCTGCTCACTTCTTAATGGCTTTAGATTGTACGGGTTTTGAATAGAGTTTGTGCTACATCTTGTAGAGTGCCTTTTACTTGTAAATACAAGTAACCCCAGTTTCTCCCCCTAACGACTCTCCTATAACAAACAATATATAGTGTGAGTGAGAGAGTGGATGAGTGGACAGTCCCAACACAATCAGGGATTCTTTTGGGCCAAGGTTTAATTTCCTTCATAGTCCCACATGATTTTAATCTGAGCAGGGGTCTCATTATACATGTTAATTGAAAACACCTGTGTGAGTGTAACGTGCATATTTAGTTAAATGGGAAATGTTTAATGCCCGTATAGTTTCATTAAATTCACTCCCTGATTTTATGTTAAAATAAAAGCTTTTACCCATATATTCTATGCTTTTCTAACAGAAGCCTTGGGGAAAGAGAAGAACAAAAAAAACAAACAAACAAAAAAAAACAAACTAAGATTAAGCCAGACATCATTTTATACGTGCTTCCTTCACCCAACTTTTATCACATATGAATTATCTCTGTTATGGTTTCAGGATGTGAGTGACAACATTTGTAAATCTGTGATGCATTTAACTATGGAGGTAAGACAAAGCAAAATAACAAAAACAAGAATCTCAAATGTAAGCTTTGTTGAAGCAATCTTTCTTTGAAAGCAGTTTCACACAAAGGATTACATCCTCTGTGTGACGCTTCAGCATCTTGCAGTTACAGTAACTACACATTCACGTTTTACTGCAGTAGAAAAAAAGGGTCTCTGTCAGCAAATCCCAAAGCGTGCATATCTTTAAACAGTGCATCAGTAAGACAGATTTCACCAAAAGGAGAAGGGAGTGAATGAAAAATATAAACAACTGTTAAGGCTGTATAGGCAGTGACTTATTAATAGGACAGACAGACAGATAGATATATACTTTACCTTTATTTATCTAAAAACTAATAAGGTACATTAATAGTTTTTGTTACTGACAGCACTGTAGTTTAGCAGCACCGTAGGTTAGTGATAGCACTGTTAGGACTGTGGCCTCTGCAAGGTCACAGCAGGAAGGTTTCTGGTTTGACTCCTGGGCCCATCAGGAGTCTGTGTGGAGTTTGCATGTTCTCCCCGTGCTCGCGTGGGTTTTCAGAAGGTACTCCAGCTTCCTCCCACAGTCCAAAAACATGCATGTTGGGTTGACTGACAATTCTAAATTGCCTATAGGTGTGTGAGTGTGTGTGTGCGCATGTATGGTTGTTTGTTTATATTGATGGGCCTGTTATAGACTGGTGACATGTCCAGGGTGTACCCATGCCTTTCACTTTTAATGAGCTGGGATAGGCTTCAGCAGACCCCTGCGACCCTGTATAGGATGAAGCGGGTATAGAAAATGGATGGATAATATACACTATATTGCCAAAGTATTCGCTCAACAAATCCAAATAATCTGAATCAGGTTTTCCAATCATTTCCAAGGCCACAGGTGTATAAAATCAAGCACCATGGTATGCAGACTGTTTTTACAAATATTTGGAAGGAATAGGTTGGTCCCAGGAGCTCAGTGAATTCCAGCGTGGAACTGTGAAGCAGCAAAATCCAACAAATCCAGTGTGGCCTTCAGAATCGCTCAAGAACAATGCACATAGAGCTTCATGGAATGGGTTTCCATGGCCGTGCAGCTGAATCCAAGCCACAGCCTCTAGAGCAGTGGAGACACCTTCTCTGGAGTGACGAATGGCGCTTCTCCATCTGGCAACCTGATGGATGAGTAATAGTGTAATAGTGTAAAGTTTGGTGGAGGGGGGATTATGGTGTGGGGTTGTTTTTCAGGAGCTGGGCTTGGCCCCTTAGTTCCAGTGAAAGGAAATTAAATGTTAAGAACAAAGACTCTCAAGTGTGTAAGTGCAACCTCTCTCAGAACCAAGCACAGATTTAACTTAATTTAACCGTCTAACTTAATTAGACGGTCCCAAACAGATGTTTTTTCAACAATGTTAATTAATATTTCCATCCATTATGTTTAAGAGTGCAAGGTGTCTCAAAGAAAATAGAAAGAAATATAGATGTCGGTAAGACTTTGATAGAACTTTACCAAATACTTTTGCATAGTAGCTACTACACATCCAGTTTAACATTTTATGCTTGCAACATTGGCCAAAAAAAGTTGGTATGAGAACAGTTTAAGAAACAACACTTTATTCATGATGATATAACACATGGCCAACAGATAACTGTTGGAAACCTTTATCAGGCATTACATCACACATCTACATTTACAACTTTACTCATAACAAATGACATATCTTTGTTCATATGTATGTATTGTATTCAGATTAATCAGTGTCCCGTGTGTGTTTTATTTTTAGAACATATGCCGCCTTCATGACCCCCTTCTTCCAACGTTGCAAGACGATGCAAACAATGTAGTGTAACATTGTTTGCATAGAATATCTTTGAAGGAAAAAATGGGACACAACAACCGTAACTGAATAGTAACCTTGCAAAATGGAAAAAGCCTTACTGTCTCAACATCTTTTGGCATGTGTATAGAAGACATGAATTTCAAAACATGGCATGTATGAACAAATAAAATAAAGTTACTATGAAAAAAATAAAAAAGAAATCTCACATTCATACTGCCTTCAAAAAAATAAAAGTCAAAGTAAATGTTAGAATCCCCGCATTTTGGTTCTGCTTTTTTTTTTTTTATTATTGTTTGCATTTTCTGTATCATCTTTACTTTTTCTCATTTGGGGTTGCATAATAATTGTATATGTATTTGAAGACTGGTGTAATTATGTCATCTATCTCAAGTGTCCTCTTGGCTGGCTCGCCCTCTTAAAATGATTTTTCCATCATTAATCACCTCATTAAGACACCATTATAATCAGACAAATTGCAGACGGCTTAAAGATGAGAAGCTCAATTAGCACAGTAAACAAAATATTGCAGATATGGTAGGGAAACAGGAATGAAGAAGAAGAACTTATGGTCAGAGAGAGTCATCTTTAGACGTAGTTTGGAACTTCAGATGCGACTGTGGAGAGTCTGATTTGAAAGATAAAAAGCATTCATGCCGGCTTTTTCACACCAGCTGGTCATCATAGTTTCATGACAGCCCAATTGCCAAATGGCCCTGGTGAAATATGGTTCAATTTCCCATGGAAACATCTGATAAGAAAAAGCACAGAAAATAAATGACATATTATGTTAAAATGTTATTTACAGTATTGATTATTTTATTTCCTTATAAAACAGGAAGGGGAAAATGATGTGGCGGCACATTTAATGATAAATGCTACTAATTAGGTGAATTCTGAATGCTGTTTTATTAAATTCAAAACCCATATACAGCATAACAGTGGACCCTAATGGAAAATCCCGGGACCACCTGTGAGTAGAAACTATCCTCACAAAGAAGTATTCCTGCATCCTGAGTACGCAAAACAGTACAGCACTATTAAATGATTATTTATTTATATATATACAGGTTAGTCTCATTGAGACACGAGGACTCATTATCAAGACAGACCTGTTTTACACAATAAAAACATTGCCATCAATTAATACAAAAAAAAAGTCTAAAAATATGCAAAGTTCCTGAATATTAAGTATAAAAGTTTATTTATACAAGTGTAATATCATTTTGAACAAGTTATTATTAATATATAATTTTAATTATTGTAATTATTTTAATAATGATTCAATGGCACTGCAGTGGACAATAGTCAGGATAAAGGAGGAAGGTTAAAATTGCGACATTAAAAAAAAAAAACAAAAACAAAAGAATAAACAAAAACAAATGTAATTTGTAGTTGTTTTGTAGTACTGTGTAGTACTGTTTTTTAAACTACCTTTTTTATCTCTCCCACCACTGTATTCCTTTCTCTTACAGCATCCGTTAGAATTACATTCAAATGATACGATTACATCATCTAGCGACTTTTAGGACAGCCAATAGCTACTCTCCTTGCTGAGGAGCTGGCAACACTGACGCAGGTACATCCCAGCTACTGTCCCTGTTTTCACCAATTCCAATTAACTCAATTAAACTGGTTAGTGTCTCTTTTGGGGTAGAGTTGAAGTAATTTCCCACAAGTGCCTTCGCTTCCATCAATCCACTTCATTATCTGACTGTTGATGACGGCAACCTTTTGTTTAGGTCTGTAAAGCCTACAACTGATCACTTCCAGTGTTTATTATAACAAACTTTATAGCATACTCACAGGTAGAGGGGGTTTAATAAGATATTTTTATGGTCTGGTAAGTGTTCCAGATGCCAAATGTTCATCTTCAAGCCTTTAAAACATGAATCTCCCTTCATACGTCCCCATTGAAGCTGTTTTCCTATTGTAAACATACCAGTCTATATAACATAGTAACACTGCAAAGTCTAATAATGAAAAGTAATATCTATTTGCACTCCTCATTTACACGCATGCTCTTTGTATTCATGGATGGATTCAGGAGTAGATTTTGTTCGCACATACATAAAATTTGGAACCACTATAACATCTATTGATCCATAATATACATGTTAAGTTAAATTCCCCAAACTTTTGCACAAATAGCACTTTTCACAAGCATTATTGGTACATTTCTCATAGGTGTCTTCATATTTTGGATTTTTCTTATCCTCCGATTAATATGCAAACAATGTCTTCTACCAGACTACCTAACTAAATGATGAGCAGGAGTTGATTAGCACACCATCATCAACACTGCTTGCTCCTCCTGACCCCTTGTTCTTTCCTAATGAATTACTTGACTTTTTACTATGAATAGAAAGGAAAATAAAAAGTATTTTTCACTTTTTTCACTCCCTAGTGCTGCAAACCTGTATCACATTAACACGCTGGACACATCTGTCTGATAAAGCTCAATAATCCAACGATCTCTTTATGCTTTATTCCATACCTCTCTCTGTCTCAAATTATCATCTTGGCAGTCTCTACCCCCCCCAAGTCCCTCGCTCCACTCCCCTGTCCTGTTCTTGCCTTTGTATCCCTTTGCATCACGCAAGCACTCACTTATTGCTTTGTTTTCCACTTGTCTCTACTTGCATTTTACGCCTGTGGCAGCTCTCTCAATTATAAATACGGCTGCCAGTATTGAATATGTCACCAGCTTGGCTGGGCCAGCCGTGAAATCCCTTTGATTTTTTTCACATATGAAGAGTTTGATTTTGTCTGATTCACTTCATGTGGCAGAGAGATCCCTATGAGCTCCCTGTGAGCTGCTCTGGGACACCAAAGCCATACATTGCAGCAAGTCGTGACATCGAGGAAAGAATTTTGAAATCTCTGGTGGCTGTCTGAGATATTTTTGCCAGCTCTGTATAAACAAAGCTTGTTGCTAAGCAGTAGAAGTCCCTCAGATCTCCAGTCATCCATTTATATGGACGCACAAAAGGGATTTTTGGGGAGCGGAATAAGGCTTAGGTTGTAGAGACCAATCCAATCTAAAATCTTAGAAACAATAAGTTTAAAAGACTAATGAGTTTTGTTCTAAAATTTAAATTAAAGTGAGCTGAAATACACACAGCATGGTGGACACAAAAAAAATAAATGAGTCACACACAAAACAAACAGCCCTAAGGTGGCCATGCTTTTCTGCTCCTAGATGGACACACTCCTCTCTGCCCTCGGGTGGACCAAGTGTGACTCTTTCTGTGATTTATGAGTAGACAAAAAAGGATACAAGTTGTGTCTATACGTGAATGGATGTTTGGACAGGAAAGAAATATTATAGTTGTAAGTGGTATAAAAGAGTAGGACAGTTGGTTCAGTGATACTTCATTATTTTTAGTGCTTTCATCGTGCTATTTATATGATGGTCATTCTGAAGGCCTCCTGCTGTGCTGCAGCATGGCACAAAAGTTTCATGAAGTTTGAGCCTTTGTCTTGAAGTAACCCGTATTTGCTCCAGTATGGGTCCACACTCAGTGGGTGACAGTGTTGTTTACCCAGCATGCCGTCAAGGTCCCCAGGTTCAGCAGAGAAAGAGGGCAGCATTGTGATGCAATGTACAATAATGCCATACAGTAAAACCCAACACAGGGCTTATCAGGTGCTGCGAGCCAACATCAGCAAATACAAATGCAACATTTGAAAGGCAGCATTAGCAACCAAACTAACATGACAGATAATGCGTATCTTTCCCTCTGCCATTCTCTTGAACTGTCGAGCAGGATTTGGAGCGAGTAAATGGTAGGTATCCAGTGTGCAGCTCATAAAACAGATTCTACCCTATAGTTTAATATACAGAACATGTTTTATGCTCACAGCAGTTCCAGGAAAGCCAACTGTTATTTACTTCACAAAAACTGCCTGTAAGAACCTAATGCAATCTACAGAAAACATATATTTATTTAAAAAAAATTATAACAAAATAAAAATGTTAAAAAAATGTTTATGATCTAATGACCAAGGTGCTGTTCAGCTCGGTTGATCATGTCTGCAGATGCATATAAAGAAGAGGTAAAAATTTATTCGAATGTATGAAGTAAATACTTTTCAAGCAGAATTTAATAACAGTAGGGCGTATTAAACAACTTATCAATAATAAGAATAGACAATGGATGCGCGTATCTTTTGGTTATGCATTCGTCCCAAGAAGGACAGTAGATCTCTTAAGGTACTTTCATAACAACATTCCTCCATTTACACCGCCATCACAACATTTGCTCCTAACTTGTCCATAGAACTTTTACAATTTACATAATTTACAATAATTTTAAGGTGAAGGTCAACAAATATCCTGAGATTCTATCTGGGATAGAAAACATAGGTTTTGACTGTCCCTCACTTAATTAAGCATCATACTGGGTCCATCAATAACAAAAACATGCTATTAGAAATGAAGGAGTTCAATTCATAAAGAATATGAGCAAAATAAACAGTGGAGCACTGAAAACACTGCACTGAACTGCAAAATGGCATCAGTTGTTTTGTTGTCCTTATTTTGAGCAAAATTTATCAGGAATGAGACCTTCTGCAATCAGCAAACAGGTCCCTTCGGGGTGTAATGACTTTGCATAATGGTTATTGACTTAAGTCTATTGTTTGAAACTAGTAGTATAAAAGCATCACATTAAAGAAACAGAAACAAACAACATTAGGCCTTATTACTTTATGGGCTGCCGCAGAAACTTGTGTTTCCGCACAGTGATCTACACTGATATATCCATCAGAATATTTTCTTATTTTCATTTTCTATTATTACCTGCAGTAAAATCGTATAAGAGCATACCGTAAATATGATTAAATAACTAAAAAAAGGAAAGAAATACAAACAAACAAAAAAAAAATGTATATATGTTGACTCCAATCCAGCAAAGTACACACTGGACATTATTAAGTGTAAACAAAGGACTATGCTGGAACTAAGAAATAAAAGAAGCAGCTGCTGGCTTGAAGTTCCCAATTAGTGCACGTATCCAACTCTGTCTTGTTCACTCAAATCTGCCACACTGACTGATGATGGGTTAAGTGATCTGAGCATATTTTCCATGTGTCACCAGTTAGTGACACTGAATCCGAACCAGTTCACAGATTTAAAGCAGATCTGGGCCGGCGCTGAGAACTGAAGCGTATCACTGGGTGGGCCAACTCCATAATGGACAAATCATAGAGATAAATGAACAGTTGGAATGAAGCTCTGGCCGATTAGCAAACAATCATGGTCTTAAATGGACATGATGGTAGTAAAGCAAGATGAATGCATCCAAAAAAGACAAGAAAAAACAAAAAAACAAACAAAGGTAGATATCGGTGAGTGTGTATTCATGGTGCGTTGTTAGCAGCAGGAGAAAAGAGGAAATAAATGTCAAAACAAATGGTTATTTCATTTCGGCTGCATGTGTAAAGACAACTCTTGCACCATAAAAAGGCATTGCAGGGAAAAAGGGAGATGGATTAATTCAAACAGACATCACAGATCTTATTACCCATTTAATTGCCAAAAAAAAAAAAAAAAAAGAAGTTAAACATCGAGACTGTAGGGTTTCTTAAGGCAAAGTCAAATAAACGTCTTCTAAACAGGAGCAATCTCAGTTCATGTCTCTCCAGTGCCAATGCTGTATTTTACTATTTTAATGACAGTAATAAGAGTCCTTTCCTTCAGCAACACCAAATATAATCTTGGCTTTGTAGTTTTTGCAGTCTTACTAACAAACAGACAAAAAAACAGCTGGAAATACTCGCACATTGTAGTTCAGAATGATCTGAATGTACTCGTTACCATTTCTGCATGAAGGGAAATAAATAAAAATAAACAAGTTGCTTAGGTGCATTCCTTGGGAAGGACTAAACCCTGAATGCAGTAATGGTGTCAGATGAGATCTCGTTCTACTATAACCACTGTATTAATGATTACAAATGCAACATATACACATACGCCGCTTGTTTCTTCATTTCTGTCAGACTTCTAAATGTTCATTTTACTCCACTGACCCAAGTATAACATGACTTTGCTCATAGGATGACAGTCGGTTTTATCGCACAAGATGAGTCTGGTTTTAAACTCTGTGTATGGGTGTGTCCAAGTCATACAACCATTGGCGCTTTTATGACATCATTTCTAAGGCTAATGGTCTATATTTCCATTCCGACTGTTCAATATATGAAGATACTGCTAAGAAAAAGCTAATTTTCTTTCCCAGAAGACTCAATCTGCCTGAAATAACAGATACAGACGATATTCACTGGAAATGAATGATATTAAACTTGAGCTTTAAAAAAACGTTGATAGGGAAAGCTGCATTGACACAGGTACCCACTGAGTCATGCTCGAGTCATCCTGAATATAAACTCTCCTTTTACGTCACCAGGCATAAAAGCATTTAATGTCATCAAAGAAAAAAAAAAAGAAACAAAAAAATAAAAAAGAAGTTGCTCTTCCATCTCTCTTAAAAACATCTCTCTCATCCTGCCGCTCCCCCTGTCCTGATCACTCCGGAGCACCAGGGCAGCTTTTCAATCATCAACGACATCACAGGTGCAAAACTCTTCATGATATATTTAGTAATTCAGCAGCAAATTGGTATTTAAACTGTTTTCAAGTGACTTTTAAGTGAAGAAAGCAATCTTGATCTGTACTGTGCAATTGAAAGCAGAAAAGGACCAAAAGTGAGTAAATAAGTTCAAAACTGACACAGAATTATATATTTAATTTAATTCCTAAAACAAAGTTGACAAAACTCATTTAAATCTAACAATTACGAAGCTAAAGCTCTCCTTTGAGAAAAAAGCTAAACAGAACAGAATGATAAGATTTTCATACCAAGAAAAATTGAATTTTAAGGTTCTCTGAAATCTGTTCCTGAGTCACAGAATCATCAGTCATCGCAGTTATCTTCCAAACCACCATTAGTTGCTTTTAAGCAACCGGCAACAGCAAACCAATTGGGATCTTGAGAGGTTAAAGTAGCTGCTTCAGATTCAGAAATGTTGTCATAGTCATTATAAATAACAGAAGTGGCTCCCGTTTTATTTTTATTATTTTTCCTGTGGTGTCCACACCACAGGAGCTGAAATTCATAGAAGCTGTATAGAGGAGAACATTTTGATACCCAAACGTGCCATTCCGGGAAAAAAAGTAAACAAAACAATCTTTGATAGCATATTTTCTTATGTATACCTTTAGTTTATGGAGTTTATGGAAGCATTTGAAAAATCTTAGATCAATATTTCAAACTCAATCGACGTGTAAGTTTCAGTAGGATCTTTGACATTGTTCTGGTTTGTTTTTCAAAGTCTGTCATAAGCTCCTTCATATGTTCCACCTACTCTGCACAGCAAGTGCTGCCATATGTTTTTTGACTCCGTTTAGATTTATGTTCGTTGTTGTTTTTGTTCATCATGGTATTTATATTCTGATCGCCCACCGTATCCGGCACCCCACTGGCACCTTGGCCTGTTGTTTAGGGTTTCTAAGCCAAATCCCACCCCAGGAAGCAATCCTAATTGGACAGCATCCGTGTCATGGTGATTTATGAGAGGTAAATAAAAACTACACAGATAAAAAGTCCTTTATCAATAGTCTGAAACTTGAAATATACAAGAGGAAACAATCACTGCTTACAGATTTGAGGTGGCTTCATGGCCATTTTCTGCAAATCCTTTTATTTTTTTGTTTCACTGTTATCTTGATGAACCCCATTTATTTTTGTCCATGTCTTATAGGGGGTGCCTGGGGAGCGTGCATCCAAAAACCAGCAATAGGGGTTATAGTACTCATGTGCACAATGTTTATTTGGAGACTGAATGACTTGCCAGAGCCGGTCAGGACTCATGAAACTGTATCCCAAGTCAGGTGCGCATGGTGTATCTTGTTCAGAACAACACAAGCAGGGCTGTAACGCTCGAGCATCGTGTATTGACAAAAGGGAAATCGACTGAATCAGACACAAGCATATCAAGAATCAGGATATGGAACGGAAATTAAGAAGACAGACTGTTTCTTATATTGATTTGAATTTCATTTGTCAAAATGTGAGATTTGTTTTTTTTGGGTTGCGAGGTGGTTGGTAATCAGCTTCCCCTGGTTGCAAAATAGAACCCCTTCAAATGAAATGTTCAGTTTCTGTATGTGTTTACTGAAGCATGACCATATTAACTGATGCTGGAAAGCGATTTTTGTTTTGTCCGTTTGGCCGTACACAGACTGAGGCATGTTGATTTGGATACAAGAACTAAGAGCTACTTAACAATCAGCTAAAAAAAAAAATAATAATCCTGTTTTCTCATTAGTTTTTTTTTTTTTTTATCTCAGCATAGAACAGTACACTGACCTCTCAATGCTTTTGTAATATCTCTGGCCGCTGCAGGGCAGATCCAGTCAAATTGCACAGAAATAATCAATTTAAAGCAATGTTTAATGGTCTTTTTAAAGAAACCACTGTTACTTTTGCTCCATTTAATAAGTCTACAGTACTTTAAACCTTGTAAGAACCGGCTGTGAGATGTATTCCACTTACCTTTACAGAATATATCTTTCCGAAACAGGCAGCTTATATCCTTTAAATAAAACAGAACATTTTCCTACTTTGTTATTGCCTGGGGGGCAAAAACTAGAACAACTAGACTAAACTAGAACAAAGCTCAGACTGTTTGTTGTCATCATGTTAATGACTGTCTTTCTCAGAGAAATTGTACTGTACACATTTTGTGAAGTACAACTTTAACTTCTCTATCAAACAGAAAAAAGAATAAGAGGGATGTAGAGAAAATACAGACGTTAAACTGAAAATGATCAAACCAAGCAGAGATAAAAGGTGGTGAAATCAAACTGAAAAGGCCTGTAATCAGTGTGAATAATCCTGCTTTTCTTCAGCACCTCTGTCCTCTTTTCCTTTTTCTCTTCTATTTGTTTTCTTTTACAAGGTGTGTGTAGATTAGTTAACAGGCTGAGAATAAAACCTCCTTCTTCTTCCTTCATGCCTCCCTCCTACTTTACTGTGCATCTTTTTCAACATTAGGTGTGCGTTGGCTGCATTAAATCGTTCTTTTTACCCAGTTGAGTCATCTGTTTTGAAACAGTCAGAATTAGCTCAAATAGCTGTGGCTCTGTCTTCCTTTTCACAGCAACATCCTCAATTCTTTTCTGGCTTCTTTTTCTCCTCCCTCCCTCCCTCCCTCCCTCTCTCACTCCCTCGCTCTAAGGGCCAAATCAACCCATGTCCTCCTCCAGTATTTTCTCTTTCTCTGTCCATCACCCTCATTTCTGGCTGTCAGTTTGCTCACGCTACATCTATGAGGCAGCGATTAAAAAAGCTGCAGTAGTTTGGTAATTATTGGTGTTGGAATGAGTTAAGTTGAGTTTGTGACTACTGCGGGATCTTCGTTAATTTTGCTTTTCCCTTTTTCTTTAACTTGTTGATTACTTAAATGTGGGCTCTACACATAGTTAGTTACAGGTTCAGGAAACAACTAAATACTTAATTAGGGAAAGGAAAAAAGGATTGTTGTCCCGCACAACTATTTACACATGTTTGAATCTTCCATTTTCTATTTCTCTTTCTAACTGGGTGAAAAATAGCGTTTGAATCGTAAACGATCACTTCTTTTTGACAGATAAAAACAGGTTGCAATTGCTACCTGTTGATCAGTTATGGGAAGGGCAGTTCGACGATCTTTTACGTTTTAATGTGTATTATTATGGCAGCATGTGTATGTTTGGCAAAATATTTATTTTCATTTTGTTTTTTGATTTTTTTTTTTTTTGTCTTACTTGTAAGGTGAAAGATGTCTATTGTCAAAGTACAATTTACAAAAAAAACCTGAGGAGCAAATTTGATGAAATGAATTCATACACGATAATGAGAAAGACAGTTTAAGCAGCACAGCTAATTAAGTTTTGATTAAATGTTCCTCAGTCAGAGTAAAAATAACAAAGATAGCTGTCAATAGACGCATTTCATTTTTCTTGCAGTCAACCTGACTTTTGAGGTAAGGCTTTTTCCAAGTTTGCTGGACTTAGCTGCTGGAAGAGAGCCCTGCATTGCCAGTGAGATGTTGACAAAGGTTCTTTCTGCTCTGTAGAGGTTTTATCAGCAAATCAGTCTGTCAAACAGTGCTAAAATGTTACGAGGTAAAGTGGTTGAAAAAGCTCATTTAGGCCCTGTGTTTATATATATATATATATATATATATATATATATATATATATATATATATATATATATATACATATATATATAGATAAAAGTACAGGAACTTTAAAAAAGAAATTCAATACCAGTTTAATAGATAATTATTAGATTCTTTAATCAAATTGGTGATGTTTACTACATCATCTTTCCAAAATCCTGCAGTCTACTGTTTCATGGTTGTTGTAGTTTATTTTGATCAGGTGACGGTCTTGGATTGATGGATGGATGGATGGATGGATGGATGGATGGATGGATGGACGGACGGACGGACGGACGGACGGACGGACGAATGGATGGATGGATGAATGAATGGATGGATGGATGAATGGCCCATTTGGGTCTACTTGTTTTTGTCTACTTCAGTAATAAAAATAATAAAACACTAAATAGAATTTGTTGTTGCATGTACTGTCAGTTCATCCCCCCACCTTAACTTAGAGTTTTTGTACAATCTTATGGCTGGAGGGATAAAGCAGTTTATGTCTGTGAAGCTGAACTGAGACAGAAGTCTGTTGTGAAATACACTCCTCCGCCTGGTTAATGTCGGTGTTCAGAGGTCGGCGGGCGTTGTCCAGGATGGAAAGCAGCATATCCAGAGTCCTCCCCTCTGCCCCTGTCAACAGTGAAGTCAGCTCAGTGTCCACCAAAGAACCTGCTGTCCTCACCAGTCTAGTGACACTGTGCCCTTCTTCCTTCTGTTTCCTTCCCAGCAGAACACCGCAGGCCACCACAGTCTGGTCAAAGATTGGAGAGAGAAAAAAAAAAAGAAAAATCTTTTTTGCAGATGCTCAGGAAATACAGACGTCTCTGCCCTTTTCTGTATAAAGTGTCCAGGTTTGACCAGTAGTCCAATGTGTAATTCAGCAGCAGTCCCAGATATTTAACCATCATCACAGCCTCCACATTTACCCCTCGATATTTAGTGGCTCTAGACGTAACTTATTCTGATGAAAAATCCTCCACTATCTCATTGGTCTTGAAGATCTTCCAGTTATTTTCTTTGACCTGTTTCAAAAGTGTACAACCCATGATTAGTCTTCAACAAAAAGCAAATTAGTAACTGAAGAGCCTTGATCAGAAGAGAATATATTTCACTGGCCTTTACCAAACATTTTTTTTTCACTTTATTTTTATTAATGTTGATATTATTATTTTGTTTTAACTTTTTCTACATGACTATGTGCACTGCCAAGCTTGACAAGTGTCTGGTTGATGTTGACTTTGTGCGTATGACTGCATGTGCTTCCACTGACAAATCATTTACAATGAACTGGTTTTTGGGACGTGAGGAACCAGGTTGGAGAGCTACACAGTCAGTGGCATTGGGCCAATGTGTTGTACCTGTGTAGCGGTTAACACCCACTCAGAAAACAGCTGCAGGA
This sequence comes from Xenentodon cancila, assembly GCA_014839995.1. Classification (NCBI taxonomy): domain Eukaryota; kingdom Metazoa; phylum Chordata; class Actinopteri; order Beloniformes; family Belonidae; genus Xenentodon; species Xenentodon cancila. The sequence continues at coordinate 18,324,683 of CM026198.1, read as the reverse complement.
AACTGAACAGAAGAGACAGGGATTGGAGAATAGTGCTTTTTCATGTTCTCATGTTTAAGTAACCAGCAATGGGGAAGAATGGACGAGGAGAGGGTTGGCGAGCAGAGAAGACTGAGATGAAATTGACAAGAGGGAACAACTCATATTATTCAGAAAGGTGATGGCATTGGTAAAGTAAAGACGCACCACCGTGGTGAAGATAGAATCAGAGGTTGTCGAGGACAGATAGGAGGAGAGGGAAATGATGTACACAAACAGAAAATAGAATTTGGTTTGCAATAGAAAACAGGCAAAGATGAGGATGAGAAGAAGGAAGACTTGACAGCATAGATACAGGTGACAAAAGAGTAATGGAAAACATGCAGCCATCTACTCAACCCTCTGTTCTTTGTGTATCCGTTTGATCATCTCTCATCTTTAAAGCCCAACCTCCTCTAATGCTCTCTGGAGCACCACTTTTCCATTGGTCCTCTCATTTTTCCTCTCCATATGCATTTTCATGTGAGCACAAACTGTGCACTCATGTTACAGAACATCAGGGGCCAGATATATGAAATATCTGTTTATTTTCATGACAGAATGTATCCATGCCTGTTTTCTTCTCCCATTTTAAACCATGAATGGAAGTGGATCCTCTCTTACTTGAATATTTGCATGTAAAAAACTCATATAAAGTAAAGAAGGAGAAACAAAAACTCTTTATTTGGTGTAATACTGGTCTTTTAGTCAGGTATTAAGAAAATATGGTTACATTGAAAACAAAACACCACAAAGCACATTAAATAGAAGCAAGGTGGATATTTAAGTATTGACAACCTTTGCTTTACCCACAGCTAGAGAAAAGATCATAAAGCTTCATGCAGAGTTGGAGCATTGTTGACATGAGCCATCTATCGTTTGCTGCCACAAAGTCAGAATGATCTTCAAAGTCCTGTTCTGTTGCATTAACTAAGTCTTCTGACTAAGTAATTATACCTGCAGGACTGATCTGGCTGCTCTTTTAAGACTGTTATACTTGGCTGTTATTTACAATGTAGCATCCACATTTATTTTTTCATCAATTGATTTTCTTAAGACAGTAGTTGAATTTTATAAAAAACAAGTGAAAAGAAATGAAATCAGACAGAAATCATGCAATTTCAGTAAAGTAGTTTATTTATGCCAAAAATGTATTATTTTTCTTTTCTGATTTTTATTTTGCAGTCATACTTTTAGAGATAAATGAATAAATAAATCAGCTTTACTACCACCGGAAGGCTTTTGTCTCAACTTAGTGTTGGGCAAGGTGCACCACAGAGGCACACAGTTATGATCTCATTCACACTTTATTAATATGTTATCAGAATTAAAAACATATTTCTCCCCAAAATCCCATCCTGAAAAAAAGGCTGATGCAAATCAAATTATGTCACAGATCAAAGCACATGGCTAAACATCTCTTGACTTCAACTAAAGTAATGTCAAATTTGCATAACTGGGCCAAAGGCTTTTTTTTCTTTCTTTCACTTTCTACATAGAGGGGAAAAGTCCTTGTTTTTACAATGATTTAAATGTAAAGATATATTATTCAACCTTAGGAATTCTTTGTGTTGTGTTTGGGCAGCTGCCACTCAGTATACAAAAAAACAGCACCAACTGTGCAGTGTTTCGAATAACTCTTGAGTTTGAACTGAGATCATGTCCTTCTCACATAGAAAACTTTTATAACCAAAGAAGGTGTGCTGGGAAACACTTGCGCTCCATTCGGAATGAAAGAGATTACATGCATGTTCATGGATGCATGACTGAACTGTCTCAGGGCAGCAGAGAGTTTATGAGCAGGAAATATGAGGTACAGGAGCGACAGGGCCTGCATGGTGCTCTTGTAAAAACAGCATTATACTGCATCTTCACATAGCAAGTACTTCACTGTCAGACACAGAATTGTAGAACTTTAAAGGGGCATAGGTCACTGTATTTTGCTTATATTAAATCTAAAAAACAAAGTAAAACGGAAATCTTACCCTTGTCTTTCCATCCCCTCAAAGGAAAAGCCTAGCAGGTTAAAACAAGAGAGAAAAGGAACCTCACATGGGGAAAACTCAATTTCAAATTAAAGGAACATTCGTTAGACAACCTTACTATCATGATCCGCATAGATCTGTGCACGAGGCCGCATTACTGACCATCTGCTCACTCTCTCTGCTCACATTCTTGCATTTTGTAAACTAGGTTTTTAGGCTGACTGAATGCACTTTTGGGGAATTTAAATAAGGCAATGTTTTGCACAGGGCGAGTCAAACATCTGCTAATTCAGACTCCAACGTTTTGCCAAATTTCAATGATCTACAAACTGCATGTCCTTATTTAGACTAGTTATTAAACTTTTAAGGGCACATAGTTGACACAATGTCCTGAGGTCTTCATAAATATACTAATGTACCAAATGTACTATGCGTTGGTCGAAATACCACAGGGATACAGTTTCACAGCTCTCTTACCGGGGAGGTTTCACAGCTCTAAACGGCTGCTTTCAGGGTTTTCAGGTGGAGTCAACCACTCAGTTTGACTTCTTGTTCTGTGGGTTGCTTGTCCAGTCAGAATAAAACTGAGACTTTGCTGTCACAGTACCGCACAAAGTTGAAAAGCTTGCCTCTGACATTACTTGACATTACTTGATTATCTTTCATAATCATTTTAGAACTAATATCTTGCAAACATAGAATATAGATAATTTATCCTTGTGGCAAAGGGTTCAAAAATCAATCTTTACCTTTTTTCCTCAAGTTGCAATGTTGACCCTCCCTTATCTAACCATTTTCCTTTCTCCCTCCCTGTCTCTTTGTTTTCCCACAAAGATTCCAGCCTCAAGGTGATTGTTGGACACTGCTGTGACTCAAAACCTTGTTATCACTTATTTATTCTAACCCAAATCCAACCTCTCACTTCTCTCCTCTGCTGTAGCTCTGAGGGAAAATCTGCCTAATTTTCCTGATGATGTTCTCAATTTAAGAATTTGTGTACAGTATGATGTTTTTTCATTTTAATCAAAATAAGCTGTGCTCTGTCTTTACATCGCTGTCTAGAGCTTTCTCCCCTCTGCTTCTGTTCTTACCTCTTTGTTCATATCTATGCCACCTCCACAAGTTCCAGTCAGTGAACTTCTGTTAGTGACATTTAACTTGATATTCTATCTATCTACGAAACACATCCCCTCTTAGCCTTCCTTTCCTTTTTCTTTTCCCATTTAGATATGCAACCTTTCTGAGCCACATTCATCTAACCTTTACTCAGCACCAGAGATTTTAAATGTAGATCGCGCTTAAAAGGTGTTCTGCTGGGTTTTCATGTAAAAGATTTAATATCTCTCCAGTGCCGATGTAGCTCCACCTCTTTTATGCCTGACGGGATAGTGTTGACCTGCATCTCTGTACTCTTGAGTGGGCCAAGTCCATCTCATTGTCAACAGATGCACATTTGTTTTATTCATCTTATATAGTTTTATTTCATTTTATTGTTTTGCATCATGTGTGCAGACAATTTGTTCCTCATTCTAAACACAAGTCATAAAAATGACATATAGAGCATGTTAGCATTATATGCGTGAAGAAATGTTAATTTTCAGTCATGTGCAGTTGAGACTGGTGGAGTTGCTTTCAGTTGATTCGTTTGTTTCAGTAAATGTTTCCAATTGTTTGTGCCACCTAATTCTAACTCATCCTGATCCTCATCATGGTCAGGGATTGGTCACTTTTTTTACCCAGCAGTCACTAGTCCTTTCACCAGTCAGGAAAACAGCCTTGTCTTTGCAAATAGGACTTTTAACTAAAGGCAAAAGAGGGAGTAGAACATAAATCACCGTCTGTGTACTTTCAAAATTGTAAACTAGTACGAGTGCATTGAACATGATGTATGTGGTACTTAGTCTCACTTGACCTATTAATATTCTAAGCATTTATGTCTTCTCCAGTTGTTTCACATAATTCAGATCAAGACTCTTGCAAAAGGCCTCCAAAGTGCTGTCCTCAGTTCCGTAATGTTTTTGATTTCCTTTTTAAGTTGGGATGTTTGAACCCATATTTGGTATAAAAGAAAATAACTCTAATAAATGATTCGAATGAGGAGTAAATTGGTAATCCTGGACACTTGAAATAATTTGTTTGAGTTCGGTCAACAATCTTAGCAGGAAAGCAGAAAAAAAGAAGTATGGAAACATGGAAACAGCAAGCCATGTCCACTTTAATACATTTTAAAATGAGATATAGAACAAAACAATAGCATTTATAGCGATACGGTCCGACGCTACGTTAGACATGTGAAGAGATGCCGGCGTTTGCATCCCTGTGTCTGTGATGTAGCATGCTGAAAAACAGACGTACTACTTATTTGCATTTTCATCACATTATCTACTTAGATTTTGTACCTAGTTTTCTTTTTAAAACAAATTTATATACATATATATTTTTTTTTTAACAATTTTAACTGCTTTGTATCCCATATAATAACAGCGACTTCAGGCCCTTGAGCCTGAGGATTTACACTCAGGTTTCCTGTGTTTGCTCTGCAAGGCACCCACAGCAAGTACAACTAACTGAAAAGCATTTTCATATAATTGTCCTAGAATGATCATTTCGTATGCTAATGCGCTGAGAATCAAAGCAGAGAATGGTCAGTGTTTGAGACCTGAAGGTTAAGTTCTTAATGGGCCTTATTTCAGTCACTAATGCAGAGTTGTGTTGTCTTAAAAACAGAAGAGCTTGTAAATCAGCAGCTTTATTAGTAATTTGGTCATGTTAATATACAATATGAGAGCACCGAGAGTAGGAGAGAAGAAGGCAGAATGCAAATACAACACCGTTATCAGTATCATAAAAGTTATTTGAGGAAAATACTAAAAATAATACACTATAGTGTATGACCATTCTGATGCAAGTGTAAAAAGCAGGACTGAGCGACATGTAACAATACATATTATACATAGACTTGGTTGTTTTTTGTTTTTGTATGTAAATACACTATCAGTCAACCTTTTGGACACTTCCTCATTTAAATGAATGTGTGTGTGTGCGTGCATGTATGCATTTTTCCAAAACTTGCTTGTTGTCTCTTTGGTTCAGCTCTAGTTAACTGTAACTAATCATGCATCGTAATTTTGTAAATTACTTGTTAGAGCATGTCCATCTCTTTCCCTATAATTTCTCTTTTTTTTGTTCATTATTTTGATCATTTCCACTTGCTTTTTATTTTAAATGACAAACATAACACAATGAATAATTGAATAATAAATTAAATTACTTGTCAACAGTCATTGAAGGTTCATGCTGTGACTATATCTCAAAGCTGTCTTCTTCATCTGTTTATAAGACGTCATACAGAGCCAGCCCCTGCGTACCTGCTCAAACACAATCGAGTTCCAATTTGAAATGGAATTTGCTCATAAATATTAAGGAAAATGTGACAGAGGACATTTGGTTAAATAAGGAAAAGTGCTGTTTATGTGGACTTCTTATCTTGATTGTCAGATAAATGTGAATTTTGCTCTGATTGGATCGTTCTCTCGCTGTCGTTCTCCCCTCTCCCATTATGTTTCCTGCATGTGAAACACGTTTGAAATGAACATTATTAACGTGGAGTTCTCCCTTTTCTTTTTCTCACTTAGCTCCGCTTCTGAGATCCTCTGCATCGACACCGTTTTTCCCTGTCTGTGTAGACACAAAATCAGCCCCAATCAGACCACCACATATAAATCAGTTGGGACAACCTACAGACTCTGCTGAGATTCCAACCAGCCACCGGCATCCTCAAGCAGGCAGTACCTCACTCCTCTGCTCTGTGAAGTTCACTCAGTTAGCTGAAGTAGAGGTGAGTTTGTCAGTTTGCATGGTCCATTCCAAAAAAAGTTTTTGGTGTATTTTAATTCCTCGGGAGGCATGGAGTTGCTCTTGTTAGAGGCTTGCCTGGGTTTGACAGAGCAGCCTGTTTCAGCTGAGGGCTCACCCGCTGAGGCTTGTTTCAGCAAGTGCAGTTGACAGCACCCGGTAGCCTTAAATGGTGAAACACAATAATATGAGAGGGTTTTTTTTTTTTTTTTTTTTCTTAATTGTGTGACCATTTCCAGCCAAACTAGCCTGGCTAGGTACAGCAGGCTGTCTGTTGCCATAGCAGCAGGTGTTTATCCATATGCATGACAGGATGGGATTCTGGTAAGGTGCGCTGAACTGCGTTGACGGAGACGGTTGTGAAAGACTGCTTGGGCTTAATGTATTTTTCTGGAGTTTTCGGTCCGGTCGAAATGGATCTAAGGCTTTTGGCTGACTGTCAGCTCGATTTTTATTTCAGGATGTTGTAAATCAAAATGGTGCAATCAAAGAAAAAAAGCAATGTCTTCCTTACGTTTGAGCGGCAGCATTGGTTTTTTTTAATTTTAGCCGTCTCCTGTCTGGCCCACTTTTGGTGCCATGCTGAAAGTTCTGCTGAAAGTGCTCGTGTTTTGATGTCAGCAGTGGGAAATTGACTCATGTTTTGTCTTCTGAACATTAAATAAGTCTGACTATTAGCTGAACTAGTCCTAATTATTTATTGCAAACACAAGCGCAAGCTTCTCTTCATGCTGTGTCCCAGTTTATCAGCTTAGAGAATTATGGTCAGAATATTAATATAATAATACACTATCAAGATTGTGCAGATGCTGCTGTGTCATCTACTTTGATGTCTAATGAATACTAACTGATTTGCTATAAGAATGACTAAGTTTAAACATGCGTGTACAATATTAATGTGCCAAGTTTCAGTCCGTAAATGATCCATTCTCATTGGTTGTTAGAATTGATTGTACTTATTAAAAGAGCTGGATCTCAATTTAATTTGGTTGGTTGAGCAAATTTTACATTAATGACTGAATAATCAATAACTAATGTTTATCAGGTTAATTCATTATTCTTGTGGTTTTTTTTTTTGGATCTGTTTTCATTTATGTACCAAGAGTTACCCAAGTATCCAGAAAAAGCAGCTGTTCTGACATTATTCAGTTTAAGCGTTTAAGTAGGAAAGAGTTTACACACATACGTTTGACCTTATAAAATGTTTGAATCCAGAGGTAGGGGGATTGGCTCTAAGTCGGGCGTTCCCCGGTTCAGACCTTTGAGAGCCACGGCCATGCATGTTTTAGACCTGTGGTGTTGAAACCCTGGTCCTCGAGAGCCCCAATCCAGCATGTTTTAGATGTTTCCTGCTTCAGCATACCATGACACAAATGACTGTGTCATTAACAGACGCGTGTAGACTATTCTAATTCTAAATCAGGTGTGTTAATGCAGGGAAACATCTAAAACATGCTGGATAGGGGCTCTTGAGGACCAGGGATGAACACCACTGCTTTGGACGTTTCGCTGCTTCAACACCTAATGAATAGGTTATTATCAGACTTCATGACAATAGGACAAGGATTTGACATGGCTTTAAAAGGGGAAATTTGTGACCAGCTGGAAAGTACAACAAAACCAAACACTTTGTCATTTTAAAAATAAGACCCAAAAGATTTTATAAGTCGTAAAGATCACACCTCTCTGTCTCCCTCTGTTTTTCTTTGCCATTATCAATCATATTCTAGTGCAAAACTCCATTTGATTCATGAAATTCCAAGTCTGTGTGTTAAATCAAAACACTGTTGGGCCTCCAAGCTCACTTCTATATACAGCTGCAACTAGAAAATCATGTGTGCTCAGTGGCATCTTTCGTTATCGTACAACCTCTGCTTCTTTCTGAGTGGATAATGCCTAAAGTGACATTGATTGGTGAACTGCTGTCAGTTTAATTTGCTGTGAAGGTTCAGTGAAGAAGTCAATCAGCAAAACTGGTAAACCACCAATTTAAGCATGAGCATAACAATAAACTCTCAGAAGATTTCGTTGAATCAGCCTCATCTGTTGTTTGGCGTTAATGGATCAGGACGTCTAGAGACAGAGAATCCCTGAAGTAGCCAGTCTCAATAAAGCTCTGATTTACAGTGAGAAATTGTAGACAAGCGGCAGAGGGTTTATTAAAAAATAAACCTTATCAAATATCCCTCTAAACTCAACTGAGACTCAAGACAGAAACAGTTTAATTACATTATGAATGTTCTTTCATACTGCAGTGAGTTGCATATTTAAGTTTTCTTTCATTTGTTGAAAGTGATCATCTCTCCCCACAAATTCTCAGTATTTACACAGCTATGACCAGCTGACTTTAAATAGTTTATGGCTTAATCTTTCATGTGTAGACCTGACTGCAATCTGAGTTTACAGCTATTTCTTTTTAAGCACTTTTAAATTCAAAGTGAATGTTTTATTTATTAATTTCAGACATGTTAAACAGGATATATGTGCATTGCTATGTGTGTGCATGTATATAGGTATGTATATATAGATAAGTGTGTGCAGATTGGGTATAGATTTATTTTATAGATTTATTTATTTACTTTGTGTACATTCATATAAAACAGATTTATTTAAATAGATTCATTTTAAAGGGGTTCTGTATGTTCAAATGTGTGTGCATGCGCATGTATATGTATATTTATTTATTTATAGATACATATATTACTGTATACTAGTGTTATCGGTGTTGTGCCTTATACAATGGTTTTGACATGTCTGGAATGAATCAATAAAAATGAGAATGAAATGAATTAAAAAATGAAAATGAAAATATTGGCCAACAGCAAACATGCCAGCAACTTAATGAAAACTCCACAACACCAGATTTAATTACCTACGTTAATCATTTTGATATGTATTGCAATATATTTTAAACAGCAGTTCCAAGAACACAAATAATATTGTAAACGGTTGCAATTTTACCAAAATACACAAAAAAATTCCATATGGATATACTATTGAAGATCTTCAAGATAACCTGACCGTTGGAGGAGTAAATAGATAGAAACCAAATGATGATGTAAATACAGAAATTGCTATAAAATGACACAGGTTCTAGGATAACAGCTCCTGGTTTTGAACACTGAATTCAGTGAATCAGAAGAAGAAATTGGGACATGGTTGATTAAGATTTACAGCATTCTCGCTTTGTGTTTGTAATCAATGTTGACCAGGTCAACACTGATGACTGTTGGATCAGCTGCTGACCGGCTGTTACAGGTGGTCCTAAAAGCTGTTCATTCATGCTGAATACTGCGTTTGAAGTAGCTTTTGTAAAACTAATAATGACATATGGTAATATGTCGTGTGCTGTTGCTCATCATAGTTTATAGATGTAATAGTTCAAAAGTGATACAGTCAACTTTTATGTACTTGTCTCTACATTTATTTTATTTTGTCTCATCTTATTAATGTCGTTAGGTAAGAATCTAACGAGAATGTCCTTTTTTCAGTTGACGGTAGCTCTTACCTACCAGCTTCTTTCATACTTAATTCAGCTATGAATCTTACTAAGCTGTAAACATATTGATGCCTTCAATCCGTTCACTGAGATTTTACCGCAGGTAAAAGGGTTTTGCTGCCTGAGCAGTTTCCTGCAGAGAAATGTTGCTGCAAGCATTATTTCTATTCCTTGAGGAGTATATTAAAATATGTTCACTGATTATTTCACTCTTAGCAGACATGTGCTTAATTTACACATTTTGACAACCTGATTGTTTTTGGGGTTTTTTTTGTAATTGTTTTTGAAAATGTGATCTTTACTGTAACAGGAGTTGGGAGTATTCAGCTGGAATTGTATTGAGATGCAGCAGATGCGCTCCGGTTTGGAGAATTGATAAACTGAAAATTGTTCCTTTTTTAACTTTTCTAAATCAGAGTCTCAAGCAAAATAAGAACACGCTTTCCAATGTTTCATTTGCACAGCTGACATGGTCTAACATAACCATGCTCAAATCAAAAAGCACTTATTTTCTTCTCGGGAGTAATTTTCATATCACGTTAAGCGCCATGAAAGGCTTAAATTGGTAATAACTTTGGGAGTTATAGGCTAGTCTACAAAAGTATCAGGTCTTGACAACATGATTGTGTGTCTAAAGGAAGAGGGAACATATAATATTCATGTTGCAGAATGTACATGATTTTCAAAATAATGTTTTTTTTTAACATCTCTCCATGCAACGGTTTCCTCTCTGTAGTGTCTTCATCGCACAGCTGTTTCTTGGATCCAAAGATCAGAAAAGTTACCCATGTTGTGCTATCAACAGACTTGCTTGTGTTTCGGTCAGCATATATTGCTTTGAGTTGTCAGGCTTTTTAACAGAGAACATCAAACAAACACATTTGTTTCATATTTGGACAACTAGTTTAAAGTAGCTTACTTAGTTTGAATCTTGTCAGCACATCAGTTTTGCATTGATTGACCTTAGTCCTTACTCCTATTTGTTTGTGCAAATAAACAAATACAACAACGCACTCGCTGAGCCAACACAGTTCACCTTTAGAAATTCAAAAAGGAGCAAATCCAGGAGGTTGCCACTGGTCTGTTATCTGACTAAAGGGAGTGTCGCAGGTAGGAGTGGCTTCGTAGACCTGTGACATTAACAGACTTGCTGACCTTGGTGATAAGCTGATGATGATCCAGTCATCTGAATCAGGTGTGTGGAAGCAGGGAAACATCTAAAACATGCACGACAGCAACCCTTGAGGACCAGAATTGGACAGTACAATTTTGACCCACAAAAGAAGAAAACTAAATTTAAATGTAGTTAAACTAAAGAGTGAAGTCTTCATGGAGTGCTTCATCAAATTAGATCAAATACAGTTTTGTTTTTATTCTTATTTTATTTCATTTTATAGCCAATGAGGACAACTACCTTAGTTTTAATTTTGCAGCTAATCAGGACATCTGCACTTCCGTGAATGGCGACCACGTGCTAATTTGCACGGCTTAGTAAATCTGGGCCTTTGTCGTAGGTGCGTGGTATGCTCTCACTTTTTGTTAACCTCTGGATAAACTCGCCCATGGAAACTTGAAAGCTACATTTTCCTGAAATGGCTAAAGGCATACTTCACCCTGCAAGCGATTTGCATAGCTTTTCAGTATGTACGAGGTCGATGTGATCCGACGTGACTTGATTAAATGGTTTATCCTCCAAGAGCAAGAGGTTGCTTACTCAGTGGTCACCTTCAGCCGTGCAAAACAACTCAGCTCTTATCTATTTGGGTTCGTCATACTGTTGAATGTGTGTCTGCATGTGTGTACATCGACTTTAGGCTATCAGACAGATTTTGTGAGAGTGACCGGGGGGGGTGGCGGGGGGGGCGGCGGGGGGGGCACAGGTACTGAGCTCGAGAAGAAGAATGGAATTGTTTGTATTATATTTTGGAGACTGTCCTCGGCGCTATCACTGTTTGCACTAGTATTCATGTAAATGTGTCTTTCTGTGGGATTTGGGTGGGAATACACAAACCACAAAACCATCTGTATCACTATAATAGAGTTTTGTGTGGGTGAGCAGAATTATTTGTTTTTGTGTGAGGCATATTGAGGACTACATCTCAATTCCGAGAGTCATTGTGCAATTTCTTATGTTGATGTCTTTGAAAGATGCACACATGGACGCACATACAAGTTAAGCTGAGTGAAAGCCTTGCATACCTTTTGGGTAATGCTTTTTCAGCTCACTGATAGATTAAGAAATCAGATAATTTGAGTGAGAAATCGATCAAAGCAGTGAGGGACCGCATCCACTTAAATGGAATAAACTTTACATCTAAACACACCCTGAGGATACAGGATAGAGTCCACAAGAACTTGTACTACTTGTGCGTTCTGCCTATGTATCTCTTTATTAATCATTCACTCTGCTTGTTGGACTCTTGCATTCATCATCAGCTGCTCCTAATGTTGGTCATACATCATGTTGAGTCTATCGACTGATCCAATTGTTGCAAGTCACGCTTGACAACAGCATCTGCTTAATGTATAAATGAAGAAAACTAAAATGTGTGTGTCTCCTTTAACAGCTAGTGTTTGTGGTCTGCTGTGGTCCAGGTTTTGACTATACAGGCTCCACAATAAAACCCCGGGATGTTGCTCTAATCTGCTTCACACCCCTTCATCCTTCAGGCCATCTGATTGTTTACTTTTTATTTTTTTCCCATCCTCATTCTTCCTCTTGATTGCTTGTTTGGAATGCCAGGTTCCACCATTGATTTTCAAATGCAGGGAAAAGCTGAGGAATTCTGCCAAGCGCTCCACACACACCCCTCCCGCATGTGCATACAAAAACACTTGTCCTGGGCTATATTTCATCAGCAGCCTCTGCTCGCTTGGCTGGCTCACTCTCACTACTACGTCGCTTCACCTAGGATGTTTTCTCCTCTACCCTCTTGTCGTGAAGCCCAGGTGCAACCGCATGGTTGTCTTAGTTCAGTCATCCAACAATCCACCTACACATTCTGGGCACTCTTCTGCCATGTGGAGTGCCATTTGAGAGAACGGGAAGGAAGGATGGATGGAGAGAGGGAAGGAGAGCCATGTGCATTACCCATGCTAATCTCATTAGTGGGACCATGATTGAATCCTGTAGGAATCTGCCACCGCTGCCAGGAGAGATGGAGTAGCTGGTATATTATTAAAGGGTTGGCTCTTGTATAGAGGGTTTGGGGTTGGAAAAAGGGAAGGTGGGTAGAAATACAGATGGAGAGGGAGATGGACACACTGAGAATGAGAGAGGGAGACACGAGATGAGCGTAAATGGCACAAATTAACTGGAGACAAATTATATTTAAATACCAGATAAAGGCAGCTAAAGAAAGTAAGAGTTAATTAGAAAAAATCTGAGCAGTTCATGAAAAACAAAAATCAGTGTGAGAAAAAGATGGTGAGATGTTAAAAAAAGGAAAATGTCTGAACTGTATAAAAAATATGATCTCTAATCACGTAATTTTGTAACAGTAACAATATTGCTACTTTTACTACCACAATAAAATAATCAATAAACATGCACAAACAACCGCATTTAAACACTTATTAGAACAGTAGAGTAGTGTAGTAACTAGCATGATCAAGCACTGAAAAAACACAGAGATAAAAAAGAAAATTGTGCAATATCTGCTATACTATATGCATTAATGAAACTGCAGTGCAGGTTTATGATGTACACTGATTAAATATGTGTGAAAGAGAATATTAATGCAGAGATTTTTCATTTAGTGTCAGGTCACTGATACTGACTGAAAAACAACAAAAAAAAAACAATTTATGGTAAACCATTATCTCTTTGAGTATTTGTAAAATCTATCTCAGTTTTCATCCCTCACATTCAGTGTTTTATCTGTCTACCTGTCTCTCTTGTCCCTTAGTGGCCACTTTGCTCTTTTATAGCCTCCCATGGGCAAACACAGTGAGAGATATTTTTTTGTGCCCCCGCTACACAGGGACCTTATAAACTGTCTACACAAAAATGCAACCTATCCCTTCATCCAAAGCTCTCTCCTCCTTCTCTCATCGCATCCTCTCTCACATCGGCACCTACACTCTCTCCCACAGAAGAGTCAGGAAAGAAAAAGAGAATATGTAGCTTCAGTGGCTTCTAACCCTTGAGATTTGGAATCATTGTGGAAGTACACTGTTTTATTGTCTACGGTTCATTGGTGACTGGGACCCCGACAGCTTCACTTACTGTTGCAATTCATTCTGAGAAGGTTTGTGTGTCTGTGTCTGACTAAGGGACTCTAGAAGTTTTTAAGGTCTCACTTTACATAGTGTTCTTACGTTTGCAGATCTCATCAAATTCCAAAAATTGTCAGAAATTCATGACAGTAATGCTTAACGCCTTCCATGCTCCCTAAATCATTGGCTGTTTGATGTAGTCTTAGGAAAGGCTACATCAAACTACAGACAATTTTAAATTTTGCCTAAATAAATGACAAACAAAATGAACCCAATCACTTTATACCATCCATCCCTTATCTATACCCGCTTAATCTGTCTCCGGGTCACAGGGGTCCGACGCAGAGTAGGCGAAAGGCAGGGGTCCACCCTGGACAGGTCGCCAGTCCATCGCAGGGCCACATATAAAGACAGACAAACTGACAAGACAGACAAACTGTGGGAGGAAGCTGGAGTACCCGGAGGGAACCCACGCAAGCACTAGGAGAACATGCAAACTCCACACAGAAAGACCCACCGGGCCGGGAATCAAACCAGGAACCTTCTTGCTGTGAGGCAACAGTACTAACCACTAAGCCACCGTGCTGCCCATCACTTTATACCATTTTATCATAATAAAAAAATATTCAAATCTTTCAAACTATATTTTCTTTAAAGTCAAAAACAAATTATGTTTGCCTTGTGTAGGTTTTGTCTGTCAGCCTAGTCTCACATTCGATAAATAGTTTTATGATAACACAACCTAGGTCATATTTTTGGGGGACTTTAAGACAAATAATTTGATCTCTTACTACATATAAATAAAGCCACAAATGTTACAATAGTTTTACTCTCAGTTTGTGTAAGGCCAAAACTTTTTTTTTTTTCACTGTTAAGATGTATTTTTCAAACTAAAAGAGAACTGCTGGACAAGTGCCTGAAAGGCATGGACACAGTGACTTTTGGTCTGGTATCAAAAAATGTGAGTAGGACGGTGTTTTATTGAACTTAGGCAGGCTTGAAACAGGTTAGACACTAAGTAGCTTAGCCCAATGATGAGGAATCACCCATTAAACACATTACAACCAGGTGACTCCCATAGATAAATGGTGAAACATCTCAAAAGTGTTCATATAAAAAAAAAATGTGTTTAATGTAAACTATTATGAGATAAATCTAAATACTTGAGGGCATTTGTCTAATTGTCTAAAGTAGCTTAAATTTATGTTGAAGCTTAAACTCATTCACAATACAATATGTGAATGCACACACACACACACACACACACACACACACACACACACACACACACACACACACACACACACACACACACTATATATATATATATATATATATATATATATATATATATATATATATATATATATTTAAACAACTTAATCTCAGAACTCACTGGTCTTTTGATTTGACATGGAATCCTGTTTTTTTACCTAGACCTTAGTCTTGTTAAAATATTAACTACATAATTTTCAGTTATTTTCTTCTTTTTTCCTATTCTCCTTACCCTCATTATTTATCTTGAGTCCATTATTTCATTTTCTTCCACCTCCTTTTTCTGTCTTTTCCTTTGCACCAATTTGTCTTTGTTTCCTTATAGATTATTGTTTTTCTCCTTTGGTTTACATTTCCTCTTTATAATCCTTATAACATAGGCTGACTCTGGTGGTACAAAAGAGGAAAACAATACAGAAAAAGCAGAAGATCAAGTGGTCAAAGTTGAAGAAAGAAGGCTGCTATATCAACCTTAGGGAGGTCTGGAGATAGGCTCTGGGTAGTCGGGAAGAACTACAGCAAATGCTATTAGGGAGTCATCTCAAGCGGTGCCATATGGGCATAAGAAAGAAAATAAAGTAGCTTGGTGGTGAAATGAAGATGATCAACTTGTATAAGTAGGAAAAGTTAAGCAAAGAAAAAGCAGAGCAGATAGAGAGATAAAAAAAAAGTGGGTTCACGAGATGTGATGTAAGACAAAGAGTTAGGTGGTAACGGCCAAATGGGAGGCCTATGATGAGCTATACGAGAGGCTGAACACTAAGAACTGACTGGTGAGAAAGACAAATCGTAATAAAAAGAATGTGCAGCGGGTTACAGCGATTAAAGATAGAGTTGGAAATGTGATTACAAATGAGGACAGTTCGGGGGCAAGTATAAAAGCGTGATTAGGATAACTAATGATGAATGAAGGAAATAAGGGAAAAAGAAGGTTGGAAAGTGCAGCACCTGTAGAAATACATAATGAGGAATGGAGAGAGTTTGCCCTGATGACATCCTGGTGGAGGTATGAAAGTGGCCAGGAGAGAAGCAAGGGGAGCTTTTAAGTAAGCTGTTCAACAATATCTTGAAAAATGAGATGATGTCTGAGGAATAGAGGAAAAGTGTACTGTTGCCAATTTTCTTGAACAAGGGTAATGTCCAGAGCTTTAGCAACTACAGAGGTCTAAAGCTGACAAGGTACATGAGGAAAGAGTAGTGAATGCTAGGTTAAGAAAAGTGGTTATGATTTATGAGGAGCAGCATAGGTTCATGTCAAGAGAGAGCACTGCAGATGCAGCTTTGGCTTTGAGGCCTGATCAAGAAGAACAAGGCAAGTCAGATCTGTTTGCTGATTTAGAAAAGGCATAGAGCAGGGTACAAGACATGTATGTATATTTTCTGGTAGAGGTGGGACTACATCAAGCATCAGCCCTGAACTCATTCTTGTTTACCACAGTAATGGACGGGTTGACAGATGAGGTTAGACAAGAGTCTTCATGGACTATTATGTTTGCAGATGATGCCGTGATCTGCAGGGAAAGGGTGGAGCAGGTGGTTGGACACCCAGAGAGGTACTGTGCTGTTGGAGATGAGGAATGAAAATCAGGTTAACAAGACAAAATATGTATGTAAACGAAAGAGAATAGGTGGAAAAGTGAGGATTTGAGGCCTTAGAATTATTCGGCCCTAGAATTTGTTTGGAAAACACTTTTGTCTTGTAGGAATCACTATCCAAATAGTTTTAAATCCAGAAACATGTGACATGAACCATGAATTTGTCCCACCTGAGTTGTGTTCAACAGACCTCACTTAGACCTCACTTAGAGCTTTTCGATCCCCCTTCATATCCCTCTGCTCATCGCTGTATCCCCTTTCAAATTCTTTCATTCTCTGGACCTTAGTTGTTTTATTCTTTGGAAGCACAACTTATGGGGATCAGGTGGTGTGACCTATGTAATATTTACAAGACTATTATCTAAGTCATTTTGTTTAGGAGCATGCCATTGAAGAAATGCCAAAGCAATCAATCATATTTTTGTCAAAAGGTCACTTTTATTTATGTCTGCACTTGATTGGATAAATTATGTTACTGTAATTACCAATGTTCAGAAAAAAAATACCTTTTTCCTGTCATGATGAAAACAAGGTTTTAAAATACACAGGGTAAGACCTTATTTAAACACATGATTAAGAGTGTGCTGCAGTCTGTCTTTATTTCTCCCTGCAATATATGTTTATGCTTCTTTTTTATCTGCTTATATTCCCCAGCCTATCTTTACTATTAGTGTCACTAACTCAATGACATTAATTTTAAGCTGCCATAATTTTTCCAACTTTCCCAAAGTGTTTGCCCATTTTTTTCCTTTTCCCCTGTTTTTACTCATCTTCAGTCTGCTCTGTCTTATCTGTGATTAATTCATTCAGACATTAATTACATCGGCGTAATGATTTACTAAGACCTCTCTCTTGTGCCAATTATTTTTCTTTATTCCAGCCTGATCTAATTTGAGTTCATCCTTTAACTCATACTCAGTAAACACTTCCCTCACTTACTGTAAGTCACATCTCTTTTGTTTTATGCATTAGGTGTTCAACAACCAAAAAAAACTAGGAGAAACTAGAGAAATGTGAGCTTTTCCCCTATAAGAACAGATTAAAAGATAACTTTAACCTTTATAACTAGATCATCAGCAGGTTTTCAGGCCTCAATAAAAGCTGACATTTTGGCAGTTAGCCTGTCTGTGGGTGTCCCCAGTAAAACCAAGGTTCACAAAACACCACGTGGCAAGGGTTTGGGACATTGTCTAGTGGGGAGATAGAAAGTATAGTTGTTTGGCCTCGATGCAAGATTTCAGCAGAAACACCTCAAAGCCATCATCGGACATGGCAGAGGAAGGCTGATTATTTAGGTTTGGGACATGGGCACCTTGCAGTCATTGATTTGCCCATAGTCTTAAGTATTCTAGAGACAAGTGTAAGCCCATCTTTTGACAGTTAATGCTTTGCTGAAATTGGTCATGCATTAGGATGAAGGTTTCTGGAATGCCCTACCCAAAGTGTAGGGCCTTAATAGAGCTGTGCAGAAGTGAACAATCCCCCCCCCCCCCCCTCATAAATTGTTCAGTCGTGGGGGTAGCACATTTTTTTCCCCATTTCAGTTTTTTAATATATATTTTATAAAACAGAGCTATGAAAAAGGGTTAAATACTTTTGTTCATCTGATTGTATTTGTCCAATACTGAAGCCCCCTACAAACATATGAATGTGATTTTTGCTGTGCTTTTAGACACTTTTACACCTTTACACATACACCGGTTTTTCACACACACTGCACAAACAGAAAAATGAAACAAAAAAAAAAAATCAAGGGATTAAAAGTAGGAGGGTATGAACATGTTCACAGTGTTTGTGTAAAAGTTTGTTTTTGGTTTCTCAGGAGTCCTGCTTTATTGCTAGAATGAGGCCCCTAGTTGCTACAAACTACAGCTAAGGCTAAAGTTTGATTTATTTTTTTGACTTTCCTCTGTCTTGAATTTTTATAAAGAATTAGCAAATGACAGTGGGTATCAGAGATGCAAGTCTTAAATTGTTTTATCTATTTGGATGATGAAGTGTTGTGTTAACACTCATTTTTTTTTACAGTCACATTCAGTCATCTGTTATAATATAGTGTCATAAACACAAATTAAAAAAGCATAACACTTTGTCACAGCAGCCGGGATGACTATAATAGTAACAAATCAAGACATTCAACTCTATGATTAGATTAGGCACCATGTAATTAGCACTGGTAAATTGCCATCTCAGAATGTTAGACAAGATTTTAGTCTCACTTTTTTGTTTAAATTGCTTTTTTATGCTCTAATCATGTCTTAAAACTAGTCAGACTTTTGCTAAATGGAGGCTCAGTCCATAAATCCGCAAAATTGCGAATACATGCATTGGTAATTTGACACTCTCCAAACATGTGAATTTGTAGTAAAGTGTGGCATTAATACAGGGGCACAGTTATTCCCTCAAATTTGAAATTTGCATTTTATGTTTGTAAATTTCAATAATCACTGAAAGTTCATTTAGTTTTAAGGATGAAATACATACATAAATGTCTTTAAAGGCAAGGCAAGTTTATTTATAAAGCACAATTCAACCACACGGGGTACTTTACAGAGACATTAAAACATCACATAAATAAAAGGCATGATATAAATGTAAACAAAAGACAGAAAGAAAAAAGAACAATAGATAAAATCAGTGGTTAAAATGTAACCTAGTTTTGAAACTTAAGCTTAAAAGTAAAACAGTGTGGATTTGGAGCTTTGAAAAAAACCTGTTGGCAGGACGTCTAAACAGCAAGGAGGAGTTCAGTTGATGTAAGATCTCCTCCAGGTCTTTGCTGTTAAAAGGGTGAAACTGTGTCACAGTGTTTAAAATCGGTTTTCGGTGGACACAGCACATACCCTGAACCTGCTCTTGACATACCAACTGCTTGTCTAATATTTTGCTTTTTGTCTGTGAAGAATTTGGCAAAGTCGTAGCAGGTCATGGTGGAATCAGTCAGTGCATTTCGTTGTCGTTTTGTTCCCCTCGTTGATGCCTGGAGACGGGTTAGAGCTCCAGGACTACTATCAACATGTGGATCGTTACGAGTCTTTTCAGAAAAAGCTTAGTGTTTCGTGTTGCATACATGCTGTGAGTCTGTTTTTTTTTTAAAAGAACCTGATCAGAGAAAAATATAAGTTGTGGATGACCTGCAGCTGTATTAACATTATCCTCATGTGTGAGGTTTTAGGGTTGCAGTCCCAGTATTTTCTCGAGTCTGTTTAGGTACATAAACAATCATTTACTAATTCAGTTTTAAAACTTTAAAGCTTCTTATCCCCATGCCTGGAACTAGAGAAGCTCGAGATGCTCTAGTTTCAGGTCAGGTGTTTAATGAATATTGTTCAGCGTGTGCAGTGATGTTCATTAAATTTATTATCTTCAGCAACATTTATTCCCTCTACAGTCAGTTCCAGAGGCTACAGAACAGTCCCCAGCACAGAGCAGGCCTATTTTTTATCAGTTTATTCAGGTTCTTTGAGCCACTGGCTCTGATGATTTTTCCCAAACATATGACTGCAGATAAAACTGTCCTCGCCGCTACAGACATATAGAAGATATGCAACACTTAACTGCAAACATTGAAAAACTTTGAAGGTTTCTCTAAAGGTAGAGTCTACAAGATATTGCAAAAAAAGAAAGAAAAAAGAAAAAAAAGAAAGGTATTTATCTGGATTCAGGAAGTCCTTGATAAATTCAAGTCAAAATGAATGTAGTATTTTCTATTTGGATTATTTTAGAACAGGCCCAAAATAATGGTCTTGGTTGTCTGGTATTTTTCTATTTCCTCTCATTGCTATTTTCATTTTTCTGTTGCTGATATGTAAAATTTTATTTTTTTCACAACTCGTGTTTGCTCCCTTTCAGGCTCACATCCATTCACCTCTGTATAGCAATTAAGTATTACTGACACTGATAAAAAGAATATATATATATATATATATATATATATATATATATATATATATATATATATATATATATATATATATATGTATATTTACTGCTTATTCACATGCTTGTACGTGGGAACGGTACGTCAGGCCAGACTTCCCCTTACCATAATACATTGAGGCCAGAGATGATAAAGATGAGTGTCAAATAAGTGTTTGGGGGTTGTATGTAAGATCTTGCGCTGGCACTTAGCAGTCCTTTAGGCGAGGATGTTGCATTTGTAAAATGATAAATCTCTTTTATTACTTTAGCAGAATTATTAAAAAGAGCTGTAGGCATTGCTAAGTGTGACATAGTCAGTGCTAATGGAAATCACACAGATGTGTTTATGTATTCACATGGGCACATGCCTGTGCACATATATTTCCATGTTAAAAGGCATCCAGTCTTAGAAGAAATGGAAATTAACCAGTGCATCAAGCTGTCCATAAACAGCAAGGCGACGAACCAGTTTAGCATATGGTGAATAAATGTTTTCACCACTCAATCTGCTGTGAGCTGCATTTACAGAGAAAACGTGTCAAAAACAGCTGCTGGAAAAAGACGAAGCAGGAACTGTAAATGAAATAGCTGGGAATGAATTTGTGTTTGATAAGTTCCTCTACACACTGTAAGGTTGCTCTATGAGTATGAGACTAATACTGCCAGAGGCCCCGACAGGCTGTCACAGCGCAGCTTTGTTAGACATCTGACTTCACTGTAGCCAACAGGGACGATCCAAAGTGACAATTATAAAACACATGTCAGGAATTTTGTTAAAACTGGTTTGGTCCAAATATTAGTAAAACCATTTTGTGTTCCTTTACCTTAATGTTTCTCTTGCTTGGGATTGTTCCTCTACCATCAGTGTTTTCTTCAGGAATCTGTCAGCCACGACAGTGCCCACCTTCTTTGGCTCGGAGACTTCCATTCAATACTTGACAGAGATATTCCCGTACATTATTCCAGCTACTTGGTTATGGAATTTCGTGTAAATCGTACTAGCCTGCCTCTTAAATCCTGCTGCTGTGTGCTGGATTCTCTTCGAGAGCATTTTTTGTAAAGCCTGCACCAGAACATTTGAGTGATGTGCCTCTATTACCCTTGAGCTCAGGACCTGTTCTTGCGCTGCCCTGATAATGCTGTTTTTCTGAACGGTCTTTTCTGGCTACTAATGGGACTTATCAGTATCAGTCACTACTTCGATCTCCAGGTTGTTCATGCTGCGCAGGGGCTTCTCGTTCCATGATGATTCCTCGTCTTTCTCCTCTTCATCTTTAACTTTCTGCTGCCTGAAACATTCGCCTGGCAGTTCATTAATGGGAGACATTTTTACAACCAGCTCTTTCTTGTTATCTTGGATAGGTACTCTGTCATGTGAACAGAAAAAAGAAAACGTTAGAGTGCTACAACTTAATAAGGACATTTTTTTTAAGGTTAAGCATTTTCATTGTATATAGAAGAGTTAGCAGTTCAATAGCACACAAGCAGAACAAACAGGAAGTCATTCTTTACACTAGGTCACATGTGTCTAGTCCCTCCTTCACAGTAGCAGGATAATGTGAACAAAAACCCACCAAGCCTCTAAACCATTTTCTCAATTTTAGTATGAAACTGTTACACGGAATAAAGTAATCTGTCAAAGCAAAGGCAAAATATCTAAAAAGAAAAAGAAAAAAATTGCAATGAGAGGACAATAAAATATAGTGCTACCTGTTGATCTTTACGTGCATTTTGTATATTTCATCCATCAACTTCAATGCTAAATCAACAACAGTATCATGTCTTTCAAATAAATTAGTTTAGTCTGTCAGCAACAATTAAGCTGTAAGTGATGAGTCACATATCTCAAGTTATATGCCGTAAGGAAACTATTGGTTACAACACTAATAGGGTTAAAAAGCTTCTCTATGATTACTACATGACTCACGCATGACTCAGCTTTTATTGCATGGTTAGAATAGCTTTTAGAATGGCCTGTAGCTGAATATTAATCACTTTTTTTTTTCAAAATGACTTTTTGTTTGTGTAATTATTTTAGTCATCTTCATTTTTTTAACGTGGAGACACGGTTTAATCAAATCATCATTGACTCAACAACTAATACGTTCAGAGGACTGCAGGAGGAAAATGTCTGACTCTTCTGTTGAGCCCCCAAATGTGAACAAGGTTTTTCAGCTCCAGTGATTGTAAAGTCAAAATCTTGGACTGAATATAAATTTCACAGTTTTTTTTTTTTTTAGTTGGCCGATTGAGTCACATTGAGATTGTCAACCGCCTGCATGTTGCTGACTGCTAACCAGACTGAGAGGTGAAATTAGCCATGGGTAAAAGATATGCGCACATTGGAACACAGGCATTAAGTCTTATGGAGACAGTCAAACACAGAGGCAGGGAAAGAGGGATGAAAGAGGAAAAAGAGATAGGCAGCAAATTGGTGGGGAAGCTCAGCCACCCAGATCTAGTACAGACTGGGAGTCTCCAAGCTCACCGGTCACAGCCTATCAGCAAGAAACACTGGATTATTGGTATGTGTGTGCATGTGTGTGTGCAGAATTATCTTTTGTTGCTGAAAAATCTCTTTTTCAGCCAAGCTGACTGTGGCTTTCAGACTGTACAGTATATGGCACCTAGATAGTTGAAGACGTGACGACTATAAAAGCTGTGTATTGTAAAACAGTATCATATATCTCAACAAAACAGCAGAAGAACCGTATTTAAAATTCTGCTCACTTGTACATCACATAGCTTTACACACATAAGCACCAGATGAGCAAAGTGCACTAAGTTGAAATCCATACTGCCACCTACAATTCAATATTAAATGTAAACTGTCATTATGTAGGGAATTAGCTTCTGCACCTTCAATTATTAGTTAAAGCAGTGATGTTAGATAGAAACAATGTTCCATAAACACTTCACTTTTTCTCCTGACTTTTCGTTTAGGCTCAGTGGTATACTAAAAGAAGTCTAAACTGATGTCAGATGGCACAACAGGCAATCTGCAGTTCATATCTGTTTTACATTTTTAAATATATTGAAGATTTAAATTTCCTAATGACTTTTTTTCCTTTTGGATTGTTATTTAACTTTTAATTTTAGATGACCTGATGACAAAAAATGCCTGATCAGGCCACTGGAGCCGGCCAATCAGAGCAGAGCAGAGCTTCTGAGCAGTGAGGCAGCCTCTCTAACCCCCGACCCCCCTATTACAAGGAATCAGCTTTAGGACTTTATCATTCATTTAAGGTAATTGTTTGTAATTTGAAGGAGGATTCTTTAAGACATAAATATTTAGAATCTTGTCTTTGAGTTAATCCTGTTTGTTTGTGCTACTGCCATTTAGGCACTTTCTTGCAAAAGACTATCCTTGATCTGAAAGGTATTTTCCTGGTTAAGAAAAGATTTAATCATAGTGATAAAATAAAATCTGCAACAAAGAAGAGAGAGGTAAATAGCACCATGGTACCCCTTTGATTATAGTCTGATACTAACAAAGATCTGGATATATTCAGGGTACTGTAATCGCTCCGTTCTTTAACTGCAGTTGGACTGGTAACGTTCGTGGTAATGCTAAAGCAAAGTTCTGTCTGGCCTCCTTCTTCTGTCCTTTTCATTTTTACTTCTGCGTCTGTGTCTCCAATGACTGACGCCAGAGCTTTGGTGGACAAACTGTCCGCTGCCCAAGACTAAAGGTTTTTGTCCAAGCAGCCCACTACTACAAATAAATTAATGAATTAATTAAAAAAAACGTTAAAAACTGTATATTGTCCTCACCGATTCAAGTTGCTTCAATTGTGCATTTATAGGGTTTTTTGCTCACCCTTTTGGTACTTGGATGGTGATTTTTTTTGGCCACAATGGTGCAGTTGTACAGCACAACCACAGCAGCACTGATTTTTATTTCTACTGATGTTTCCACATCAGAGTCTTTCTCTGCAATTTTAGCATTAATCTGAAAAAGAAGACCAAGCATCTTAATTCCCTTTTTGACTCTACAGTTTTGCCTTTGTGTGCCTTTTTTTCAACGTTTTCTGAATAGCCACATTAATGACATTACATTATTTAAGCTTTTCATAGTAACAAAAATAAGAGTCATGTTCTTGAATAAGTAGATAGCATTTTAAGTAAGTAAACAGTAGTATCTTTGGCATTTAAGTAAACAGTAGTATCTTTGTAATCACTCAATTGGAGACTCCATATTTCAGCATGCACTCTCAACTTTACAACTATAATCTTTTTTTTTTCTCCTTTGTTGTGTTTATTTTTTAGTATATGAAACAGACATCATTGCCTGCAACTTAGCCTCAGGGACTGCAAAGACACATAACATTCACAACTATCATTCTGCTGGTTAAAAGTTGAAATCAACTGTAAGAGGAAAAAAATCAGCAGGATCTGAGTACTCATCTAGATGGTGTAATTACAGTAGAAGGTTTTCAGTACGATACTTCGAAAACTTTTAATGCTCGTGCAGCATTTCTCTCCATTTTATTTTTTTCTTTCTTTTTTCTGTAAGATTTCATCAGATGGCCCTTGCCAGCTCTGGTCTCTTGCTTTCAGATTACACTACTCCCCAAAGGCCAAGCCCTCCTCTATCATCCCTCTCTGTTTATCCTCCACTTCTTGTCTGTGTTGTGCCCTCATGGGGACCAAAGTCTTTACCCTACCCTGTCATATCTGCCTCCCATCTTTTCTTCTTTTCCTGTTTCTGGCCCTAATCCTGATTTTTCTTTATAGAAACTGGTGCATTGGAGAGGAAATACAGGAGTATATCAGACGGTGAAAAGATGTTCAGCAAAACAAGGATAATTGAAACATTTGGAATTCAAAACTATATGTAATAGCAGCTCAAACTATTGTGTTTGGTTAAAAACTTATAATTCACATGCAACAGGACCAGTAATGTGGAGAACACCACATAACACAATCCAGCCTAATACAAGCTGAGTGCCAGGATTAATATTAAATGGCCTCAGAGAGACTTCAGCAATAACATAAGAGCACTAACAAAAGTCTTTCAAAATCACCAGGGGGAAGTGTGTTGTAGGAGCCTCAGTTGCAAGGCCCCCAGCAACTGTAATGGGAATCGCTGTGAGAAAACAACCCCAAAACATCTCAAATTATTAAAAAAAGATTTGTTTGAACTTCAACAAACATTAATCCACAAAGGGACACACAGTATTGTATTTAATATCCATTTCTACTTTGATCAATTTCCACAGAAATAATTTCCCATCTATAAATTATCTACATCTGCTTCACCGTTTTTAGGACCACAGAGGGCTGCAGCCTATTTCATCTATCATGGTGAGAAGCTATTATGTACGAGTCCTCAGAAAAGAACAGGGGGATTCTTCCACAATGTCCTGGAATATTGGCTACCTGACAGACAGCTCAAAGACTGCGTTGACATCAGTACACAAGCACGCTGTTTTTCCTTCTAACCGTACACATAAGGTTCCCAGTATAACTCAGTGTCCCGCCACATCCAGAAATATTTCAATGATTGTGCAGTTCTGGGGCGTGTTAGTTGTGAACAGGAGGCTGAGTACAGAGAACTGCAGTGTCCTGCTTTTTGACTTGGTGTGGACACAATTGTTGAGTCTTAAGCAGCGGGCGGGGACAAGCAAACGTGACTAAAACAGGGTTTAATAACACAAACACTGTGTGCAAACTCACACGGAGAGGTACAGGTAAGTTGGTGTCGGCTGAAATTCAACAAAAATTCAGAGCAAACTATACAACACCATGAGCTGGGTCTGTGCAGGGTTCTAGTAGGCAGGATAACGGGTGAAATGGATGAGGGTGATGATGAGGGCACAGGTGCAGTCCGTGATGAGGAGAACTGAGGAATGCTGGGTGTTGTAGCGTCAGGACCGGTGATCAGAAGGCTGGGATGCTGACCGTGGTAGCGTAGGAGGAGCAGGCATGAAAATCACTTTGTCCTGAATATGAGCACAAAAAAAGAGACGGTTGTGGATTCTGGAAGTTAGGTCTGAGATGGTGTCAAACTCGGCTAAATTCAAAGGCATTTCAAAAAGTCCATCCACCTGTAAGTGTACATTCTCCAACTTGTCACATTTAAGAGCATTCGTTTTTTTTTAATTATAACTTGCATAATTCTCAAACATTAAGCCTCTGGAGTATTTTGCCCTTCATCTTCAGGGCAAAAATTGAATGGCAACACATAGCACTGATTACTGAAGTTTCTTCCTGGAAGATTCTGGTCATTAAAAATCCTCTGCAGAAGTTTTAGTACACAGGTTTTTGTGTCCTTTTCCATTTACGCCTCCACAGCTGAGGGCTACATGTATTGGAGGCTTAAGGAAAGGTTCAACAACTTATGGTTAGAAATATGCTGCATCAGTGGTAGAATAAGACATAATTTCCTTACAAAGAATTTATAATTTAAGATATATGCTAAATATACTGGTGTGCAAATTGGTGTAAAGTAAATAGTTGTAAAAATAAATGCAGATAAGGCAGTTTTAAAAATATTCATGAGGCTGGTCACTGAGGAATTCCTGGAGCATCCAGCCAGGTTCCAGAAGAATATTCTTTATTACAATAAGCAGCTGCCCAGTAGCTGAGGAAATCTCCACGACTTGCAGATCACGTGTCTCCATGACCAGGAATCGTTGAACTTCAGCACAGCCCTTAAAACCTGCTGGGTGGAGGTTGTGATGATTGAGGATGAGGTCAGCTCTAAAAATTCCAGCCTTGTAAGTTTTACCCCAGACTCATGTTAAGTTCAAAATATAAAGGCCCCGCCACCTTTCTCCATCCAGGTCAAGGGGCATAGCCAGCTGTCTGCGCGTCAACAGACCTGTTGTTCTGGAATGTAAAAACATGCTCTTCTCTTCTTTTCAGGTGACATTCATTTGTTGGTGTTGTAGTTGAGAGTAAATGCTTCGTGTCATTTTAAAACTCATCAGTCAGCTGTAAATTACATCTAACATCTAATTATATTGGAAAAGGTATCTATTTTTTTAATATAGGCACTTTTCCCACTGTAAGTACATAATTAAAATGGCTTTTCTTTTCTGAAAATGCTCTAAAAAAAATAAGAGCAAAGATGAAGGAAGTTCTTTTATAAATAGACACTTTTTGACCAGTCGACTTGCCAATGCTCTGCCTCATAAAATTCTCACAAAATGTTTTCAAAGAATGATGAGATCATTTCATTTCCACCGTTGTGCTTGTCTAGATTGTTCTTGTCTCTTAAGTTTTTTTCTCAGATGTGCTGTGCTCTTACCAACTTTGTCTTTTTTTTTTCATCTTTTCCTCTCACCCCCTTCTTTTATATTGCATTTCTTTTTTTCATCCTTTTTTTCTCTCCCTTCTCCTACGTCTTTCACAACTAGTCCTTCTCCTCACCTTTCTCTTTCTCCTAATCCATCTCAAATTAGTAAAAGGTAACAGTTCAATAGGTGGAAAAAATGCCAAAAAGGTAGGACAGAGACAAATAGACAGGAGGGGAGAGGGAGAGAAACATTACAAAGATAAACAAAAGAGCAGTTCCATTTGGTGTCTCATTTAGCCCAGTGATGTGTTTTTGCTGGCTCAGCCTTAAGGGCCATTAAATGACCAGTGCTAATGACGCTTCCTATCATTAATACACACATCTGTACAGTAAGACATATAAAGAAAGACATACTCGTGGACAAATAAAAACTGACACCCCTGTTCAGTTATTCTTTTCTAGACTATACATTTCTGTTATGTCATGCTTTGCACTATCAAACATGCTGTTTGAAAACAGATTGAGACCAAAAGCTTTAAAGTGGCATTGCAAAACAGTTCTGAAAGCCAGAATGTAATTTGCAATGTTTACGCAATTTGCACTGCGTTCAATATGGAATTTATTGTCATTACAGCCTGCAATGCAATTCATACGGCTAAAAAAGTTAACTCTGTTCAGGTTTAGAGATTCAGAAGTTATCAAACCATGTAAATAACTCTTACAATAAGCTTTTTGGTGTTCAGCTTTTGTTTTGGTGCATATTTTCTGTCTTGAGACATTTCTATAGTTCCATCTATCCATTTTCTATACTCGCTTTATCCCTCGCAGGGTCACGGGGGTCTGCCGGAGCCCATCCCAATTCATTACAGGCGAGAGGCAGGGTACACCCTGGACAGGTCGCCAGTCCATCACTGGGCCACATATAGACACAAACAACCATGCACACTCACACTCACCTGTAATTTAGAATAACTAATCAACCAATCAAAATAACATGCATGTTTTTGGACTGTGGGAAGAGGCCGGAGTACCCGGATGGAACCCATGCAAGCACAGGGAGAACATGCAAACTCCACACAGAAAGACTCTTAACAGGCCCAGGAATCAAACTGGAAGCCTTATTGTTGTGAGGCAACAGTGCTAACCACTAATCCACTGTGCTGCCCACTCCTATAGTTGTCAATCTTATTTTGGTTAGGGCACTGTAAAAAGCAGACTGTTAGTCTTGTGACACAGTTGATTTGGAGGTAATTTTAGAATTAGCATCCTATTGTTGCAGCACAGACTTCTGCAGAAGTATGATATTAAGATCATGTTTGTGTTGATTTTGCTCCACATTATAGCAAAGTAATGCTAGTCGAGAGATAATTTTCACCAACAGCTTGTCAATGCCTCTGTTAGTTGACATTTTTAAGATTATATTTGCATTGTCATTTGAAGCCAATTTTTGAAGTTCGCTGAAAAAAACAGAGCTCCGAGAAGATCATGAAGGTTTGATTGCATCTTAGAGCTAATGTTTCTAAGGGTGCTTTAGAGAGTGTCCTATCATTTTTGTTTGATCTGTAATATAAAACAGATTGTAAAAACCTTACATATGAATAGTGCTTATATGTTTTTAACTTCGCCTGTTCAGTAGCTCCTACTGTTCTCATTTTGCAATTGAGGCAGCAGAAATTGGGTTGTTGGCCCAAACTTTTGCCACAGTAAACGTTTTGTTCTTAGCTCCAAGTTAAACAGCATATGATCACTGCTGCCTTAAGGAAGAGAAATATACTCTATTCTCCTCTGTAATAAGGACCGCAGGGACTGGATAGACAGAGGAACACAGAAAAGTAGGAAGGAGTATGGGGATTCTGGGAGCAAGAATTAATGGAAGACAGAGTGGGATAATAATGGAGACAGAGGCAGAGTGGGAGGATAATGGATAAAAGAATTCCAACAGATGAAAGAAAATAGCCAAACAGAGGGGAAGCTGATAAAGGCTTGATTAGGGGCCAAAAGAAAAGTCAGTTGTGGATTGAAAAGCACGGTACACATTCCTCAGCAAGTCAAAATTAATTATTTACAATCAGTGGCAGGTAGTAGAATGACAACTACACAGGCAAATGTGGTAAATGTGGAAATTTATGGGGATTAATTAACTGTTAATCTGCTTGAGAGGCAGAGAATCTACTTAGTATAGGAAAGCTATCTGCCAGAGTACATATATGTGGGGGTGTGTATAGGGACAACACAAGGGAGGGTTTCCATTTCAAATCCCAAGCAAAATGGGAGCCAATTATGAAGTGAAAGTTAATGAGATGTACTATCTTCTCCTTCAGCCTCTAATTGTCCCAGGAGAAGGTTGCAATGCCCAAAGACTAGTGTTATACTTTAAGGCTGCCAACTGGGAGTAAAATGCTGTTCATACCAAGAACTATAACGATAATAATGACTATAACAATAACAATGTGGATGTCCTTACTGCTGAACAATAATGTTCTCGGACATAAACCATGTGCTGAGCCCTTCAGCTCTATCCCAGGCCACAAAATTGACTCCATTGACTTGCAACTGTTGTATGCTTTGCATAGAAATAAAAGAAAATCAGAAGACTGTGAGTTCATGATAGGGTGAATATATTCAGTTTTGCTTGTTTTTTTTGTTTTTTGAGTCAATGTGACAATATTCAGAGAATTTTAATATGGGACATCAGTAAAGTATAAACTTCAAGAACTTAATTTACAGCAGAGACTGCACAACAGTGTTTTTCAGGTTAATCACACATCTTTATGTGTATTTATTTACCTACTTTTTTGGACTTCTTTAATTGTATCTTGTTTGTTACATCACTTGAAAAGTATCCCAGCAAATATTGTTGTCCACTATTCCTGCTGTTGGAGCGGCGTGGTGTAATGTGGATGCAAGGAACGGCCAGGAGGGCCAGGAGAGACCAAAGTCACTTTGTTGTAAATGTTCCTTCAAATTAAAACGAAACTGATAGTTTTACATTGAATAAATAAATAAAAAAAACAACCTCATTGCTGTCTCTTTAAAGTAAGTGGATTTTTTTTTTTTTCCCAAGTGTGCCTATCCTTTAGACAGTGGACCCATTTTAACACCTCCACAGCAGTGATGAAAGGTTGTAAAGATGTTCTGGTGACATGGCATGTGAGAACACAAGTGTCTGAAGCATTAGCTCCAGATTCCATGTGGACATTTTCACCCAGCACCATCGTAGAATTGGAATATCAACAGGTGACGAAGCGTTAACTCTGCAGCAAATCTAGTCAGACATTCCCCCAGACCCCTCCTTCACATTTCTACTGTGTGAGAGCGCTTTCTCCAGCAGAAAATCTCCTGCTATGATCTGCATGTATGAAGGGTAACTGAAAAAAAAGTGTCAACCACAATGTTCACATATTCGCCTGATCTATACCATAATGTTCTCACTTTTAGTTTTGTTGACAACTTAAAGAGAGAGACATATACATACCCATGGTAGGGGTAGTGAGATTCACACCACATAATACGTCAACTTGAGGGTTTCTCTGAAATGTCCTGATGATTTATTTTTTTTCTCTATTTCATGACATCTTTTACGTTTCTTTTTGGCTGCTCTGCATTTCACTAAGATTTTAATAAGATGTTTTAGATCAATTTTCACATTCCTCTCTGCTTCTTTGCTTCTTATTTCATGTTGGATACCCTTATCTTACATTTCTTGATCTTCCCCATCACTTCATCTGGCCTGTCCATCCGAGAGAAAAATAAAGTTAAAGTTTTTATGTCTATATCTGCATTTACCATCCTAAACTTTCCAATTTGTTTTCCATCCATCCATTCAGCCATCCATTCCTTCTTATTCCTATTTAGGGTCTCAGGGATCCTATCCCAGTTCCCTTCGAGTGAAATGCAAGGACAGGAAGCCCTGGACAGGTCGCCGGTATCACAGGGCCACATACAGACTAAGAGCCACACAAACTCCTCAGTAAGGAGTTTGGAGCACGCTTATGGTCATGAGGCGACAGAGATAACCTCTAACCCAACATGCACTACATTTTTGTCCTGTTTACAGAAGCGTCTCTTCTAAAAACATGACGAACAAAGAGTTACTACATTTCAACTAGCTGCCTTGATTTATTGTAAATTAAAAATAAAACATATCCTGCATTAATAAGTGAAAGCTATATTTTTCTTTTTTTTTTTATCACTGCGTTATTAATGTTCTTGTATCCACTTCCTGTGTGGTTTTGCGACTTAGAGGTTAGAGTAGGAATAGAGGAGAAATGACCAACATAAATATACTTTTCACCACATATTTTTCATTATTCATCAACATGGTGTATTCCAGTTTCTAACTCTTGATCTCCCAAACTAAAAACATAGACCTCTGTCCATCTACATATATATTTTATTATGCTTAATAAGGACAGTTTCCTTGTAGGAACTGCAGATGTTTTCCACGCATGTGGAGCTCAAGCTAGAAAAATGAGTCTCTTCGCATATTCTCTCTTGTGCTGTAAGTTTAATATGAGTTATTGCAGACAATGTAAGACCTCATTAGCTTTCATTTTCCCATCTTGTTAATAAAAGCACTTTTTTTTCATTTTTTGTCAAAATAATGTTTTTGTCAGTTATAGGTGATCGTCGCTTTTCTTTAAATTTAATTACAATGGCATCACTCTCCTCATATCTCATCCTCATCTGGAGTGTCTAGATTGTTTATCTCTCCACTTTGCTTCACCACCACCAGCATTAAGACCCTGGGCTTTCCTTTCCCCTTTTACTATACCGTAAAATGGTGAAACCGTGAAATGGTACACCCTTCATCTTCATTTAATCCATCCATCTATCCATCCAGCTCAGATGCGCTGGAGCCTAGCCTCATGAAGTGAGTGACAGGGTCATCCTGGATCGGTGACCATACTATAAACAGAGCTTCATTGTGAAGATATTATAGTGTAAGCATTCAAAGTTGGGGGAAAATTCTTTAGCCATCTGGTGAGCAAATATTATGTCTTGGAGAATGCCATGCCTCTAACTTTGAACTTTTAACCATTGGTATTATTAGGCCTAGGTATCCAGGGCTTCAGTCCCTAAAGTTTATAAAGTGAGAACATGGCAGACGTTTTTAGTGAACTACTTGCAGGTAAATGGTGCTTGACTGGTGCACTACTGTTCTTTGAACCATCAATTATTTTTTTTTCCCAGATATTTTTCCAGATAATATGAAATCATGAATGAAAGTAGCAGAGTTCACAAAATCCTGTGATTACAATAGTAGGAGGTGTTGAATAGCGTATTTTACTGTATTCTATAATAATTTGTTCCTCTGTTTTTTGTGTTGTTGTGTGACTGTCCCACATGAACCAACAACCATTGATATCTATTTAGCCTCTGTGGCACAAAGTAGTGCATTAATCTTTTTTTTGTTTAAATTTTTAATTGCTGTTGTGTTATTATAGGTTAAATTCATTGGTTTGACCTATTTGATTATATACTGACTGCATACCATGTATGACGTAGACAAGAGAGTAAAGAGCAGAAGGATAGAGCAATTAAAAATTACCAAATTACCAAAATAGCTTAAATTGAAAGATTGAATTAAAAGCACTAAAAAGACAGACAGGTCATAAGAAACTGAAAAGTCAAAAATCGGAAATTAGTCGAAAAACGGTCAAATTTTACTGCTTTATTTTATTTTATTGATATATTTGTATCTATTTATTGCACACCTACAGCAGCAGCAAAACATAGTTAATGCACTGGGTATCACATCAGATATGAGTTGAAATAAATAAAGAACTGCTCAGTTATCAAGTGAAAAACCAAACTGAATCTGGGCCGGGCTCAGCCCCCAGTGTTTTAAAGTCTTTAAAACACTTTTGCTTTGAAAGCTAATGAATCCCTCTATCATTGACAGTCAATTTCGGAAGCTGCCATCATTTTAAGATGCTCCATAGATTCCAGCTACTGCTTGATGACTAAAATGCAAATGTTGTCTAAGTCAGATGTGTGCACTCACAATGAATTTAAAGAGCTAATTTACTACTCATGTTTCTTTTACATGTTTTATCTTACTCTGAGGAAACAAATGACGAAAAAAAAAAATCACACAGTGTGTACTTATTGACGACCACACATAAATATGTCTGCGTGTGTTTCTGTTTCTCTCCTCTGAGGACCAGTTGTCTTAGAACCTGTGATTTTCAAGAATCCTAAAGGCTGATTATGAGCACTCTGACGTGTGTTGGCAGGCATTTTTCTGCTGCAGTCGGGTAATGGGTTACTGATTCCCTCCAGCCGGTATTCTGTCACAAACACTTCTCAAAACAACTATGTCAAAGTCAGGTTACCCTCAAGGCCATCTCCTTAAATAAAAAGCCTTTGCATTTAATAGTTAAGAAAGATAAATTGACTTAAATTTGTCATTAATTTTTAAGACTTTCTATTAACTATGTAGGTCCTATAAGGAACACTGATTGTGTTAGTTTTGTTCATGTTTCAACTGCTCACAACTGTGTCAGGCAAAGATCTTATCAGTTTTAAATCCATTTACACTCATTAGTGAGTGTCAGTACTATACCACAGAACGGTACTCCTCATAGAAAGAATGAAAAACCCTGCAGAAGTACAAAGGAAGAAGAAGAGATGTAGTGCTGGAGTTGAGCATCATGAAAGGAGAAGAAAATAGAGACCATGTGTGCAGTTGATTATCATGGTACATAAACCATATCACACCAACAAGTGCTCTACATAGACTATATTTAATGAAGTAACACTGAACTCCATTGCAACCCTGTATAATTTCACACTAGTGAGAACAGACGAGAGAGCAAAGGCGAGGCGTAATTGGAAGGGTAAGGGAAAAGCGATGTACGTCAATGATAAGGTGCAACCCTGGACTTAGCACTGTTTGAGAAAAAAAAAAGCTATTTATAAGAGACCTTGAGCTGCTAGCAGGCAGTCTTTACCTTACAAGGGAAAATTCTCGCATTGTTTCATTAACAGCGTGCATTCCATCATCGGCTGATGATGCTGCAGCCTACTTCAGAGCGCATACACGCTGATGTGTTACAGCTAAAAACTTTACACCTGCAACGTGTCCTCCTCAAATCAGGTGATTTCAATCATCCATCTGTGTCATCCATTTACTCAGTATGTCAAAGGGTGGGAAAAAAGAAAGCAAGAGAGAGAAAAACATCCCTCGACCATCGGGAATGTGAGAAGATGGACTGAGGGAGGCCAGTGAGGAGCTGAGGGATTGCTTTTAGACACTCAGTAGGATACACTCTGTGAGCTTCACAGGGAAGATATTGATAGCCTGTTAGAGTGCGGTACAGATGACATAAATTTCTGCTGGCGGACCTTGTGTCAAGCAGGACAGAACAGCGTTCCTCTAATGATAAACCTTGTGTGACCCTACTGAATGAAGAGGACTTTTTTTTTATCACTGGACAACGAGGTGCAGAGGAAGTTACAGCAGGAATTTCAAGAAAAGATAACAGAAGGCAATGACAGCATCAGGAAGAAGATGGAAAACCATCTGCATTATTAAATAGGTTAGATCGAACCACTTTTCCGCCCTCACCCTCCTAATTACAAATTCCAGTACATCTTTGACTCTAACACCCTTCTCACAACTTGTACTACTCAAACAAAACACTTACAAGTTCCCCTGCTTTATTCAGCTCAATGCACCCAGCATTAACCTTTCAATCTTTGCATAACAGCTTGCTAGGTAAGGAGGGACCTTGGTAAAATAAAGTCTAGAAAGGCCACAGGTATGGATATTATCACCTACAGACAGGGCTGGGATGCTACAGACCACACTGATAAAGTGGTTTTGAATGCCTGTCCATGGAATTTCAGTGCAATATTTCTCTCAAAAATACCCCCACACCTCTTTATGTAATACCATCATCACAAATCATATTTGTATCTGTCCAGAATGCCATGTCTCTAATTTTGAACTTCTAACCATTGGTGTCATGAGGTCTGGATATCCAGGGCTTCAGTCCCTAATGTCTGTGAACTGAGAACGTGGCAGGCATTTTCAATGGACTACATGCAGGAGAATGCAGAGGCTATTCTAATTCTCTCCATATGCAGTGGCACTTTAATAAACATGATATTAAGAAAGAGCTTCTTCATATTTTAATCTACACCTAAATGTAGAGAGAATATCAGTTTTGAAAAAAAAAAACAAACAAAAAAACCCTCCTCTTTGATTCCAGGAAACAGAACTGAACACCCTGGGGACCCAAACCAATGCAGACTTGTGGCCTTGATGTGTCTTCTGAGAAAGACCCTGGAAAGAATCATACTCAGCCATGTACAGCCCCTGTCTAACACCTTCTTAATACGACTCAGGCTGTTTTACAAGGAACTACCATGTTCATATTTTCTCAGATTTGCCATTGTTGAATCAGAAAGAGAAGATAAGAACAACAAGAATAACAAGGTCATCAAGGACTCTGTCTTCTGGAGTACTACTCACTGTACAGTTCGATTTATTCTTCTGTGTCAGAGCTACACTGTAGCTACGGCGTAGGTGTGAACCCGATGGCTTAGGCAACAGTTTCACCTGACATGCACCTCTCTCCGAAAATAACTTCACGGCGTATATAGCATACCGTAATTGGAAAATAGGATCAGTAGCTTTGTTATTCTTCGTTTCCGAAATTTCCCACGGCTTTTTCTTCTTTGCAAATTTTAGCTAGAGAAGAATGATATCTCTAAAAATGACTGATGCACAACATTTTTCAGCTCCAACTGGTGTAAAATATGCTTTGTTTGCTCCATTTCTATGTTTGAGCTACATTCATGAAGTAAACAAAAGGAAATTCAACATTGCGAGCTACAGCGCTGCAGTTAAAGATCATAGATTGCCACCTAGCGGTTGATGATGTAACTACAGATTGACACAAACAAAAATGGCCGAGTATAAACACCAGAGATGGCATAGGTGCTGCGAATAGCAGCTACGCAGAAGCATAAAACCAGACCTGTAAAATCCCGGGACTGCATGTGAATGTGGTGGGAGAGTACTTGGTTGTTCACATCAAGAAAAAACACTCCACTGGTCCACCAACAAAGTAAAAGAAAGGAAAAGCTCAGGTAATCTTCACTTACTGAGAAGGCTGAGGTTCTTTGAAACATGGACTACACTTCTAAAAACATTATGTGACAGCGGAATTGGGGCTTCTCTCTGCTGTGTGGGCTGCTGCGGGTGGTGGATACGCCAAGCCAAGTGAAAAGAAAAAAAATATCTGAACAACCTGATCGGGACGGCCAGCTCATTTCTGGACTTTCTGCCGGACTCCCCTTAGGGGCTAAGTAAGAAAAACACATTAGTCTAGTTGACATCACTCATGGACAACATCTCTTGCCCTCTACATGAGACCATAGAGCTTTGAGCAGCTCCCGTAGCAACAGACTGACCTGCCCACAGTGTAAGAATGGGCCTTCCTGCAGATCATTCATCCCCGTAGCAGATATTTCAGCAGCCACACCTTGTAACCACTGTTGTTATAAATCACTTACGCTTGTCTTGTTGTCAGCTCTTGTGTTTTGCAAGATTTGTTTCCTTTTCAGCTGGTGTTTTATCCTTGTAGTGACTCTCTATGCCTGTCCATGGAATTTTAGTGCAATATTTCTCTCAAAAATACCTACACACCTTTATGTAATATCATCACAAATCATATCTGGATGGGAAATAACCCTTGTATCTGTGCATTTAAGGACTTTGTCTGTTGTCGTGTATTTTACATTTATTAATGTTATTTGTCTATAATTATGTGAATTTTCAATCTATATTTCATTTTATTGATGTTTATCCGACTCTTGTTTCTTCATATGGGAATTTTACCTATGAGGATTAATAATACTTTATCTTTTTTATGTTGTTTTAGTTTAGGTTTGGCATACATAATTAAATGTTTTCCCCTTTGGGATGTTAAACAAACATAATTTAAATATCATCTATTTTTTTATTCCTCTTCTGGCTTATTCTTGGCTTTTTCATCTCTATGTCCTTTCATTACTCTGTAGAAGGAAATAACTTTTGCACGATTTCATACCAGGGAATAAGGCCACTGGATTTTTGGATACAAAGTACATCTCTAAACTCAGAACAATGGTGTCCAAGGATGACTTAGAGATGATAATCCATGCGTTTGTGTCATTGCGATTATATTACTGTAAAAGCTCGTTCATATGTTTATACCAGAAGGATTGGCTCATCTACAGGTCATCCAGACCTCTGCTGCGAGGCTTCTGACCTGTATAAACAGAAGAGTTCATATGCCTCCCATTTTAAAGTCTCTTTGTTGGCTTCCATCTAACTACTGAATTAACTGTAAAATTCTGGTCCTGACTTTCAGAGCCATACATGGGCAGCCCCCCCCCCCCTATATCGTGGATTTGATCCGGCCCTATAACCCCTCTTGCAGGCTGAGATCATGAGATAAGAACCTGTTCATGGTTCCTTGCCCTCGATTCAGGACTCTAGGAGACAGATCCTTTCAATCAATCCCGCCCAGACTCTGACAAACATCACATCTTCTTACTGTCACTAGACTGTGATGCTTCCAAAATGCATTTTAAGACATTTTTATTCCTTTAAGCATTTTAGCTAGACAAAGAGCTGCTATGATTAGTTGATTATTTCATTGATAAGTTTTATTGCTTTAAACATTTTATTTTTTTTAATTATATTTTATTGTCTCTTTATTTAATTATCCCTATTATATTGTGATGCACTTTGTAACTGATGTCTGAGAAAAGTGCTATATAAATAAACATTACTATGTGTGATCATTTGTAGCTGTCCATGTTTAAATCGTGGGTTTTGACTTTTGCTTTTTTGTAGGAATAAATGGATAGAGACTTTTCATGTTTGTGTTTAAATACTGACGTTCTTATAATCTGGGTGCTTCAGTCGAATAGATACTGTAAATGATAATTCCGTGTCCTTATTCCATAGATAATGTACTGTATATGAAGCAAGGCTCAAAACTCAAACTCCTTGGTGCACAAATATACAAGCAGTGCTCGGTGCAAGCATGCCTCTCTATCATTAGCTAATGAGCAATTTTAAAGGAAGGAAGGGAAGACAGATTGTTATTCCTTTCTGAATAGCGTCTTAACGTTTGCCAGCTGGTATCCAACCTGTGGATGGTTGGGCAATGGCCCACAGTGTGGTAATAAAGGCGCTCAATTAAACAACTTTGCTTCCTCATACTAATTACAATTGTTGTTGTTGCTTGCATAAAATTAGTTATGTTAGCATATGTGTAGTAGTGGACACTAAAAAAAAAACAAACTTGACTCTGATATCAACGTTGGGACTATCAATCACTGGCAAGGTGGGGAAACTGATATTCTTATGCAGATCCTTCAGTGCATTAATTCCTCTTGTGTAATTAGATTGTTTTGTAAAGCGAAAGTTGAACCATGACTAATGGGAGTTTTAGAGCTTCTAGTTTTGCTGGCTTTTACAGCTGCCTCTTCAAACAACACCAACAGAGGATGGCTGACAGTCAGCCATCCATCTTCCCCACGTACCTCTGCAGTAGCCCTCTTTTTCAATCTATTAAGAAGGCTGAAAAAGTAGATCACTTTAGTGTATGTGGATATAAAATCCCAAGCCAAGCTTTTAAAATTCTTATTATTGTGATGAATGGAAAGAGGTTTTTTTTTTTTTTGTAGACAGCTTTCTTCTATTTATGTTCAGGCAAAGGATTCAGTTACTCAGCACTACATACTATGTTACTTTACCACCTTGCTGATACGTTTTCTGCAGGGGCTCACTATATGGGTCAGTGGTTATCAGCTAGAGATTTTTACAAATTTATGCAAAAATGCACAAGGAAAGCCAATGTATTGATCCGTTATGTTGTTTGTTTGTTCCCCAGCTCTCTGACAAGTTTAAAAAAAATTAGAAAATGTCATTTTAAGTTTGACTCAGAATGGTTTTATTTTCTACGACTCTGCTGTATGTGTACTATAAAGCAAGATTTTAAATAATTTCCAAGCACAATCATTTTCCAAGTTGTTTTTGTACCAAAATCTAGCCAGTTTCATTCCTGGTTCATATTTTGTACAGGATTATATGCTGTTAGGGGTGTCGCTATGGTTTCTTTTAAGAATGGAATACCACATTTTCTGGCAAACGGGTTAAATCAAGGTTCTTTGTGTGACATTTACCAATTTTATGCAGCTGCTAACATGAATAAAATGATGTCACTTTTTTGTCTCTGTGGAGACATTTATATAAAAGCAACAGTTTGATACAGAATACTGAAAGGAGGTAATAGATGGTGGGCAGTTTCCAATGTGCTAAATGTGAATTTAGTAGTTGAAAACTAGCATTAATTAGCTGTGTAGTGCGCCAGCTACACAGTTAGTGTGTATATATATAAAAAACTATTTTGAGTTCTTGACAAGAGGTACAGGTACATGAAGCAGACATAAAACCTGATCTGAGTAGAAACATTTAACACAAAAAGTAAAAAAAAAAAAAAATATATATACATATATATATATATATATATATATATATATATATATATATATATATATATATATATATATATACAAAACACAAACAAACAACAGGCCAGCTAAGCAATCTGTTATGCTGCCTGTATGTTTTGCCCCATATTTCTTTTTTTTTTTTTTTACATGGTACTATAGTTGCTTGTCCATATCTCATGTCCAGCTAGTTTGCCAATTTCAAGCTTTTCTAACCCTGCCACTCTCTGTTTCATCCCCCTATACTTCTACATCTGTTAGGTTGTCAACCTGCCATCGTTATTTAAGATTTTTTGTCACCTTTTAATTTTCTACCACCTGAAGGCCATCACCTCACATCACTCGCACATAAAGTCTCTTTTTATGTTATCTTATTGTTATCTTACAGACATGTCTCACCTTCTTTTTGTTTTTATTTTCTGTCTCCTCCACTCTTGATTTTCCTTTCGCCTCTTCTACCACATCATCCCACAGAACCCCATGGCTAATGATGGTGTCGGGGCTGCTGTAAATCAGCTGGAGAGATGGAAGTGAGAAGAAAAACACAAGTATAAAACATGGTGAAGTGATAGGGAAATGGAGAGAGCGAGTCCAATTTAAGAATGATGAGAGTGTAGCGGGAAAAAATTAGGAGTGGTAGATGTGATCAGTGTTTTGCTGTAAACTATGACAGATACCTCTAATTTTAAATCAAATGAAGAATATCAATATGGATGGACTGTTTTATTTAAAAAAAATTTAAATTTACATTTAGGTTTTAAGGTGATTTTTTTTTGTTGCTAAAAGTGTATCGTTAAGAAAATATTGCCATTATCACAATACTTTTCCCTGATCAAATAATAGCACTAAGGGTTATAATCAGTCTAAGAAGACATCAGGAATTTTCATCTAGGGTGCCTTCTTCATGGTAAAAAGCATGCTGTGGTGAAAAGAAAAATAAAACTCAAACCATTATGATGGAATTACACCAGATGGGATCAATGTTAACATGTTGATCTTTTGACACAAGTTGAGATTACTACATTACCATATGAAAACTAAATACACAAGGGTTTGCAAACAAGTTGTCTCCAACACAGAATTAGTTTTCAACTTCCATTTTCTGAGAAAACTTGTAGTCATGTTTGTAAAATCTGTTCACATAAAGACAGACTTAAAAAA
This sequence comes from Xenentodon cancila, assembly GCA_014839995.1. Classification (NCBI taxonomy): domain Eukaryota; kingdom Metazoa; phylum Chordata; class Actinopteri; order Beloniformes; family Belonidae; genus Xenentodon; species Xenentodon cancila. The sequence goes on along the minus strand of CM026198.1, from coordinate 18,283,393 downwards.
AGCCTGCTAAAGTACTTGCAAACAGCCCTGTGGTAGTTCTTGATGCAGCTGGTGTTTCCAAAATGCAGCTTTCCTCTAGAATCATTATTTAAATACACACGTTCACAAGGGAAAAGCTATTTTCCGTCTTTCAGTCGTGGATATGAAAACTTTTTTTGGTAATATTGCGTCTAGCCTGAAAGACCTTCATGCTTCAGTATGAAGCAGTCATGTGCATTATTTGGAAACTTCAGTGGACCAATTCAAAATCAACATGTTTGCTTTTTTGGCAACTCGTTTGGACACTGTGATTGTTTTTGTCATTCTAATTAACTTCTGTGTATTTGTCCATCTTGGTCAGCTATCTGGGTGGTAAAATACCATACATTGTTGGACTTCTTGCTGAAGCTACTTTATAATGACTCTGGCTGGATATTTAGGTAGGTTTCAATACTGCACAAGCATAGACAGAAAAGACCAGAAGGGAGGCAAAAAACTGAAAGATGTTTTAGGCTTGGGAGAACCGGGATATGTCCCAAAACAAACTACACACCCACACTGCAGACAGAATATTCATCAGCTGGCCAGGAAGCATATTGCTGTCCTCCAGAAGAAGCTGGAGGAGGTGGCAGGGAACAGAGAGGTCTGGGCTTCTTTACTCTCCACGACCCAAACTCAGATAAGCAGAAAACAAGTGGTATATGGATGGAATTGACAATACCATATAGATTTCTCCCCAACAACACATTGTTAAAACGAAGAGTATTTTGCCTAAGAAGCTACATCTTTTTTTTAGGGGGCTACATCTTTTGGAGTCTTCAATTAAAGGCCATATGTGTTACAGCAGTGTGACACAAGCTTGTCACATTTTGAAGATCCAAATATGATTTAAAAAAATGCAACCTTCCTTTTTTGGCTATGGGAGCTGAATCAAAAGTCTGCTACTTGTCTTGGAATAACCCAAAATTCATTGCAAAATGGAGATGACAGTAGATACATGTAATAGGAAGGGCTTGCGAGGTGTTTACCTGTTAGTACTGTATCTGTAAGTTAAATATAGCAATACAAAAAAACCAACAAAATCAACAAGCTAAATGTTAACCTAAATATTAACCATCTCATTCTGTGAAGAGCTCTATTGCCTTTATTATTTTAAGTAAAGTATTGAACTATGTAGTTATAAATCAAATAGGACTGGTAGTTTAGTTATTTCTGGTAAAACATTTGTGATTTTTTTTTTTGTAACTTGTACCAAAATTACATTATGGACAGTAATAATAAGCATATTTAGACAAATTGTGAATGCTGTTTTGTTTTCATGGGGTCCAATATGACTTTCAGTGCCCAGTTCAAACATTACAAATAATTACATCATTTATATCCACGTATCAACAAGGATGATGAAACATTTTTCTTGTTTTCCAATAACGGAATGCAACTTATAGTAAGAAAATCGCGGCAATAAATCATGCTCGACACCATCCCTTGCTGTCGGCTTGCAACTGGAGGATGTCGCTCCAGGTGTGGGAGAGCAGGAAGGCCACCTCGTTCTGGTTCATGGCTAACCGGGCTCACTTCCTGATCTCCACTGCTTCCAATGGGGGATGGTGTCCACCTGTCAAGTTTGACAGTCAGTGAACATCTGCTCTTCCACACCTGGAGCGACATCCTCCAGTGGTGAGCTGACAGCAAGGGGCGGTGTCGACCTGTCACCTCAGTGAACATCCGCCGATTTATACACGTCACTCACTACCTAGTGATGCTTCTTTTTTTTTTTTTTTTTTTTCTTTTAACCTAGTGATGCTTCTGATGAAGACGGAAGTTCGCAACATGTCAGGTTTGTTTTGGCAGATACATGTCTGATAACAAAAAAACTTTATAAACTACCTATTAACATAGACACTATAACATTTGTTGGATTAAAAAAATCTTATTATCCCCACTTGTAGAACATGGTTTAGCACAATTTAAAAAATATAGTATATAAATTAGCACAAAAAAGTAACTTAACACAAGTTATTTTAGAGTACAATTTCATATTTATTAATGCAGTGTAATCACAAACCTTGACTGTGTACTCATCTGAGCCACTAGTCTGTAAATGACAGATAAGCGTGTGAAAGCATTGTACTTGGAAATATAATAGACTTCCATTTATTTTTGTCCTTAGAGGTTTTTATTATATTCCTATTCCGCATGTATGTTCTCACATAGAGAATATTTTTTCAATATAGTTTAAAACTAAGGATCAGGACAAAAAAAAAAAAAAAAAGTCAAGAAAGCAGAGCTTATTGACTGCAGTGAGGCATTAACCTAAAGCAAAGGAGGATTGAGGGAAGGGAAGAGATGGAAAGATGCTGAGGATAAACAAGGCACCGCAGATAAAGGGATAAAATGGAATAGAAGTGAGACAGATTAAGGAAAGAGTGTGAAACTGACTGCTAAAAAGGGTCGCAAAATTTCATCACTCACTCTGCCCTTGCCTAAATACAGTCAATTGGGTATTTAAAGAGTGCATTCACACCTTCTGGGAGAAAGAGAAACATCTAATGTTCATTTTTTATTAATACACAAATAGGATTTTCCTGTCAGCAGAAACTACCGATTTAAAATAATAATAAACAAAATTTCTTTGAGATGTATGAAATTCTTTTGTTGGGTTCGTTTTTATTTTAATTTTTGGTCACAAAAAACTGCTTTTAACAACCACCTTTAAAATGTGTTGATTTAAAGAATGTCTGTTGTCACAACACCATAAAATCATACATTTATAATGCAGATCCAGACTGGTGTCGGAGATCTGTGAAAAGAGCACTACTTCTGCACACACTACTCTAGGAGGAGACATGTCATGATGTGCTGGTACTGTGGAAAAGTTTCTTTTGTCAAGTGATTAAAGTGTTGGAAGAAGTTATTGAACCACACATCATGCCCCAGGTGGTGGTGGCAACACAGCTTCTGCAGAAGGGTCTAACTTTCATTTATTCAGGGAAAAACAGATATACAGTTGTGATGTTTGTGGTGTTTTCAAACTAAAGTTATCAAACTGAAGTTATCATCTATCATCCCAGCTTGGTGGTTAGCACTGTTACCCCACAACTAGAAGGTTCCTGGTTCGATTCCTGGCCCGGTGGGAGTCTTTCTGTGTGGAGTTTGCATGTTCTCCCCGTGCTTTCGTGGGTTCCCTCTGGATACTCTGGTTTCCTCCCACAGTCCAAAAACATGCATACTAGGTTGATTGACCATTTTAAATTGCCCGGAGATGCCCTGTGATACACCGGTAACCTGTCCAGGGTGGACCCCTGGACAGGACAGAGCCCTAGGCTCCAGCAGACCCCCATGACCCTGTTACGGATAAAGCAGGTATAGAAAATGGATGGATAGAAGAAGATATATCATTGCTTACACCATTCCATCCATCAGTCCTTTAACTGACACTCATGCAAGGTCAGATCATAACCATTAACAACCAATATTTAATTTTTCACTACATTCATTGCTCAATTTATATTATGACACCTTGTAATTTTTGTTACCTCCGACAACTTCGACTACTACTACTTCGAAGAACAGCAAAGAACAAAGAAAAAAAACAGCCATGCTGCAAAATGTGGTGTTGGAGTTCATGGCCATTATGGTGTCATGAGGGAAATGCTGGTGCATTATAAACAGAAATAGAAGAGTAAGGCATATTTTCATGTGCCTCTGTTCTGTCCTTAGAGGTGGAAGCAGTAGTGAAACAGAATAGAAATGAGCTCTTTGTATGAGGACGAGCCAGCAGCGCTTTACAAGGGAGGTTTTCTTGGTGCAACCTCTTTACACCATTCGGGGTATGTGAGGGGAGCTGGAAGTTGCACAAATTTTGTGTCGTAAATGATAAAATAAAATGAGTTGTGGATATTGCAAGTTATCATATACAGTAAGCTGTGATTTATCGGAACGACACAATTTCAAATAGTGTCAGTAAAGAACATCAACTCAGATGACAATTTATCACTCTAATTCTCTTTTCACAGATGTTTTCTATACTTTTAATCATAAAGGATTTCCATCACTTCCATTGTGTTTTTCAATGACTTTTTTTTTTTTTTGTTAATTTCACCCTTGAGAGGTCTTTCCTGAAATGATAAATAGCAACTTAGTGTGGTGAATGAGGATTGGTGATTTTAAAAAGGAGAAATAAAAACACTCTCTTTATCATATCACAACTGTTTATTCAAATCCATTTTTTAAATTAATTAATCACCCATTCACCCATTCATCCACTCATCCATCACCCATACCCGCTTACTCCTATGTAGGATCACATAAATCTGCTGGCGCATGTCCCATTTCTCCTTAGATGAAAAGCAGGGGTCCACCCTGGACAGTTCACCGGTCGCTCACAGGGCCACATACAGACAACCAACAACAAACACTGACACTAACTCCTACAGGCCACTTAGGATCATCAGTTACCCTGACATGCATGTTTTTGGACTGCTGGAGGGAGCCGGAGTACCTAGAGAGAGAATCCATGCAAACATGAGGAGAACATGCAAACTTCACACAGAATCTGTACTGGTCTGTTGTGGTGAAGAGAGCGCTGAACCAAATGGCAAAGCTTTCTCTTCACTGGCCGATCTATGTTCCTACCCGCAGCTATGGTCACAAACTGTGGGTTTTCTTCTTAGCGTGGCTGGGCTCTCGCTGAGAGTTAGGGTAAAAAGTTCGGTTATCCGGTAGGGACTCAAGGTAGCATTGCTGTTCCTCCACATTGAGAGGAACCAGCTGAGGTGGTGAGGGCATAACCTTCATTTTAAGTGCTCTATTTTTGATTCTGATGCATTTTTACTACCTCTGTTTTTTATTATCTAATTTTTTTTACTTGTATTCCTCAAAGGCCACCTTCCATCACCTTCCAAAAGTGGAGTCAGGAAATCTGTTTCCAACGAAAAAATGTTCTTTGTCGACTACAGCGTAGAATTTGTACATCAGTCACAACATATGTTTCGGCACAGCAGCTGCAATTTTCATCAACACAGACTATCAAATCACAATAACATTAATTAATGAATACCATACATAATTGCAAACCAAACGCCTTAGCCACTTGCGTTAAATCAAAGAAGCAGGACGTGGAAAATATCTTAGATATGTGGGAGGATGTTTCTGCCCTTTAGAAATCCCCCCAAACTCAGGTATGATGCTCGGCATACACAATTTATGCTTGCATAGTCTCAGTGAAACAATGAATGATTTACATATGCCTCTGAATACATGATTTATATGAAAGTGATAGAATCAAAAGATTGGACTATAATCAATGTAAGGTTTTGATATGTTTCTAATTATGTGATAGGCATAGATTTCTTTCTGAAATTGGCTTGAAATTCCTTGTCTTGATGTATGTATTTATCTATCTGCACACACAGTCAATAAGCACTGGTCACCATTAACTCTTTATTGCACTAGATGTTTGTGGTATACAATGAGTCAGGTGATTTAGTTACCTACAATTATTGGTGAGATGTTATAATTAGGATAGGCTTTTTTTTTTTTTTTTTTTTTTTTTTTTTTTTTTTACATTAAAAAGCTTTCATGAAAGTAAGTATTCTTAATTCTAAGTTTTCTGGGTTGGAGGCATAAGGACAGCATCAGCAAAGCAGGGACATTGTGGGAAATATACACCAATAATGTAGTCAGCAAAATGAGATATGGCTTAATAAAAAATAGGAGGAGGCGGAGAGATATAGAAGGAAACTTGGCAAGTGCTACACTGTGTGCATCAGTAACCAGAGGGGATTGCAGTGCTATTGATTACTCTATTACAATATCAATCAACCACGCTGTTAATTTACTAATGACACTTTTATTGTTGAAGAAAAAAAAAAACTATAAAGTTAGTGCCTTGCTGTTTTGCTATTGCTTTAAAGAAATTCTTCACAGTCAGAGATTTTTAAAGATGCTTCATATAGAAGCAGCATAGCTACTACCAGTATTCACACATATACACACACACACACACATATACATATATATATATATATATATATATATATGTATATGTGTGTGTGTGTGTATATGTGTGAATACACATATTTTTTCCATCCATACCCCTTTGCAAGCAAGTATTTACACATAGATGAATGTTAAAGAAGTTTCCGGTCTCAACAGTGTCCCCTCAGATGGCTGAATATGAACATTGTGGCATTGAGGATATTCTGATTCCTTTCATTTTGTTCCTTTACACTCTGCAACTGAGACTGAGGTCTCTCAGTAAAAGGGGGCGGAACCTATTCAAGCCGTCTTTTGGCACTAAGCAGCGTACTCTCTTTACAAGTCCTCCATCACTAGGGAAGACAGAGAAAAACAATCACACACACTACCCCCTACGGTTAGTTCAGAAACCCCAATCAATATGCACGTTTTAGGACTGTGGAAGGTATTCAAAGTGGCAGTACAAGAAACCACACAGGCACAGCGGGAACATGCAAACTTCACACAAAATGGCCACTGTCAGGGTTTGAAAAAGTGACCTTCTAGCTGAGGCAGTAGTGCTGCCCATTGCACATCCATACTGCCAATTTCACTCATTTTCACAAATTTTCTCTTACTGCAGTATATTTGTTCACTGCAGTGAAAACCTCTGAGCAATGGCTTAGTGTTCAGTATAATCTATAATCCTGTAAATGGTTAAAAATGGATAATTCACGTTGTAGTAAGGCCTTTATTTGGCCGTTTAAACGTACTTTTTCCTTACAAAGAAACCTCAGTGACACGCCTAACTGGATTAGACTGCATAGCTTGTGCAGAATGGCACAGCACTGCTGCGAGGCAATAAAGATGTTACATACAGAGCTCTCATGGGCTCCAACGCTCATACATTTAGCACGAGGTTGCTGTGCATGTGCTGGAGTAATAAAGAGATGGAAATATTAATTAGACAGTTTCCAGTTGCACTATCTTTTACTTGTGTAACTGTCACCCTGGTGATAGATAGATCCTTGTAAATGTGCTCGGTTGCAGGGACTCATAGAATAACACTATGTATGTAATTGTATGTTGCTGTAGTAGTTTTTGATTGTGTGTACATGTTTGGGTTCATATTTTCCCAATGTATTCCGGATGCAATGAAATTTACACATTTGACAATGCCAGACTACTGTACAAGACTGAGTGTGTGATTGTTGGTTTTTGTGTATGCACGCCTGACTGCACCTGACCTTTGAGGTGTGACTGTTTATACCATGAACTGGAGCAACTGTATGGATCAGTGCGTATGCCGTCGTGCTTACACATTATCACATTGTGCTTGTTTGTCTGTGTTTGCAAACTACTTTTGTAAAAAAAAAATTTTTTTTTCTGAAATTTAATAGGTATTAGTCTCTCTAAAAATATTTCATTCTTATTCAAAAAAATTGATAAAGCTTACCATACTAAAAGACACAAATTACATCTTATTGCAGGTTTTGATACTGGGTTACACTAAGATGAGTGTAGTAGTGGTACCTCTGGCATTGTCTTACTGTTGTTTGCTCATTGAACCCACGTGCTTCCGGCTGCATTGACATGAAAAGAATTTATTTAGTCCAGCTTGGCTCTGCGTTGACTGTCTCTACCCAGAACAGCATTTTTTTTTAATATACAAAACAGGTGTAATGGTTTAATATATGGTTTAATCAATTCCTGGTGGAACTGGTGTCAGAGTCATGCTTTTTGTAGCTGATATTAGCTGCATTATGATCCAGGCTTAGTCTTGTTTTGACATAACTTCTGATTTGAAGAGAAAAATATTAACAATTAATTGATCAATCTCATTTAAATGTGTGAATTTTTGGAGGGATGAGACCAAAATGGAAGATGATCAAACATTGAAGTGCTGTGTTTTCAGATATATGTTGGAAGAGGAAGGGGCCAGCTCCAAACTGCTCCCACAAAGTTGGGAGAATTGTCCAAAATGTCTTGGTATGCTGAAGCATTCAGAGTTCCTTTCACTGGAACCAAGCCCAGATCCTGAAAAACAACCCCACACCATAATCCCCCCACCACCAAACTTTACATTTGGAACACTGCAGTCAGTCAAGTACCGTTCTCCTGGCAACCGCCAAACCCAGACTCATCCATCAGATTGCCAGATAGAGAAGTGTGATTTGTCACTCCAGAGAACGTATCTCCACTGCTCCAGAGTCCAGTGGCGGCGTGCGTTACACCACTGCATCCGACGCTTTGCATTGATCTTAGTGATGTATGTCTTGGATGCAGCTGCTCGGGCATGAAAACCCATTCAATGAAGCTCTCTGCACACTGTTCTTGAGAAAATCTGAAGGCCACATGAAGTTTGGAGGTCTTTAGTTACTGACTCTAGAAAGACTACTGACTGTAGAAAGTTGGAGACCTCTTCGCACTATGTGCCTCAGCATCCGCTGACCCCGGTCCATCAGTTTACATGGTCTACCACTTTGTTGCTAAGTTGCTTTCATTCCCAAATACTTCCATGTTCTTATAATACAGCTGACAGTTGACTGTAGAATATTAACGAGCGAGGACATTTCCTGACTGGATTTGTTGGACAGGTGGAATCCTATCACAGCTCCATGCTGGAACTTCCTGAGCTCCTGAGAGCGACCCATTCTTTCACAACAAATAGTTGTAAAAACAGTCTGCATGCCGAGGTGCTTGATTTTATACACCTGTTGCCATGGAAGTGGTTGGAACACGTGATTCGGATTATTTGGGTGGGTGAGTAAATACTTTTGGCAATAAAGTGTAGCTAAAGACTCCCACAACTCAGACAGCAGAAACACAAAAAAAAAAAATCATGTCACAGCAATCGTGCGGGTGAAATATCACCAAGGCATTTTTTTTCTGTGGTTACATTCACCTTCACAAAGAATTTCCATCCATCAATCCATTATCTATACCCGCTTTATCCGTTTCCGGGTCACGGGGGTCTGTCGGAGCCTATCCCGACGCATAGTAGGCGAAAGGCAGGGGTACACCCTGGACAGGTCGCCAGTCTATCCAGGTCCACATAGAAGACAAACAACCAATCACACTCACAATCACACCTAGGGAGAATTTAGAATGATCAATTAACCTACCCTGCATGTTTTTGGACTGTGAGAGGAAGCCGGAGTACCCGGAGGGAACCCACGCAAGCACAGGGAGAACATGCAAACTCCACACATAAAGACCCACCGGGCCAGAATCGAACCAGGAACCTTCTTGCTGTGAGGCATCAGTGCTAACCACTAAGCCACAAAGAATTTGTCTTTTCTTAAATTAAAATGTTAATTTAATTCTCCCATTAATGAAAAAGTGGGATCGTGTTTTGTTTATATATATTTCCTTATGTGAAAATCCCCAGATTTTGTGACTTTTGTGCCATTCTTAAATAAAGTTATGTTTGATTCATCACCTATAAGGTGATGTATGCTTCTATATTGAACCAACAACATATGTCCTCTGCAGCTGGAGATCCTGATCCGTCACCACCACCACCACCTCACACTGACATATGAATTGGCACCAATGATGGAAGAGGATTTTCAGGGTCCTCCCGCTTCCGTGTGTTTGGGTAGTCATCCCATGGAGCGTGTGACAGGCCATGGATTGGGAAGCGATCTGTGCGGAGCAAGGATCATTCATGATCTGTTAAAGCCTTACTGTTCACAGACAGTAACCTTTTAACCGTTGCTAATTACATATACTTCCTTTCTAATTTTGCAGCGCTTACAAGAGAGATGCAGGAGCAGAGCAAGCGGAAGAATGAGTATGTCTGTGTGGGAACGAGAGTGAGGCAGCCGGTACAAAAATGAGTGCTTACCTTACTGTTAGACAATCTGGTGTAATACTCTCTCACATGGTGCTGATGTGGCTTGCCGCCTTCTAACGGCTGTGATATATTAAACATTGAAGCTTCCAGAGAGCAGCACATTCTTTTCATCCACCTTCCTTCTCCAACACTCCTCATTACTCTTGTCGTTCCTTACTGTACCCCTTAGTTCCTTCCTTCCCTCTCTCCATGTATCAGCATATTAGATGAAAATGAGCGTCAGAGTGAAAGAGAGAAAAAACGACGGAGGGGGATGTAGGGCTAAAAGAGGTAGAAAGAATTACAGGGCTTCATCTCTTTTTTCCCTTGGTGATTTAATATTTTATCTACACTCGACACTTCTTGTGTTGTTGAGCTGCTAAATATGACTCAAAGATCAGCTCTTGACTCATCACTATTTTATTATTTTTGTCACTATCGCAGTCCCTGTAGGCCTCCCTCTCTACTCCTTTATTCTCTCTCACATGACCCTTTCTGTCTCCTACTTGTTCACCACTTGTCTTTTATCTCATTCATTCATTAGAGACTTTGCCATGAATATTTTGAATGTGCATTAAAAAAAAAAAAGAAATCCAAATATTTATTTGCGTATCTTGCGTGAAAAAGTTTGCATGTTAAAAAAAGGTGAGGATGTGGATCTTCCTGAAGCAGGTTCTTCAAATACACCTTGACATTGCAATACATCTTTTCTTATTTTTGTACCCTTGACAAATGGCTCAAGTCCTTTAGTTACCTCTTCTAAAAAATGTACCTACATGCTTGTGCACTTTGGCTCTGTTCAAAAACCAAGCGAAGTACAAGAGATAGGAGAGTAAGGGCCCTTCAGTACAAGACTGCGTCCTATCACGCAGAAATTGTTGGTAGTTTGAAGGTTCCAGACTCGTTGGATAATGAAACAAAGTGTGTCATCTACATCAGTCAGTCAACTACAGCTGTCCCCTGCAGTAAATATGCTCACTCTTTTAACTGCAAACTTTATCAAATGTGCAAAATATATAATGGAGATGTGCTTACATCATTAGACCACTAAACTGCTGCATACCACGTAACACATCACTCTCCTGAAAACGATGCCATCTGTTTCCTTTTGCTGCTCACATAGCCTTCACAATTTTAGCGTCCCCTCCGCAATTACTGTCACTGAAATCTTGACTCTTGAAATAACAAGTCCACTATCTATCATCATCACGGTTGGAATGGTGGTTAAATTCAAACGCGTGATAATTTGTTGAGAGTATTGTTAGTTCTCATCCCAGCAGTCCTGTCAGAATTATTCTAACTAGTTAAACTGGCACATTCATGGGGAATAAATTAGATAATTAATCAACACGATCATAAACAATCTAATTGTTCAGGTGTCCTCTAAAAATCATTGGCTGAATACCAGATGTGTGGTGTGTATCTTGGATCCAGCTGGCCAAAACACCCAAGAATAATGAAGATCTGAGTCCAAGATTCAGCCAGCCAAGATTAACTAGGAATGTGTAATACAAATGTTATTGTGTTGCTTTTGCTAAGAATTATTGAACTGCTGCCATATCTACATCATAAAATTGGTAGAAAACATCATTTTAGTGGAGTACAAATCACCTTTTAAAAAATAGGGTGATTATTGAACAAAAGAACCTCTGTCTTTGACAGGAAAATGAACAATGGGTGACTCTCTTCATTTCTAATCAACTATAAGATGTCTTTTACTCTTTCATATCCATCCAGGGAAAGATTTTGCTGACCTTGTGTTCTACTTGATGTTAATATAGATAACCCTGGTTTAACCTGGGACCTGTCCCCTACAGTTACAGTTACTCATTTAGCAGATGCTTTTATCCAAAGTGACCTACAAGTGAGGAAGAACAATCAAGCTGCAGTACAGTTAAAGGACCTGGCATTAAGTGCTAAGTCAATTAAATAAATATGAAAATGGAAGCATGTTAGGTGCCAAAAATGACAAAACGCAAAGTAGACCTGTAGCGAGAGTGAATGTTGAAATGTGGTTAGATGTGAGATACATAAGCTGTGGTGGAGACTACAGAAAAACCTCAAGCTCATTTCTGTTGTCTCATTATTTTACATAATGTGTGACAAGACATATTATTTATTCCCTCTTGGTTTTGTCTGTGCGGATGCAACTCCTCTCTTCCAATATTAAACTCCTCAGTGATTATTGATAGAGCTGAGCTGAACTTAATTGACAAAACAAAGCCCAAAGGGTTATTTGGGTCAGCTGAATATTTGTTCATCTTGTGTCTTGGGATTGAAAATGTAATTTGAAAGATAAAAGAATTAGCATAGAATACCCTATAGTGGTTCCCAGGAGGTCATATGTATTTATTTGAATTTATTAATAAATAAAGAAAGAACAGCAGGGTTTTCTGTTGCATCAGTTTGTTGCCTTGGCCTTATTTTGCTTTTTCATCCTGGAAAAAGCTGTTTTTTTTTTTTTTTTTATTGGTGTGTTTCAGTAATTTTTTTAAAAGTTTGATATGTGATAAAATGATTAATGTTTCCTTTAGTGTGCTGGGATGAGTGAGGGCAGAGTGATCTGGAAATATAGCCTTGGAAATCAGCTTTTTAATTGGTAATAAAATTGTGGCTTCGCTTGAACATCTTGTGAAATTGTCTGGCCAGCCACCCTAATTATTTTCCATTTCGACACTAAGAATTGGTCTGGTTCCTCTAGATTCAACTTTGATTACCAGGGGCTGTACCAATCGACGTAGGAGAAACACCCTCTGGATGCCATTGGAGAGTTATAAAACCAGTCAGAGAAACAAAGTGATATAGGCAAACAAACAACCAGACTACTGTCAACCATATCAACAAAAGACACCCAAAATGACATAGAGTGGAGCAGAAAGGCTGGTGAATAACTATTGTTAGTTTTGGAGTAAAATCTTGTTTATCCAAGTGTTATTAGCAATTCTGAAGTCTTCATGGTTGTTTTCAATTGCTGCACTTGGATGCTTCTTGACTTTAAGACCACAATTAGTGCAATTAGTGCATTGTGTACATTCAAAAAGTGACTGCGAATAGAAAGGGGTACCAGATCTATTTCATGAGAAAGAATTTTTCTCAAAATAAATGAATATGCCCATCCAAGCTATTTGGTAAATACTTGATATCAAAGACAGGAATGGTTCTCTCTTTTTTTTCTCTGCTGAGATAAATGTCTCGCAAATGTATACTTTGCATGTATGCAGCCAGTTTTTTATACTTGGTATTCCTATTAAAGCGGTGTGTCTATACATACTTTATTTATATTTTATACTTTGTTATGCTTTATACTTCATTTGACATATCAGGTGTTGTATCGGCTTGCAGCAGGCAGAAAAATCAGTGTGAGTGTATAATTAACGTTAAGGTGAGTGATCCAGACGCAGTACACCTATAAAACTAAAGGTCCAAAGTTTTATTCCAGGCCCTGGCCTTACTCTTATACATTGAGGGAGTTAAAGAATCTAACAAAAGAGATGGGGAGAGAAACACAAATCCAAAAAGCCCAAAACACACAAGGATCAATAACAGGCAACCAGGGAACATGATTAACACTAATCCAAATGTGGAACACTTAGAAACAAGAGTTACACAACCAAGTAGTGGTAATTTGGTGAGTAACTGGGGAGAATATATACAGAGAGAGGAGGGTAATAAAGTGAAACTCAAACAGGAGACAAAATAACCCGGGATCCATAATAAACAAATAATTATTAAAACATTTCAAAATAAAATGAGTAAAGATCAAGAAATGTCAAGCTATGTGGGTGGGTACAGTTCGGGCTATGTTTATAAGACTAAGAAACGACATAATGAAATAAATAGCATGTCAAAGCAGGAAATGATTTAACATGAATTATTAAAATGCACATGTACTTAAAAATAATATTTAATACTACAAGTTTGGACTGAGGGATGGGAGGGATTAAGGTGGGATAAGCTGCAGAAAGTAGGTAGTATAACTGGTTTAACTGGATTTAAATGACTGTTTTACTTACATTTGCCATTGTGTAGTTAGATTTATACACCAACATTACTAAAGTAGGCTTAGGAAAAAAAGTTTCTATAACCATGTGTTTTAAAAGACTGACAGTAAAGAGGCCCAGAACTTGATGATGGACGACTTGAAGGAAGGGAACAAGCAGTTAGTATGGTCTAACAATGTATACACAATTTGTTTTCTTTTGTATTTTTTATCAATTCAATTTGGCCCCCTATTTTGCTATCGGTGAGTAAAAAAAAGCAAATGAAGCTCTAGCAGGTTACACGTAACCTAATGATTCCTTAATATGAACCAACTCTTCTGGGCCGATGCAGTTTTGATATGAAGAAAATATAATTGCTGCTTTGTTTCAACCAGCTTTGTCATTTACTATAAAACACCAGCAAAGCAGCAAGTATTCAAATCATCCCATATTGATTATGCAGCTTTATTGCATTTCTAGTACTATGCATTATGCATAGTAGAATGCTGGCAATTTTCCCCTTAGCAATTTGCACCTCCCTTTGTATATGTTTGAGAGCGTGTGTGTTTGTCCATTAATCTAGGTTGGTACTAATAGAGAAGTTGCTGGGAGAAGCAGGATGCATCCATAAAGCAACCCCGAGTCTCATTAGTGTGACAGCACAGAAACAGCATTGCTCACACCTCTATCAACCTCTGCCTATCTTTCTTCCTCCATCTTCTGTCTCTTTTACTTTTATTTCTTCTTTTGCTTCAGCTTTTCTTCACCTTTCCTTCTTTACAGATTCCATTCTCTCAATCCTTTGGTCGCCTCTTTGCGCTCGTCCTTTCCTCACACACCCATTCTGTCACCAGCTCCGACTCCTTATTTTCATCTGATCGCGCTTCTCTTCACAGCTGCTCTATTTTCTGTCACAGCTCTTCCTCTCTTCTCTGTTATCTCACATTAGGTGCACAGCGCAGATGTCACATAACTCAAACCCCTCTGTCAGCTGAGTCTAATTTCTTTCCTTTCTTTTATGTCAATTGACATTACTCCTGGTTCTTTACTGCATCCACTCATTAACATTATTTACATTTCTTGTCTAATGACAGCTGGTTTTAGCTTCCTCTGCGTATGTAGGTGTCTGGTTCAACTTGTGCTTATCTCCATTTCTATGCATGATGTCCTCTTTATCATGACTGTTACCATCTGTTACCTATCCTTCCATCCTCCATGCTTTCCCTTTTTATGGTGCCGTTTTGTTTTTGGGCATGTTTTCCTGTTCTCCATATGTTGTTCCTACCTCCTTTTGTTCTCAGTTCTACTCCATGGTTTTCACTATCTCTCTGCCACTCTCTTCTCCATTCCTTGCCATTTTTTCCTTTCCTTCCCACGTTTAACAGATTTATTTCCCCTCTCTGCTTTTTTCTCTTTTGACTCTCTTCCATTATTGCCTTCCCTGCTCAGATCATTTTTCATGACTTCCTTTCTTTTCTCCACTTTTGATATTGTTGCCTCCCGATGCCACTCCCTTTATTGTTTTATCTGCCTCTCACTTTGCTCACTATTTATTAATTCTCTCTTTCTCATTTGATCAATCTCTGCTCTTTCTGCTTTGATCATAGCCTTCCACATCTCCTGTTATTTCCTTTTTCTGGTATTCCCATTTTTTTTCCTGTCACTTTTCTTCGTGCCACTTCATTCTGTAATGCTCTTTTGGAGCAGAGTATTTAATTTTTGGATTAAATGCTTGTTGTCTCTACACATGTTCCCTTGTCTTTTTAAAATATTAATTTAATAATCAAACAGTATAGTTCACTCATGGTGGAACAATACAATGCGGTGACTAAAATAAATTGCCTCATATGGTTACAGCCACCATTCAACTTCCACCCAAACTCACAGACAATGAGTCCATCTATGTCGAGTGAATGCTGCTTTTGCAATTTATCTTAAGTATGTTGCTGTTTTAGTTGCCCACACTGTATTTGGTTGAACAATATTTTGTAAAAGCCTTTGTTGTGTCAATTGTCAGACCGCTTGACATGCATCAAAGTGCTGGACTTGGAGGATATACTGTACTCTCATAAGCCGTGGCAAAAACGTAGAACCACTACAGTGTTCAATAAAATAGTTTAATATCATATCAGATGGCACACATGACAATTTAATTTACTTAAACGTGGCCTGAATGGCAACACAAACCTGTGTAAGTCACCTCCTTTCTTTCCCTTAATTGCATCACAGAGCAGTGGGGCTCTGTATTATCATTCTTCGAGGCTAAACTGTTTCCATAGATTATATTTTTACCCCTCAGCAATTCCTGTCCTCAGCAGATACACTCTGTGATCAACTAGATGTGTCAGCAAAATCTCGGATGAGGAGGGACTCGGAGGCAGGTCACCAGGTGGACATGCATTTACACAGTGATTGATGCAGCTGTTAGGAGAAACATCTGTGTTCCACTGTCTTTCAGAAGGACTTGCATGCTAAAAATGAAAGAAATAAAAACACTTGAGGCTTCTCCTTGGGTTATTGTGCAGACTGCCTCGACAGAGATACAATTAAACAATTAAACATGTGCACTGATAAATCTGCAGTATAATGCCAGTAAGTGGGAGATTTTTTTTGGTCAATAATATTAAGCTGGAGCATGCTTGATGGGCATCTGTTATTAAGGTAAAGGTTACTTTAAATAACGTTTTGTTATATTTAAACATGGTACAGTGTGCGCATGCTCCATGATATTCACATTTTAGTTCAGAAAATAGAAAGGGTTAACACAAACCATAACTAAAGGCTCTTTTCGTCACTAGATGGGCTTATCTTCAGCCCTTTTAAGGTTCTAAGTATTTGAACTGACAACTTCAATCCTCATGACAATCGTTTCCTGTTCACAGCCGGTGACTCCTGCTGGGTCCTTTGCTACTCTCAAGATGTACAATGATGTAATTAAAGCAAATGTAACAGTTCATATAAAAGGGGCCACAATTGTCAATAGTTATAATTAATAATATAGTTATAATACTTGATTGTTATAGTTTTGTTGCACTCTTGTTTTTGTTCATGTGTGTTTTTCACGCATCCTTTGCTGTTGACATTTGATGGTATTTTTAGCCTAGTGTGCTTGCATCAAATTCTGAGTGGGACTTTGGTAACATGAACGTCTCCAAGCTTCACCCCACTTTTATTGTCTGTGTTTGAATGGCTACAATAAATTACAGTTATGCAGATTTTTTTATTTAATATCCACTTATTGGGGGGGGGGGTAGGGTGTGCGTACACGTGTGTATGTGGGTGTATGTGTGTGTGTGTGTGTGGGGGGGGGGGGGGGGGTAGGGTGTGCGTACTCGGGTGTATGTGGGTGTGTGTGTGTGTGTGGGTGTGTGTGTGGGGGGAGGTAGGATGTGCGTACACGTGGGTATGTGGGTGTGTGTGTGTGTATGTGTGTGTGTGTGGGGGGGGGGGGGTGCGTACACGTGTATGTATGTGTGGGTGTGCGTGTGCATGTACGTGTGTGTGTGTGTGCGTGTGCATGTGCATGTACGTGTGTGTGTGTGCGTGTGCAGGTACACGTGTGTGTGTGTGTGTGTGTGTGTGCGTGAGAGTACACGTGTGTGTGTGTGGGTATATGTGTCTGTGCACGTGCGTGTGTGTGTGTGCATGTGTGTGTACATACACATGTGGACGTGGGTGTGGGTGAGTGCAAACACATGTGGAGGTGTGTGTGTGTGTGTGTGTGTGTGTGTGTGTGTGTGTGTGTGTGTGCATGGGAGTACACATGTGGAGGTGTGTGTGTGCGTGTGTGTGGGTGTGTGTGTACATGTGCGGATGTGTATATGTGGGTATGTATGTGTGTTTGTATGTATGCATATATATAGATATATATAAGTATGCACTAGGTGTTTATATGTTGCTGTGTATATGTAGATGCATTTCTATATGTGTATTAATTAATGTATAGGTATATATATATATATATATATATATATATGGACAAATACAGGATATATGTATATGCACATGAAACTAAAAAGCACAGGTGCACATGATTGTATTAGAGTATATTAATATGTATGAATAACTACTTACTGATGCACATGTATCTTACATACATAATGCTTCGAGGTCAACACACGGATCATTGCTGGGTGTATGTATACGGGTGTGTGTGTGTGTGTGTGTGCATTGTGCATTGAGGTACAAATTGAGTTGCTCTGTTTACAATGTATAAAGAATATGTACTAGATAACAGCATACATGTCCACATATGTATGTGTATGTATGTATGTAGGTATTATATATGACTATTCAATACTGCGTCCAACACCCCCCCAACGCTCAAACGATCAGAAATGTGATTGTAAATATGAAACTCCTCCTCCTTTTTTCCTCTATTTTCCTCTATCTTCTTTTTCTTTTCTTTTTTTTTTCTCTTTTTTTTTTTTTTTTTGCTTATAACGACTGATTGTCTTGTGTCCACCTTTTACCCCTTAAACAACACATTATAAACTTCTTGACAAACATTACAACATAGACACCAAACTGCACCACCACTGTCTTGTCTCTTTCTTCTGCTCTCTCTCTCTCCACTTTCCACACCCGGTGACTATAGCCCTCCTCTGCAGAACATTTACACCCCTCTCTCCGACTCTCCCTTTACTTTTATCTTGTTTGATTTCTCCAGGGATCAATAAAAATATAAGTTTGACTGTTATGAGGGCTGGTGAAGGTAGCACACTTGCACACACTCACCCACACACACAAAACACCCTTGGTTACCAGATTAAAATGCATATATACAACTCCGGTTATACCAACATGGTATCAACCATAAATATATATGCAAACAAGGGAAAAAAAAAAAAAAAAAAAAAAAAAAAAAAAAAAAAAAAAAAAAAAAAAATATCCACTTATTTGTATGCAATAGCTGAATGTGTTGTAAAATCATCCCACTGATCAATGAAATCACATTTAAATGTCTGAAAAATGTTTTTTATAATAAAAATGTATGTAATTAACTTTTTCTTTACATGTACGCCCAATCTCTCTTTTTCCTCCTCATTTTTCAACAATCTCATCTAAAGACATAAATCTGAGAGGTAAGCAAGAATATAGGGCTAATTCTTAAAATGATGAAATCATTCAAGGCCTTGCATATAGTTGCAGCAAATATTCACCTGCAATAACGTGTGTACTCGGTTGGACCGCTACATACTTAGTTTCTCTTTCAACGACCCCCTCCTAGGTCTGGTGCCAGTAACACCAGATGACCAGCTGCGTGATATGCATGACACCAACGTTGAAAATTCAGCCATATACAGTACAACAAGGCCATACTTTTTAGAGAGGAAGTTATTGTTTTGTTTTGCTGCCGAATCAGAGATGGTAAGTTGGGCCGTTGAATCAGTGCCGTCAGGATAAGTTTGTTTTTCTTGCTTTGTTAAAGATGGATAATGAGAAATACAGATGGTATATGTGCATGTCCTCCACAACGTTTGACGTCCTGTTGCGTAGGAATGAACCCCTTGTTCGACACCACACACAGTGAACCTGTAATTGCAGAAGAAATCACTTTCAGTCAGCTGCTGCACTGACCTACACTAGTGGCCATAGCGGTCAAGTGAATATTACACCCCATGTGTACATTGCAGGTTTTTCAAGGGTGTGCATGACCAATGTGCCAAATGAATACGGAATAAACACGTGCCGGCCATGACGAGTTTACAGCCGTTATAAACAGCAGTATATTCCAGCCCATAGATGCTACGTGTTCACGTGCGTTCTCTCGGGGTACACTGGCTTCTTCCCATTGTACAAAAACATATATGTCTAGGTTGATTGACAATTCTAATTTGCCCGTAGGTGTGCATGTGCACGTGACTGGTTGTTTGTCTCTCCCTGCGCAGGCGGGGTAGCTTCAAGAAGGGGATCTGGTGTAAAGTCGGGCCAAATCGATGTGCAGACTATGATCCGCTGTGGCGACCCCTCTGCTCTGAGGGATTCAGGCAAAATGGTTGATGAGATGCTGTGTGTTCTCATGCAGGCATCAGTTATTTTGTTTTTCAAAAGCAACCTAACCACTGTGTGG
Organism: Xenentodon cancila; assembly: GCA_014839995.1. Taxonomy (NCBI): domain Eukaryota; kingdom Metazoa; phylum Chordata; class Actinopteri; order Beloniformes; family Belonidae; genus Xenentodon; species Xenentodon cancila. Next base: position 18,263,565 of record CM026198.1, on the reverse strand, counting down.
GTTGTACAAAGTTTCGTATATTTCGATATTTCGATGTTTACCTCTGGAACAATCAAAATCACTCCTTTGAAGTGTTGTGACTGTAGATCCTTTACATGGCCAGAGGCTAAATGTTTTCTCACAGACACTCCTGCAGAGTATGCATGTGCTCTTTAAAATACAGATGTGTGAGTTACGTGCACCAAAGAGACACTGCTCTATACCCCATGTAAGAGTGAAGCTGTCTACACTAAAAAGTGCAAGGGAGTTGAAGAAATAAGCCTTGGGTTTCAAAAATGTAAACTGTTAAATAATTATTAAAAGCAGTCAACATCTTGACAGACACCTCACAGACACTGACTAAGGGCATCTCTGGCAACATTATTTTCAGTCCAACAAAGGGATAAAATTCCTTTCTGTAAGAAAGATCTAGTGCTACAAAAAAAAAAAATAAAAAAAAAAATAAATAAGGGTTCACTCATTAGAAAAAAAGTTTTGGGCAAATTGCAGATTATTGCCTCAAATATCAAATTAACATTTTATATCAAATTTATTAACAGAGTCGTTTTTCAAACTGACAATAATAAAGTTCATTAAGAAAGTTGGTTTTATTTTTCATAAGCAAGATGTGATTTTACTACATTATACTGCATGTCTGCATTTTGGCACAAAACTGCCTCTGAAAGAAGATATTCACGTTTCCAATGTATATATTCTAATTTCAGCTAAGCAAACCATCTTCAATCCCAAGTAAAACAATCTGAAGCCTTTTACTTTTACTTTGAGGTATCGTCGCTTCCAAGTAATTAGCTGCAGGTCATTGGGGAGCGGATTGAAGGTTTTGGTTTCCCTGTGTGCACAACTAGGCAAACAGGCCAGCGGTGATAGAGGGCGGGCAGTTCTAGGAGAATACATGTACAGCTCAATGATTCTTGAGAGATGCATCCAGATGCATTACTGAAAGTAAATGCTTTAATTAAGTAAGATATATGATGGCGCACATGAATGCACTAATACCCATGCACACAAAGATTTAAAGATACTTGAAAATGTATCACACACAGTACGAACAGTCCAAATAGGCACACACACACATGCTCTTTGCTTTGTTTTACCTGAGCTAAGTAAAGACTTTAATCTCTGTTTTCTTTTCTTTCTTTCTTTCTTGAGATAATTACAGAGGAAATAAGTTTTTTAATGATCATTATTCAAATACCTAAAAAGCTCCAAACAATAAATGAATGTCTAGGGAAAAAACAAAAGTAGTGGAAGGAGATTTTGTCAGGACTGTCCCTTTGCCCCAAAAGAGAATATCCTTGATGAAAAGCTCTTTGACTTTAACGACACTACTTCAATGCAGGCAGAGGACCAGCTTTTATTGAAATGTTTCTAAAACTATACTATCTACATACAAATAAACAGTGTTTTATACTTTTAGAATTTGGAAGTTATTAGGCACTTCTATTAGGAAATCTGTCAGTCTTTTCTAGCAAGAATTTACTTTTAGGCCGCATTTTATAGTCTGTTGATTGGCACATGCATACGTCTGCAATTATAAATGCATTAACTCAGTGTTGAAAGAAAGGTTAACAGAGTGTCTCCGTTGCACCTTTTCTTTAATGATATTTCTATTGTCAGATTTATTTAGCTGTGGTGGAAACTTTTTTTTTTAGAATTCCAGATTCACTGAGGCATTTTGCAGATACTTTTAAAAGTTAGGGACAAATACGAGTCAATGAAGAGAACAATGTGTATGTATGGTTTTATCAAAAAGGATGCATATGTATGTATCTGCACATACACATTCTGCAAACACATGCAGTAGTATTTTTAAATGTAAACTACAGTGTTTTGTGCATGTGGTTCAAGATCTTTTTGGTGCAGTGGTCAATAGATACGCAATGGAAGAAGGAAACAAAAATGACATTAGTCTGTGTTTTTAAAGCTACTGTTACTCGACAATACTCTGAAATTCTCACATATAAGTTATTTGTCAGGGCCCATGCATGAAATCCAAATTAAGACAAACAGACTGTGGTTATTTAAATGTCTTAGACACAGTCCATATTTGAGGAAAAAAATTAAGCCCCAAACTTTCTTTTAGACAGATGTTGAGTTGTTTTTTTCTGAATCTACTTGTCTGACTGTCTCTTAAACCTAATTTTTGAGGATTTATGTTGGCTTCATTCCTTTAAAAACAATCCTCTCTTTTTTTTCTTTTTTGTTGGTTGTTTTTCTTTTGTCATTCACAGTAGTTTCCTATACTGTGTGAGAGGAAACTGAAAACTGGTATAGTTTATAGTTTGATTTGAACTTGGACCTCAAGCTGTTTTTTTTATTTATAATTTTTTTTATCTTTGACAGTGCAGTGTTGCAGGTGTTGCAGGTGTTGCAGGTGTTGCGTGAGCGTCTGTTTTGACACTGTTTCTCAGGTAGCGGTTCATGTCAAATGCAGCTGTCCTTATGTGTCTGTCGAGCTTTCTCTAACTGCTTGAGCATTCAGCTCAGGGACTGTTTCGAAATCACTGTAGGAAAGATTGTGAAATGAAACTGTATACACACTAGAGTATATGCTTTTTTGATTAAAGGTCTACACATGTGCACACCCTCATGCTGGTAAAGATTTATTATCCTGTGAAACTGGTACCTATACACTGCATTTCATACGAGAGACATTAGTTGACCAGCAGCGGTCTAAGGCCATGTCACGATTCCTGTGTGGTAATATTCGTGAGCGGACACAAACAAATGTTTTCAATAAGGCAGAACCAAGAGCTACTGTGGTCAGTGCCGTGTACACAAGCTTAAGGAGGGTACACCTCAAACTTTAATCTTTGATGTGGGATGAATGTTAAAACTGCACAACTGGACCGAGGCTGCTGTGGAAGTGAAAGGTAGTAGTCGTAATGATCTCTCCAGGGGGCCTCCTATAAAGAAGTCATCTGTCAATCTGGTGAGGGATGAATAATGAAAATGTATGCAGTATGTTCCAGCAGCTACATCTCATGAAAGGTTCCAGTAAGGCAGAAGATCGACTCCATCTACAGCCCTCTATAACGGCAGAGATCAGTCGTGGTGTTTCATGTACTTTACACTTGTTTAGCTCGTAGGTAATTCAGAGTTTCAAAATAGGTTTTTATAACTTTTTGTTACTTTGGTTACTTTGAAGAAGCACCACCTAGCTCTCTGGGTCTCCTATAGCTACTGTTGGCAAAAACTAGCCAAATTAACTTCTTCCTGGTTGTTTCTTTACAATTATGCTTCACTTTATGGCTTTATGTCACACAATGAAGCCAGGTTGCAAAGCTGAAGTGAACATCATTGCAGAGGCAACTAAAAGACTCAAGGAAGTAATGATGAAAGAAACAGCAAGGGACTCTGGGGTTTTCTGTAGGGCTTTGAGTTATGTTTCTTATGTTTTACTTGATTCTTTAGTTTTGGTATTGTGTTTGTGAATTGTTTCTTGTTTTATCTTAAAGTCTGTGTCCTTGTGTGTTTAGTTCATAGACTGTATAAAACAATGGACAAAACATTAGGTCACATGACCCATTGGTTTTTGCAGAGCGATATTTTTTGATGTGGTACATAAAAGTTCACCGCCTCAGAGTTGTCACAGGTGAAATCAAACGATCAAGACCAAAATGTCATTTTGAACCAGGCTGTAAATATGTTTTTCCCTGCTCTAAAGTTGGACATTTTTACATGGGAGTCAGTGGAGATTGACTCGCTTTTGGAGCCAGCCTCTATCGGTCAGTCGAGGAACTGCAACGAGTCTTATTTCTGCATGAGCCTCAGTCCGGAGGTTAGATGGTCAGGGCTTGGTTTACTTATTTTTGACTGCCTGTGATCCCATAATCCTGGATTGGATTTTTTCAGTTTGAGGCCTTTTTGTATGCAATTTTTTGGATTCCTACCTGAGCAGTGCTTTTTTTACAATAAGGACTGTACGTTACTTATATCGATCTCCAGTGTTTAGGTCCTCTCATTTCACCTCATGACAGAGGGGCTAAGCAAGAAATCTAAACAAGTCTTGCAATGTCTGTAGTTATTTAATTACCATGCATATAGGGAACCTGTTGAGCTAATAATTGCAAAACTTCCCTTGTTCTGCATTAAGGTATTCAGCTTTTTTTAACATTGAATAAATGTTTATGGGTCAATGAGTATAATAACTAATTGGCAAACTGTTATATTAAATAACCCACACTAATCAATGAATTAAACAGATACGTATTTTGGGTTAATTTCAAAGGTACGTTGGGGAGATGTGTTGAACTCAAGCCTTAGTGAGAAGAGCCCAGAAGTTGAGCTGGTCTTTCTTAGGCTGCAACAACTCCGTTAGACAACAGTTACCCGATGTGGGGGGTGTACTTAGGTACACTAAACACACTATCGCACACAAAAAGTTCCCTAATGTAGTACTTAAAGTAACCAAAAGGGAATTTTTTTCAATCTTTAGCTCAGTGGGTCCCAGTATCGGTGTGAACGTTAAGTCACTTTTACTACACAGTTTTGGATTTAATCTTGTTCAGTCTCATCCTCAATCACTCTTTCAATTTCTTTTCACTTTTCACTTTTTACTTTCTGATGTGTCTAACAATGAGATGGGTGACATGCTGCTACACATGTCATCCATTGCTGTTCCCCTTATTCACATATTTTTATATGCCAAAAACGAATTTATTCTTAATTTTAACCTGGACAATTCATCATGGACAAATCAACAGCATGGTAAAAAATAAAAAAAAACCCAACAGAGGTGGGTGATCAAAGGATTGTTTGGCAAACTGAAAATCCAAGTGAAGAACACTCTTTCAGAGATATCATTACCCAACCCTACCATAAAGAGTAAAATTCATTACATCAAGGTACATCAGAAGGTGCATGCAATTTATGAGCCTTGTGGAAAAAAATAATTGTTAAGACCTATAGCCTCAGCTCCAAATGGTTTAACAGTATTTCTTTGATTAGACTATGAAGAAAATAAATATATATAAAAAAAATATTACAGGCAAAGAGTTGTTTTTCAGTCAAATAATGAAAGAAGAAAGCAGTGAAATTATATCAGCTTATTAAATAAAGAAAATGAATAAGTAAAATAGGAACCCCTCAGGCCATATTTGGCATTTTGCCACCCAAAACTCTACCCATATTGGTGGTGTTTAAAGCCTTCGGCATGTCAATAAGTAGCGTCAACACTGTTGCAATATTGCAATATTAAATTTAAAGTGTGGTTTTTACATTCTGCTGATACTTGATCCAGATATGAACCACAGATATAGAACAAAAAAACTAATGCAATGAAGTCAGTGTTATTGCTTTTTTTGCCATGTAAATACATTTAAAAACAAACAAATAAACAAATAAAAATCGCACCCCTCTAAACATATGCAAAATATCTTATTTTAAGTATTGTATTTATTCATTCACTTTTTTTACCAGCTTAATCCTACGCAGGATCACAACTAGAGCCTATCCCAGCTCATTACAGGCAAAAGGCGGGGTATACCCTAGGCTGGCAAAGGGTGTGGGTTAAGCCTAGATGGGTCACCAGCCCATCGCAGGGCCACATCTCTAGACAATCAACCATGCACACTCACACCTACAGGCAATAAAAATCATCAGTCAACCTAAGAAAAATGTTTTTGGACTATAGGAGAAGGCTGGAGGATGCATGTTCTCCTTGTGCTTTTGTGGGTTTCATCCGGGTACTCCGGCTTTCTCCAACGATACAAACACATGTATGTTAGTTTGATGATTCTAAATGTCAGTGTGAGCATGTATGGTTGATTTGTCTAGATATGTGGCCCTGCAATGGGCTGGCAACCCATCCAGGCTTAACCCTTGCCCTTGGGTTTTCTGGGATAAGCCCCAGAAAACCCCCCATGACCCTGTATAGGATAACACAAGTATAAAAAAAATGAATGAATAATGATAGTTAACTTACACAGCAAAATCACATATATAACTGCCCTACATATTGTACTTGAAAATAGTACAAAGACAGCGTAGCATATGTTGAAATTAAAATTTGTTTTCTAACTTTTTCATTTAATGTCAGTTTGAACTTGATGTCAACAAACTTTGGAAAAGCTGATGACTGATGAAAAGAGGCTTGTCTGAGACGAGATTAGAGTCACAGAATAGATGTTCGATTTCTTGAGTCGGGGAGTTCCATTTACCTGTCAAACAACAGATGTGCACATATTTCTTCAAGCTTGTTGCCAGTGAAGTTCATAGACGCAATCACACACAGTGAGCACTCAGTCGGTCCACAATCCACGCCAAGATCAGGTAAGCTCTAAATGACTTTGTTTGAAATCTGCTTTTTAAAGTTTAGAATGATTGCACAACAGTAACAAAAAGAACAAAAGAAGCTTATATAATCAGTGGCATTAATGATGTACCGATTGCAAGTTACTTTTTTCTTGCAGGAATACTAAATGTATGTGAGTCTGTTCCATTGGCAGCCATCCATGGCCATCCCATAACACTACCTCTATCATCATTTCACACATGACGTGGTATCCGTTGGATCATAAGCTGTCCCTTTTACTTTCTTCCTTGTCCTGGCATTGGGAAATCCTTGGACTTCATATAATTAATTCTAGTAAAATACCAACTCACTACCTGGTATCAACTCTAGACCTGTTATCTCTAAACAGGGAATGGACCACACCTGGATAATTGTGGTAATTTCAGTCAATACATATGAACACATGTAATTTGACGTACTTATTTTTTTGTGAAACCCCCTAAATTATAGCTGAACGTGTACACTTTCATCACATCTTGCTTGTTTTATTTTTAGATCAACTGTGACCATGATTACAGACAAAAACATAAAAACTAATGATCCAAAGTCTTCCACAGAGCCACAGATATAGAAAGCTTCACAAAGATACGTACAAATTAAAACAGTAGTTTTAGAAAAAAGCATTAGCAACATAAACAGAACAATGAACTTTGAGGTATTCCATCCATCCATCCATCCATCCATCCATCCATCCATCCATCCATCCATCCATCCATTTTCTGTACCCGTTTATCCTTTGCAGGGTCACAGGGGTCCGCCGGAGCCTATCCCGGCTCATTACAGGCGGTAGACGGGGGTACACCCTGGACAGGTCGCCAGTGTATCACAGGGCCACGTACAGACACAAACAACCATGCACGCTCACGCTCACACCTACGGGCAATGTGAATTAACCAATCAACCTAGCATGCATGTTGTTTGGACTGTGGGAGGAAGCCAGAATACCCAGAGGGAACCCACACAAGCACGGCGAGAACATGCGAGCGCCACACACAGTCTATCCATAGAAAGTAAAAATGGTAAAACGAACAGGCATTTTAATGGGCACTGGGACAGCTTGACTTTGCTGCCTCAGGATGAGAAACTGCATTTAACCTGTGAGGTTTTTGGTCTGAAACAGGAGAAGAGTTGGTGCCCTGAGGGAAATACACTACTGTATTCCCTTTCCGACTGCGGCAATGATTAATGTCTGTGTGCTGAACTGGTGTGTGTGACTGTGACCATTACAGTGTGGGATGGGTGTGTGCGTTTGTTTCGTCAGGGGTGCTGGTTCACACGCAAACCACACAGTTAAATCTTCCTGAAAATAAAGTTCATAAATAAATAATGAAGCTTTCACCCGCATCCATCACCGTGTTGCAAAGTTCCACCGGATCTGCAGCTTGGAGTTTTTCCTGTTGAGTGTCATCTCTTTCCTTCTAAAGCCACCCCGTTCCCGCTCTCTCCTGTAGTCTTCCCTCCTGTCTGCTCTCACTGATTCAAGCTTAAAACTTTCACTCTCACTCACTTACCCAGGAGGTGAAGTTAAATTACAGCCATTGCTTTTCTTTTTCTCTGCGCACTCACAACCCCTGTGCGCGTCTCATTTTTTTGCTTCTCTACTTTCTGTTTGAGAACGCAGACTCCAAGGTGTTCCAGTCCACTACTCATATTTATTGCCGATCAGGAGGCGAATGAGATAGTGAAGTGAGAGCTTCTTACTGCTATTACCACCACCTATGCGGCCAATTCATCACCTTATGTCTCACTCGCTTTATCCACAAATTAATCCGTTTGCAGTTGCAATTGCCAGGCACAGGTCGTGCGTTTCTGTTGCTGTGTGACTTTTTTTCTTAACTTGAAAAACAACTTTCTATTCATCTAATTTGGACAAAGCTCAAGATTCCATATTGCACATATGGCTAACACAGTGTTTATCTCTTCTATTAAGTATGTGAATACATTGCTTTTTGTTTATTTTTTGACCGTATAAGATGTAATTGCTCTGCAATCTTATGTATCTAGCAGTTTATCTCAAAGCTCAATCTTTATGTCAAGTTATTTTTGATCTTGCATTTACCCTCACCAGCCCCTCTGGGTTAGGTACACCTGGTATACCTAATAAAGCGGTGAGGGCTTTGTTAGATACGCCAGTTGTACCTAAGTGGTCAGTGAGTATATTTGGACACAGCAAATGCATCATTTGCATCACCACACATGGGAGTGGTAGCCTAGTGGTTACAGTGTGGGCTTGGGTGTGGAGGATCCAGGTTCAAGCCCAGGGCCACCATGGTAAATCGCTGGCAGCACACTGCTCACTAGTGAAACTAGTTTATGGGATAAAAGCAGAGGTCCAGTTTTGGTGTGCATCGTACATACAGCGTGTGCACAATATACATACTGACAAGAATGATCATGAAAAAAAAATTTAAAAAAATGTGTCTTTCCTCTCTGTCCCTCCCCATTTCAAGTGTTTTCCATTCAGTTTCTTCTCCTTGTGGCTGAAGAAGAACTAAAAAAAACCTTGTTCTTGAGTCTCATCAGCCGCTTTGCCATTCATGGGTGTAGTCAGAAATTCAAAGACTGTGTTACAGTAAATGGACTGTTCAGCCAACCATGTACAACACCCTCCAGTTCTTAGAGTTATCAGAAATTAATTAAAAAAAAAATCACATGTTACGTTAACCACTCTTAAAAAGTATCATAAACTTTGACAAATGAATGCTATTACAAAAGTGTCATTTCAGTTATTATTGAAACACACTTAGAATAATTAGATAGAATATTAAACAGAATATTACATTATATATTAAATATATGATTAGCTATGCTGCATTTTATTACATTTTTTTGCAGGCTGATTGTAACACAAAAATCCTGCTCTTCAAAGGATCTGAACAAGATTTTTGATTAATAATTAAAGATTACAGATTATTAATAAAGCTGCTTTGGTTAAGTTTTGACATCAAACCAGCTGTGGCAGATTCATAGAAAGCTAGTGGGTTTCTTTCATAATATTAACCACACATTCAGAGGTGAAATGCAGAAAGTTTGCCTTTGAAGCTGCACAACTTTTGCCTTTATTTCCTGTGTTATAAAAGGAATCCATGGCTGCGGAAGGGGGTGGGGGTGTAGGGGATTGAATAAAAGGAATTAAATGAAAGGAAAAAGAAAAGAAAAATTGTATGTGTGTGGATTTTTGCTGAGTCAAATAAATTTGTTCAGCAAAATTTTGTTTTCATTTTTCTTGTGGGCTATTTGGTGGTGGTTTAAACTCTACCTTATTAAAAAAAAAGAAGAAAGATGTAAACATGAGACCATAGAATTAGGTGAACAGAGCTTTGACTAACAGTTAAACTATTGCCATTCTTAATTTTCCCCTTAAATTTCCAGATTTAATTACGTTTTTTGGGTTGTTTTTTTTTCCACCCTCAGTTGCTTCATCTGCTTCATGCTTCTGATGATCCGTGTGTCAGTTATAGGAAGCAGATTTTCAACACAGATATTAACAAAATCCATTAGCAAAAGACCTCTTGCAAATGGATTAATTTACCTGATGAATGTCACAGTAAAATTCTGAGAAATGAATTAAACAGTCTTTACAAATTTATGCATGAATCTTCGTGGCATGATGAAACAAAGCCATGATGTTTGTGGAGCTTAACTAGTCTGTGAGTTGGACACAGTGGAATTATTTGGTGCCTTTCTACTACTAAAGATCTGTGTTCCCCAACCCTGGTTTTCAAGTACTCCTGCATGTTTTAGATGTTTCCCTGCCTCATTTTTGTATGTGAAAGTGGATGGAGGACATCAGTTTCCGTCCATTACTGAAGTCTTAGACCCCTGCGACAAAGGTGTTTTCCCCAACATGAACTGTTTTGTAGACTGCTTTGTATTGTGATATCATTGCCAGTTACAAGTTGCTCTGCGGAGCGCCTTTTTCTCAGTTATAAACAAGATTACATCCACCAGCAGAGCTACAACGCTCACAGAGAGACTGAATAGCGTCTCATTGCTCATGTTTGAAAAAGAGCTCATGGACAAACTGGACTCTGATGAAATAATAAACGCCTTCAAGGCCAAGCCACGCCGTCTCGAGCCCAGGTGAGCAGCAATATTGTTGTCTTTTACTTTGCTGCGTTGCTTTGCAGTATGAAACCATCAGGCCAAGCTGTTACATAATCATATGTGATGAATAATGACCCAATAGTTGTGTTCAGATGGTTAAATAGATTTACTGATCTTGCGTAATGTGGATACCTACGTTATGGCTCTATGAGAGTGCGCGCGTGAGTGTGTTATATTTTACTCTGTTCACCTCATGGGGTACTCAATGCCTGTGTGTGTTGTTATGTTCTTGTGATGTTCTTTTGAGAACCCATATAAAGTCTTTGTTATTTATTTATTTGAGAGCACGCCATGTGTGTGAATATGTTTAGACCTGCTGGGAACTACTGTTGACCTTTTTTTTTTTAGAGCAGTTACTAACAGATTTGTTTTATTCAGGATTGCATATAGATAATATAAGTAAGATAATACAGGCTTGCTGAAATTATGCAACTGTCAAATTGCCAAAAAGCCCAAGTTATTATGTGCAGTCTGTGTCTGTTGCTGGTTAAAGGCCTGTGGCTTGTTGAGAGACACATGGTTTGTTATTACTGATGAGAATGCACACATGTGAACATGTTGGAATGGAGAGAGATACATGCTTTTGAATGTTTGTGGAGGTGTGATGCTCAGTTTACTATAAATAAATTTGGCACACCCAGTCTTTGCTGATGCACACCCAATCTTTTTTTTCTTGGCTACACCACTGCTCAAAACAGTTGTTTAGTAAAGCATATAGTTGGTGTAAACTTTAGTGTGTTAGGGCCAGTAGTTGCAGCTGCAGCTGCAGGACCAGACTAGAGCAGCTGGTCTTCAACACAGCTTCATCCTAGATCTGCTGCTGTAGACCTGCTGCAGGGGGACCCCAAAATGATCCACTGACTGGTGCCCCTCACCTCCTCTGTTTCTCTTTCTCGTCTTGCTCAATCCTCAGGTATTAATCAGAAGTATCTCAGTGTTTACCTCCACCTGTCTGTATAGATGTCTCTGTTGGAGACCTGCTGACATCCTGACCTGCAGTCCCACCCTCTGACCACCTCAGTGTCTGCTGTCTACACCTGTTTATATAGTCCTCTCTGTAGTCCTGTCTTGTACCTTTGACGGTGTCTCTATGTCTCTATTCTTTCTTATTTCTTGCTCTACCCAGCTGGCCTTCGGCAGGAGGGTCCCCCCTCATGAGCCAGGTCCTGCTCAAGGTTTCTTCCCTCTTAAAGGGGAGATTTTCCCGCCACTGTTTGGCTTAAGGTTTTTCTTCCACTAGGGAAGTTTTTACCTGCCGCTGTTTATGTAATAATTACTCGGGGGTCATTTTCTGGGTCTCTGGAAAGCGCCTAGAGACAACTTGTGTTGTAATAGACGCTATATAAATAAAATTGAATTGAATTGAATTGTAGATCACCAACTAACCATGTATCAGTCATATATATAAGTCTTAGTTATCCTGCTCACGGTTAAATAGTACTAATATATCTTGTCATTTGTACCACTGACAAAATACAATATCTGTCCCTCTCCTCTTTCTGTTCTTTATTCTCTCTTTCTTACCTCCCTTTTCCTGATCTACCCGGCTGACCTTCAGCAGGAGGGTCCCCCCTTATAAGCCAGGTCCTGGTCAACATTTCTTCCCTCTTAAACAGGAGTTTTTCCTCGCCACTGTTTGGCTTAAGGTTTTTTTTCCTGCTAGGGAAGTTTTTTTTAACCTGATCTTGTTTATTTAATGATTGCTTAGGGAAAGTGTCTCTGGAAAGTGCTTAGAGACAACTTGTATTGTAATAGATGTTATATAAATAAAACTAAATGGAAAAACTGCCATTCACTAGATCGATTCTCTTTTTTCATTTTCTGTATAACCTAAAGATGGTTAATAGTCCGAGTAGATCGTCGGTTTCTGATATCCCACTAACCATGCCACATTAAATGTCTTTTACAACAACTTTATTCAACCATTATCATGCTCAGTTTGTCCATGTCAATATACTGAAATGCACTAAGCTTATTTTTAATTGAACTTATCTTTTAATTTTCACATTTCTTTACTGGAGAGGGTATGAGAAAAGAACGCAGGCGGAAGGTGAACTCTGTTTGAAAAAAGCTCAGTGATTTATAAAACCATTGCTTGATAGCTTCAGCGTCAATAAACGTGATGTTTCATGCACAAAGATAAGTATTTTTGCATGTGCAATTTATATGAATTGAACACCCTTTCAGTTCTGGAGGGGAACGGAAAGTTTATGATGTTTTGAATGAGTATATTGACTTCTGAAGATCGTTTAAAGGAAGCTGTATTATTTATAATGTACTGACTCTTCAGATCTTTTAATCTAGATCAACCTCCTCTTCCCTGGAGCCTTTTGTAAGAGGTCTGTCTGCACATGCTGCAAACATGCCACCAGTATCGTTTTTTCTGACGTTACTAAGAATTGAAGCCTCCTAATTGTCAAAGCTGGTCGCTACATTCAGCATATCAATCAACACCTTAAAAAGAAAGAAGTGGTAAAGAAAAATAGTCAAAACTGTATAAGGATGGAAGGAGGCTGTGGAAGGCAGAGGTGTTTAAAATCAAATGTGTTTGAGGGTGATGGGGCCAAAGTCTAGACTGCCATTTTTCAGTTAAATAGCATTCAAGTTAGACAGCTTATTTTTATGAGTCTGGTAATAACTGTGGGATATTCTGTCAGTGTACTTTCACATTCTTGCATCCTGGCTGTCACATGAATGCTATTTTAATTCTTTTTTGCAGACCAATCTGAATCTGTTTTGGCAGAGTCATTATGTGTATGCTCATTTTACGCATCTCTGTGTTGGAGACTCTCAGCTTTGTTTCTTCAAGTCAAAACCGCCAAGCTGCTTCCTTTTATTCTTAACTTTGACACAGACAACTCTATAAGAGGAATCCTTACTTGACTAACCTACACTCTTCACTGTGTTGGTCAGGACCTTCCTTTTCTGTAAGGATGTTTAATTCACCTGTTATGTATTTTTTTTGTTGTTGTTTTGTTTATTGCAGGTCCCCCATCCAGATCGCTGGTAGACAAGGACATCAAATATAAGGTAAATATTCTCCTTCAGTATTTGTACATTCACAATTTAATTAAACTATGGCTATAACTCAGGCAGCCTATATAATTGCACTTCTGTTTCTTATTTGGACTCCCAATATACATACACATAAGAAGGGGAATTGATTTACCGACTGAAATATGTCAGCACATTTCTTTTATGCCTACCTTAAGCTTCTTAATATTGACCTTTCGTGGTTGACCTGTTATGCCAAACATCAAAAGAACACATCAAATCTTTAGTTTTAGCTGGCAGCAACAAAGTGGAACAATGGCAAACAGTGAATTGGACAGACTTACAGCTCCGTCTCCTTTAAACTTCTTTGTTTTTTTTGTTTGTTTTTTTATATCTTGTCTGTAGCTGCCTTTTCTATAATATCTGGGTCAAAGCCCAGAGTCGGAGCTCAGTTACAGTCCGGAAAACCATCTACGAGGAAGGTTAACTCAACTTCAGTCACATTATCTGCTGTTAGTGCGACTTTGTGAATTTGTTAACAGACATTTCAATACTGCAGTTTCAGACTGTTAGAACACTTAACATGTTTCTAACCTGTGTGTGAATGCCGTTCATTGAATTGTCAAATTTGTTGCATGATGCATGGTCATAAGTGGTAAATAGTTTGCACTGACAGCTCATATTTTTAATTCACGCAAGGCACTATTTAGTTAAGGGGGGGGTCACCTGCACATGTATACAGCAGAAATCCCATCCCAAGGTTTTTATATTCCAGTGGGGACAGTTTGGGGTTTAAGAGCTCTGTCCGCAGAGACTTCGTCACGAGAAGGCATCCGGGATCACACTGCCAATTCTGTTATTAGTAGACAACTCCTTCAACACCTACAAACTGTGCATGAGATGAAAACGTAGCATACTGGTTTATGAAGTTAGAAGCGGGGAATGCGACCAGCGATGTTATTGATGCAGAGAAGAAAAGAGTTTTGCAACAAATGGAACATGAAGGAAATGAATAAAATGCTGGGTCTTTATTGTTGTTAATGCTTGATTGACAAACGATCTTTAAGGAGCAAAACACAATGCTGCCAAAATAAAAGAAGGAAGAATCACACAGATAACTACTTCAAATGTCAAAAGCATCAATGCAAATTGCCTGTAATGACCCTCGACCCTTCCAGTAATAGATATGTAGTATTTTGGAATGAGACTCTTTATACACTCTGGCATTCCTTTCTCCCTCCGAAGCGGTGGCAGCATTTGACACTTGGGCTGACAGCCCTATTCCTTCAAGTGACAGATGTGTGGATCAGCCCCAAGTGTGTTGCTCCCAGTAGGCGGCTGAGTATCATTGATCTACAGCTATTGAGCCATAGTTTCACTAATTAGTGTTGGTTTGCAACACCATCCACACTGAAAAGGACAGTGAGAGAGACACTGACACAGAAAGCTTTCAGGTATTAACCATCTGGGTCAATTAGATGAAAAACGTGTTATTAGATTTGAAGAGATAAAATAAACGATGTCATAAAGTAAAAGGCCAGAAGACATCATTAAAATAACTGGCAACATTTTTGGCATTTGTTTTTGAATTTTCAGCCCAAGTTAAATGCATTTCTATGTTTTTGGGGGTTTTTTGTACTAGAAATGATGTAATACTTGTAAAAGTATTGGTACAAATTCGGCATGTCACATGTCAGAGGTAAAATTTTTGTTTATATTGCCAAGTTGATATTTGTACTACCACATGCAGCTACTGGCCAAAATGTCCGAAAGATGATGTATTAATTTTATTATCAGCTTTTGCAGTGTTTCTTTTTCTTCTTTTCGCCATTAAAAGTTATCACTCGGTTAGAAAGTGCTGATGAGTGTAACAGCTATGAAACTCAGATGAAAAAGCTTTTACCTTTTAGTGATATTCCCTTTTCTTTTCACAACATTTTAGGGAAATTCTGGCTCGAAGTGACATGAAGTGATAAAGTGAAGCATTTCTAGTGTTATTTTTTACAATTTTTCCTACAAAATCATCATAAAATCTGTATAAGCACAGGGTTGTTGTCATGTTTTCTTTTCACGTTTTCTGTTGGTGACAGGTCAGGACTGCAGGCTGGCCTGTTCATTACTTCTTTTGTTTGCAGCCAATCCATTGTAATGTCTATAATGTCTTTTTTGTTTTGTTTGTATTGAAAAAAAAAAAAAAAACGTTCATATCCCCTGGAAAGCAGCATACACTGCCCTAAAATCCCATTTTATTTTTCTGCATTAATGTCACCAGAAAAAGTAGATATGACCTTTGTGAAGCGCTCGGAAACGAAGCGATCATCACCCCAGAACCCGGACACGAGGTTTAGTTGTTCTTCATTACTCTGTGTGGAGCGATGAGGTCAGAGCCCAGATGCCAAGCTTTGAGCATTTGCTAGAATAATACTAAAACATTGCAACATGAGTTGACTGCAAAGACGTCAAAAACGTTCATAAGCACCAAGAAAATCTACATTTATTTAGATGCGCGCCACTGTAACCAACATATTAAAAACTCAAATCTTACAAACAAAAGGTAAAAGTGATGTTTTAGGCCGATGAGGCATTAAACTTACTTCTCTAGGTGACTAGATAAATTCACTAATTAAAAGAAAATCCATTATGAAGTATGACAGCTTAGTTCTGCACAACAGCACCACTACAAATAAACACACGTTACAATGAAATATTTAATGAAACAGATGTGCACCACACTCTTACAGTTACACACACACACACAGTCATACACATGCACGTACACTCTCTCCTACTGTAGAGCGATGACAGGTCAGTGGTACATCGGAAAGTTAAGGAAAGTGACAAAACAACAAGATTCGGATTTTTTTTTCTTTTTGGAAAAAAAAAAAGGAAAAATATGAAAGCTGGAGGGAGAAAAAGACAAAGAGAGAGAGTAATTTTCTTGTCATTGTGCCATCACACAGCCAAGAAAACCAAGAAAAAATTGATTTATCTAAATTTAGCAACGAAAGACAGCCAAGCTTAGTATACACACATACAGTACAAACACACTTGCTCCTCAGCAGAGCCAGGATTTGCAGTACATCCATGATCAAAACAGCATGGTCAGCTTCATCTTTACAGACACTGTGGCTGGTTGTTGACAGTTCGGTCTGAAGTGGCTTGCGCTCATTAGGTTGTGTTGCAGATTAGTTTCTATTTATAGCCAGCAGCAGGCTCAGCAGTTGCAGCAGTATGGGGGTGTTTGAAGTAGCACAGGCCTCCAGTGGGTCATGTTAATGAGATGCATTTGGGGTCAATCACTCTCAAAACCACAGGAATTTGACTGAAAGTTAGCCTGGCATTGGTATGTATGATGTAGGACAGTTATTTTAGAGCAAGCGGTTGTATTTGACGGGATTTATTACCTTTCATTTGGAGAAAACAGATGTAATGTAATGTAATGCACATGACGGCATATGTAATAAACAGCCTGGCACGTGTTGCCATTAGTGAAACATATTTCCCCTTTCTCCTCCTTTTTAGTTGCTGCTTGGGTATGCACTCATGTACGTATCAGGAAAAATAATGATTTTTACTATGTTTTGGTAATTTGGGGCATAGATAGTGCCTACATGAATATTTTCAGTTATTCTTGTTTACACTTCTGTGGAAGTGAGCCTTCATTGTCCTCTCGTACTTGCACTCCCATCCTGCCGTGTTACTCCTTCTTCATTCAGCCACTCACTGAACAGAGTGCAATTATGTAGTCTGTCACCACATCTAATTGGTCAAATTAACTGCAAAAAAAAAAAAATGGAGCATGTCCGTATTATGGTCATTATGGTATTTGTCTGTATTATGATCATTATGGTCTTGCCCAGTCATGAAGTCTTCACTTCATGTGCCTGCAGCAGAGAGGGACTGTACAAGGGACTTTTATACAGAGAGAAACATCAAATACCAACTTTGTCAAGTAAATAGCAATAATACAATGTCAAACCAGTAAATGAAATATTGTGACAGTCAAGATTTCTTCATTTGTTTGTACTTTTTTGGTGGGTGCTTTTATGCTCTGGAGTAGTAGATGAGAGTACACTTAGTTTCTTATATTTTTGTTTATTTTAATGTGTGGTTTGAATCTTTCTTTTCTTTTCTCCACTTAGAATCTTTACAATTTAATATTTATAATCCTAATGCATGTCATTCTGTCCATGACATAACTCTGGTAAGTTCAAATCTGTTCATTCTGTTTCCATGTAGGAAATATTTCTAAAATGTTATTAACTTCACAAAGGTTGCCAAATAATTCACTTCAAATTCAAGTTTCCATTATGATCTCCCACTATGGCAACTTTTCACAACAACAGCACTGGCTTTCTGACAGCTACATTACAGCTGGTGTTGACATTAAAGTTGTTTTTACACATAGGCATTTGGGGAATATTTGGAAAATCAGGTCTGGACCTTCTCCACAGCTGCCTGTTCACACAAGCACTTCACAGCAGGAGATTTTTCCGTGTGACATGCAGTCTCACAGCTTGAAAAACTTCAGAGTAGCAGCTGGGTAAAGCCCACAAGAGGTAGGACTTGATGCAAAAAGGTATGCTTCTATAGTTATAGTTTTTATTCTTATTCTAACAGTGCACCAAGAATGAAAGATGAGGCTTATCCATCCGTCCGTCCGTCCGTCCGCCCGTCCGTCCATCCATCCATCCATTTTCTATAATACCCGTTTAATCTTGTACAGGGTCACGGGGGTCTGCCAGAGCCCATCCCAGCTCATTACGGGCGTGAGGCGGGGTACTCCCTGGACAGGTCGATGAGGCTCCTCATTTACGAATATGAACAGTAACTAGATTGATTGATATTGTTAAACGTGTATATATCCACAATATAAACAAGAGAAAAATAATGAAACTAATATTTGGGCTCACTCTGATCTCCCAGACTTCTACGAGGCACCTGGCAGGGTAAGCTCCATCAAACAGTTTGGACTGAAGGTTGTGGACATTTGGCTTCTCACTTGGAGTCCCTCTGGAAAATTTTGAAAATATTTCAGGACTGCGGTGCATGTGTGAAAATGACTTAAGAAGTCTCTGTGGTGTTGCCTGTTGACAACAACATCAACTGCACAAACTGCAAGTGTTTTTCCCTGCGTGAACCGAGCAAAGAAAGAGACGGACATTCAGAGAGAGCGTGAGAGAGAAATACTGAATACAGAAAAATGCATGTATTAATTCATCTTAATTTTTGTCCAAAAACATGTACAACTAAGAATATAATAAATAATTGAATTTCATTATAGCCAAACACTGGTATAGTTCACAATGTGGCACAATTCAAATAAAAAAAAACAAACTATACCATATTCAACTTCCTGGTTGCAGCTTTTCTGCTTTTTTTTCTTTTATAAGCAGTTAGAGCCAGAGTACCATTTTTTTCTTAAATTGTAACTAATTAGTAACAGCCATAATCCTTCCACTGCTGTGCTTTTGCAGTTGATATGTTGTTTTCTTTCCTGCAAACCTACTTTGAGCTACACATAACATAATATACATATAACATATAATATATTAGATTATCAGTCAAGAAGATGTCACTTCAAAACCCCATTACTTTTTTTATGTCACGTTCATCAGCAAAGTACATTTTTACTTGAGTCTTCTTTTGTGCCATCAAAAGCCATCCCTGCATTGTGATTTTTTTTTTTCCCAGTGTCTTTAATGGGTCTCTTTTCTGTTCATGGAGTTTCACATCAACATCTACAGGGATGATTTGCAATTCCTGTAAGGAAATCAGGAGTTTTGACCTTAAGAAAAAATGTACTTTCAGTTCTGTTATGGGTAAAATATGGGGTACTCTGCTCTTTCCTTCCTTAATTTTTTTTACGTTTAGATCATAATACTGAACTTAATAATGGACTATTGAGATCATTCATAGCAAAGCCATTTCAAGTTCAATTATAGACAATCTGTGGGTGTACTGGGCTGCTGCCAACTCAGATAATTACTCCTAGATAAATAAAATGAAAATAGTCTGTTTGTTGATCTGGTTTTTACCAAATTACCCAAATATGTTCAAATCTTACAGTACAAAATAATATTTCTACATTCTCCTTCCTGTAATAACCCCTCCGTATATGTAGTAATGTAATACGTTGATCTGTGGACACCAAAAGCATAATTGGTATTCTATAAACTGTTATAATGGAAAGCAAATATGAGCTAAATTTTGATTTCCATGAAAGAGCTGTTTTAAGGAAACCAAACATGATGAGTTAGTTGGATAAATAAATGAAACAAACACGAAACCAAACCACAAAATACTTTTGTTCATAGTTTAACTTTACTTTAAGATCAGATTGTCAGGATCATTATTGTCACTCCCACTTATACCGTTTCTCTTCAGTAACAGCAGAGTCAATCCGGTCTGGAATATGTCCTTATGAACAAGCAGCACAGTTCTCAGAGACCAGAGGCACGCAGGAGGAAAGTTATAGGAACCATAAAAGTGACACCCATTTTAAGACCACATTTGGAAAGCAGTTTTTCTTTTCTTTTCTTTTCTTTTTATTTATTTATTTATTTATTTATTGCTTCCCTGTTTTTATTTATGTGCTGGTGATGCACTTTCATTGTAGAGTCATTTTGAAGTGGTCCTCAAGCATTCCCATTACAGACACATTTTTTTCCCTTTTTTGTAGATTTTTAGGGTTGGTTGTGAAATCTACGTGCAGGAATTGTTCATTAATTTAGTTTGAAATCGAATGGCAAGCTGGAATGTGATATATAACCAGGTATGCCACCGTATTCCTTTATTGTATCATCATATTCAAGAGCGTAATCAAACATGCTTATGAGCAAGTTATATTATTCTTTTCAAGAATTCCTTGCATTTGCTGATACAAGCCTCCCAGGTGCAAAAAACACCAGCATGTCAGGCAGATTCTGTGCTGTGCAAGAGACCAGGCCACCATACACGACAGAACCTGACACATCAGCTTCCACATCCACATGCGCCAGATAATCACTCTGACCGCTGCTATTGGCTGCGTATGCAGCAGATGAGTCATTCTGCTGATTTCTGTTTGCTTGAATCAATATAATCTTTTAACATTTAAGGGGGTAGAAGTCAGTCTGTGCATTGACCAGCTCCCGACTGGCTACTGCTGCTGCTTCTCTTCATAAGATGATGCCCTTTTGAGGTTCCTGTGATATCCTGTCAGCCAACAACAAATGGGCATCTGTATGGATGTGTTCACTTAAAATGCCTAAAAATGAGCTTGTCAAAGCAGTCATTGGCCTCCACCCCCAAATCTGTGAAACCTTGACAACAGATGTACCCAAGAGGGCAAAGACGCCAGGACAATCCTGTTACAGTGGAGATGCCCTGGGTACACAAAACAAAATCTCTTTGGCACACATAAATGCTTTTTTTTGCTTGTGAACCGTTTAATTCTGCAACTGTGAGAGACTCATTTGTGAAAATGATATAACTTGCTTATCAGTATGTTTTATTGTGTCCATGACATTTGACTTAAATGTGCTTATGCGCAGCTCCAACCACCATGGAAAACAAGAGACTCTAAAATTAACACTTTAGTTGATGTGAGCATAAATGTTTTTTTCTATATAAAGAAAAAATCTCAATGTTTAAATCTTCTTCCAAACAACACGTCCTTTTCCTTCATTTTAAGACTTTTCCAGACTTTGAAATTACAGAGCGTAAGTTCCATACTTTGATATATTTCTTACGCCTAGGAACCCAGTTTTACTTACGTTAACGAAGCTGTGGGTGGCAGAGTGGTCTGCCAGACAGCACCGTCGCCTCACAGCAAGGTTACAGGTTCAAATCTGCAACTGGGGCTTTTTGAGGAGCTTTTTCTTTCTATTTTTTCTGGTTCCCTCCCATTGTACACAAACATGCATGTAAGGTGCATTGGTATCTCCTAACGGTTGGTAGGTGTGAGTGTGAGCATGAATGGTTAATAGCGTGTTGTTTCCTTGTGATTGTCTGGCGACCTGCCCACTGTTTTACCAGCCTGGTGGCAGCTGAGATAGGCTTTACCTCCTCTATACCCAAAGCAAATTGATAGATTAATGGAAAACTAAAGCACACAAGTCTATCTAGGACAACAGGGAAATAGAAAGGATGATCCACTGAGGTGAAACCCAATAAAATTGACTTTTTCTTTTGTTCTTGGCCTTTCTTTCTGTCCACAGCTGTTCATTGTTTTTTTGAATTTTTTTTTTCTTTTTTTTAGCACTCCCTACAGACGCAGCACTCTAGTTTGGTACAAGTCATTCCCCTGTTCTTGAAGCAGTTGCTGTGAGCGACACGGTGCAAAGAAAAAAAACATCGCTTGACAGTTGCCTTGCAGTTCAGGCTGGAACTCTGTGCTGTTTCACCAGTTTTGCTGGATTGTTTACCGTGTAAACATGCCTCTGGTCCTTTAATGATCCAATACCGCTTTACAAATCTGAAATTCTGTATGTTTAATTGATTGTGATTTAATCTAGGGGTTTGGATTCTAAAGTTGTTTTGGCTAAAAGCAGTTTTCATGCCAAAGTGTATGAATGTGCACAGGATAAATTCTCATATTGACCAAGTTATTGATTTACTTACTGTTAAAATACTTTGGAGTCGTTAGACTTTTTCAGTTTTGATGTAAGGAGTTGGAGTGGTAAAGCTTCACTACTTTGGACCTTTGCATTACCACATGCAGCATCACAATAGCTTAAGTAACCCAAGGATTTCCAGTGCTTAGGCTGAGATTAATCTTTTGGTCTTTCATAGAAAGGGAGAAAACAAACAAACAAAAAAAAGTAATACTCCATCGATCGTGATGGTATGAATAATGATCATTTTAGTCAAGTAGTGTGCATGCAGGGTGTGACAGGCTGAAAATTAAAAAGAAAAAAAAAACTTTAAACAAATAAAGGCCAAAGGTTTTCTCCTATTGGATGAGCCCATTTATTTATTTACTTTATTCACTACTGCCCTTTATTCAAAGTAGGTGGACAGGAAATGAAAACATGGGGAAGACATGCAGGAAAGAGCAGCAGGTGGGGATTTGAACCTGTACTGCCTGCAGGACGGCAATAGCCTCTAAAATGTGCACCCAATCACCCCACTGAGCTACCCCAGGCCTGTTTAAGATCATTTAAAGGAAGAAATAAGGAGAAAATGGAATCAAGATGAACCCTTCAAATGAGCAATAAAAAAAAAAAAAGATGTCAGCGGAAAAGAAATATGAAGCACAGAAGGTGGCACAAAAGGGCCACAAGGTAGAAGGACATAACAACCAGAAATGTCAGCTGCTATTGTTTAAAAAAAACAAGAGAAAGGAAAGAGAGAGATGGACAGGTGGAAATGATTTAAAGCTGAAACAAAAGAGGAGAGGAACTGCTGAACAGAATAGCAATTAAAGTGAAAAGAATGTTGAGAATGAAGAGCGTTCTTGTAAGGAGGAACAGAAAGAGCAACCTAAAAGACTGAAAAGAAGTGAGAGGCTCAATAAAGAGAAAAATAACGGGAAATAATAAAAGGTCAGTAAGCGACTGACAGAGTAAAATGTCAGAAGGGAAGGAGCAGTAAAAGGAGGAAAACATTATGAAATCAATAAATCCAAAATCCTGCTTACTCACGGTTTTAGGTTTCTACACAGGAAGAACAGGAGAATCGGCGGATGAAGATGAAAGCATGATGAGTGTACTGAAGGAACAGGTACACAGGAAATCTTTAGAGCAGCAATCAAAAAAAAAATAACTTGTCTGTATGCACACACACAAGCAACAAGTTAATTCATGTATTTGAAGAGTATATCTGACTTTAAACACCAAAATAGGAGGTTTAGTTTATTTAATCCATTTATTCATTATCCAGAAATGAAAATTCAACTTTCCTCAACTGTAAAATCAGAATAAATAGATAAAGATTTAAATGCACAGATTTTTGGACTGTGTCACTTTGGCTTCACCAGCTGCTTCCTGCCCTTCGTGTTCAGTTGTTTTACCCATGTGTTTACATTAAAGCATATCACATTTATTTTTATAACATAATTCCTGGACTGATGGCTTTGGATGTAAGACTGAAGTGGGAAATGTGTTAACATGGACAGACCTCTATTTGTACATCTTGCAAAAAGCTAAAACAAGACAGCAGACAACTCCAAGGACATGTTGCATTGACACTGATATGGTGTGAAATAATGTCCTTTCCTATTCATATATCAAGCGTTTTTAAGATGTTTTAACACATATTCAGAGCTGTCTTTTGTTTCACCTCTATATGCAGACTAGTTTTGATGTCTGTTATATTTTCTTCCAAAGGGTTTTACAAAAAGGGATGACTGATTAATGAAATGATTATGCACATTTTAAGTGGAACATCAACATAGCTGATACTTTATCCATCTATTTATCCATTAATTTATTTCTTTATTTTAAACTTATACAATATTCCCAATAAATACACTGAGTTGCATATACCGTTGTCTCCCTAGGCCTATTTGATTAATACAAGTTTAGTCCAAGAGTGTCTTACATTGTTTTCACCACAGGTAATACACATCTTATTGCATAAACCGTACTGTGCATACATGCATATTGCTGTTTAAAGGAAAATATATCATATGATACGACCTCTGGAAGTTATTTCAGGCAGGCAATCTCTGCAGTGCGTGTGCCGGCTTATTTACCCATCTGATTGGCTCATTCCAATTACTCCATTTGTTCTTTGACCTATTTAAGTAGCAAGAAGTATGTGTTCTTAGATGCCTTCGGATGTCTCACCTACCAATCTCGCTGCCAATCCCACCTCCAACCTGGCTTCCACCTGTGGGCTTCAATTCGGGCTTGAGCCTGGAAATGGAGCCTAAATGCCGAATCCATATGTGTTACTGTTAAAGTGTTTCAGACTTACTGCATGAAGTTGTCTGAATGAAATATTGCGTTGGATCCAAATGGATCATCAAGTATTGC
Source organism: Xenentodon cancila (assembly GCA_014839995.1). Classification (NCBI taxonomy): domain Eukaryota; kingdom Metazoa; phylum Chordata; class Actinopteri; order Beloniformes; family Belonidae; genus Xenentodon; species Xenentodon cancila. The sequence goes on along the minus strand of CM026198.1, from coordinate 18,239,208 downwards.
TTGAAAACACATAAGAGAAGCCTAAATATGTTGAAATCTGGTGATCATTTGGGCCGATCAAGACTGCTTTGTCTTAGTGCTAGTTTATTAATTATAACTCTGTAAATAACTATCGTCCTGGAAGATGGCAACACCACTGAGAAACAGTGTTATGCCAATGTTTTTCAATCCAGGTGCCCAGGTATCAGTGTGCTGCGCGTTTTAGATGTTTCCCTGCTCCAACACACCTGATTGAAATAAAACTATCACTATCAGGGTCTGCACAAGTCTGTCAGTTTAATTCACTTTACTTGTATAGTTCCAACTCACAACAAAGCCATCTCAAGGCATAATACACAGAATGCACTCTAAGTTTACAACAATTAAATGTAATCCAATCAAATATAACTTATATTTCAATTCAGTCCAATTTACAACAATGCATTCCATAATCCTACTGATTCCATCCATCCATCTTATAGCACTTATCCAGGGTTGGGTTGCAGGGGAATTAGCCTAAACTGGGAAGTCCATACTTTCCTCTCTCCGGTCACTTCGTCCCGCTCATCTGAGGGAATCCCAAGGTGTTCCCAGGACAGCCGAGATACATAGTCCCTCCAGTGTGTCCTGGGTATTCCTCACTGTCTCCTCCTAGTGGGAGGTGCCTGGAACACCTCACCAGGGAGGTATCTAGGATCACTAGATGCTTTAGGCACCTTATCTGGCTGCCCTCAATCTGGAGGAGAAGCAGCTCTTGTCGGAGCACCTCCTGGATGACCAAGCTTCTCACCCTATCTCTACAGGGTAGCCCAGAGGCCCTGCAGACGAAAGTCTTTTTGGCTGCTTGGATCTGCGATCATGTTCTTTCGGGCACTGCCAACTATACCCGTCACCGTGGATGCCTCACCAATCATCTATCAATCTTCTGCTCGATTCAAGATTATCCTATTTAAAAAGGAGATAAATAGTTGCCTCTAAGTTTTACTGGTTTAGATTGGCAAGGTATAGGGTTGGTGTTCCCGTTAAAGAACACGGATACAGAGGTCCAGTTTAGGGTTGATTTCTTTGGCTGTGGTCTGGTATTTACACCCAGCAATAAACCAGTGATGTACACATAAATGTTTGAAAAGGGCAACAAAATTAATAACCCTGTGTCAGGAGGGAAACTGATGTCCTCAGCACAGCAATTGAACATGCAGGTGTGGTACATTAAAATTGTGGGGGAACTGCTGATGCGTTCAACAGTGTGGGACCAAAACTTATAGAGAAACAAGATGTTACTAAATGAAACTTAATTCAGTAAACAAGTTAACAATGCATTAACAGTGTTGGCTTTCCAACGCCATTGACAAGATAATGCTATTGGTCCCATTTCATAACATATTTATTTTATAATCAAAATATTCACAATTTTTAATTCAGTTTGTTTACTTTGAGTCCAAAGTTCAAATTTTATACAATTCCAATTCACAAAAAAACCCCCAAAAAAACAGTCTAGTGAAAGAATCAATCAAATTGTATCAAATATTCACTTTGCTGCATCCTCAGTGAGCAAGAGGTGAGAGTGGAGAAAAAGAAAATCCAGTCAAACAGCTTAACAAACAAACAAAAAACCACCTGTGGCCACCAGCCTCAACAGATCAGGGGGGGCGTGATGACGAGAAAGGGAGACTGTATTAATGGCAATTAAATACAAGAGCATAGATGATAGATAATAAATAAAGCTACTCATAATTTAAACCTCATCACAAAGAATAGTTTTAAATCTTAATGGGAGAGACAGTGTCTGCATCCCGAATATAAATTGGAACCTGGTTCCACAAGAGTGGATCCGGACTAATGAAGCCTCTACCTCTCATTCTACTTTTGGAAGCTGAGACCCACAAGTAAACCTGCAGTTTGAGAGTGAAGTTCTCTATTGGGATGACCATTATTGTAGATGAACAACTTGACGCAATTTGTCATGACTTTAGGAAATCCGTTAAACAAGGAATTGCAACGTTCCGGTCTTGACGTAACAAATGCATTTACTAGTTTTTATGCAACTCTGAAGTAGGACTTTCCTTATTTTTTTTACAATTTTGTGAAAAATAAAGAGAGCAGTTCTAGAAGCGTGTTTTATGTTTAATTTCAAGGACAAGTCCTGGTCAAAACCAATTCCAAGAATACATAACAGACTAATGCCATGCAGAGTTACTGAATCACTAGACAGACTATTTCTAAAGTGGTCAGGTCCAAAGACAACAATCTCAGTCTTATTTGGTTTTAGTAACCGGATTGGTAGTCATCCCAGGTCTTTGTCATTAATACATGTTTATAGTGCATTTGGTTTACACGTGTCATCTGGCTTTGAGGATAGGTGTAGCTGAGTATAATCTGCATAGCAAAAACAGTTTATGCCAAGCTGCCTAATGTTATTAACTAATGGAAGCATGCATATCATGAGAAGTAGCCCAAGAACAGAAATCTGTGAAACACCATGACCTGCTCTGGTGTGTGAGGAAGACTCCCAATTCACATGAATAAAGTGGACTCCATTAAATATATAATGCAGTGCTGCAATCTAGTTCCAAGTATAGACACTAATCCACGGTCTGAGGCCATGAGGAGATCATTGGTAAGCTTCACCAGTGCTGCTTCTGTACTGCGGTGTAATCTCAGTCCAGATTAAAATGCTTCAAAACATTTCATTTCTTTGTCAATTGTCAGTTAGTTGCTTTGAAAGCCTTTTTTTTTTAAATAACTTTAGAAATAAGAGGGAGATCGGATATATGTCCGTGCTCCTTGATTAAGACCACCTTTTTTTTTAAGCAGAGGTTTAATACAGCAACCCTACAAGCCTAAGGCACATAGCCCGTGATATTGATAGATTGATTACATGCCAAAAGGAATTATTCACTCATGGGGACTCCTCCTTGACCTGTGTTTTGGAATGAAGCCTGAGACATATCAAAGGTATAGATGAAGCTATTGTTACTGCTACTGTCAGAGAACCAGTCATTTGAGTCAGTTTTTTCTCTTTGGGTCCTGTATGGTTTACTCCACCACAAACACAGATTTAAATAAGTGCTCGTTGCGTTTACTACATCTGCCTATTTTCTTAGCAATAAATAATGACATTCAGGAACATGTATGTCGCAAGTCTTTTGTCTTTAGATACCAGCACGCTATTGACTAAATAGACGGAGAAAGTAATTAGAGATTTACTACAAATGTGTTACATTTATCGAACTTTGTTCAACGGACCATATTGTACCTAAACAACTGAGCAGAAACTGCACACAAACACAATTCCTGTTTTCTTTTTTTAAATCTTTTGGTTTTCCTTCTCCATCTATCTTCCCTATCTCTCCCACTCACCATCTCAAGGGCAGCTAACAAACACAGGTAGACAAATGTATAGTGAGCTGCTACAAGGCAAGACAAGTTTATTTGCATTTCCCGATTCATGTACAAAAACAATTCAATGTGCTTTACATGAAAAGATTTAAAAAAATCACATTAAAAAGTAAAAGAGTTTAAAAGCAAAAATTAAAGACAGAGCTAAAAATAAATCAACAAATTGGATGCAAGAAATAAAGGTTGTAGTGCATTATGCAGCAGTAAATAAAAAGCCTTTCAACCTTGACTTAAAGCAAATGAGAGTTTCAGCAGCAGGGGTTGGGATGCCATGCCATCCATGGAATTTGAAGGCAAACATGACACGCTGCAAAGCTTTTCACACGACTGTCACTTTAGCTGAGGTGAGAGAGTCAAGAGGGAAGCTGTGAAGTAGTCGACGAGGGAAATACCTGAAACAAAGCTATCACTTAAATGGTAAAAGTGACATGTAACAACAACTTAGCTGAACTCCCGTCCATTAACACATATTGTTGTTATAGCGTGAAAACATTATTTTACCAGTATATCACTTGTCATCTGGGATCAGATGACAAAACTCAGACAATGTTACCCTCAATGGTTTTATACATGGAGAGTAATATTTTTCATGCTTTGGAGTAGAGAGATTAACTAAGATCCCTTTAATATATCTATTTATATTTTATTTATTTTTGACACCTTTCAAAAAGGTGTCATGCCTGACACCCTTTTGAAAGCATGACCTGATTATATATTGATAATTAATAATATTACATTATAAAATTAATAAGCTGTTGTCTGTGTAAGCTGGTACTGGTTTACAAGTCTAGCACATTAACATTTTCTCGCATGTGTTGTTATTTTCAAATTCATCAAAGATTAAATCTTCCACTGAAATTAAAAAGCAATAGGTGGCCTGTCAGTTCAAGCAGAAAATATATCTTAGTAAACATGGAAGGTAAGGTTAAAGCATCAAAGGAAGTTTGGAGAATCTTTGGAATTCTGACTGATTAACTCCCTTGAGAGGCAGCATTGATTGGTGAGATCACCTGTGTTTCTGTTCGGAATTCAATGTTAAAAAGCTCCATCTCTGAAGTACCGGTGTGTGTGTGCGCAGTCCACGTCAGCACATTTATACTAGTCAGTGGTCACATGTAATTATTACCTTACACAAGTAGATCTATTTACAGAGTCCTTTATTTGACCTCTATTTCGTTTTGTAGAGTGCACATATAGCCGTTTCTCTAAACTGGAGTTTGTTAAGGAAGTTCACTTTCTAATGTCATTAACAACTGCTAAAAACTCGTTTTCAACCAAATAACACCGGGCCATTAACTTTCATAGTTAATGATCCACAGACTTTGTTGGGTTCTCTTTCTACTTTCAGGGATGGAGAGAAATATTAGAAGGGCCATGTTAATTATTTGTTGATTAATCCAGCTGGTTTTTGTTCTTGAGGTTGCTGCTTAGGTCAGACAGGAGAGAACTAACGTGGTTTTCTGTAAACCTTGTATCCGTACACCAACGGACATGTTGGATAACATGCTTGAACTGGACTGCAATGAATAACATGGCTTTTACTTAGAAATACTTGAAAAGCTTGAAATCAAAATTGACTTGGTCCACGCTGTGTTCAGATTTCAATTGAACTGTACCGGATAACTTGGAAGCTGACGGAGACCCTGCAATTTGACGGAATCTTGTTCCACTTTTTACTACAAACTAAGGTTCAGATGACAATGTTTTTTTCTTCAAGCTATTGCTACTGAAAGCGTAATTGCACCAGAGTTTGTTTAGATCAAACTAAAACTGTCATGCAAAGTGATTTTAAAGAAGATGGGTCTGAAGCCCTTCATACTTTTTCTCTAATTTTAATTGAGCTGCACCCTGTCAGTCTGGTACAAAACCCACACACTAAAGTGGGGTTGAAGGACTGGTAAAGCACATGTGTGGCATACTTAATGCCACATTTCTGCACTAGATTCTTCCACTTCCATGCTTTTCTTTGAGTTCTTTAATGACTGAAACATTCATTAGGTGACTCATTTGCTGTGCATACAGGAAAGATCTCAACTTAGGTCCAAACTCATTTATTTCGGCTCAGTTTAGCCTTATTAAATCTTGGCCAAGGATTTTATCTAAATCTAATTATCTACCCATTCCAATAATGATATAAAAATGGTATAGCACTAGTAAGTAAAGCTATATGTAAAAATGTGTCTGTTTTCTCAAGTGTAGAGTAAAGTAGAGTGAGACTTGCCTAATTCATCAAGACTGATTGGAGAGTAGTTGTAAAGAGTTATTTGTGACGCGCTATGTGTGGATGACATTGACGTTTTAATGACTCCATAGAGAATATTTTAAAACACATTAGCCTTGGTCCTCTGAGATTCTGATTTGAAAGTGGAGGTTTTGAATGGCTAAGACTCAGTGCAGCCTCCGACACACATCGCTTGACAAGTTTATTTGAAGCCTCTGTGGTTCACTGCGGGTGAGAGATTGGAAATATCGAAACCAACACACACACAAAGAAAAGCAATATCCCGAATAGGATCTCGTTCACCTTTTTTGGTCACCCTTTTAGACAAGTTTTATTTGTACCAGCATGAAACCTCTCTAGTCTCTAACGGCAGAGTTCCAAGCGTTTCAGTGTAATGTATCACACTGCTTCTCAATGTGCTCTCCTTAGATAATTCACTTCTGTACGTGGATCTTGAGTACAGTATGTAAATTAATACCACTTGGGAGTCAGCAGTCTCACTGCATCATATTACATGTCTAATGAAGGGGTGTGGAAGACAATAGTAAACAGAATTTGGCAGTTAAATGTTGTGAATACTCAAAATGGGTTATTGATATCACAAACGTTTCTTATGAATGGCTTACACTTCTATCGATCTTCATGCACTCCAGAGATTTAAAATTACTGCATGTTAAGAAGAGCAAGTCAAAAAATAATAGAATCCCCATCTCTTTTTATTATGTGTTGATCTCTTTAGTGAGAAATTATGTATTGTTAAATCTTTGAGCTGAAAAAAACTCGTTGAAAAGACTTGTGCAGCAGTTTCAGGCTGTCTTTGCCCGTTCCTGGCAAAAATGTCCTTGGTGTGTTCACTTCTGAAGACAGTATTTACTAAATACTATATATATATATATATATATATATATATATATATATATATATATATATATATGTATGTTTGTGTGTGTGTGTGTGTGTGTGTGTGTGTATATGCGTATGCACATAAGTGCATGCTTGCACATTTATATATATATGTATATATATACATATATATATATATATATATGGATGTATGTTCATGTTCATGCATGTATGCATGTAACACAGACATTCAAAATACTTACAAACCTTATAGACCTGCATGCATCACACACACGCTCTTTTCTGTTTGACCACTAAGACACACAACACAAACATTACAGCAATCACCGCACTACACACACTGCACCTATCACATGTTGTCTTTCTATTAGTCTTTTCCTGTCGTGTTTCACTTTGCTAATTTGCTAATTTAGTCCACTCTGTCAGAATCAGGAGTTAAAATGTTAATAAAATATGTTAGATCAGACTGTCGAAGAAGACTGGTGAAGGACATGCACAGTCTCACACAATATTCATGCACCTTAAGGAAAGCAGCATCTGCTGCAAGATTAAAATGCATATAGAAGTCATAGATAAAAAGTTTCACAGAATCATGGCACCAACCATTAATATATATGCAGACAAGTGGAAAAAAAAGGAAGTGTAGTTTGTGCAAATTCACCAAAGAAGTGCCTGGGTACGAATAGCCAAGCTCTTAAAAGGTGGCTGATTGACTAGATAGAGATAGAGTGGGTGAGTGGGTGACTGATGAATTGTAAAAAAGAAAAACGACAGATGCAGGGACATTTTAGAGGAGAGAATATAGATGGGTGCATGGATGTTTAATTTACTTTAGATGGAAAACAGCAATGCTGAGAAAGACACCTACGATGGTGTCTGTAGGTTGAGACAGGTCATTTGAATAAAAAAAAAGTGTGCATGTTTGTGTGTGTATGTAAGTCAAATCACTACAAGCAATTTAAAAACCTATGATAGTAAGTTTCCCGAAAAAATGGAAATTTTCATGTTTCAAGCTTTTAAGCTTTTCCTTACTTTCAAAAGATTTTAAATGGACTTAACTGTCATCCGCCGGGGCTGTGTAGCTGCTTCCACGTTTTGTTTTTTCTTTTTTCCAAAACAACTTTTTGCTCAGCAAAATTTGCATATGCAGTTTGGTCTGACAGAGTGCTGAAGTCAGCATATAGAGAAATAGATGATTTGAGACTGAACGTTTTAAAGCTATAATCAAAGACCATCTTGGTGCTTGATCAATATGAACAGGGATCAATATGTAATATTAGACCTTTAACATAACAAAAATATCAAAATGTGGAGAAAAATACAAAAAAAAAAAAAAAAGGATTCCAAAGAGAGAGAACAGCGTTGATGGATGCTGGAGGTCAGTGATCAGTTTTAGGAGGAAACTATAGGTTGAAAAATGATCCCTGCAGTCGATTTTTTTCCAATCACCTTTAACTTCAGCGTTGCAAACGTTTTGGACCAAAGCAGAATAAGCTTTGCAGCATAAGGGTTTTTAACCTTAATTCTGAGAACATGTACTGTGGCAACATCTGAATAAATATACTATTTTAAGCCTCTGACAAGACAAAAAAAAAGTAATTTCACTTAATGACAGCCTGGATACACACTACCTGTTTCAAACCGTTTTAAATTCTCTACATGACAAAAAAGATCAAAGGAAAATATGTTTCTCAATAATGCGCACAAAGAAGGAAGCAGTGTCACTTTCAACGGCTCTTAAACAAATGCAAAACTAGGACAAAGAAGAACTCCATTTGTTCATAAAGAATGAGAGAATATAGCTGAGTGTTATTTTAACTGTCCTAAAGGAAGGCAGCCATTTCATCCATGATATGCAAATACCTTTATGATAAATAGTAACTAAACGTTACCTAAAATCAAATCTTCCTCGCAGAGGCTGTTTGTGAGATAAATTATAGTAGAGCTAGTAACTTCAGAAATGACAAAATAAATAAATACAAATGATTGTTCAGCCGTCAGTGACATTGCATCCACCCGTCAATCAAAGTTTCATACCCGTTTAATCCTGTACAGGGTCACGGGGGTCTGCCGAATCCTATCCCAGCTGAGAGACATTACGTTAAGTGAATATTATTGAATTTGAATATGATGAGGGGTTTTTTCAGGTCCACCCACAAATGAAAAATGACATGCAAGTAATCTGGTAGAATTGTGGTCCTTTGGGAAATAAAAATCAGTGAGCTTAACCTTCATGTTTGGCTTCATCCTAAAGGAAGACTAGAAAAACGAAGAGAGATCGAGCCCAGTGGACCAACGACAGATAACATGGCTGCAAAGCTGAGATATGTTTGGTGTGTAGTAGTAGTGCTGTAACGTGATGTGATACTGGACTGAAGTTAACGATAAAGAGCACAAAATAATGTCTCTCTTGGTAGCAACACAGTGACTGAAAAAAATAATATCCACTCTTTTGCTAACCTGGAATCTAAATCACTTTGCAAGTAAGTAAGTAACGTTTATCAAAAACTAGTCCATGCATTCATTTTCAGTAGACTTGATCATTGTAACAGCATCTTCACAGGTCGACCTAAAACATCACTTAGACAACTGATTCAGAACTCTGTTCCTCCAGTCCTCACTAAGACCAAAAAAGTGGACCACATCAGTCCAGGTCTGAGGTCTTTACACTGGTTGCCTGTCCGAGGACGGACTTTTAAGTTCTGATGCTGGTCTATAAAGCTCTGAAGGGATCTCCTGACTCAGTATGAGCCTTCAGACCCCTCAGGTCATCTGGATTTGGTTTTCTATCAGTTCCCAGAGTCAGAACCAGACATGGAGAAGCTTCCTTCAGCTTCTATGCTCCACGTGTCTGGAACAAACTCCCAGAAAGACTCAGATCAGATGAAACACTCAGTTTATTTAAATCCAGGTTGAAGACTCACCTGTTCTCAGCTGCATTTGAAAAAAGCTCCAAATGTGGCATTACACGGTATCTCAGAAGGCATGGGAATCATATCACATGCTAACAATAAATATTTAAAATATATCTATTAAAGCTTTGAACATTATTTTTAATTTGTAAAAAAAAAAAAAAAAAAATATATATATATATATATATATATATATATATATATATATAAATAAATAAACAAATATTAAATGGTATATTCACATTTTTCTCATAATTCTCTCCTTTTAATAAGCTTGAGACAAGTATTCGCAAAGCCAAAATGAATCAACTTGTTCACTGAGTTGTCAGATTCTATCATTAATTTTGTAAGTAATTCTGCAACAATGGATTTCCACGGTTTAAATTCAAACTGCATGTTGACTGTTAGAGTTGTATACAAAAATATGTAATAGAAAATGTCACGGTGTATCCCATGTCTTGTGTTCACTAGGTGGCACACAATTTGCATACTCAGGATTGTATGTACAGTTCCATCTTATCTTTTCATCTGGCCTGCTTATGGAACCGAAATGATCATCAATACTACTATGGGAAGTAAATGAGATATGCAAGTAATTCAGATTCCTGTGTCGTATGTGACGAGGACTGGTAATATGGGCTAGTAACATGTAGTTAATTCAAGTTCAAATGTAACTTTTCTAATCTTTTAGGTAAGCCAGTAGGAGACAGACTTCCAAGTCTTGTATATAGTAAGTATCGGATGTACTATGTACAAGGCTTTACATACAAGGTTCAATTTTGAGATATTCTATGATTATATTGAATTTGAATATTTTAATGTTAGGATGTTTTAAGGGATCTGATAGGTACTCATGGGATGTTTTGATTGTGTGAATGGGATTTAAGTTTGGTTAATATGGAAGCATCCAGAATAAATTCTGGAGTAAGAGTTACAAATGTTTAAGTTTCCTCAGGTTTTTTTTTTTTAATTTTTTTAAATTTTGTAATTTAGTTAGGTTTTTTTGTTGTTGTTTTGTTAACCAACTTTCACAATCCACAACTGCACAACTTGACAATAGTGGCCAAAATAAAATCCAGCTCTAGGTGAAGATTTGTGTCAAGCCTCCTCCTTACATCACTTGGCTAAATCCTACAGAAAGTGCACTTAAACACATTCATAAACTTACATTTTTAATACCAAAAAATAAATAAAATCATCTGGTGCTGATGTAAATCCTCACTCATTTTGGGAATCTGGTCTTTACCAATTATAAAACTTGGCAAATCTAACTTAATAGGAACAACGCCACAACATATTAGACCACGTTAATATTGATCTAACAAAAGCTAAGCTGAAATGCAGAAGAGCAGAGTCAAGAGGCTCGATAGCACTCAGCTGGCGCTAATCAAATACGCTTGATTAACTGATCATCTGCAGATGTGGTAATCCCTATACAGGGAGAAGTTTTAACTTTTTTTCTCATCTGGAGTATTCAGCTCTATGTTAACACAGAACCAGAGCGAAACACAACTCATTTTCTTTGACAAGATACTTTTATTGCCTGTTGATCTGGGAAAGGTTTTAAGGTGACTCCAAACAAAATAAATAAATTGAGTCCATGATTTTACAGATAGAGAAATTATTCACAAGTTAAACACATCGAAGATAGTTGCTAGTCTTCTCAGAGGTACGACAGCTTGCAAGTTAACGCCAAGGTCTCAGACAGTGCAATGTTCAGAGAAATTTCAAAACACCCAAAAGCGACCAAAAGCCTCTGCATGTTAAATGCTAAAGTTCATTACAGTATAGTTAGAAACAAGTTTAAAAAGCATGGTCTGATTTATCAATAGAAAGTAGGTTTGGAAAATTAATTTTTTAGATCTCAGACTAGCTATCAAAGGCAGTAATAAAGAGATGATGAATCAGGCTTGTTTTGCAGCCACAGGCCCTGCTGCAGTCAAAGGCGAATATGAATCACACTGTATATGAACCTATTCAAGAGTTAAATGTCAGGTCATCTGTCCCAACAGCTCAAGCTTTGCAAAAAAATGGGTCATGCAATAAGATAATTATCTCAAGCACACCAGCATATCTACAGCAAGATAGCTGAGAAGCGAGAAAAAATATTATAGTGGTACAGTCAAATGGTAAAAATGTTGCAATCAAAGTTCAAACTTCATCTCATTAAATGCTGTGGTAGAGTCTTGAAAATGATGCATATACAAATGCCTACAGACTTTAATAAACTGTAGCAAGACTGAAAAAGAGAGTGCACTGGGGTCTCTCCAAAATGATGCGAGATACTGATATAATGTCACCCAAAAGTATATGTTTCGTGCTAAAGATGTTTGTTGATCTGAAGTTGTATTTACCTAATTAGAACAAGATACATTTTTATTACTGTATTTTATTAAATGAAAACTGTTATTCAATTAAACACGTGGCTTTTTATAATTGCTAAGGGTGTATTTAACAGAAAGCCCAGACCCTACTATAGGCTGGGCAAAAAAGGACATAAAAAACTAAAAATAAATAAATGCATATCTGTCATCGGAATGTAAATGACATATGTTGTGCTTCTACTACTTTTATCTGAATATATTTTGAATTTATTGAAACAAGGAATCAACTGCATTATACTTTCCAAAATAGACAAATATCATCAAAAAAATAGACGTAACATGCCTTTGCTGTTCAGGTATTAATAGGAGTAGCTATCAGACGTTTTCAGCTTGAGCCAGAAGGTTGCAGTGCTATGTAAGATATCCTACCTTGTTCCAGTAGCAAAAAAGATCTCATCCATCTTCTGACTAATTCCATCTAATGACTATAAATCTGTAGCCTTAACATCTCACATCATGAAAGTCCTGGAGAGACTTTTATTGGCTCAGCTAATTAAGCAAACAAGCACATTCCAGCATCCATCCAGCCATCCATTTTGCTTCGCTCTGAGGTCAGGTCGCAGGGGGAGTAGCCTAAAGAAGGGTAGCTCATACTTCCCTTTATCCAGCCACTACGTCCAGCTTATCTGGAGGAATTCCAAAGGTGTTCCCAGGCCAGCCGAGAGACATAGTTTTCTACAGAGTGTCCTGGGTCTCTGGGGTCTACTCCCACCGGGAGATGTCCAGAAAACCTCACCAGGGAGGGGTCCATGTAGCATCCTCACCAGATGCCCAAACCACAATGTCTGGCTCCTCTCAGTGCGGAAGTTCCAGGACCCACTGTAGTTTGCTTATCGTCGTGGGGTTGGAGTTGAAGATGCCATCATACACCTACTTTCATTGAACCCAGAATCATCTGGACACAATTTTGAATTTTCAGAATGTGAACAAGGCAAAGGAGATGCTGGTGGAATTTACAAAGATTTAGATAAAAGATACAGGTCTGTAGTTCATTAGATATGTTGGATCCAAATGAGTTTTGTTCAGCATTGGATGCAGAATTGCATAATTAAAGCTGTTCTGAAAAGATCCAGGGACTACAGACGAATGAAAAATCTTCAATATAATAGGACTAAGTGTGGGGAACGCTTCTTTGAGCAGACAAGTGGGAATAAGGTCCAGAGTGCAGGGGGAGGATATCATTTGGGAGACTACACACTCTAATTCTAAAAGGAATATTTGTTGAAATTGTGTAAAAGTGGCAGAATTAACATGGTGAAGAAAAAGTCTACAAGTATAATGCTGGTTTTGCCTTCTGATATTCTCCAATCTGTTTATAAAATTAATCAGGAATTTGTCAGAGAATGAAGGATCAGATTCTTAAAAGGATGATGAGTAACCATCTATAACATTAATAATAACATTAAACAGTACTGTGGGATTATGATCGTTACTGGTGTGTTTCTTCAGGTTTGCTGGACTTCCATTGATGCTCAGATTTTCTACAGCCTTCTAAGGGTGTGAATGTGATTGTTGATCCGTGGTGCGTTATTGGATATTTGATTTCTGATTTTAAAGTGAAGTGGTTTGGTCAAGGATGAAGAGAGAATGGTCATTACACAATAGCAATAGTGCCTCTGATCCAAGGTTCATAGTGGTTTAGGGAGGTACAATTGAAGGTATTACAGAATTTAACCACAGGAACAACATTTGAAATTGAGAATATCTCTTGGTTCATACAGGAGAGAAGGATTGATGAAGGTGACAGCTTAATGGTCAGAGACAGACACAACTAGAAGCTTCAGAGAGGTTAAAGGGACCCTAGATGAGAGCACTAAGTTTAACACGTCACCTTCAGAGTGTGTGACCTCTTTCACACATTTTGTAAGATTAAAGGAGTCTAAAAGGTCCAAGATCTCAGGAACATGGGAATGGAAGAGGCAGGATACACGGATAATAATTTCACCAAAAAGAAACACCTTGTCGTATTTGGGTATTACAATGCATACGACTTCAGAGGCTACATCCACCAGACCTCACAAACTCACAGTTCAGACAATAGTTTTCTCGACTTCATCATAAGTTCAGAACAACCAGAGTGACCAGAGGTCTTCTGCCTTTGCTGGCTGTCCTGTAACACAAGGTGTTGAGAGTCCAAGTGTGATCCATGAGTAAACAATAAAAATAATTCACATAACTTGTCACAACACTTGTAAAGAAAATTCACAGCAGAAATTCTCTCACACTAAGTTAAAATATGCACTCAGATGACGCTTGTGTCAAATTTTACTAGTGTTTTCCCTTGACGTTATCAAAAGACCTTTTTTTTTTTTTAACCCCATCTTCCCCTTATAGGATGAACACTCTGTTGCTATGGAAACACATTGCTTCTCCAGTGGCTTTAGCATCTGGACAAGTTCTCATTCAGGGAGCCTCTCCTTCAAACTGTTCATTATAGACTGATCAAACTGGAAAGAAATGTGGCAAATATATGTGTAAATATATGTGTAATATATACTGTAAATGAAAAAATATCTTTAGTCTAATCCCTAAAAGTTTACATTTTTATGAACCTAATGGCTGATGTACAGTGCAGTGCAGTTGCTGTGATGCTGAAACTAAACAGCCTGCTGCATGTTGGTGTACGTTTCTGACAGTTGTTTTAGACAAGAAAAGTAACACTAATACGTCCAACAACTAATGGAGGGTGGGCAGAGGCATTGGTCCTCTGACTCTCAGGCTTGAGAATCAAGCTTGAGACCCAACCCACATAAAATTTTCCAATCCCATGCTTTAGTCTTACCGGGAAGTGCTGGTAAATGGGATAGGTGGGCATGCCACCATTTATAACCATGCATCTTTTACTAGGTTTTGGACATATGGACAAATTTACTTAGTTGTTTCATGGTGAGACTAGGATCACCTGAATAATACTGCTGTCTCCTTTGTCAATAGCTGCTGCTGTTTTCTTTTGATACAAGCAAATCAGTGTTTGTTTGAGGGGGGTAATATTATTACAGTTGAACTTATTAACAATTTATCTTGTTGTTTCTGTCAGATTCGTGTAGAATTAAGAGGTGTGAAAGCACTATATGCTCAAAAACATTGCCACAATTTTTAAACATATCAAACTATAAACCAGATACATATTTTTAAAAACAGGAGTCATAATGATAGTCTTAAAGAAAAAGAAAACATGATTGCTTTCCATCTTTTACCTTTATTGATTGATTATACCAAGTATCTCCCAGCAGCTGTCTCTTTATTGCTCTGAGAATATTCATTATACCAGCATGCATATTGAAAACCACCCCCCATCTTTGGGCTCTTGGATTATTGATAGGCTGTGTACATTCTCCTTTCTCTTTCTAGTCTGACAGCTTCATAACAGTCCTACCTGAGCTGTCTGATGGGTATAAAAGATATAGAGAAAAGTGATTCAACTATCTTATATATGATGAGCCATAAAAGACCCCTGTACAGGCAGCCTATTTTCATCTATAAAACTTTTCATGGCTCTGTTTTCAATATGTTTAAATAGTGCATTTGTAAAGTAACTAACCCAAAACAACATTTAATTCAAATTTAATTTCTTCTTTTGCTTGTGTGGTATATCCCGCTGATTAAGACTTTTTTTCCCGTTGATTTTTTCTTTTAGTTTACATGATCGTTCAATAAAAAATAGTGTGAATGCATTTGGAGTATTATCCAGCTGTGAGCACAGGCAGTATTTCTACATTAGAGATTTGCACATACTTTCAGTAACACATTGACTTGGAAAATTTCATGCTGGCAGGATTTGATTTTTAAACCTCTGACTGCTCCATATATGATTCACATTCAGGTCTGCAGGGCATACAAGTTGAAGCTGTGTGCGTATGTGTGATGCATGCACGCAGGTGTGTGTTGTTTTTCTGTTTATTTGAACGTAAAGATCAT
The DNA here is from genome assembly GCA_014839995.1 of Xenentodon cancila. Taxonomy (NCBI): domain Eukaryota; kingdom Metazoa; phylum Chordata; class Actinopteri; order Beloniformes; family Belonidae; genus Xenentodon; species Xenentodon cancila. Next base: position 18,223,531 of record CM026198.1, on the reverse strand, counting down.
CTGTCTTGGGGCTAATTTCTCATTCTGTAGAACACAAGCAGTAAATCATTGTCATCATTATTTTGTTGCTTAGTGGTTTATATGGCTCAGATATGAGGCACAAGCTGGGTGAGAAAACTTCAGATCATATGTCCATTCCACCAATAGTCATCCGCGCCCATTCCAAAACAAACAGAGCGCATATACAAATACAATGTAGGACGTACTGACTACATAGATCTGAGAGAATGTAATATTTTTTACTTCAAGCAAAGGGAGAAAAGTGGAGTAAAGTAGTAATGGATGCATTAATGTTCAGTCATGAGATTTGGCTCTTGGATGATCCTTTTCTAAGTGGAAATTACATTTTTGAATTTTAAGAGATAATTGGTGCGTAACTCATTATAACAGAATTATAGTAATGATTTTAAATAAATAGACATACACACACATGCATGTATTTATATATATATATATATATATATATATATATATATATATATATATATATATATATATATTTACATACAGATTAGCAGAATGAATCAAGAAGTGTTCCAAAGCTCGCAGATGCACAGAGCAGTAGGCAGCAATTTACTGTAGCTTGGAACAGGGAGATGGAATTGCTCATATTCAACGTTTTAAAATAGGTCCCTTATTTGATTTAGTTGTGAAAAAAGTTTGTGCCTCAGGGAATCTGTAGTGAAGTGCAAACGTATCAGAGGTAAACACACTTACGATGGTGTTGATGCATAAATTGAGCATATCTTTTTTTTTTTTATGGATTTTCTAACAAAGGGATTGATGGCCCCTGTTACTGATAATAGATCAAACTTTTGTACAGGCAGTATAATGAACTGGCCTGCTGACTCTGAACATAAATAGAAAGACGCTGCAGTGATAAAGAGATAAAATTCATGGACAATACATATGGTCTTTCAGGTGAACATGATAACCATTTCTCTTCTCCCACCTCACAACAAATGTTGTTCACATAGTGACAGTAAAATTTATAGATTCATGGCTCTTGGAAAAAAAAAAAGAGTAGTTTTATGGCTGAAGCCCTATTTAGTTGGGAGTAGTATGACAAAAGCAAAAAGCCACTTTCATGACTGTAACTGTAGGGATCTGTTTTCATAATTATAATTTACCTAAATTTTACACGCTTTACTAATCTTGTGGAAATGGGGCTTATAGGATGTAACAGAGAGAAAGATAAATGACACAATAAAATGTATTTGCATTGAATAATAAGTACAGAAATATTAGATTTGAAAAAAAAAAAAAACTTAGAATATATAACTTAGTATTAAATAATGAGCCCAACACTGAATACAGCTACACTACGTCATTAGTCTGTATAAAACCCTCCTTTTGAGAACATCTTGTGGAACAGGAAATTCAATGCATATGTTGGAAATTATATCTAAAATGTCACTGGAAATGAAAAAGAAAAAAAAAGAGCAAATTGTGATAAATTCAATTCAATTTTGTTTATATAGTGTCTACAAGTTGTCTCTAGGTGCTTTCGAGAGGCTCAGAACATGACCCCTGAGCAAGTATTACATAAACAACAGCGGGTAAAATCTCCCCTAGTAGTAGAAAATCTTAAGCCAAAAAGTGGAAAGGAAAAACGCCCCTTTAAGAGGGAAGAAACCTGGAGCAGGACCTGGATCATAAAGAGGGCCCTTCGAGTTGAAGGCCAGCCGGGTGGAGCAGGAAAAGGGAGATCAGAAAGAGAGAATGATTAACAGAGAGAGAGAAGAGACACAAACACACCATCAAAGGTACAAATGACAAGATAAATAAGTATAACTATCCGTCAGCGGCAGAACTAAGACTGGACTATAGAGACGACTATAAACAGGTGTAGACAGCACTGAGGTGGTCAGAGGGTGGGACTGCAGGTCAGAATGTCAGCAGGTCTCCAACAGAGACATCTATACAGACAGGTGGAGGTAAACACTGGGATGGTCAGAAGGTGGGACTGCAGGGCAACATGCAGTTCCTGAGGTTCTGGCCTGCAAACATATACAGAAGAGAAAAAGAGGAGACAGACCAGCACAACAAACTACAAGAACAATGGAGCACAATTATGCTTATGAGATACTTCTTATTAATAACTGAGGATTGAGCTGAAGAAGGGAAAGAGAAACAGAGGGGCACCAGTGAGTGGATCATGTTGGGGTCCTCCTGCAGCAGGTCTACAGCAGCAGATCTAGGATGAAGCTGTGTTGAAGACCAGCTGCTCTAGTCTGGTCCTGCAGCTGCAGCTGTGACTACTGGTCCTAACACACTAAAGTTTTCACCAACTATATGCTTTATTAAACAGAAAGGTTTTAAGTTTGTTTTTAAAGGTGGAGGTGGTGTCAGCCTCCTTAAACCAAATTGGAAGTCGGTTCCATAGTGTTGGTGCCTGATAACAGAAATCTCATCCTCCAAATCTACATTTGGATCCTCTAGGAACTACGAGTAAACCTGCACTCTGAGAACAGAGAGCTAGGCCATTTTGGACTTTATATGCAAGTAATAAAATTTTGATTTGGATTCTGAATTTTACAGGGAGCCAAAGGAGGGAAGCAAACACAGGAGTGACGTGCTGTTTCTTGACTCCTGTCAGCATTCACGCTGCAGCCTTTTGGATCAGCTGGAGGATATTCAGAGAATTACTTGGACATCCTGCTAATAATACATTACAGCAATCTAGCCTAGAAGATACAAACATGTTAATTAATTTATGAGCATCACTCTGGGAGATGATTCTCCTAATCGTTGCGATATTACGAAGGTGGGAAAACACAGTTTTACAAACATGATTAATATGCTGTTTAAATGACAAATCCTGACTGAAAAATAACACCAAGGTTTTACACAGTTGTACTGGAGGCCATCGCAACACCATCTAATCCCTTCCTAAGGTGTTTGGGACCAAAACAATAATCTCTGTTTTATCTGAGTTTAGGAGCAAAAGATTAGTGGATATCCAGTCCTTGATATTATTAAGACATGCCTGAAGGTTGGCTAATGGTTCTGTTTCATCTGGCTTCATAGACAAATACAGCTGCGTATCATCAGCATAGCAATGAAAATCAATGCTGTGGTTCTGGATAATACTTCCAAAGGGCTGCATGTATAAGCTGAACAGGATTGGCCCTAGCACTGAACCCTGTGGGACACCATAGCAGATCCTCGTCTGTTCAGAAGAAACCTTATGAACATGAACAAACTGGAATCTATCAGACAGATATGATTAAAACCAACCTAGAGCTGTCCCTTTAATCCCAACAACATACACTTGCCTGTGCAGTGATAGCCTTTATCAAGCCTCTAGCCTTGATAAACAAGCCAACCCATATTATGTAGATACTATATATGCCTGCCTACTCGACCCGTAGCAGTGATATTTTCAGTAATCATATGTATGGTGGAAAAAACATCCCCCAGTGCTCTGACATTTGAATGGTTTCTACAGAGAAAGACCTCCTCAGGCAACCCAGGCTGTAGTCCTTGAGCGAATATGTCCCAGAATGCAAACTCACTCATACTGCACATCTATTCATGCATGCATTTTGTTAGTCTCTTGACACAAAAATGATTTTGAAAAGAAATGGTTTATACATATCTTTTTCCTGCTCAGTGTCTTTTCTGAATGGATGTTTTTTTTTTTCCCCCTTAAGACACAATATGAACCTAATATTGTCAGGCTAACCATGAAAAGGGCATATCTAATATAGATTAAAAAGGATTGCTCTGCAATTATCTGCTCTCTGTGTTCATTTCTGAGATGCCTGCAGTTTAAGAAGAAAGATGACAATGCTTTTAGGTTCATGCTTGCTTAGATCGTTATGTGGCAGTAGCATGAAAAGTGTTCATAATTGCAACCATTTGTGCGTCCAGTTTCATTTCCTGAGGAAAGTTGTTATTTTTTTAAATACTTTAGTATCTGTGATTAGATTTGCATAAATACTTGATAATATAATATTGCCTATAGCCTTGTAATTTTTTTCTTAGCATTATAGAGTTGGATTTTATGGTAGTGTTTATATAAATGCCTGTCAGTTATGAGAATAAATATCACTGCAGTCATTCCACTATCATTCAGTCCAGGCAGGAAAAATCCAAAAAAGTATCTAAGCCCAACTTCAGATAATCAACAACACATTACTACACTGCCAATAATTTAAAAGGAAACCAGAAATTAGAAGCATTAAAATGAATTACACTCCATGATGAAAGAGCTTGTAGAACCATACATAAATCTGATTTTGATTTCTGTATAACATAATCAGTTTCCCACATATTTGTAGAGTAATTTTCACTGAATATTGTTTTCAGTGATTTTACTTCATTTACATTTTTGAGTGTCTTTTTCAGCAAAGAGGTTTTTTGACAGAAGAGAAGCAACTTCCTCCTGGCAAACCTTTTAGGCAAGACATGATTTATTTTTATAATTTGAACTGGATTGTCATAATGACAGCCATTATGTTATTACTTAACATATTAACTATGGGGCAATTGTCTAACCATAGAGTTAACTTGTTGGGAGGTCCTGTCCTGAAGATTGGCAGTAGTCTTGATTTTTTCCACTTGTGAATAATGTTTTTTACATTGATCATTACATGATCAACTCTATATTGTTTGGAAATGGTCTTCTCCCTCATAAAACTGATGATCAACAAAATCTTCTTCTCTAAGGCCACTGCTGATGACATCAGTGACAATGTTACATTATAATATATATTATCTTATAATATTATCTTGATTCCTTGTTGACCGATGGGTTGTTTTTTTTAGAGAGTAGCACAGATCTACCAATACAAATTACCAAGTCATGTACATGCCGCATATTCCAGGAAATACCTTAGATACAGCAACTGATAAAATTATTTAAAGAACAAATTCAAATCATATTTATTGGTCTCTGACATTTGGAGAAAAATTTATTTTACTCTGTTACGGTACAAAGAAACAATGGAAAACGTATAGCAGAAGCAAGGAAGGCCTAGTAAAGAAAGCTGGAAGTAAGTTTATCATCTCTGTCAAGAAAATAAAAAGATGGTGTAATTGAGAAGTCAGAGATAAATTAAAAAAGGTGATGATGTCAAGTGTGCAAGAAAAAGGTAAAAGAAAAAGGTAAAAAGCTGCCAGGAAAAGTACTCATCAGGGCCGTTTTCAGTTTCTCAGGTCCGTTTGTTAGCTGTCATTTCCTTTTGTCACTCAATTCTTGTCTAAATTATTTCCTTGACACACATTCTGCCACTTGTATCTATTGGCTTGGATGTGTCCTTTTTCCTTTTTTTGTGGCAACACACTTGCCATTGTTAACGCTTGACACCTCTCAGTCCACAGGAGTATACATGTGGATCTGTGAATGGAGAGGAGAGAAAAATGTGGATTTCTCATAGCAACTTGTTCAGACCTGATGGAATGATATTCATTCACCTGAAACAGAACGTACCATTTATCCTCTTGGAATTCTAAGGTTTTACAGTACATATCAGGGAATGATTAAATGATTGGGTAATTGCCAGGTATTAACATAGGTAAGTTAAACCTCAGATGAAAAACAAAGAAGAATGTATCATTACACCATTTAACAATTTCAACAAGGACAGATATCTGCATTGATCTTGGTTCATACTGGCTGTGTCGCATGTGTGGGGCAATGATTTTTATTTCAACTCCAATTTGAACCAACTAGAGCATCCACACCAACTGTCTGACATATTTATTTCCACCACAGTTTGATCCATGCCATGTTTATCCAGAGTTTCAGCATGTTACTCTTGTTCCACACAGCAGTTAACTACCAGGGACGCCGTTCTCAGCAACAACTAAAACATTTGTCGATTGCCATATTGGCCTCAAATCAGCGAAAAGACATCTGTAGCCACAGTTTGAATGTGCATGTCATAAATTTTAAGAATAAACAATTTTTACCTGATGGGTCTCCCTTTACAAGTGGGAAATTTTCAGGTCTTTCACTTTTCAAATGAACCACGATTTTGTCAAAAACCTGTGTATTTATAGCCAATAACAGTGGCAGAGGTTTTGTAAAATGACAGTGCAGTGTCTGCGTTATAGCTTATGATCATGGACATAAACAGATCTGAGAAAACTTTTGTTTCATGCTACTTGTCTCCAATGTGAAATGCAAAATAAAGTGACTGCTTGTTGTTGTTGTTATTATTAGAGCAAAACATGGGAAATACGTTGATTAGATATTATTTTTTTTAATGGTTGTACTATTATTATTTTTGTCTTGGACATACTTATTGAAACAAAAAAAAATCTAGTTTTTCTTAATAATTTTGATAATAAACAGAAGTTTCACAGATGCAGAACTATTCCTTTTCTGAAAAGGCTCTGCATAATATGAAGGGATCATACAACCTCATCTGTCTACTAAAAAAAACACAGCTCTTTCTTTAAGTTTAATGTGGCAGATAAAGGAAGTTGAAAGATGTTTTGAGAAAAGAAAACCCTAAAAGTAGAAGTGTATGTTCTAAAATCAGCAATAAAAGTAAAAGGGTTGCATATTAAGTAGCAGGAATGTGTACAGGAAAAAAGAACAAACTATATTTCTTACTGTCAAGGCATTTGTGATGGCCATGGGCTTTTGGTGCAAGTTTTACGTGATCGGTATAATGAAAAAAATTCAGAGAATGCTAAATATGTAAGATACAACTGTATATCTAGGGGAAACAGGGTAGATGTCTTTTTCTGAATGTCCTTTTTAATTACAGACTGTTTTTACAACTATTTGTGAAAGAATGGGTCACTCTCAGGAGCTCAGTGAATTCCAGCGTGGAACTGTGACAGGATGCCACCTGTGCAATTCAGTCCTGGAATTTCCTCGCTCCTAAATATTCCACCGTCAACTGTCAGCTGTATTATAGGAACATGGAAGTGTTTGGGAACGACAGCAACTCATCCACAAAGCGGTACACCATAAACACACTCCTAAACCCTGTGGAAAGCATTCACAGAAGAGTTGAGGCTGTTAAAGCTGCAAAGGGTGGACTGACGTCACGTTGAACTCTATAATGTTAATCAGTGCAAGATCACAATATCAGTTGCGGGCTGAGCCAAAGTGGCCCTAATGGATGACAACTAAGGGAAACTCCACTGCTGAAAACAAATCATTATATACACTAGACTGGAATTTGTCAAAATGCATATTGACAAGCCACAAAGTTTCTGGGGGAAATGTATTTTTAACAGATGAGACGACACTGGATTTCTTAAGGCAGAAAGGGATAACATAACAAGGAGGTATTGTGAAGTTCTAGCTAGACTGAAATCACTGAAGAAACCTTCATTAGAGGACTAGGAGGATAAAAAGTGGGGGAAAAAGTCCAGTAATTCATGGGCTTGAGATGAGGCAGGATAAGGAGTTTCCATAGGAGTATAAAGTAAGGAGGCAAGAGAGTTGCTTAAATTGGGGGTAGGATTAGATGTTTTTGGAGTTATTGTGAGAATCAAAGAAAAAAATGATAAGGGGGAAAAAAAGAGTCACGAACTGAGACTAAGCTGTGGATGGAGTGGTAATTATGGGACCAGTAGATGTGTGAGAATAAAGCAAAGGGAGTAAAGCTAAGAATTGTTCAGGACAAGATGAAGGCCTTTGCAGAGACATTTATATTTTCAAATAAAAAGGGCTGGAATCATCAATCCAAAATAATAAATGTAGATTTTTTGAAAACCCATATTTTCTTTTTCTGTGAACAACAAAATAAACAAAAAAGCTAGCACAAGTCGTCAAATTAGTTTTACTTGTTCCTGATCTATGTGGAGCTGCACACAACTACAGTTAACCTGACACAGAGGTTTTTGGACTGTAGGAGAAAGTACCAGAAATAAACAAGTGTGGGAAAAATGTGCAAACTCCACTCAACGGTCCCAGCTGGGATTTGAACCAAGAACCGTCCTACTGTGAGGCAGCAACGGTAACCCCCAAGCCTCCATGCTGTTCAAATGAGGGCTTGTTATGCTGCTAAAATGCTTCTGAGACCAAGGACATTTCCATAATGTCCTAGATGAAGCATAATAACAAAGACAATTGTTTCTTCTGTGCAAGAAGATCTCTGTTAAACACTAAGAAGAGAGTTTGTTTTTCTCAACACTAAAATTGTAAAGCGCACAAGGTAACAGGATTATTATTACGTTACACTAAAAATAGCATTGGCTGATTTACCATGTGTGCTAACACATGTGGCCAATTCATTTGGCCAACAAGTTTTTTTGTGTTATTTAAATGGCCGTATCCAACATGATACCTTTTTATATGGCTCTTTTATCACAACTTCTGTTAGTGTCGGTTCAAACTAGGTAAACAAAATAAAATCTCTTTGTAGCTTATCAGTGGTGCAGCAAAAAAATAACCATGTAAACAAATCTAATTTAAATAAATATCTTTTTTAGATAAACAAACTAGAAGATGTCTGTAAAATAAAATCTCAATAATTTTACATAGTGCTGCATTGCAGCAGTAAAACTAAAGCCCTTAACTCCACTTCGAGGAAAGGTAGCCTCACATTCGGTCACAAGTCAGAAAATAAAATTCAATTTAAACTTGATGCAGAATTAGACAAACTAGTCTAATATTAAAATGAACAACAGAAATGTAAATTCAAAGTGGTATAGCAGATTAACTTTAACATGAAATAAAAGCTTTCCCAGCTCGTTGGAATAACAAGTATAAAACATCAACATAAATATAAAATAGCAAGGCACTGGTTTATTATCACTGCCTAAATTTGCTCTAAGCTTGACCCTTACTCTCACTATACGACTTCAAAATGAAGTGGATGTTTTTTTTTTTGTTTTTTTTTAGGAAAATCCGCATCTCTAAGTTGTGAAAGTCGATTCCTCTTCTCATCAAGGATGTTTGACACTGCACTAAAGAGTCTGTCACTGTCCACTGAGGTGCATAGGGCACAGAGAACTTTGGTTGCAACAGCAGCCAGTGAGGGGAACCGTGTAGAACGTCAACGTCTAGTTGATTGCTTTTCCTAGGGATGGTTTGTTCTGAGAGGTAGATCTGAACCTGGAAACTGCTGATTTGGTACTCACAGATTGGGGCTCTGACTGCCACTCTTCTAAGATCTTGTCTAAGACACTGTCAAGAAATCTTCTTGCTTCTTTACGAGGTGCCTTGCTCATAGACTCTGGTGCCTCTGGATCTTTAGTGGTGGCCCTGTTCTCCTCTATCTTCATCACCTACTGGATGAGGGATGCCTTAGTAAGCTTCAGGTAGTCTGAGTTTGTTAAGAATCTAAAAAATAGATAAATACTTACCAACAATTAAAAAGATGTAAGGCAAGACACCACATAGCACAGCAGTTAAGACTGGGAACTGCCTTACATCTGCTTAATTTAATATCTACTTAATTGAATAAAAATAATCTGATTTAAATGACTTGTGGTGAGTTACATGATTTATTATTAAAATTAAAATGATTATCATAGAACTCACATGGTTAATTTACTGTACTTGCCTGTCTTTGTATGTTGGATGCATTACAGTGGCGATGCTGTACAGTGGATCCTTTTCTACCTCTGCAAAGCGGGTCTCCACTGCCTCTAGGAGACCACTTTTCATGGTTCTGATACCTTGGACAGTGGTTTGCCCCGATACAGGACACATCTGAGGGCTGTTGGGAGAATGAATGGAAGGATAAATGGTTTACTTAGAGTATAAAATTAAATTTGTATGTTCTTTAATCAAAACATGTAGATTATAAAACTAAAAAATAACCTCTAATGGCAGGGATTACATCCGCTGCAGTTGCAGTCTCCTTGCTCATATTCTTGGTCAGTTCTTCCAAGAGATCTAATACTTCTCCATCAACGTCCACTGGTTAGCTGTCAGTGTGGCAGGGAGGTTGTGGTCAGCTGCATAAACACCACAATGCTCTGTAGCATGTGGATGCTGCTGTTTCATCGAACCTGCACATCCTGCTGCAGGCGCTTTACATCTTCAGATCAATCTGGATATCTTCCAGTTGTGAATAGGCCAAGGGAGAATGTTTGAAATGGCCTATTATCTTCCTGGTGTGAAACCAGGAGGTCTGCTTCATACAGAAAACTTTTGTATTGGTTCATTTCAGCCCTACGGCGCTGTAATGTGTACAATTGGTTGGCCAGAATGGTAAAATAAATGTTCTAACTCCATTGAGTTTGTTGCAGAATGTATTGCACTTAATGTAAAGAGAGTAACTGTCACCTTAGTACATACTATTGACTTGCGCTTGTAACTGAGTTATAACTAAAATCAAGTTGAGAGTAGAAAGTGCATGTCAGAGCTGCTCCAACCCACACACTGCACCAATTCTCCAAAACAAAGTTCAAAACATTACAGCTACTAACTTTAGTGTCTTAATGTATCCCCAGAGAGGTTACAGGGTTTCACTACTACTGCTACAAGGAAGCTACAGCTTGTTTAAGGCTCGCACTTATTGCATTTGTCTCTTATAGTAACATTTCCTATCTAACAAACTCAGTATATGAACTACTTGATAACTTCCAGTCTAAAATTTCAGATATCATTAATTCCATTGATCCCACCAAGGTTAAGCTTGTCTCTGGTAAGGAGAACTGTCTGTGGAGAAATGCCCCACAAGTAAGAAGTGAAAAAAGGGAGTGTCAAAGCTGAGCAGAGGTAGCGACAGATTGGACTCCAGGTTCACAATGATATCTATAAAGAAAGACTCACCAAAAACATGTATAACAGTTGCTTCTTGTTTGCTACTGTGGACAGGTTAACAAACCCTCCTGTGTCAGAAGCATCTGAACTCCACACTACAAGGGCCTGCAATCGATGTGTCAATTTCTTTACTGAGAAAATCCAGAAGATTAGAAAACCGGTTTGTGCATCAATGCCAAGTCCCGGAACAGCACTGTGTTTAATATAAACCAATTTGGACTAAATTACACAATGTTACCCAATGAGATACAAAAACCTGGAAGATATTATGGATCAGCTTAACTCCTCCTGTCTTACCCACAGCTTTCTTCAAGAAAGTTTTACCTCTCATGGCATCTGATCTAATTCAAATAGTAAACTCATTCCTTTCGTCAGGTGTTTTCCCCCAGATCTTGAGGACAGTGGTCATCAAACCACCGTTGAAAAAGATCAATCTGGACAAGTTGACGTCTGCATAAATACAGACTGTGGATGAACCACAGTGCTGGTACATTGGATATCATTACCATTGACCATGATATATTACTTTATTGACTGGAGAATTGGATTAGACTTTCTGTCACAGTACTTGACTGGGTTTGAGTCTTACATACAGGACAGGGACTACTTTGCGTCAATAGGTAACTTTACATTAGAATTGACAAAAACTACATGGGTGAGTACTCCAAGGTTCTATCCTAGGGCCCCTCCTATTTAACATCTACATGCTCATCAACTAGCTCAGATAATAAACAACAAGATAAGATACCATAACTATGCAGATGACATGCAACTTTACATTACAATGTCACGAGGTGACAAAAAGCATTTAATAGTCAGCACACAGTTTCAGGTATTACAGGTACAAACCAGGCCTGAACAGGCCTGAAATCTGGATATAGTCGCAGACTCCGATCTGAACCTTCAAATTCATGTTACAATTACTATTAGGCCTTCTACCACTTGAACATCTCCAGGATCAAAGGACTATTGTCTCAGCAGGATCTTGAAGTCAAAGTCAATTTTTCTGTCCCAAGATAATGATTCATCAAAGTGACGGTGGCTCATTAACCACTACAACAACATCTCTTTGTTGACAGGTGTTTGTATTGAAATGACGATTGCACTAGTGCGTTTACACAGCAGAAAGTCAGATTACACCAAAAATATAGGTTTCATTACACAGCAAGTTTAACAATTTTTCACAGCATCTAAATGCATAAATTTAGTTTTTGGGTGTCATTTTAAAACCTATCCATACAAATATATGTTTTATGAACATTCTGGTGACATTTACAGCGCTTTCAGCATTGTTTTCAGGCTATTTCAAAACCAAACTGTCCATTATTTCAGTGTCCTCACAAATAGAATAGTTCTCTCTGGGCTTTGAACAGCCTGACAGAAAATAAATAAATAATTAAACAACACTGGAAACTGGACAGCATCCACATGTGATTGTATGCATATGTGCAGCCATTTCTCCTTATGATGCCATTGTAACATTAGACACTGAAGCAGTAATCCCAGTCTTAACCAGCATATTCTTTTATTATTTTTATTTTTGATCTTCCTACGTTGGATTGACCACGTGTCAGTCTGTTCTTTCTTGATTAAAAAATTGTCATTGTCATTCTGTCCTCTTCTAATCCTCATATCTCAATTTCATGTTGAGGTCAAGCTTGAAAAAGACACTGAAATCCCGCTGAGGTTAACCTGTCAGGATGACGGAGAAGCAGAATTAAAACTGATGAATTATTCCATGCTACAATACTCGTCCCATTCCCCTTTCTCATGGATTATTCAATGTTTCGTTTATTCTCCTCTTTCCATTGAGTGAGTTTCTCACACATTTCTTCCTCTTGCTGTCTGTCTCCTGAGCAAGGAAGTGCTGCTCCCAAAGCGGGCTGTTACATCAACATGCAGCGCCTGCAGAGTAGAAACCGTGGGGAGAGATTTGTTCATGGGTTATGAAATAATTAAGACACAACGGTATAGCAGGTGTATACTGTATGCACAAGGGTGCATCTTATATAACCAGGCATAAAAATCCATATAAAAAAAAAAAAAAATGGTTATGTTACCTGTACTGTAAACTGTTTGGATTTATTACATTTCAGGCCACTTTGAAGAATCTGAAGCAATATATTTATTTTTAAAATGTACAGAAATTATTCCTAAAACTGAATATACAAATCATGTTTCTGGATGGACAAATTGATTTAAATTTTTAAATATAAATTCTGTGACATTAAATGGTGCAAAGAAAAACCCACCACACTGAATAGCTTAAACTAAAGACTCAGTTCCCAGTTCCTGTTGCATAGAACTGCAATAATTAAGTCTTTTGAACTGCCATGATTACAGTCTTCAATTGTTGCTGTGATTTTAATAAAGGAATGCCTGTCTCCGTGTGAAACGCTGGCCGATCAGGGCTCGAACTCTTAATAGCTTGCACAGTATGTACACTGTAATTGACTTAAGAAAAAGTAGCAGATTTTGCCTATTAGTCCTTTGAAACTGTAAAGACGGGCAAATATGCCTTCCCAAAATGACCTTCTCCACTGGTGCAAGACTGATATGGTTCCCAACAAAGATAAAGATTAAATAACTGTCCATCCTATTTCCACAATCAATAACAAGTCTTCTGCATACATGTGAGCTTGGCGTATGAGACAACAGTTAAATGTTTTTTAACTTTACCCAGCTGGGAGCCGTCAAACTCTGTTACCCATAAAGTTGGAATACAACATTTTATACCTCTTCTAATTAAATGGTTGAGAATGAATAAAGGAATAAAAAAGAGGAATATTTCTGAAAACAAAATTATTACAACTTTATGGGCAACAGTGTGCCTATGTAGCTTCGCACTAGGGTGATTGACAAATAAATAATGTAAGTCTTATCCATGTTTAATATTAAGAATCTGAAAGTGGCTTTTATAAAGTGCTGCCATAAGAGTGTATGATGTGCAATTTTAAACATTGCTGCTCCACAGCTTGAAGGTGATTGGCTGATTTAATATCTGCTGTGTGGGTTTGTGATTTCACAACTTAGTGATTCAATTTTGTTAAAATGAACTTTGCTCTATTTGCCCTGTGAATGGGTCCATTTAGGTTGGTCAAAGTCCCATCAGTCTGCATGCTCAGCAGGCATGCCCTATTCATATCCTTGCTAAATGTATCAATCATTCATGTTTGACTGAGTGATTAATGACACTATTCTTTTTGTGATGTGAAAAAGTCAGAATGTACATTTATTTCTGTTTTACTTGAACTTTAAACTTGTGAAAGTACAAAATAGCAGATGGTTTTTGTCAGTTTTCATTTGGTGTGGGGTTCTTTTGGAAGAGATGGAATATTAATTTTATAAGTTTGTGACATTGACTGGAACCAAAAATCTCAGTCTGAGAGAACTGAGATGATGCATGAGCGAAATGTGTCTTTTTCCGATTTGGGTTAACTGATCAGGGGAGACTCTGTTTGGTGCTTGGAGCAATGCATGAAGTTAATAAGCAAGATGGGGTTTCAGCAAAGTTTGTTTGAAAAGGGAGATAGTTTAAAAAAGGCAAACACTCTGTCACTATGACTTCTGTGCTTCTTGGAAAATCAATTTCCAATCCAAATGTAATTATCGGTGAGATGTCTAATTTCTGATATAAGGGACCCACAACGTTCTGGCTTTTTTACCAAGACATCTGACTCTGCATTTCCATGGTTTCCATGATGCTCTACTGATTTAACTGTTTATCCAGGTGAACTACCGACTTGTCCTCAAAGAACACAGGAAGAGGATGAAAGCATTCAGCATCTGAAAACTTACTTTCTGATGTGCCATTCTGCTGGGATTGTGTCTGGTAGACCGCAACATATGCTACATACACCCTAAACAAAAGTGGGAGAAGTCATAGAGTACAGGGGAAGCAGACAGGTAGAGGTGAGCTGAGGAGAGCTTGGCTGGAGGAGTAGGATCGTAAATCCATAGTTAACTTTGCAATCATGTACCATTTGTACACACACACTTAACATAAGCGTAGTTATTTACAAGAATAACATTTCACAAGACTAGCTGCAGACTGGAAAAGGAAACCCACCCAAACCAGAGAAAGTATAAGAGTTTTCTATATCCACAGAAGGAACGCTTGGGAACGAACTGATGCAAACGAAAGATCTGGAGGAGAAAAAGGGAAACATGGAAAAAGGCAAAACTACTTGCGTTTGATTTGATTTGAAAGAACAATGCAGCAGTTTTGCAAATCTTTAACAAAAAAAAGAGGAGACAGACATGAGAAAAATGAATGTACAGGAACAGTGCAGCAGCTTTGAAGCTAAAGCGGCTGACTGGCAGTCACAGATGGTACAAACAGGCATGAATTCTTGAGCGTACCTCCTGTGATGTTTCAACACCTAACTTCCTGAAAGGGACTGACTGAGTGGCTGTCTGACTGGTTGGTCCACATATCGACTATATGTGTGGTTAGGTATTTGATTCATTCACTGGTGGGTCTGCTGACTGGATTGATTTAGTTTGCTGACAAATTAAAATGTTGGCTGGCTGATCGGGAGCCCGTCTGACCGTCTGAGTGGTTGACTGATGCGAAGTATTCGATTTTTGAATTACTGGCTGACCACCTGACTGGTTCACTGGGAAAACTGTGAAAATAATCCGTTTTTCTTTTTTGTTTTTGTTTTGTTTTTGTTCTGTTAGGCTTCCCTCTGCCTTTACTGTCTGTGTTTTCTGCATCAAAAGTATACCATTATGTCTCACTCAGTGAAAATACTCCTCACCTGGTCAGCTGGGTACCTGCTTTCTCAAGTCTTCGTTGTTGTTTTTGTCTTATCAGCTCTCGCAGCTCATACTTCAGCCAGAGACGCAAACTTCTAAAAACATTGTGCTGACCTGCATTCTGGGTTTTAGATCTGGAAATCCTACTCCTTACTTCATTTTTAGTCTGAAACAATATCACACTTTAACCCTAAAATAAATATTCAACCACGAGAAGATATTTTGCCCAAATGGGATTCTAAAGATTGTGACCCTCTGCCCCACACAGATACGCACATACATATTGCAGAAAGTACATGTAGACTTAATAATGTAACACTCTTATATTCTCCCCCCTCATCTTAAACTCCCTTTAGACGTTAATTAAGTTCTTCCCATTTTCTCGTGGTTTGTGCTGTCAATCAGAGCTGCGCCATTAATAAAAAAGGTAAATAGTGCTGAGGAATGCTGATAACGAAGAAAAGGTAGTTAAAACATTACCAGGAGAGCGAGTGAATCTGTTTTTTTTTTTCATAGTAGTTGTCAAATTCATGTATTCATCTCTTGTCAAAGGGCTTTACTTCAGAATGGTAAGAGCTTGTAAATTCACAACTGTTATGCAGTTTGAAAAAAAGAAAGAAAAAATCCCCAAAGGCTGAGTTTTCAGCAGCAGAGGATGGCTCACATCTTGAAAAATGCAGGTCACATGCAACAACATTCAGTTGCATTGATCTGCGATCAGTCAATAAACTATTAATGCGCTGGTTAACTTACCTAATATCCATGTCCAAGTTAGTGTATGTCTTTCACAGCAGTAGCCAGCCTGCTTTAGTATCCAGCATAACAGTAAATGCATTCCTAAAGTCCAGAATGTTAACTTGTGAGGGACATTTTCTTTTTTTGACAGTTACTGTCAAGTCGATTTATGTTGACATACTCTGCATGCATTCTGGGACTGAAAATTGTTGAGGCAGCCCATTCACCCTCTTACTACAGCTGATGCAGATGTGCTGTGAAGAGTAACCGCAGCATCAGATTACAGGCACCCCCGTATGCCAAACGCTATATATTTGTGATTACTTGTTTTGGATTTTAATGGGCCTTGCAGGGCAGCAAGATTTGCTTATGTTGCTGCATTTGGTTTATGGCTGTGTCATCACTCCTGACAAAAGGAAAGAGACAGCCTTATGTTATTGTTGTTATTTTACAATAGAACTGTGGCCAATTAAAATTTAATTCCTTCTAATTACACAGCATGTTTTGCCCTTTTTGAATTATTTTTTTTTTTTTACATTAAAATTCTTAACACCAAGACTATCCATCTATGAGATTTATCCAGTTCATGCCGTACAAACTTGACTGAGGTACTGAGTCCATCCCAGGGCGAAGACAAAGACACAGCCTCCCGCGCTCACATCCACATCTACAGTCAGTGTCAAACAATAAGCAACAGAACCACAAACGTAGCCCACCAGCAGGTTCAACTGAAATCCTTGCAGTGAGGTGACTCCTCGCTTTAACATCTCTTCAAAATCCTTCCGTATGAAACCATACATGTAGATAGTTTGCAGAGGCTCTCCGAGCCCTTCACAGTCTAACTTTCTAGGTTTTTTCTTTTTGTTTGTTTTCAGTTTTGTGGAGTGACATCATTAATGTTGTTTGTCAAATTCCACACTTTAATTGAAGTTAATCCATTATGGATATTAAATAAATGTTAAGATTACCTTCTTTAAAGTCTTGTAAAGTAAAAACAACAAAAAAACAAAATCAGTGGCATGGATATGATAAAAGGGGAGGATATAAAAGCACTAAGGCCATGTCTTGGCAATGACGCACACTAATTTGACTTGCTATTTGAAACATTGCAGAGATAAGCAGGCTTTAAACAAACCAGACAAGAGGAAAAAGATGAACAGAAAATAGAAGAAAGTAGGAGACATCATGTCAGATAAAAAGAAATACAGAAATGGTTAGCTGGAGTGAATGATGGGAGACTGACCCAGATGATAAGATAGAAGGGTGTGGTGTAGTCAGGCTCATTACAGCATCATAAATAAAAAATGCTGTGCTGATCTGAGCTGATGTGACTGCACTGGGCAGTAAACAAGTAGCTTTTAAGTGAGTCATGACTGACTTGTCTTTCATGTTTTTAGAGCACGGTAAATATCATTTCTGGCCAGTAGAAAACAGGAATGTGGAGGATTGTGTCACTGCATCGTGATGCCAGCCTTGGGCGGCATCTTGCAAATGGGAGAGGCATGAAACCGAGTGAAAGGAAACGAATGAGCATGTTTGTGTGAGCAGGGCAATACAAACGCTGTGCAAATTGTGTTTTAAATAGTATTTTCTTCATTAGCTGATATAAACAGATGTATAAACTGAAGCACAAGTGCTTCTGCTTCAAAACTGACCCGAATAAGCATGTACAAAACATTTTTTTTTAAGTTACTCTGGTTCCACTGTGTGCAGAAGTTGTAAAGTAAAATAAAGTTTTACTGAAGTTATGTTTTAAATTTCTAGTCGCTTAAACGAGGCAACAATGAGAGATCAACAACAGGTTTAAAGTCTGTGAAGAAGGAATTGAATCATCAATATCAATTTCATGAAACACTTTTAAAAGAGGACCCAGAGCTGTTTGAGGTGCGACACAACAGAAATGAGATGACTAGAGGGTTTACTGTGGTATTCAGAGCAATAGATGAGGAGAAGGTAGAGGAGGAGGGGAACAGGCTATTAGAGACGGGCCACTTTAACGGCAGCATCCATTACTCACAGGTTACAACATGCCATTGCTTTATTTCTTGCAGCAGGTTATATTATCCTCATCTGCTGTGAAACCATCAAATAAGTGCAAAAGGGAAGTTGTTTAAAGCAAGCGAAGGAGGAAAAAAGAGACAGAGCTGGAGAAGTCTCCTTCTCAGTTATTATTGTCAAGTCACTATCAGTCAAGTCATGGTGATATGTTTCTTTCCTTGGAGGGAGTCAAAACTTTGCAATCAAATTAAGTAAAAAAAAAAAACTTGACACTGTGGTGATGAGATACATAATATTTTACGGTGGATTAGAACCTAATCCATGGTTAATCCCCTAAGAATTGCAGATAATTTCTAGTATCTAGTATCCTGTATACCGATACATTTCCAAATTACTGCAGCCCTTCTCTTTTTTCCACTTGATCCCTCTCTCTGTTTGAAACCGTCCTTATTGTCATTATAGTGGTTGTTTTATTATATGTTCGCCAAAGCTGAAATACTGGAATTGCAGGTGCAAGCAAGTAATTATTGTGGACAGTCACTGAAACACCAAGGCAAAACCACGCTGCTTGTGTTGTCTTGGCAGTTTGGGGTTTCAGTATCGCACGCTAATATCCGAATAAAGGAGATGCAGTTTCCTCTCTTATGAGATTGCTATTGAACCAGAATAATAACAGAGCAGAAAAAAATAATTGTATCTTTCCTGGGCTTTAATAAGACTTAACAAAATAATCATGGCACTTACTGGATTTCATAAGGTGGAGCATTAACTTGAAAGTATTGGGTAGCATTGGCATTTAAGGTTGTTTTTTTTTTCCTTATAGAAATTACACAAGCATGTGTCTAATTAAAAACCATTTAAGATGTTTACTAAGGTTTTGCTTAGTCCTAATTATTTTCTTTCTAATTAGTATTTATATTGTTGTTCTCCCTTCCTTCTCTTTGTTTCTTTTTCATGCAGACACTCAACCTTCCTTATCTGTGTTACCAAGACATCCCATAGTCGGGGCCATGAGTTCCTGCTGCGGTGACAGTCTTCAAAATCCTTTGATGTGGAACACCTAAAATGGGGACAACCGTGGCTTTTTTATCTACGCTTTAATTATTTAAAAGAAGCCCTTCCGTTTTCTTTATCTCTGCTCAGATTTGACCAGCTTCACCTGACTTGCAGCCCTTCCAGTTTTGACTTTAAACTGTTGCATCTGCCTTTCTCCCTTCAAGTTGCTTCTTGCGTCCTCCTTTCCTCTGAGGTGACATCAAACACCCCAATCAAAACCATGGCCAGGCGACTCTGTTTGTCCTTTCTGTCCCCCACTCTGTCGTTTTCCCTGCTCCTTCCTGCACTGCTGCTCCTCCGCCTGCCTGGTGCGGTGAAAGGGGACTGTTGGCTGATAGAGGGGGATAAAGGTTACGTTTGGTTGGCTATCTGCAGTCAGAACCAGCCTCCGTACGAGACTATCCCACAGCACATCAACAGTACGGTCAGTATGAGCTTATCTATCAGTATTGCTTCTATACCTCCAAAGTGAATAAAATGTTTGGTCACTTTGATGCTTTGAACTTTTACAAATTTTGTAATAGATTCTTAATAATGACATTTAACCATTTTAAAGAAGCTGAAAATGCATAAAGCTACTATAAAGTTTGTCTGGTGTAATGATGTAAAAAAATGGATAGGTAAACTAAGAGGACATATTTCAAACCATCATCAAAATACATCACAATCAACTTTATTTTTAGTATTTAGTTCAATTTTCCTTGTTATATTAATCACCATTTGCAGTGTTACAGTGGATGTCCATTGCAAATGACAAATTGTTTGCAGAGCACACATCCCATTCATTTTCTACTGAACCCAACAAGGTCTCTCAACAAGTTGAGTGTTGCTCGACTTTTTTCCAATGAGGGTGTCCAGCGCGAGGGAGTGATTAACTCAAACGTGACCTCACTCTCTGCGTTATTGCAGAGGGAAAGCTCTAGATCTGCTACACGTAAAAAAAGAAAAAAATAGGTCCGCTACACATCAACATGAATGCCAAAACAGCTAGGAGGAAAACTGGTGGAATTATACATACTGCTGCCGGAACACCAGGTTCACCTGGTGGCTTCAACCGGCATTTTCATCACAGGTCTCCACTGGTGAAACAGCAACGATCATCTTCTACTTGCTAAACACCTTTAAAATCTGAACAGGACAGCTGCATTTTATACTAGAGGTGTCCTTCAACAACTCAAAATCATAGCGGGAATATTTGTGGTTAATTACAGTTTGGTTCATGTATAAACGCAAACCATTTTATCCATGTTTGTTTGATTTCAACCTCGGGTCACATATTTGAATGAGATTTAAAGTCTATTGTTTTAATTAATTTTTTTTATTTTTCTATAGATTCATTACATCAAAATAGTAATGTTAAACCCTGATGCAGCTAAAAAATTAAAGTGCACTACTCCACGCGACCAAATAGAGGGAGCGAACTGCATGCAAAATCGCGTGCGTGCAGTGGACATCCAGCCTTACTGTTTCAGTCAGATGGGCTGGAATGTACATTTTTTTTGGTAATAATTAAGAAACCTACACACATCCACCAAATCTTTATAAGGGACTTATCCAAAAACATATTCTTTCTATATTTGGCCAAGAGGTTCGGCGTTGCATAATAGCTTTAATACAACTAGGTTTTTTTGTAATGAGGTGAGTGTACAAAAACTTGATTTATACAAGATTAATTAATGTTTTTGACAACCAAAAGAAAGCCACAAGGGCAATAAGTCCTCAACAAACCCCAAAGAATAGAAAATAACCCAAGGATTAGTAAGAGCACAAAAACAAGTCACCAGTTGGGTTACTAGTTCTCTGATGGGATATCAAGGTAAGTGCTAAAAGACAAAATAATCTGGTGGAAAAGCAGTGAAAAAAACAAGGGCTTAGGTACTTCCTGGAAATGAAGATCATGCTTAGGGTATGTGGAACATAGAAAAACAGGCAGAGCAGGATGAATTAGGGACAAACACATGACCAGGTGGATCAGAGAGGAGACAAGGTACAAGATGAGACCAGAGAAAAACAACATAGCCAAAAATAAAAAGCCAGATGATGTTACCTCTGTTCTCTTGTATCTGTTAGGTTCATGACCTGAGGCTGAATGAGAACAAACTCAAGGCAGTGCTTTTTGCCTCCATGTTTCGCTTCGCAAACCTAACCGACCTTAATCTAACCAAGAATGAGATCAGCTACATTGAAGATGGAGCTTTTGCTGGACAAGCAAACCTACAGGTGTGCAACCAATGAAAGAATTCTGTTTTTGTGTTCTGTTTTTGCGAAGTGTACGCTTTTATTGTCAGCAGCCAAAGCCAAAGTTTTTTCCATGAACTTGTTGCAACATTGCCAATAGATATAACTAAGCAGATGATGTAAATTTGTACTATACTATATTTTACAACTGTATTTATGCATTCATATAAACATGGTTTCAAGGGTTTTTTTTTGCATTTTTAATTTAAATCTTATTTAGGAAAGCATGCTAAGTGATGGTTGTCATGGAATGGGCACCGCTCTAGCTCTAATCTGAATGTATTAATTTATCCATCCTTTACTTGTTATTACTTTTTTATTGTTGTCGTCTTATTCAGCATTTCCATTTTGACTGCATAATGCAGCACACTATTTTTAAACAAACTGAGCTGAGAATGTCTACCAGATCCACCAAATGATAAGCAGTTAACTTTGTGGATTCTTACTTTTGGTAAATACTAAGATAGGCTACTGTCTCTTTCTTTATCAGGTTCTTCAGCTAGGCTACAACAAACTGACCAACTTAACCGAGGGCATGTTGAGGGGTCTGGGTCGAATGCAGTGCCTCTTCTTGCAACACAATCTCATTGAGGTCATTGCCACCAATGCCTTCTGGGAGTGCCCAAATCTCAGCAGCCTGGACTTATCGTCTAATAAGTTGGCTCGTCTTGACCCATCTACCTTCACTGTCCTCAGCAGGCTGATGGTGTGTGAATTAGCAGGCAACCCGTTCCACTGTGGCTGTGAACTCTACAGCTTTCTCACATGGCTGGAGGAGTTTAACAATGTGACCCACACCTACGACCGTCTCCAGTGTGAAACTCCTTCAGAAATGACTGGTTACCCACTCCTGAGCCCAGTGCCTGGACATGGTCGAAATGCTCGTTACATTCTTTTATCCATTTGTCGTGATGGTGTCATTATTCCAGGGATGACTTCCCAGATGCCAGATGCAGATGGCTCAGGGCTGGGTTTGGACAACTCAGACCAAGGTCTGAACCACCAGCCAACCCCATCGTCTACTGCAGACCCCAGTTATAACCATCAGATTTCTATGAAGCTTCAAACAGTCTCCTTCTATACGGCATCTTTAATGGTGCAAATTCCACGACCATACAGCAAGATGTATTTCCTCTCCCAGTACAACCACACTTATGTGGCGGACATCAGACCCCTTAAAAATAAGAACGAGGTAATTACGCTGGATAAGCTAAAACCTCACACCAACTACACTCTTTGTGTGGCTTCTGCAAGTAAATCTCAGCGCTACAACCACACCTGTCTGTCTTTTACCACACGGGCTATGGGGCCAGAGGACCAGCGAACCAATCCATCCACAACTACCCACTATATCATGACAATTCTGGGATGCTTGTTTGGCATGGTCATTGTCCTTGGATTTGTCTATTACTGTCTCAGGCGGCGACGCATCCAGGAAGAAAAGGAAAAAGCGATAAGTGTGAAGAAAACAATTCTCGAGATGAGGTGCGAAAAGATTTTGTATTATTGCAACTATTTTTTTTCCCCCTACAACTGGGATGTTTTAGTCAAAATACATTTGACAGTCAAGTGAGGCTTTTGTCATCCTGTATAAAAGAAAAAAAATCAAGACATAAAAGAAAAGTATACAATATTTAATGTAATCATGTGGGATCAAATGTATTGCTTGTTCTAAAGTGAATATTTACCTTTCTAGGTATGGGCCAGAGGCAGCTGCTGCAGTGGTCAACGATCCTTGTGCCATGCAGCGTCTCCAGGAGCAGGCTCACCACCAGCATCATCATTTAGGAGGAGCAGGAAGCAAGCTACCACCATCTGCCTCTTCAAGTACAGGCATGCTGCATGGATCAGCAAATACCACTTCTTCCCGCCTCTCCACCTTGCCGCAGGTAGAAAAAATGGCCAGTGCCTTCTCTGAGGCAATGAGTGGCAAGGGCAATTACATGGATGTTAGGACAACAGGAAAAGCAGGGGAAGGCAGAGAAGGAGTTGTGGCTGCTGCAGGACAAGGAGTAGCAGGGGAAGTAGTGGTTGATATGCTAAATGGAGCTGAAAATGGAACAGAGGGTGGGGAGGATTCAGATGATGATGATCATGGCTCAGCTTCAGAGATCTCCACCATTGCTAAGGAGGTGGACAAAGTGAACCAGATCATTAACAACTGCATCGATGCCCTTAAGTTGGATGCCTCATCTAGTGTTGTGACCACAGCTGACAACAGCAACACTACATCTACTTCTCAGCCTCCTTGCATTGCATCCCTCCCTCGCAACCTCCTGCCTCTCTCTCCAGGTCACCCTGGAGATCAGATCATGGCCTCTTCTCCAAAGGTGCATCCAAAGTCTCAGCCTCACCCTCAGCCTCATCTTCAGCCACAAATTCAGTCCCATCCTCAGTCTCATCCACAACTACATCAGCAGCCTCACCCTCCGTCTATGGCCCCAGTACCCCTGGTTATGCCCTTGTCTGAACGGCCTGGCATCAGTGGTGGTGGATTTCTTTCCCCTCCTTACCGTGATCCACCCCCAGCTAATGCGGCACGGCCCCTTCAGAGGCAGCATAGTGCTGACACTGCTGTGGTAAAGAACCGCTGTGGTACTCCTGCTGCAGGATCTGGCAAGAACGCAAGAGTGTTCAGTGTGGACATTCCTGAGCCACGCAATGATCCACCGAAGTACCCAACAGAAAAAAACAGTCCTGTTGGTTGTGGCGGAGGGGGCGGAAGTGGAGGAGGAGGCGGTGGAGTAGGGGGGTGTAACGGGAATGAGAAGGGAAACTTAAATGGTGGTGGAGTAAGTTTAAATGGGAGTGGAATAGGGTGTACTAATGGTAGCGGGGGTGGATGTGGTGTCATTGGCCCTGGACAGCAGCAGCACCACCTGGAAGTTCAACCCGACTACCACAGCTCGGAGCACCGCCACTCCTTTCCTGCGCTTTACTATGAGGGTGATAACGACATACCCTCACCAGCCCAAAAGGCCTCTTTCCTCAAGCCACTTGGGCGTACCAAGAGGGAATCCACGGCCACCTACTCCCAGCTGTCTCCCTCTCGTCACCACAACTACAACTCTGGCTACTCTTCCAGTCCAGAATACTCATCTGAGAGCACACTGCGCATCTGGGAGCGATTCCGACCATACAAAAAAAGCCCCAGAGAAGAAGCATCCTATATAGCAGCTGGCCATGCCCTGCGTAAGAAAGTGCAGTTTGCCAAGGACGAGGACCTTCATGATATTTTGGACTACTGGAAGGGTGTTTCTGCCCAGCAGAAGCTGTGAGGTACAAAATCAAAGGTTAATGCCCTATGGGAGATTGTGTGGTGACAAATAAAGGGGGTCGATGTTAATGTAGCAAGACAAGATAATGATGTTTCCTGAGAGGCGTCCAATGACATGAGACTTTCAGCTGTTGGATCCAGAATGAAACAGGTATTCTCTCTGGGTGATTTTTAAAATGGATTCTGTGACAGATCATTGACATTTTCAGTGGTTGTTCCCGAAGTAGACTTTCACCATAACATTGTGTGACAGTTAACAAGAATCAAGCTGTTTACCAGACTGCCTCATACTGGGCATTTTGGTCCTTGCAGGCTTCACAGACCCATTGAGTCCCTGCTAATGAGCAAAGTTAAGGTGGCGACAAGAGAGTGTCTTCTACCTCATTACTGACACACTGTAGCTCAGCTATCTCATTAGAAGCAGACTATTCATGACTAAAGCCATGTCTGTATTTTCTCTAATCCATCAGACCAGTGTTCACAATACCATAATGCCTTGGCACCGCTTGCACCTGCTCTGCTGTAGATGTACCATTTAAGGTGATAATGAGTATTTAGGATGAAGAATTAGGTGTTTTTGCATTAGAATAGTCTGAATCATCTTCACTGGGGAAAGCATTAAATGATTTTTATCAAGTTAATTGTTCTCCTTTGCATTTAGCCAGTCTAAGAGAGGGTCAGGGAGGCTATTAGTTGAGCATGTTTATTGATTCAAAACGTGCAAGTACATATGTACAATATTGTCTGGACATACAGCTTGTGCATGCTAGTGTGAGCGATTATATTTGAGTGGAAGAGATGGGTCGGGGCTGAGTCATTCATTATTCTCAGACTCCTCCGGAGCAAGCTGGATAGCTAATAGATAGAGTAGATAACAATGCTGTCAGGAGTTTTGTGTGTGTGTACCTGTGTGTGTAAATGAATTAGGGCTTCGCCCAGCCTGCATATCTAGATAACGCAAAGTAAATCCTTTCAAAACTTCCCAGCATTTTTGTCCTGTAGCCTATTTCCTATTTACTGGTGTAGCATATTTCTTTTGATAAGGAAGGCTATGAGTTGGGAAAATTTACATTTCAATATTGCAAGTCATGCAGGAATTACTTTAGGGTGGGCTTTGCAGGTTAGAAAGGCAGGTGTTAGCGTCTATATTAAGGGACCTCGTAGTCACATTTAGAAATAGAGACAGACCGAGAGCAGGTTAGAGGTTCCCTTTAACTGCATCTCATTTTGAACATGCTGCCGTTGAGAAGATGAGACAAGGTTCAGTGGATTTTTAGCCGTAGATGCAACAGCTCAAGGCGAGGCTGCATAAAAATGTTCTCTGGACTACACAGAGAGATAAAACGGATGGTATGAGGAGTGAGGGCCCCAGGAAAATGTTATGTCTCCAGACAAGATGACTACAGTCATTATATAGTAAGAACTCGCTTTAGTCTGGGTAATAGTTGGTAGCTTGCTTTGGACCAAAGTGCCCTTGAGAGGTTTAATGTAGTTAATATAGTTTTTAGAGTTTAATTTAAAAAAAAATGTAACTGCCTATTATTATCTGCTGTATTATTATTGAAGATTAGGTTTTAATTTAAGGGAGTTGCATTGGTTGAAACAAAAAGGAGCAAGGCTTGGTACTATTGCATACCAAACATTTATGACATATTATGCAAAGAGCAGGCTGATAAATATGTCAAATGTTGAACACATATAATTGAAGCTTTATGAAACTAAAGTGAAAATACAAGAACCTCCTTCATATTATTAACTGCTTTTAACATACATGCTATCTTAATATTAGTTTTAGTTGACCTATGGCCTTTTTATTGCTCTCTATTCTACCAGTTTCTTTCGTAATTCATCTCAAATTAAGCACACAGGTTCTGTTTTTAAATATTTAAATTAAAAAATACCATATTTGAGTTTTTCTTTAACTCAGTGGGGTAAATTGATTGATTTGTAGTGAGAGATGTTGTACAATTGTCTGAGGTCAGGAGAGTGTGCTGACATTAACTTCTCCAGACCAGGAGCATGATTGAAAATAATTGCAACTGGCTTATATGCCAGAATTTCTACATAGATGTCCAAATTTTTTTTATTTTGTCAGGCAGGTCAAAATCAAACAAAAAAACAAACAAACAAACAAAAAACTTAAGACAGTTTGACATATTGCTATGACTGTGCAGAGTGATTAAGGTCCGCGATCTGAACTCCTGGACATTATTCCTTCTTTTTGATGACTCTTATTGGTCATGATTGGCCAGCTTTTTAATGCCTGGAAGTATTGCGTCTCTCTAACTCCGAGATAATCTTTTGGACAGGGCTTGAATTACCTGGATGCTTAAGGTGCAGGTTTGATGGTGAAAATTAGCCCACAATGATATTCACTCTTTGACCTATAAAAGTCTCTGTGCACAGAACAGGCTCTATTCAAAAGGTCAGAAAGAGGGAAAGGAATTTATGTGAATAAAGAAGATAATGTTTTTGTTTTTTGTTTGTTTTTTTGTCATTTTGTTTAGTTTTTTATATATTTATCATTTAATATCAGATCTTTTCACAAAATACATTATTTTTTTTGTCCACATTTAATCACTTTTCTTATCATTACGGATAATTGTTGATGTTGTTCTTTTCTTTTTGTTTTTGATGGGGAACATCTAAATGAACATCTACAGACTTCAAAGTCTGGAGATGGGGAGGGAGAAAATAAATGCTTTATCACTTCCGTAAGTGGACAAGTTATGCTGCTATATAAGGTTGTCATCGTTTTTATGTTCTCCAAATCTAGCCAGGTTTTTTTTTTGTTTTTTTTTTGCTCTTTTGTTTTCCTATAGTATTTTATCCAGAATAATGACTTTCCTCTTGACCCACGTATTTCATCTTTGGCGTACAATTCAATAGACTCACCAGTGTTCACAATGGGCTATCAAAGCCTTGACATTACTTTGCCAACAGATCAATAGAATGTAAACTGGGTGAGTGGGGTCCGATTTAAAACACAAAGAAAATTCCCTTAGCCACTACATTGGATAGTCTTTTGTTTTCTGTTTTATTTTTTAAATGGCTTGTGTTCTTTTAGCTCTTCCTTCAAATGCCACTGGCAGCTCTGGACTATTTTAGGTCTAAATAATCCAATCAATTGGCTTTAGTTAATTTTGGTGGATGCTTTTGGAAATGAATGACTATGAGGAAGAATAGAGAGAATCAATCTGAAGGTACCTGCAAATATCTTAAGTCATTTGTTAGATACAGTATAAGAAATAGCAGCGGCACAGTTATCCTTCAGCCCACTGTGTCCATTTGCTACGATACTCATTCCTTTCTTTCCGACAGCCCAGTAAGCTTTTAGCCTTTTGTTTAAACCACAGAAATTATTCCTTAATCAAACACATCTTCAGACTATTAGTTCTGCATGTTTAAAGGTATCTGTAAAAGACAATGCATTTCTGTTTTCACTGCATAACCATGATGTTCAAGCCTTGCTCCTGTGTGTCCCTCAACACAAGTTATTTTTAGGTGATAAACAGGTTTTTATATTTTTCTAACAATGAAGTGATGTGTTTGACTTCAGTCCCTGGGGACCAGAAACCACTGACAGATGCAGATTTATCTCTGAGAGCGCCGATATGTCATTTTGCTGGTTTTTCCAATTAATTACATTTACTGAATATTTCAAATTAATCACTGGAAAAATCATATATATATATATATATATATATATATATATATATATATATATATATATATATATATATATATATATATATTGGCCATTTGTTTAGAAGTGCCAAGGATTTTGAGTTAACATTGCTAACATTATCACTGTGATTAATAGAATCTTTGGGAGCAGCAGCTCTGGTAAACAGAAGAGAAACTTTCTTTTTATTTATGACTCTAATGGAGAGTCTTTACATAATTCAAAGAGAGTCATTGGGATTTTACAATGTACTAGACAATTTCACTGGCTGCCTCGGGGAGCCATTGCCACATAAACTCAGTTTCTCCTCTCAGTTTGTAAGTTTTGAAGTTCAGACTTATTGAAAAACACAAATCAATAGTTAAGAAAAAGCATGGAACAACCATCCTGATAGCCTCCCTTTAGACCTGTAGTTGTTCTCGTTTCAAACCTTTATCATTGGGACTGAAGTTTGGAAAGGCTCTTTGAGAATAGGAGTGAGAGATTTTGTCTTTTGTTGCCCTTGTTTATTTAAACATTTGAAACCAGTATCTGTGGTAAAGACATTGCTTTTTGAAGAGCCAGCCTCACCGGAGTAAACCCAGAGGCGTTCCTCTCCCCATCCTGTTATATCCCCTTTTTATTTACCATTAACAAGTTAATGGACCTCAAGAACCTATTGTACAAATCCTGGGGTTTAATATCTGTGAGTCTAAGGGGAGAAATTATGCTATGGAGGAAATTCAATGAAACATCCTTAAAATGTAAGTGCTGACCAACAAAAAGGCACATTCCCCCCTTTTAATTTTACTAAACACAATAACATAACATTTATATTGTAAACATGTAAAATATAAGGTTTTTTTTTTACATCAGACAAATCTCAGAGGCATGGTGCAATTTGAAGATGAGTATTTCTTTGCTTAGGTGTAAAAGGGTGGGACAGTCCTGCTTGCCACTAAAGAGCTGTAATGTGCTGGCCCCTCCTTCAGCCGTCTTGGAACCGTTTTCCACAGTCTTCTTTGCTTTTAATTTCTGATTCATGTCTTTAGATACCATGTAACACTATATATATATATATATATATATATATATATATATATATATATATATATATATATATGTCATGTGGATGTAACCATCCACACTGGGTGTCTGAATTAAACAAACATGTTTGCAAAGCTACTGTGCATGGGAATCTTGATAGGCAGAGCCAAAGCTCCAGTGTTGTTTATGTCTTTGGTTTTAGGCATCTACAAATATATAAAAGCTGGACTGGGAAGAAAAGAACAAGCAAACAAAACATCCCTAGCACACTTAAATCAACAATTATCATGGAGGAGTATTATGTTAAACTATGTTTAACATAATTATATTATTTCCTGATTTAATATTGATAATTAAAGCATTTTGACATACTTTTATATCTTACGATATTTGTCTTATGTTATTAAAGTAACATATGTCATACATTGTACAGTATCAATCGAAGTGTGGGCTAACCGAATACTTTCCGCACTTCAATTTAGATTGAAGCACTGTGAAACTGAAGTGCTCTTTGGTTCTGTCTGAAGAGGTTTCCGTCGTCAGGGATGCTCTGCTTCGTGTTTGCATTTAACTAAAGGCTACACAATACGGCAGCCGACTCCTCCGAGCTGACCCCGGCCCCAGCTACTATTACTGCCTCTACAGAGGAAGCAGGACTTCAATCCAAACAGTATAGTCTGTCTGCTGTCGAGGTTGACGCGTCAGTTTGCTGATTCACGGCCGGGTTGACATGATCCTTTTGACTTATTGTCAACCTAATGAGAACGACTGCCAGAGGGAGTTCCCTTGTGGGCGTAACACATAACAAGAGCAGCAGATTTTTTTTACCGGTGGGCAACTGTGACAAACACACAATCTCACACAAACGCAGATGATAATGTAGAGAATCAATTAATATTCTGTAAGTGTTTGAATAGTTTAGATTTGCACTGTATGGACATGAAATGTACAAACACACAGAACATAGACATTATTACACAGAAATGACTATACATACACTTGTTAACACGACATATCTTCTTGCACACACAACAACAACGATTTACAAAGAGTACAAAACATGTGGACTGAATATTTCAATCAAAGTTTACAGACAGAAATGGTCTTAAAGGTGCCAAAGCGGCAAGTTTTGTTTTTTTTTAGTTTTTTTTATTTTCTTGTGCAAGTGCAATGGAACCAAACATCTGTTGAACTCTGTAGAAATGAACTCATTGTCTTTACAGGCTGAACAGCCAAAGTGTCTTATTTTTGTTGTTGATGTTGTGTTTATCTGAGATTTTTTTTGTTCGCTTTGAAACTGATTGCATTTTAAATATTCTCATTTCCATTTCCAATCTGCTGGCTTTGCAACGAAGTGTCACACTTCATGGGTCCCTCTGATCTGTCTTTAAAATCACAAGCCAGACCACTCATGTACAGTATGTGTTCAATAATACAAACTAAACGCTTCACTCAGTGAGGTAAAATCATGTCATTCAACCACACTTCTTTGTGATTATTTAAGATATGACTCTGCTCTTAGACAGTCAAAGCTTTTAACGTTTTATGGAGTCTCTGTCTTTAGCTCCATGGATAGCAGGAAATCCACACACCTGTGGACAGCTGTATAAATAGATCATAATATACACTGCATTTCACACTTTTAAAGCATCTTGTTTTTTTTCCATTTTGAAAATCTAATTCTTATTTAGTGTTGGAACAGTAGTGGACAGACATTCATACACCTCAGAGTGAAACAAGGAGGTTTTCAAAGCTGATCTCACAGATCATTTTCTTAATCATATTCCTTTATAAAGTGGGTGGTAAACATAAAAAGAAACTATTAAGGGTATCGGCAGAAAAGCAGCAGCTATCAATGCTGTGGCTGGGAACGTCTGCTCTGAATGTGCAGCATCACCTGCAGTTTCAGAAAGGCAAAGTCACAAACCCATATGTTTCATGAAGATGATTGAAACAATCAGTCTTGACTACTGGTGCAGTGGACTTTAAAGCTGATATGCGCGCACTGTTAGGAACATAAAATGATGATGGAAATATTTTTTTCCCGTAAGCCTCCATTTCTCTTCCACAGATATTAGAATAGGAAAGAAGTGGATTGAGTTTAGTTGGAGATATTGCATTGTCCCATCACAAATACGATAATGGACACGGTCTGCAGTCCTTATGTATAGAAGCTTATATAGAATATAGAAGCTTCTTTACAGATCTGAAACAAAAACAGCCTTGTTTGGCCCTGAAATTATAAAACTGTAACAATATCCCAATGATATCCCAGAAGACACTGCATGTAAGAGAGGGCATGTTGTGCAACCTGTAGACTCTTTTTTTCTTCTTCTCCTTGGTGGGGCTTGGTGGGAACGCCCACTAAGGCTAGAAGGTTGTTGGAGTTTATATGTTTTGCCCCTTTCATGCGTGTGCGTCCTCCCTCTAAAAAAAAAAAGCTCAAAAACATGCATTTCAAGCTGATTAGTGATCATAATCTGACCACACGAGTGACTGTGAGCATGCATGCTTGTTTGTTTCACTTTTGTCTTTGTGGGCTTGTGTTTGACATCTAATAGTGCACCCTACCTCTTCCCTGATGACGGGTGAGATAGGTTCTAAACAAACATGTGACCTTGAACAAGAGGAAAAAAAGCCTTTTTTTGGTCTTTTAAAAGGTGAATGGATGGATGTTTTCTCTCTGTTGTGCTCTCACTATGAATCCCTGCAACCCGAGCAGTGTCTCGCTCACTGATGAGATGTCAGCAGTAGGGAGACACTCGTTGTGGTATTTTGAGTCCTGTCTACTCAAGCATCACTGCTGATCCGAGACATCAGTGGTGAGCTTCTTAAAGCTAGATAGAAACCAGGTCAGCGATACCTGTGCGCTTAATCTTTTAACAACGATCTGATAACCCTGTCCGGCCGATGGCTCGCGTTATCCATCGCTGTTGAGTTGCTGATCATTTGGAAAGCTATAGAAAACAAAAATATTGACATTCTGATGCTTACA
Source organism: Xenentodon cancila (assembly GCA_014839995.1). Taxonomy (NCBI): domain Eukaryota; kingdom Metazoa; phylum Chordata; class Actinopteri; order Beloniformes; family Belonidae; genus Xenentodon; species Xenentodon cancila. The sequence goes on along the minus strand of CM026198.1, from coordinate 18,191,073 downwards.
CTTGCATGCAACTTTGAATAACTTAAATTCCACTCTGTTAGTTTTGCGAAGTGGCAGGAGACGGGGAGGGTAGTGTTGTCTGGTGGCTCGTAGGGATGTTGGCAGGTCTAGATGAGAATATTCTATTCAGCCATTCACTGACAGAGGAAAAAGATACGGAGGCCCCACAACACTTTAACTCTATAAGAGAGGCTTTAAAGGAAAAAAAAAACTATACGTGTTCCTGAAAATTGAGTTTTTAGGGTGTTAAATAAATGGACTGTAATTTTAAACAGGTATCAGTTTGGAGTCTGAAGCTCCTTCAAGAGATTGCTGCATTTCTTCTGTGGATTTGAACTCTCAAAAGTATTTTCTGTCTCTTCCTCTAATCCCAGAGCGACTCTGCGATTTTGAGATGAGGGCTGTGGATTTACCATGCTATCTATTGTAGCAATCCTTGTTGACTAGGCTTCTTTATTACTCTGCTGCTTGTTCGGGGTTGTGGTTCTGCGGCAGACTGAATAGAGCATCAGTCAGCCATGTCTTGTACAATACTGAATTATGAACAAGAGTCTAAGCATCAGAAGTGCCTGAACCTTTTTCTGAGTACTATACATGTCTCTCCTGCCTCAGTAAAAGTGTGTATGTGCATTTCATCTACCTTAAAAAATGAAAAGAAAAAAATAGTTGTGTCAGACTGTAGCTCTGCATGAGTGTGTTCTGCACGTGACACTGGGTAGCATCTATAACGAGAGTGTGTGAATTTGAATATGTGTCTGAGGGATTTTGTTATGAAGGTCTGCTCTGTGGAAGCAGTGACAGCTCAGTCTGAGTATCTGAATCATTTTTAATTAATCTGCCTTTCAGTCTCCAGGGCTCTCCAATAAGGATGTGCTCATTCACTCACTTGTTGTCCCACAGACACATGCAGACCCATAAAAGCACACACTCTCTTGCCCTGACGCTCAGGCATAGATTGGAATCGCATGCTGGTGTCATAGTTACTTACTAATTACTGCTATACAGTTTAAGAGAAACAATAAGCCAAATAAATATCTCACTCAAGGACAGACTGACGTCCATTGGCTCATAATTGCATTCTTGTTCGCAAATGCACCAAATCATTTCACAACACTGTTGTTTCTTTAGTTTGCAGGTTGAGGGAAATTCCCTTCTTCCCTTCCTGTAGGCAAAATAAATGTCCAACTCCACGCAGAACCGGGGTATGGGATGGCACTGCTTTGTGCAGCATGTCATCTTTTAAGATCTCGCCTTGCAGTTGCTGCAACACTACAGATATCAGGTTCAGCAAATCAAGCGAAAAAGAGGTAGAAGAAACCCCAAATTACACAAAAAGAAGAAAGGATGATGTTATTGAGAAGAGAGGCTTATCTATCACCTCAAGTCCAGGAAGCAAACTGCAGCGACTCATTGTTGGCATGTTATGGTCCCACTGTTAAATCCTTTTGTGTAAATGACCTTGACACACAGCGCTGCCAAAGAATAGCAGGATTATAGATGGGGTGTCTGCATTTTGACAGCCTGACTGATAGCTAAGTGTCAAAAACACCCTAGAGCCAACCACTGAAGCTGAAAAACATCTCTAAAGCACCTGCACAGTGGTCAGGCCGTGGGTGTGTTCTGTATGCAGGTATGTTCAAAGAAAACATAGCGGGTAAAGGAAGGGATTCATCAGAACACCTCTGTTACTCTTATTTTCTGTACAGAATCTTCTCTGAGATCAATACCCCTTTGTATGAGATTATATGCACACATTTGTTGAGTTGAAGTGTGATACATATAAATACCACATCAACAAAGACATTGAGCAAATATACAAATAAATATGAAAATGTTTCATTGCTGCCTGTGAGGGTTCAAGCTGATTAGGCATGAAGACACAATAATACTTTAAAAAAATGTTTTTTTTTACTCCAAAAATGCAAAAATATACAAAACTATCAGAGCACTTAAAAGAGGTCAAAGGAGCAAAACTAAATTTAAACAAATTGAACAAAATAACTTTAAACTAACTGTTTAATAACTTGAATATACAAAAGTTAACTAAATATGCACGCTACAAATAGAACTAATGTACTTTACAAATTTTAAATACATGTAAACAAGAAAATGTGTTCCTGGAACTAATATAACTTTATAACTGTATATGTGTTGGTGCATGGGGTTACAAACTTCATTGTGGGGCTGCAGGTGGGCCATGAAACGCTTTTCACTGATGGAATTAGAGTAAAATGAAGCTAACAGGGAAAATGATCGAATCTAAGATACTAATATTTATTTATTGTATTATCTTAAACTCCATCAAGATGGACCTTTTCTGATTTCAAAGCAGCATCATTGCAGCATTATGCTGTATATTATGCATATTATAACTTGTATATGCAGGAGGTATGGATCCAAATTTGACATATTTGATCTATTTATGCACATAAGAGCTTTATGATTAGAGATTCTGAATCAAAAGTTTTAAACTCTGTCCTATAAACTCATTTTATTAATGTGAAAAAATTCAAAGAAATTCCAAAATATCAGCAGAAAAACACCAATTGTTAGACAACACTGGAGGCACTCTACTCCAGCAGAATATAATGTGACACATTATAATATTAACAGCAGTGGAACACAGACAGCAGCAGAATGTTACTCCCTGCTCATTTTCACTTAAATAACAATTGTTTTGGCAATTACTAGCTCCAGAACATGATCTGAGGGAAATGCATTCATGCTTTCTGACGCTCCCTGGGGCAAACAAACCCTGCAAATGTAATAACATGTATCCAAATAGAGAGGGGTGGAAGGCTGCGTTACAGAACCAAGGAGCCGTGTGGACCTAAAAAGGCAAACTGTATGTGTTTAACTTAGTTACTTGACTAAACTCGATACCATAACATGTACCTGCTACCGTTTTGTTTCTTACTTTTTTAATTGCAGTCTTTTACATGTGTTAAATGAGATTAATTTTCTGCATTTCCCAGAATAACTTTGACGCCCTTCACAAAGCACGTAGGTGGGAGCAGCATTAAGTTATGGAAATAGACAATTAGCATAAGAGCTAGAGTTTCCACTTTTGAAATGGTTGAGTTTCTTCTTATTCTCGCTCTTTTGTGACATAGACTTTGTATAGTTATTTTTTAAGAAATGTGCTTTTTTTATAGTGTTGCAAAGTCAGGTAAATCATATTATGATCCTTTAAGTGCTGTCATATGAAAGCTGAGACATATACTGACACTTCTTTTCTTAAAATCAATTTCTATGGTGCTATAACAGTTCAACATGACAGTCGATCCTGCCTTGCTTAAACTTGTAAAAGCATAATCATTTCCTCTGACTTTGGGAAGGTGACTTTTATTTCACAAAGGAACCCAGCATAGATACTCTGGAAACTGCTGAAAGTGGCCCAAAATAGCACCTCTTATAGGAAACATTTGCCATTAGATTGTTGGCATTGGACCAAACTTGACATTTACTGTTAACATTATACAATAAAGACTCAAAATGCTTTTTATTCTCTACGAAACACCACTTTATCTAAAAACACCATGATGTTGTATCTCTGTTGATTGTAGCAGAGAAACATTTTTTTTTCCCTCTCTCTCTCCATCCCACACACCGCACCATAGGTCAGTGGTTCAGTTTGATGTTAAGCTCAGCAATTGATTACGGGCAGCAGCAGTAGTTGCTGGGGGCAACAGGCGGAACAGTCAAGGTTGCTAGGTAGCTGATAAGAACGCAGACTCTCATTAATTGCCTTCTGCCACTGTGTTGGAGAAGGTGCAGGACGAGTAATTGTGCTGTGGATATGCATGCAAAAACCTTTTCAGATGTGCAAGCAGTTATATATATTTTCAGGCGCTCCACATTTAGAAGCGTATTACTTTTCTTCACTAGTGTATCAACTGCACACATGAGCTAAGGCATTGCAGGAGAGCTGCAGAAATACATCATACGTTATATGAAAGCATTTATGATTCTGCAATGTCAACATATCTCAGATTTATTTTTGCATATCTTGTAATCTGGCTTGTCGGGTATGAAAATGTCTCCTGAATTTCTAAATCTGCTAATAAACATCTTTAACGTTTTTTTTTTCCTTCCCATTAAAATCATGTCTTTTCAAAATCTGTTAGAAACATGGACATCATTATCTTAACAGTTAAGGGGGTAATTCGGACAGTTTACTTAAAAATGACAGCTTCAAGGCACTGACATCATCCCTATCAGCTCTTCTCAGAGACATAATCCGCATCCAGTTCTGACAAACAAGCTCCGGACTGTTAGTGCTGACGTTCATCAAAGCTGCACTATGAAAAAGATATGACAAAACTGCAGATTTTTGTTCTTGTATGGCTTTAATTTGAAAAGATACCTCATTAAACAGGCAACAGTATACCTCTGTTTTTCCTAAAGCTATATAATGTGAAAGGAGGCTTGATAAAACAGGCAAGGCTCCTTATTTCCCCCAACCCTCTAATGTATAAACCTGCAGAATCAAACAGAATGGGGTAACAATGCAATTCTTCTGATGTGTGCCTAACCCCCAAAGAGAAATGCAGTAGACCTGTTTTTACCATCCAAATTCATATCAATTTAGTTGTGCATTTTCTGAGCTTGAAAGTGGTGCTGAATGTAAGTTACACAACTATCTCATTTCTTTCTTGCTCAGACTTGTTGAAAATAGATTATGTCTTTGTGTCCCACACATAGATTATTAAAGATGCAGCTGTCATACACAGCCAAGAGGTGCTTTGAGTATAGATGAAAGCTGAATAAGACCTTTTAGCTTGGGCCCAGAGAAAGAAGTATGTTTGTACATATTCACAATTACACTAATTTGCATATCTGGTCCTATTTTACTTTTTTCTTATTTTTATTGTATCTTGTTCTCCTGCTGTCGTGTTGTGTTGTTGTTACTGTCTGCAAAGCATCCAGAGCAGGTACACAAAGCATGTCACTGCATATTGTACCTTGTAGAACGTGTATGTGACAAATAAAGACAATTTGAATTTGGTTTGAGAAAGTCAAGCCCCCAAGACTAGTGTTCTTGCCTGACAGAAGGGACAAGCAAGTGTGAACACAAAATATGTCATGAACATAGGGTACCAGTGTAAATGTGCAAGCAAGGTTTTTCTTGAGGGGCCCTGTTTAATAATGTTGGTCTCGCTGGATGTCTGTCAGGTTTCCTGAATTCAATCACAAATTCAAACTCAATTCAGTTTCACTCTTAATTCTTAATTTATACCTGCAGGTAAAGCATGATTTTGCAGCAGTAAGCCAGTGAGTGTTACAGTTACTTTAAAGACTCATTGTTGAGGGTTTTAGCTGTGCGGAGGAATGATCATCTGTAGTGGTCTGAATTGCAGCAGTCTTAAAAAGCCACTGTTGTTTCATCACTGCATCATGAAGATAGACAGTATTGACCATAATATTTTATTTTGCAAATTTTATCTTGCACATTGAGCTTAAAAAGCTCCAGAGCAGCTCCAAACACAGAACCAGCCTTCTTATCAGTTTCTTTGAGTCGGTGGCTCTGATGCTCCAGCCTCATCAGATGGCTGCAGATAAAACCGCATGCTCTGCACACTTGTAGAAGATATATAACATCTTCCTACAATAAATACAGTCTGCTCTCTGTATCTTCTTGTGGGCACCCTCAGCACTGGATCAGAGAAAGGAAGAGAAAAATTTAAAAAAATCAAATCGAGTCAAATTTTGAATGTGCAGTTTAGATCAAAGTAAAAAGCTAGTATGCTTCACCTTGAAGGCAAAGGCAAGGGGAGAAGGATGCTTTGACACAGATGTGTGTTTTGAAAGAAAGAGGTATAACAAATGAGAGACATTAAATTACAAAAAAGACAGGTGGATACTCAAGAGAAACAGGTTGAAGAGCAGGGTTCAGTCCTAGGGCCAATCTTGTTCAGCTTATACATGCAGCCCTTGGGAAGTATTATCCAGAACCACAGTATTCATTTTCATTGTTATGCTGATGATAACCAGCTGTATTTGTCTATGAAGCCAGATGAAACAGAACCATTAGCCAAACTTCAGGCATGACCTAAGGACTGGACGTCCACACATTTTTTGCTCCTAAACTCCGATAAAAGGTTGTTTGTGGTCCCAAACACCTTAGAAAGGGATTCAACAGTGTTGCGATGGCCTTGGTGTTATTTTTCAGTCAGGATTTGTCATTTAAACAGCATATTAATCAGGTTTGGAAAACTGTGTTTTTCCACCTTCGTAATATCTCAAAAATTAAGAGCATCCTCTCCCAGAGTGATGCTTATAAATTAATTAACGCATTTGTATCTTCTAGACTAGATTACTGTAATGTGTTATTTGCCGGATGTCCAAGTAATTCTCTGAACAGCCTCCAGCTGATCCAAAATGCAGCAGCGCGAATGCTGACAGGAATCAACAAGAGAGACCACGTCTCTCCAGTGTTAGCTTCCCTCCATTGGCTCCCCAGAATCCAATTCGAAATGTTATTATTTCCATATAAAGTCCAAAATGGCCTAGATCCACTATATTTGCAAGACCTGATAGAACCATATGTTCCTAATAGAGCTCTCCGTTCTCAGAGTGCAGGTTTACTCGTAGTTCCTAGAGGATCCAAATGTAGATTTGGGGGACGGGATTTTTGTTATCAGGAACCATCTCTATGGAACCAACTTCCAATTTGGTTTAAGGAGGCTGACACCACCTCCACCTTTAAAACCAAACTTAAAAACTTTCTGTTTAATAAAGCATATAGTTAGTACTTTAGTGTGTTAGGGTCAGTAGTGATAGCTGCTGCTGCAGGACCAGACTAGAGCAGCTGGTCTTCAACACAGCTTCATCCTGGATCTGCTGCTGTAGACCTGCTGCAGGGGGACCCCAAAATGATCCACTGACTGGTGCCCCTCACCTCCTCTGTTTCTGTTTCCCTTATTCAGCTCAATCCTCAGTTATTATTCAGAAGTATCTCATAAGCATACTTGTATAATTGTGCTTCATTGTTGTTGTAGTTTGTTGTTATGCTCTGCCCCCTCTTTTTCTTTTCTGTGCATGTTTTGCAGACCAGAACCTCAAGAGCTGCATGCTGCCCTGCAGTCCCACCCTCTGACCATCCTAGTGTTTACATCCACCTGTCTGTATAGATGTCTCTGTTGGATACCTACTGCCATTCTGGCCTTTGGCAGGAGGGTCCCCCCTCATGATCCAGGTCCTGCTCAAGGTTTCTTCCCTCTTAAAGGGGAGTTTTTCTTGCCACTGTTTGGCTTAAGGTTTTTCTTCCACTAGGGAAGTTTTTACCTGCCGTTGTTGATGTAATAATTGCTCGGAGGTCATGTTCTGGGTCTCTGGAAAGCGCCCAGAGACAACGTGTGTTATGACCACTATATAAATAAAATTGAATCGAATTGAATTGAATTAGATTTTAGAGAGTTATTTTTTAGAGACCAGTATACACCAGGCCCCATTTAGAAGCTACCAATGCACTTACCTGGATTAAAGTATATAGTTGATCATAAAGATTATATAAAATGCAGTTTGTTAACTGTAAAACCTGTGAAAATGAAAAGAAGGGCAGTCTCCCTGCTGTTTTGTTGTTCTTAGACCAGGTTCAAATGAAAAACCACATTGTCACACTCATCAAATCTGGATTAAATTAGCTTTAGATAATAAAGATTACATAAAACAAGTTTTAGTTTGTCTACATTTTTTTAATTTGTGCTCTAAAAGAACAATGGTCTTTTTGCCTATTGCTGAATCAGAAGCTGGGGATTTAAAACTAACAGAAAAGTTGCCCCCCCCACCCCACCCCCCCCCCCCCCCCCCCACCCCCGCGCTTCCAACCCCGATACCCTATCCGTGCACTCTATCACATAAGAAAGTATGACTTACTAAAAACTTTTTTCAATACAAATGTATAAAATATACCTTAGTTATGGATGAGTTGGGTGTTAGGGTATTTGCCAAAAGAAAGAGCATTCTAATTCAGTAGATAGATGAACCATTGGACCAATATCTAAAGTGCCTTTTATAATGTTTTGGACAAAGACACATATTTCCTTGTCATATCCATTTACCGCATAGTTTATTTCAAATAAAACTTTTCAAATTTCATTAAAGCACACATTCCAGACTTGGTTTGATTTAAGTGCATGCATTTTAGTTTCACCACACAAAACTTGCATTAGTAGGTATGTTACAACAGTCATGGTTATGACATTGCACACGTATTTGCATGTAGTGACTGCTCAGTTTGTGATTCATAGAAATCACAAGGTGCTCAGGATCTTTTGTGGGATCCCGATTTTGTCTGGCTAAAAATGTTCCCATCTCAGTTCTGGTTTGTTTCACGGCAATGTTCTCTGAATTTTTTCCACTCTGTATATTGAAAGCCTGCTAAATTAGATTCAAAGAGAGCCAGAAGCAAATGCTGCAAAAATCATTTGGAGTTTTGAATCCATGAAGAAGTGACTAAGTTCATATGAAGTGGTTTTGAGAAGGTGATAGTGGGATAACTAACAGAACTTAGATTTGATTCCATATGGCAAATGCTTACGTCTGGCACCAATTTGACAAAGCACTGCTGTCGGAAACACTAGTGGGACCAAGTTTCCACACCTCAACCAGAGGCAAAACAGAAAGCAGCCATTTATGGCTCAGCGAGATGGCAAAATAATAGGCTTAGTTTTGACAGTATTATCAGCAAGGAACCAAACCTCGAAGCTCTTGAGTTTGATATTCCAGGGAGCAGCTTGGTTTTGTCTTAGATGTCTTGCATTAAAAAAGTAAAGTCAGTTTGATTTGTGCATGCTTGCAGTGGTCCAATATTTTGATGTGGGGAGATTTTAGCTGTTTGAAAAATGAGAAAAGTGATTCTCAATAACTTCAACCTGAAATAATTATTTATCATTTATTTGGCAATTAAAAAGAAAGTTCTGTTATAGACTGGTATGGGGGTCCAAGAAATAACCAAACATTACTTTACATTACATTTCATTTTTGATCACTAATAGAAGCATTTAACTCTATTTCTACAAAGAACTTAGTCTGAAGCTGTTTTAACAATTGCAGCCTTGACATTTTGACAAAGATGTTCCCAAGCGGTGGCAAAAAAAATAAATAAATATATAAATAAAAATAAAAATGTCAGCTCCATTTGCTGACATGCAAATCTCCGGAGGACAGTGTGGGACATTTTGTAAAGTAACCAGTAATTTTGAGGGAGCATTTAGTTTTGCCAACCTGCATTTTCCCTTCCACTTGCATAACAATATTATGGATTTTCAAATTATTTGTGATACTGATATGAAGACAAGAACAATCATCAAAATGCCGCAGTGGTCACTCTTAACATCCTGCAAAGTCTAACACAGAACAGCAGCATCAGAGAAAGTCCACCTGAATTTGTTTTAACATCGCGCTTTGATAATCATTTATGAAAAAGTTCATAGTCTCCACAGCATGTGTCCAAGTCTTTCGAAATTAACAAACACAAATACCAAAGTAAATGTGATATGTTAAACTTCAAACTTTCCCTCATTACCAGTTTATTTTTTGTCTTCTCAACATGTCTCAATGAAACGCTCCTGTTTCATTTCTTGTTTCAGCCACCTGCAGTGATATGAGAATACATAGATGCATACTACAGATGAAAATCACAATTGATCTGTTGATAACTGATGACAGAGTCAAAGACATGCCACGGATTTCACAAATCAATCATTTCTACTGCACAGGAAGAAGAGTGGCAGAGATAAAGATGTAGACAGACAAGAGAAAAAGATTTGAGAAAAGATAAACATGTGCTGCGTTATGAAATATGATAGAGGCAGCTTGTGGTGCTCTAGGCAGAATAGCACACTTTGCTTCTAGACAGGTGGTGGGTGAAGGCAGCCAGAGCAAAGAGAAGAGTTACTTGGAGACAGATGGAATTAGACTTTCCTGAAATGATTCTGAGCCCTGCATGGATACCTCCCACCCCTCTCCCTGTACAAGCCCGTCCCATCTTGCTGTCCTCATTTCTGCCATTCCCTCAATCTCCTTTAGTCCTTCATTCTCCCCATTCCTGTCCCCCTGACTTCTCTCCAGTTTAATCCCCCTCTCTGCACCACCCCCCACCACCCTTCAACCCCCACCAAAACTTTGAAGCTGACGACGACACCTTCCTGCCAGGGCTTCATCCAAGTGTGTGTAGCATGTCTCAGGGGGATAAAGAACTGTGTGTCTTCGTAAAAGTGGATGTGTGTTCACAGAAACAACAGGAGCCGAAGGATTGGTCATGCATATAATTGGGTGTTATACAACCACAAAAAGATAAGGGCCATGTGGTCTTTGTTGCCTGTGCACAGATAGCATGTTAGCTACTTCTGCCACTGAGTGTGTAATGAGCACTTCTGCCTGTGAGGCGCTCATTACACATACTGCAACTGTTGGCGTGTTTGAGACTCCACGCTACCTTCTTTTCTTTTTGTTTTAATATGGGTGAATGTGTGCAATTTAGTAGATCAATGCCCATCTCCTCCACCCTGACTTAAAGCTTGTTATCTGAGCCACTAATCTCGATGGGGATAGAAGGGTGATTCAAGACTTGAAAAACTGCAGGGTGGTAACCTGTTGACTTTAGGATGATCTTTCGGTCAAGGTTTCAGTTAAGGACAAGATCAGGTGCCACACGTACATACTTGTGTCCACGGGTCCCTCTGAAGGTTATTTCATACCAGAAATTTACAACACTGGTCTGACATTTAATACAGTGTATGACATCCCCTCATAAATAACAATAATTAAAGTAAACAAAAGTTATTTGTCATTTTCCACATCAAGCAAAGTAGTCCAACTAGCTTGGAGTCTTGTTGTGAACATGAGATTGGCAGGCAGATCAGTGCGACATCTGCTGTAGCATGCAAACTGTACCAGTCCACTGTGTTGAAGAGAGACCTGAGCAAAAGGAAAGGCTGTCTGTTTACCGTCTACAGTATGCTCCTACCATCGTCTGTGATCACAAACTGTGGGTAGTGACCGTACGTGGCTGGACTTTCCTTTAGAGAGAGATGGGGCTAAGTTCAGTCATTCAGGAAGGACTGAAAGTAGAGTTGTTGTTCCTCCACCTCAATAGGAGCCAGCTGAGATGGTTTAGGCATATGGGAAAGATGCATGCTGGACAACTTCCTGGGGAGGTCTTATGGGCACGTGAGAATTGTAAAGAAGGTTCCAAAGCAGAGCCAGGATGCACTGAAGAGATTATTTCTCTTGCCGGGCCAAGAAATAGTTCATTATATTGGCAGAAGTGCGTCAGGAGGTCCCGGCTAGAGGGATCCTGGACCTCTTTCTTTAGCCAGGTACCCTTATCATGGTCTGGGTCAGACCATGAAAAGAGGACATTTATTTGATGGACTGATTTTTTATTACCTTATTGCCTTCCAAAGAGGCCAATGGGAACATTTTCCAGAGTAATGATAATCCCTGTGGCATATTATAATTGATATAATTGAATACTTTGCCACTCAGTGGCAAACTAGCTATGACCATGTTGTAGTTATTTGGCAAAAAAAAAAAAAAAAAACTCCTCCATGTTGAACTGAGCATTATATTAGACAATCAACTTTAAATCTCACCTTCAACTGTAAATAATCAGTGCAAAAATACCCAAATGGCCTTGATGCACATAAATCAAATGTAGGATCAGTGGTATTTCTAGACATTTAAAAACTAAGACAAAGAGAAAGAGACTGCAAATAAGACAACAAAATAGAGGGAATTGTTGTCACAGAAAAGCTAGGTACTTATTGGCAAATATATCTCTGTTGTCCCTGAGCACTCATTCCCTTATATTCTTTCATTCATGGCTCTTCAAGGAGCTAGTGCATCTATTTTTCAGTACTACTCTTGAGAGTCACTGCAGTTTTTTTTTGAGTACCTCATCATGAGTACCTGCATTGATACACACGATGAAGGATTTGGAGTATAATGACTTGAATCACAAGAAGTTTTCACACTTAAAATCAACTATATGTTATCATATTCCAACCTCAAAAATCTGCTTTATCAATTCCTCATCTCCAATATGTTCATCTGCTTGGGTCAGAGATCCCATGCATATGTACATGTTGACTGTCAAGTTTGGTCTTATGAATGCCAACATGTCATTAAAGGTGTGACCCCTCACGCCTCTGGTCTACTATATTTTTACTTATATTGGACCTATATTATTAAGTGGAATTAATTAAAAAGTAACATCTGTACATGTTATGTGTGGTAGCAAAGCCAAAGCATAAGCAGTTAAAGATATACAAAGTGAAGTGACTAGAACACTAAAAAAAAAGCTACTGTGCTACAACGAATTAATTGGTCTCAGCTGTCTCAGCCATCATTAACAGTGTTGGTCTTGTTAGAATGTGATCTCTGAGCTTTCCACTGGGATCGCACCACAAATGTGTTCTGTTCCTTCACCCTCTGATGATGTGCAGTATTACATTTCAGTGACATAACTGCATAAAGGAAAATCAAGAGTGTATCCTGTAAGTGTTTAGTACAAAATGTTCAAATGTGCGTGAATGTCTCTTTGCTGCGAGTATGTGAATGTAAAAGAGATGGAGAATTTTGTTATTATTGGAATAATCATCAACACAAAGAAAATGATCTGTTCAGATAGTTGACGACTAATTGTCATTCCTCTGCTGTGTCATAAAGCTGCCACACGTTTTAATACCAAGTCCTTTTTTTCACCAAAATGTTTAAATAGTGAGTGCAGAAGAGGCTGCAAACCTCAAAGCCCACAGGACTCATTGTTGGGACAGCACAAGTCTCAATGGAGGGAAAATGACAGGTTTTTGTGTTGTAAGCTGATTTCAAGACGATGGAGTAACCATTCACTGATTCACTGCTCTTGCAGTCACATGTATGATGACTGTCTTTATAAATGAACATTATTTTGCAAAACCTACCCATCTTCCTAAATGATTTCAAACCCTGCAGTTGTTCTTTCCTCAACTGTAAAATACGTTTCGCAATATAATCACATTTTTGTTTTTCATGAGCTGTTGAATAACTTTAATCATATGAACCTAATCAGTCCCTTTGGCTCAGATCTCTAGCTGTTGCCATGGCAATATCCTCAGGTGGCACATTGGTGGACTCCAGATCCACCCCATTTCTCACATCACTGAGCTATCGTCCCCATCTCAATTAGTGGCCGACAATAGTCTCTTTGAAATGATCATTTGCTGACTGAACCAATCAACACACTCGCCGCCCTTCATCTTAGGGGAGAATTGTCTCTTCTAGCTATTCAGAGGTAATTCTGCCTTTTTCACTAACCACTATCGACATTTGCTCTCCTCGGTAGTTCTCCAGCAGTGTCATGCTCCAACCGTCCTCTTGCCTTCCCCTCTTTTCATCCCTTGTGTTTTTTGACTTTGTACTTTAGATTTAACTGTTGAATGGACACATCACTGCCAGAGTTCGGTGCTTCCTTTTAAGGGGAATATTGTAACAAATAAGCTTTAAGAATATGTTCAACTACTAACCTTAGCTCAAGTTTCTATTTCCAGTTAATCCCTGGAAGTATTAACTTGCTTTTTAGTATGTAGCAGCTACATTTTAACTCACAGTTGTGCCCCTGAGCACCACAAAGCATCCAACCATCTAAATGACATTCTTCAACCAACAAAAGGAAAAGTATATTCACACTTAAAGACAAGCCTGGTGCTGGACGCCTCCAGTGAATGAATCTGTAGTAGAAGGAGGCAGAAAATCATTTTTTTGTAATGAACTCATACTCTTATGGTCAAGTTAGAAGCAACAATCAACCCAAGGTCATGTCTTCATCTTAACATTTGATTGGGTATACAGTATGAGTGAGTGGTCCTGGTTGTCGGTCTGTCTGTGTTAGCCCTGTGATGGATTTACGCAATCATGTGATGGACCAGTGGCCTGTCCTGGGTGTACCCTGTTTCTTTCCCTGTGCCCTAAATATATATATTTATATATATTACCAGTCAAACGTATGAACGCACCCACCAAGAATTAGTTTGAAAGGGAAGCGTGTCAAACATTTGACTGTAGCCTCTCTGCTCTCATCTCATTTGCAGTACCAGACAGGTCACAGTGTAACCACAGTAATTTATGAATGCATGTGTATATAGTTGATCTAGCTGTCCAGTGATAATAATAATCATAATAAGTTCTTGTAAACTGGGAACTACTTGGTGTGTTTGAGATTGCCTGGGCCTGACGCCTTTTGCACTCCTAAATGTGTCTTTATTCTGACCACGTTTACTGACTTAAAACAGCACAAAAGAACTTTAGTCAGTAGGTCCCGCTATAGGAGCGGAGGTTAGGTTGCTTGTAAGACACTGTCGAATATTTACGCTCATCTGCTCTCTTGCTCAGTCATTTTCTGGTTTTCTCTTCCTTCACTACTTTATTGAGTCTCTTAGTCATTTCTGCCATGAGGTCTGTGTTAGTTCTGTGAACAAACTCCCTGATTATTGATCTGTGACATGGTCCACAGTTATCGCAAGACACAACTGAAATGTGATTGCACCGTAGGTTTGGGTGGTTTTTGCTGATAGTAGGAACAGACTAACATGAGAGCTAAATTACGCTTCCCGTAAGGTCATTGCACAGTATAATCCCTTCAAATAAAACTGAAAACTGTAGTTAATGAGACTTAATGTACTCCTTTGAGGTGTTTCAACATTGTGTTTTTTTCTGTAAGGAATGACTAACACACAAGCACAAATGCTTGCAGATGTATAAACACAGGAAGCACAGTGCAGAGGCCATGCAACAGTAAAACAAACAAGTAGAGGCTCACACAGGTCCAAGATTTCTGTTAGTCACAGGAAACAGGTTCAGAAGTGTCAATCTCGTAACACACAGACACCTTTTACAGTTACACTTTCAAAATATTCAGGAGTAAAACAGTACACTGATTACTGTTGTATAAATGTTTACCTGCAAATATCAGTGTCAATCATAGGTAAACAGATTAACATTTAACATCCCTCAGATGCAACTATTAGATCAAAACATCTCTTTGAGGTATTGCCATAATACAATAGAAGAGTAGCAAATTACATTGTTCCACACTGTGACCTAATTTCTAAAACCGCATAATGCAACGCCCACTCAAAATAAACTACAAAACCTGCGAATTCAACGGCATGTGTGTATTTAAATGCAGACCTAGGAGCCAATGCTGGTAAGTGAAATCTTGTGTATTTTATTTACACCCACTATCAGTGCCCTGCAGACAAGACACATTTTACGTTCAAAAAATTTGTGACACTTCTCTGCTTCAACCTTGCCTTCTGTGATTCATACGTTACTACAGTATATTCGATTAAGAGATGATTCAGTCCTTAAAATGCTGCTGTTTTGTGGGCAGATGGGAATTTGTTCTTATAGTTTATTTTAACGTTTTTCAGCTTAATCGTACATCAGCTATAAAGTGTAAGATAAGAAGCCAGAAACACGGCTTGACTTCACTGCAGTAAGTCTCAAGGCCCAAGCAAAGGGATATTTTTAATATTGCATAACAATACCAATAGGATAAGTAAGGTTCACACAAGGAAATAATTCATTCATTGCAATTACATTAATCATGTCATGCACTATTGTGGACTCAAAGACAGTCTGATTATTATAGATTATAGCTTTATCTGGGCCATATTGTCTGTCCTAGAAACATTTCCAAAACTTATGTTGTGCTACTTCTCATTTTTCGACCTGCAGTTTAATATTTTCTTTGACCCACTAGTTCCTTCCACTTGAGCAGTGGTCTATCATTGTGACGAGCTGTTAGACGTCTCATGACGTCCCCTCAGCTTCAATTACCTGCTTTTTTTTCACTTTCTTGTCTCTGATTACAACTGGCCAAAACCACAGTGGTTGTTTAAACAGCAGTGAAAAGCCAGATTTCTTTAGATCTATTGCAGGTGACATAAAAACCTAAAAAAAAAACCATGTTAAAATTCTTTAGACTCTTTAGAAAAAAAAAAAAACACTGAATTTTAATCTGATTCTGAAAATGAGGAGGCCAAAATTGTGCTTGACTGATCATCCTTTTAGGGAGCAGAATACAAGTCATTACCACTAATAAGTCTGTAAAATGACAGTAACAGCCAACACTGATAAACCCTCTCCTTAGTGTGAGCTGTCACGAGTTTCATGAGACAGAACAGAGGGGGACCATGACACTGCAATGTGACACATTTGGCCTTGAAATTCAGACAATGAGCCAAAATGTGAATATCCGTCTTCTGTGTTCAGCACTCGCAAAAAGACTGCTGGATCAAAATTCATAGACCCATATGATGCAAGCAGTAGCTATTTCTAGTCAGCCTTTGTTCATTTTTGTTTGTGATTGTGTTTATTTTGATCTCTTACTGGTGTGATTTTACAGAAGTTTGGTTGCCTGATTGATAAGCGGCGTGTTAAATACAAAGAAGGCCAACAAACAAGATGAATCTGTGAATTTTGTACAAACCGTAGAACTGTTTTTCTACTGAGCCTGTTATCTCTATATGTTTCTTTGGACACGGGGCAGGTGAGGGGTGGGTGAGGGGGAGGGACTGACATTTTTCTGTAAATGGTCGGGAACTGTGCAATGGCTACTGTAATTATTAAAAGTATCCAGAGTATAGAAGTGGGGAAAAAAGTCCCATATAACAAATGAAATAAAGTGTTATATTTGCATGATTTCCTGTATTTTCATCAAACAGCTATTTATGGTCGTGTGTACTGAATGGATGTATGTCACATTAATACCTGTTTAATTATGAAAATGGAAAAAAAAAACTGTCATTTTCTCCTGTGAATATAAATATACAATTTTCGTAGCTCTTTTATGACAAACTTAGCTGTTGCTGAATGTTTCTTGTCACTTGAATCCTCTATCACGCATTTCTAAAAAAATGTGATTTTTGACAATCCATAGATAGATAGATAAAATCTGCTCCAACACCCCAACAAATTCCCCTTTCAGGCTTCTCCCATGTGACAGATTTTCTAAACCAAAGCTTTCAAGACCACCTTTTCACGTAAATCCTCTAAAACCACCACACCAAACATTTTCCTTTAAAAATGGTTGTCACAGGGGAGGAGTACATTTTCAACAATATTCACAGCTGAAATACAGCTGGGTTATACAGATTAATTAGTCTGACAGAAATATGGGTCTTGAATTTAAAAAAAAAGAGGTTTTGTTCCCACTTGAGCTTATATAAGCAACTTTTAGTCCTAGACCTTTAATTTGAATGAACATTAATTTTCTATGAACTAAACTGATTCTTTACTCTGCAAAAGTTTCACACAAACAAATGGTAACAAACAACTCATTAAACCTTAAATACTCACTGAATAGTAACTATGACTAAGCTTCTCTGTTTACGTTTCAGTATCCGCTGCACACCAAAAAGCACATACATTTAAGGCAAATGTTTACAAGTTTGTAATATAAGATTAATTCCCATTTGATCTAATTTAGAAATAATGGGAGCAGTGATTTGTTTTTTTTAAGAAGTAGGCTAAACTTATTTATTTGTTGCATTTATTTTATCACTATAATTACTTTTCATTGTTTTAATATATTTAATGATTTATTTATTTTGTACAAAACACGTATCCCTTGATGCAATTTCATTCAGAGTGTAAAGAAAAATGAAAAAAATAAAAAGCGAGTGCTACATGTTTTTGTCGCAAGTAAAACAATATATGTGCATGAGTTATAATCATTGGTCTAGGGTTTGTTTGCCTCATTAGGTATTAATTTCAATTTTTTCGGTAATACCCTCGTCTGCACCTGCACAAGGATAAAGCAAAAGGGCATTCAGACTTCACCAAGTACACTGAGAGTACTTTGACGGTGCGCTCAAAAGCATGTAATGCTGTCACCACTGCCTTGTTGACATACTCTACTCAGTTTTTGATTAAAAACAGGATGATGGTCCATCTTCACCACCAACATGGCATAATGCCTAATTAAAAGGACTAAATTATATACATATAGAAAAAGTGAAAAAATAAGTGATAAACCGCTAACTTGACATCAACTCAAGTAAGGTAGCTGAAGAAGAAAGTTTTGGTAAAAGCTTGCGTACATTTTGGACGACACTCATTTGCATACTGCACATGCACACAGTGCATGTAGTACTATGTTTTTGAGTATATTAATGAAGGTGTGCCACTTGGAACATAGATCAGTTCTAATTGCAATGATGTGAACATTATTCTCTAACCTGCTGCTGCGATGGGAGATAAGCATTTTTTAAAAAGCCTACAGTTGCACGCTATACTATTTCACGGCAAAGTCAAAAAGACTTAAAAAGAAAAAGTTGCTTTTTCCTGTTTTTAAAGCCTGCTAGTTATTCTCTCTGAAATCCACTGAGGCGAGTAACGCCGGAGTTTTGCAAATGCATCACGGATTATGGTGACTACCATAGGAATTCTGATATGCCCAGAAGTCCCATCAGAAGCACACTAAAGAAAGTGACAGCAACGCAAGACATCAAGACAGTAAAAGAGACTCCAAAACTTGAGATGTAAAATATTCCAAAGCCACTAATTTGAAATCAGGAAAAGCTGACCCGAGTGAAGGAACCTCACCCACTGTACATCCCAAACGTCTGAAACAGCACCAGGTGAGTTAAATATGACTACAGATAATCTTTTCTCAGCTGGATCTCTGCCTGTGTTAAGTCCATACAACAAAAAAAAAAGTTGTGGCATTAACACAAAATTTTAATAAAAGGTAATGTGAATCAAAAGCAGCATTCGATTTTGCTTTTATTCAACAGTTTAAGTATAATTGTAAACCATCACCAGGTTATTAAATGACAGTATTGCTACAGATGAAAACTAATGTAGCAATCTCACAACAGAACATTTGAACAATAAAATGTGCACAATAAAATGTACAGTAATTCCATGTTTCGGACAAATCTTCCTGTGTAGCTAAACATGGAAATGCAGTTCATGTATTTATGTGACTTACAAGTATATGTGTTGCTACTTGATGAAATGCACATTCAATCTCTTGAAATACAGATGATGCAACATCTCTTAATACATAACTAAATACTCTGAGCTTATTCATGTTCACATTTGGATGCTAATGAGGAGAAAGAGTGGTGGAGGATGACTCCACTCAATTCCATGCCAGAAAACATGGAAACATCCTTCAGCAATCTGAACAGCACTTTAAGAGTTTTGTTTTGCTGGTTTGACGCTCCCTGCCCTAGAAACTACCCCGGTGGCCTGCAGTGATCAACACAGATCGGGTGGTGGATGTGAGCACTTGACTTTGCTCTCATCCTTGATGGGAATGCATTGTGTTCTGACCTTTACGTTCCCTGGATATCTCCCTGCTCGTCTCTCTTAATGTCCCTCCCTCATGCTATCTTGCCTGGAGGGCCAGGGACTTGACAACTGATTTGAAACACCGCAGCTGCAACATTTTGTACAAAGATTTTCCTCCATTGCAATCTCTCTTTGGTTCACGTGTCTCTCTTTTTTTACATTTTGTTTTCTTTCCCTAATGGAATGCAAAATCTCACACCCTGTCTCCAAGGTTTTAATGAGAGTGAAACAAATAGTCAAAGAATGTAATCCCAGTCTCAGAAAAAAAGGAAAAAAGAAAAGAAAAAACAGAAAATAGTAGAAACAATAGCTGCTCAAGGCACTGGGCAAGACTGGAGAGCTAGATGGACCGGGGGAATTTCATAACAACTCAACTTCCTTATGTCTTAACAATGTGCACATTGTGGTTTTGCATCGTCTTGTTAAAAAATATAAATGAACGTCCTTGTATTAAGATAGATGTGTTTCTCTAATACCTCACTGTTCTTTTCTGCATAACCTTTATCATCACATTAGTGTTAATGACCTTTGCCAAGGACACTGATAGAACATGTCACAATCACAGACCCCAGATTTGTTTAGCTGTTGCTGGATAGTCTGGAGTGTCCTTGTTGTCTTTGTTCCAAAGCATATGTCATCCATGCCTCCAAAATAAAAAGAACTGGAATACTGATTCATCTGACCACAATACACGTTTCTACTGTATTATGACTGAGATCCTCTGAACAAGGTTAACATAAGGCTTCATTTTTGAAAAGCAAACGTTTTAAACGGCGTTTTTGGTTGAGGCTTCATAGTGTACGTCTTGATAAATGTTTACATTTCCCGAGAAATTACTTGCCAGTGGTAATAATGAAGGATTGTTATTGATGTGCTGCCATATCAGGGATCAGAATCTCAGGTTTCCAGCTGAGGTTTGCAGCCTGGTCATTTATGCACTGAAATTACTCCATGTTCCCGAATCATTTTATGTGCAAACTCTTTCCCATTTTTCAATGAGGAAAATTGTTTTTAAACATTTCTATTGTTCTCCTGGCTATTTGTTGACATCTCTGCCCATCTTTTTTCCTCAAAGTTTAATCATCAATTTTCTGTCAACATCATTTTTTCTAAATTACATCACAAATCTATATTTTCCACTTCTTTTCTAGCTCTAAATTCTGCCTTTACCAACTATTTTTGATTGTGCTGAAGGGCTAAAATAACAAAATGGACATGATAGTATATTGACCAATGAAATTAAGTTGGACGACAAAGAAGCGTGGCAATATGTGGGTTTATACTGTCTCCAATAAGTGTCTAAGTAAATGTAAGAATCCTGATTTACTGATTTACTTTCATTCATTCCAGGTTTCCCTTTCTGTGTTTAGTGGTGTGCTTTAAGGTTGTTGTTGTTTTTTTTTTTGTTTTTTTTTAAATAGGAAGTTTCACCTAAACCTAAACCTTTTTTGTTTCTTGCCATTGCCATGGCTGGTCTACAGAATTTCATTTGTACTATTATTAGTGTTATAACCTTTAAATAGCAGTTAACACAAGATCAAAATAGTTTTAAAGCATTGCTTTTATTTCATTACTGCAGAACAATTCATGACATGCTGCAAAATGAGCAGACAAACAGTAAGCAAGTGAGCTTGGATGGTGGATACAGAAGTGCGCCTGTTCACCAGTTGGCAGCATGTCAGTTTTGATTTTGTCAGGAAAAATGATGACCGAAAGGTTATTGTCAAATGCAAATTGGGTATAGATACCAAAAGGTTTTTCTAGGACTATGTTTCTACAATTTTCAACTATCTGAACTGAAAACCGTAAATTTTCCTGAAAATGAAGGTTGATTAGTTTAACAGGTGAAGTTTGAGCCATCAGAAAGCTGCTGTCAAGTCCAGTTACATCCGCGGGAAACACTTATGATGTGGGTGCAGCGATGGAACATTCATTTTATGACTTTCTGACAAAGTGATGACTACTTTTATTGCCAAAGAAACAAACTTTGTCAATGTGTTCAAAATGTACCAGTCTCGATGCTGGAGTGGCTATACATGATTAAGTAACCCAAGTGCCCTCTCAGAAGAATTTAATAATGATTACTTTTTTCTCATCTCACCACAGATGTGTTTTATAGACTGGTAACCTTTAGAGATTAATAAAAACAAGGGGAAAAAAAGTGTAGTTTCAAGCCCCCATTTGCTCACGATCAGTATTACCTGTGGAAAGAGCTGTTCATATATCAATTATTATTACTAAGTTACCTGAATTTTGCATTATAAAACCTTAACAGCAGTTTCACAAATGTATGTGTGAATTTTGAGTCAGTAGGAGCAAATAAACAGATGTACACCATATGGTGCAAAAGAAAGTAATACCAGTACTATAACTAATTTTAATAATCATGACAAGTAAACAAAAATATTAAGATTACTTTAGCAGTGAGCAAAGAACTGTCTTTTAAATGTGTCATACCTTTCTTATGCCTTTCATACTTCTACAGCTGTACTTAAACTTATGCATCTGTTTTCACTCTTAACGTACATGAAGAACCACTTTCATAAGTAAACAGTTCACGAGCTCAATTGCTCATGTGCTACTTATATTAATGGGATACTTTCATTCTTTTGCTTTCAGTTGGTTTACTAAACACTACTATATAAAAAGGGACTGATTATGAAAAAAAAGTCTTTATCAAAATGAATAGCCTTTCATTTTCCCATAATACTGAATCTTATTCAAGGTTTGTGGAAGGATGCCTCCTATCCCAGCAGAGTATGAAATATAAAATTGTTGTCTTACAACAACAATGTTTGGCATGTTTGGAAACATACTGTTAGTCAAGATATCTGAAGCTTTTATGTAAACAACTTCACATTTGGCAGAGGTAGTACTGGGTTCCAGGAAGGAGTGGGTTTCAATCTTGAAATGGAAATGGTAAGTACACCCTCACACAAAGACACGCATGCAGAAATCCAGTTGTACATTGAAACAAAACCTTTCAGCTTGTGCCCTTCATCAGGCCTGAGACATGTTAGTAAACAGTCAAACATGTTCTACATTCACTTTAATTCAATAATTAAGATTTTATTTTCCCTTTTCAGAGCATCTTGGAATAGGGTTAAGTTGTACCAGAAACTCAAAGACTGTGATATGTAACCAGCCTTTATTTTGTTCAGAAATTCAAACACTAGACTTTTCCTGTTGAAACTGTCATACTTTATCCAGTTTATTCGTATGTCTCTCTTTTCAAGTATCTACTGGGTACACAAGTTAGATCACTCTATATCACACAATTCTGTCAAAATAAATCTGTTCAACAAACAAAATGCAGGGTTTCCATATGTTTGATGCCATGGTCACATGGATTCACTGCTTTAAATTGTGTATTTTTTTACCAAAAGTAATTACACCCATCCTTTTGCAAACAACAGTGAACACCATGACTAAACACGTTAAGGTGCCAGTCCATTCACAGGCTTGTCCTTGGTCTTAACAGGCTAAAGACTCTCCTTATAAATCCTTTTCAATGACTACAATTTGCAGTATCTGGATTTTCTGTTTGATCTTGCAGAAATTGTTCTTTTAATGCCCTTCTTCAGTGAACTGCTAAAACACCTCAGAGGTGCAGCGAGCACAGACAACACCAATCATTCATCCTTACACTGTCGTGACAATCTAACTTGTGGAAAAATAGTCCCACAGATCTGGTTTACACAGTCAGAGGTAAAACAGAACACATCCATCACTGACCATTTTTACAACTATTACTGTAGTGTGTCTTTTATTTGCCATTAGGAGGCTCTGTCCTCATCAACTTGTTAGGGAAAGAGAAGAGAAAGTGGCTGTAAATTAAGTGCACCAACATAGTTATTCTGAAGGAAAAGTCTTCGAAGAATCAGTTGTCACTGGATGTTTGGCTATTCGGTTTTCAAAATTACTATTAAACACAGGTATTTTTGAAAAAACAGACTGCAATGATAGGCAAAGCAAGGCAAGTTTATTTTTATAGCACAATTCAACAACAAGGTGGTTTTTAGGTGTATAGATTGAAGCTCTGTGGTGACCTGTGATCGTTTTTCTTTGTCTCCAAAGACACTCACCTCAGTTACTTAGTACTGATAGTATTATTTGTTTTAAAAATGTATGCAAAACTAGCTATGGTTCTTAATGTTTGTAATTATTATACTCACATTACATACATTACAAATAGAAAAATACTGTGAAATGAGTGTTGAAAAAGGCAACTTTTGACCTATTGAAGTGAATTAGAAGAATGTGATGGATAGTCAACAATGTGATTGAATCAGAAAACATGATTAAATCAGACGACATGACTGAATGCCAGCAATGTGACTGATTTCGTAACTAGGCGTATCGAGCCTATGTGTTTGAGTGTGTATTTGCCACCAGCTATGACACGCCTACCAAAATATGTCATACTGTTTACCATGAAGAAGTCTCTTCAGAAACCCAAGTGGCGACACAGAGCGGACCTGAACCAGAAGTCCTGAGAGGTCTAAATGGTTGATATGTCAGCAACAAGTCTAGTATGTATGTATTTTGGTCCTAAACCCATACATCCATCAATTTTCCATATCGTTTGCAGGGTCACAGGGGTCTGCAGGAGCCTTTTCCAACTTAATACAGGCGAGTTTTTGGACTGTGGGAGAAAGCTGGAGTACCTGGAGGGAACCCACGCAAGCACAGGGAGAACATGCAAACTCCACACAGAAAGACTCCCACCGTGCCGGGGAATCAAATCAGAAACTGTCTTGCTGTGAGGCAACAGTGCTAACCACTAAGCCACCGTTCTGCCCAGTCCAATGACGCAGAGGGCAATGTTACTGTTGATTGGATAACTGCTTTGAAGTCCATGCCCTCATTTGCATAAAATTGAGCAATGCTTAACGCACTGCCCAGACGCCGTACCTTCACAAGATTCCTTGTGCAGGCGATAAACATGCCTTGTCATGTTCCATTGAAAATGAATGGGATGTGTGCAATGCCATGGACAACTGCCCTTAAAAGCTCTTCTTTTGATCGAAAGACAACTACTTTGGTTTTGTTTTTGTTCAGCTAAAGAAAACTATGCCACATCCACTCATTGATTTGTGATGCCAATGACATTTTAATTTAAAGTGCGTCATCTGCATAGTTATGGTAACTTATCTTGTTGTTTATTATTAACTGAGATAGCAGAAGCAAGTAGATGTTAAATAGAAGGGGTTGTAGGACAGAACCTTGGGGAACTTCACATGTAATCTTTTAAGTAAAGTTACCTGTTGATACACAGTAGTCCCTGTGTTTTAAGTAAGACTAAAAGCAGTCAGTACTGTGCCAGAAATTCCAACCTAATTCTCAAGTCACTCAAGTAAGATACCATGGTCAATGGTGTCAAATTCTGCACTAAGGTCTAATAATATGCGCACTGTGGTTCTTACAAAGTCTGTATTTATGTGGATGCCATTGAACACCTTGACAAGGATGGTCTCAGTGCTGTGGTGAGCACAAAAACCTGACAGGAAGATGTCAAAGCGATTGGTCAGAGTTACTGTTAACTGTTTTCATGCACTTAACTGTCAAAACACAGGTTTTCCAATAACCTTACTGATGAAGGGGAACATTTGAGATGGGTCTGTGATTTTGCAATAGCAACTTGTCTAGATCGTTCTTTTTCAACAGTGGTTTGATGACTGTTGTCTTCAAGGTCTGGGGTAACCCACTAGACAAGAGACATGAGTTTACTCTTTGAATCAGATCAGATGCCATGATGGGTAAAACGACATTTGGAATAAAATCAAAAAAAATTGAAGGAAAAAAATGCACACAGATTTACATGAAGATTTACAGATTTACATTCTTGAAAATGTTTTACATCTTTTGCAAAAGGTCTCTTCAGTTCTGACAGTATTGTCCATATTCTGGACAAAGATGACAACAACTTGCTTCTAGAGCGAATTAAGCCATTTATGTTAAACTTAAAAAGAAAAAGTTTGACCCATTCAAGCTTACAATACAGCTGTGGCTTTCTTTACAGGATGGTTTTACACTTATTTACATCTTGTGTCATGTGACCAAAGTATCTCCGGCTGTAAGCCCTTGTAATGCTATTGACACAAAAGAATGAATGGCCGCTAACAACAGTCAGTTCAGTAAAACAGAGGAAGCCTTTTTATGGTGAAACATCCTCAAAAACCAAGCAAAAATGTCCAGCTGCCTTCTTTTAAAGCATTCCAACCTTTTTATGACCTGGTTGACTGAAATTGTGTGCCTAAAGTGCATGTTTCATACTGAAACCCATTTTGACAATTTGTAATTTTGCCTCAGTTGATTGCTATGTGATAAG
Source organism: Xenentodon cancila (assembly GCA_014839995.1). NCBI lineage: Eukaryota > Metazoa > Chordata > Actinopteri > Beloniformes > Belonidae > Xenentodon > Xenentodon cancila. Next base: position 18,165,395 of record CM026198.1, on the reverse strand, counting down.
AAAAACAGATGAGATGATAAAATACAGAAATATTTATCACACAAGTGCTTATTGCATGTTAAATTTTGTTGCTTTTAATTGATTATTTTCTTGACTGCAGTAATTTCAGAAAGGGTAACATTTCATCTTTAACTGTAATTAAATTACCCAGTGATCTATTTCTTTAAGATTTATTCCTAAATACCTGTTAGATAGATAGATAGATAGATAGATAGATAGATAGATAGATAGATAGATAGATAGATAGATAGATAGATAGATAGATAGATAGATAGATAGATAGATAGATAGATAGATAGATAGATAGATAGATAGATAGATAGATAGATAGATTGTAATTCAGAAAAAAAATATAAAATTAATTTGATTGCTCTCTTTATACTCAGCTAATATTTTAATTGCTGTGAATGTAGCTGAGGGACAGTGATTTTTTAATTTTCTATTTAATGCTAAACATTAGGTCATTTAATTTAAACAGACACATCATCCACCCAGCTCTGTTAAAGTGAACCATGTGTGTCTTATCTTTTCAGAAGTGCATACCTCTTCATTCACAATGCTTTGTCAGCAGCTATAAAGCCAGACACTGAGACATTTAATGTGTCACTAGATTGCTCTCTGAAAATTGCTTCCGTTGTAAAAATAGGCAAATATCAAAACTGCCAATTCAGAATCCATCTCAGGAAATACGCTGGACTTTTTCTCACTTGGAAATTATTTGTATGAAAATAGGTAAGAGTGCAATATGACGTTTTCTGAAGCCTATAGTCTAGAAAGTGTTCTCCTGGTTACATAATTAATTTCTTTCTAGGCAATGTTTTCTTTTGATGGATCATTCTAAGAAATTTTTAACTTATATGTAAGTTGTTTGAAAAGGTTTCTACAAAATCCAGTATATGATGTTTGAGGATGATATGAAAAGCCTGAAATGCCATAAACAGAAAACCTAACATATTTTACTTCCAACTTCAGTCCATCCATCCATCCATTATCTATACCCGCTTTATCCGTTTCCGGGTCACGGGGGTCTGTCGGAGCCTATCCCGACGCATATCAGGCGAAAGGCAGGGGTACACCCTGGACAGGTCGCCAGTCCATCCAGGGCCACATACAAGACAGACAAACATGCACACTCACATTCACACCTAGGGAGAATTTCAGAACGATCAATCAACTTACATGCATGTTTTTGGACTGTGGGAGGAAGCCGGAGTACCCGGAGGAAACCCACGCAAGCACGGGGAGAACATGCAAACTCCACACAGAAAGACCCACCGGGCCGGGAACCGAACCAGGAACCTTCTTGCTGTGAGGCAACAGTGCTAACCACTAAGCCACCGTGCTGCCTCCAACTTCAGTCATTGAAGAAAAAAAAGATTTGTAAATTTTCTTTTCTCCTACAATTCATTTGTATATAACTAATAATTGAGGTCGAGCTTAATGCCATTTTCACTGATCCTCTTTTCTGAATGGAAGAAAATCAGAGCGGTCAGTTAATACTTTTGCAGAGTGCTGCTGTTTGGTTTTAAATTAGGTCTTCGGCTATCATATATTTATCAAATCTTCTGTTGTCCTTGAAGTACTGTATTGCAAATGTTGACTATGCTTTTGCAGGGATGTGCACTTTCTGCAAGAGCCTTTGGACGCATGCAAACTTCTAAAAAGAGATGTAAAACAAAAAAATAAATAAAAATAAAAAAAACACAATCCTGGCACAGGAATTAATCAGAACTTCGACCCAAACACTAACTGCCGATGCAGTAGCATTTCCTGAAGATTTATTATTTCTTTAATGTGCGCAGTCTCTTCATTTTCTACTAAAACAAGCCTTCCCATGCAGAGATAGAGAGATATCATGTGGGTAATACCAATCAGAAGAAGTGGGTTTGGAGGACCTCCTCTCACTTCTGTCCTGTCTGTTCACCTCCTTTTATCTATCCTTTTAGTGTCTTCACCCTGCACTTGACAGCTTTTCTAGATTCCACTTTACCTGAAACCTCTTTTCTCTCTTTCTATTTCTTTCTTTCTTTCTTTTTTTCAGTCTGCCCAACTGTAACATCGTCTCACCTCTGAACAGTGAATGTGCTCACAAAAGTCAAGTGCGTTCATAGAGCCTTTTGTGAAGCTGGTTGATTGGATGAGAATCATCTCGTATCTGGGCTCAAATGTTACTGGATGGCAATTTAGTTCCAGCTCAAGTTTTTAAAGTGGTCGTCTGTGATGCTGTAATACAAAATTACCATATTATGTGTACAATATATGAGTCACCAATGTTACAAAGCATTAGAGTGGTCAGCTGAGGAGCTCTCCTTCCAAGCTCTCAATCGATATTTAAATTGTATGTAAAGTTGATGTCAGAGGTAGTATTTCTGGACCAACCAAGAAATATAATCTCTCCAGCATGTTCTGGGCCTCCCTCAGACAGAAAACACAGATCAAGGGATGGCATTCAGTAGGCATCTTAATCACACTTCAAATGGCTCCTCATAATCTAGAGCAGCAGTAGTTCTACTTCAGGTTCCGCCAGATGAATAAACTTTTCACCTTGCTTTTAAGGGAGCCTTTTATATCTTTGATTGTCATTGCCGCAACATTACTCAATAAAGTTGGTAGAGTGATGTTTACAACTGTGTAGTAGTCTCTGTTCTTTAGTCCACACACATAACAAAGTTTCAGTATGTTGACCTTATTAATGATGATTTTATATGAGTCCGGTGTTGCAGAATAGTTTCCACAGATAGAACACAGTTCCACTTTACTTCGTAAGTCAAACAGTAATACTCTACAATAACGTACCCATAATGTTGCTTAATTACCTGGATGCAAATGAGGAACTAAGTAGTACTTAACCATTAGTTAATCATCAAGCAGTGAAGAGGAATAGTAAGGTAATGGTTAGTTAATGTTGCTTGATTACTGGGCTATTAATGAGAAGCCAAACAGTACTTAACCATTAGTTAATCAATAGCTATGTGGGTTTTTAGCAAGTAATAGCTAAATAATGTTGCTCAATAACTGGGAAACAAAAGAGAACCTAACCAGTACTTAACCATGAGTTAATGCTCAGGTTTGAAATTGGATTGTATATATTAATAATTAGTCAATGTAACTTAATTACTTGGATGCAAATGATGTAACTACTACTTAACCAATATTTAATCTTTCAGATGTACAGTAGGTTTTAATAAAAGTAATAGTTAAAGACTGACTCAACTTAACTAACTAACCATAAATGACGTTGATGTTTAATGTTGTAATTCCTCAAAATGTTCCTAACATTAGCCATTTAGGCATTATCAGAGAGAGGACTGGAAGATCCTAAAATAATGAATCATTACGTAATAATTAGTTAATGATTATCTTTGAACTGATCATACTGAAGTGTTTTTTCATACATTATGAATTATTTCTGAACAAAATGATTAATGGTGCAACATTAAAGTAGCTCATTAATTACTCATGACTTAATAGTTACTGTCTTCATTTCCATTGTTGTGCAACAAAGGAAGTGTTTGTTTAGTTATTAAAGGGTTATTAATAATTGGCTGACAACAGTTTATTATAATGTGAATAAATGATCAAATCTAATCAATAGGGGGCAACACCTGAATATCAGGAATTAATAACTAAACAGCAGTGTTAATGTATTGGTGTGTGTGTGTGTGTGTGTGTGTGTGAGTGAGTGAGTGAGTGAGTGAGTGAGTGAGTGAGTGAGTGAGTGAGTGAGTGAGTGAGTGAGTGAGTGAGTGAGTGAGTGAGTGAGTGAGTTAGTGAGTGAGTGAGCGAGTGAGTGAGTGAGTGAGTGAGTGAGTGAGTGAGTGAGTGAGTGAGAGACAAGATGGCAATGTAAGCAGACAAGAAGATGGACACAGTCACGTCACACCCAGTGGAAGCAAAACAATTTAATGGCGCAAAGTTTTGTTTTCTGTTGTGAGACAACGCGTCAAGGAGATCCAGTAATGTGGATGCAACAACAGACAAATATAAAATAAACAAACAGACCTGAGCAGCTGTAGCTAATAAACACAGTTGTGGCGGGATCAGCGATCCGGCTCACAATGTGCACAACACAGGAAAACATGACCAGTTAAATGCAGTAACTTAGTTTCTCTGCCCAGACATAAAGTAGATCACTTTGTACACATGGAATTGATGGTTTTGTCCTTGGCAGACCAGCATGGTTACGCTCCGCTGGTGGTCCTGGCGAGGAGCGTCTCTCTCTGAGACGGAGAATGCAGCGTCGCTGGCAGCCGGGGTGTCCTGGTTTCAGGTTCCTGAGAGTTCACATCAGTGAGGACCTGACCTAGACTCCCCACACAGACACCATCACCAAAACTGCAAGGAGGTTCAACACGGACTTCAGGATACTCTGCAACTTCTACAGGTGCACCATCAAGAGTATCCTGACCGGCTGCATCGCTGCCTGGTAGGGCAGTTGCACCTCCCTCAACTGTCAGGCTTTGCACAGTTGTGAAAACTGCTCAACACATCATCAGGATGGAGCTGCCATCCATGGAGGACCTCTACACCCAGCAGTGCAGGAGGAAAGCCAACAGGATAATCAGTGACCCTAATCACCCCAGCCATAAACTGTTCTGCCTGCTGCCATCTGGCCGACGGTTCCGCAGCATTCGGGCCCACACGACCAGGCTGAGATACAGCTTCATTCCTCAGGCCATCCGACTGTTGAACTCATGAGCCCTGAGCTCACCATGGACGCTGCAGTCACTTTAAATGTATACTTTCACACAGTCATTTTAATTTACACTTCCCACAGCTGTGACTCCCTGTGACCTTCTGCACCACTGTACTGCCCTAGTTTCTGTTAACATTCTTTTGTTGATTCTTTATTATTAAAAAACGTTTTAAACTTTTTAAAATGTTCTTGTAGAGTCTACGAAGAAAAGACTGTTTTTTTATATATACATAAACATCCACCTTTAAGAAGCTAAAGCGTTATTAATAAGAATATAGTTGGGGTTTCTAATGTCAGTGGTTGATTAGTTATGTTTGTGTTCATTCAAGTAATCAGTAAATTAGTGTAACTTCACTAGGATAATGTCATCTTTTTTTTTTTTACCAAATGGGGGTGTTGGGTTAATGTTCAAACACTATTTTTGTAGTATAAATAAAATAGAAAAGTAAAGACGGGATGTTGTGTGCACCACTTTAATTTATGAGTTTAAAATGTGATTAAGTAGAATAATTGGGCAAATAAGTAATGATGAAAACCATGTTGCTATTTTAAAATGAAATGTTTCCTATATTTTCAATTAATTAAATAATACATTTTACTCTGCACTTTTACCAGAGCATTATATCACCTTGGTGGTTTTAGTGGTTTTTGAATGAATACATGTCCAGTGCAGCCGGTATTAGGTCGGTTAAGTACTGGAAGTGACATGAAAAATCAAGTGGCCTGGCTGGGTCGCAAGAGTCTTGGCTTTGGCTCAATAATTGAACAGTGTCTAATAGTAAAGTCCCCCCTACGGTGACATAGATTTGCATCAGTAACAAACATAATTTGCACATTACACCTTCAACGTCTCTTTTGGATTACTTTGCAATCTAAAAATCTTTGATTTGTATGAAGACCAGGGACCCTCAGTATTCTGTGTGTGACCTCCTGATGGCGTAAACAAATGACTGGTTGGAATTGACTGAGAAGTGAATATTTCCACATTCAGCAAATGTATTCGTAAGTGCACCCTCTACTGATCTGTGAGGATGGTGGTCCCCTGGCAAACATGACGCGTAATGACTGGAGTCTGGTGATCTACCAGCCTCAGAAAGGGTCGACTTCTTCTTTCAGGCCAGGCATCCCCAAGACACATTGTGCTCTTCTCAACATCCTTTCAAGTCTTCACTTTCCATAAAATGCTTAAAAAAAAAAAAGGTAAATGAATCAAATTTGATTTACATTATATATATATTATATATATATATATATGCCACACAAGTCATACACATACACTCTAACACACACCTAGACCCATACCAATAATAATAGTATAAATGTAGCAGAAATAAAAGAAAAAACATCATTAGTCTATGACCAAACAGAGAAAACAAATTAAAACACAGAGACAGAAAAGTAAGCAATTAAACAACAGATAAGTGCTAAATGTTAGGTCTTCATCATAAAATAAATAGTTCAAACTAAGTCATAAAGAATAATGATTAAATAAAGCTCCAGCTCTAAAACTCTGTTATATCATACAGAAAACGTCTTAAAAACTAAAATAAAAAGATGGTGAGTGTGGACGCTTTTAAAAGTGCCACACTCTCACAACAATGTGTTGTTCTTACTCTGGGAATAATGAAGTGTCTGCCACCAGCAGACGTAAGGGTCGAAGGAGGCTAAAAAAATTCTAGCAACTCTAAAAATTGAGGATTAAAACCATTAAGAGTTGTATAAACTAGGAAAAGAAGGAAACAGGTGAAAAAACAGTGCAAAAATTTAGAATTGCTATATAAGCTTTTGTTCTGGTTTTAGTCAGCAGTTTTGGAGTTTTGAAGTAACGGCAATTTCCTTTGACCCTGTATAGGATTAAATGGGTATAGAAAATGGATGGATGGGGGTAACTGTAATTGTTTTGTGTACTTTTGTTAGGGAGACCACAATATAATAATCCATTCTGCATGGAATAAAAGGATGGACTTTTGTCTTTGTATTCATCAGTGAACATTATTATGTTTTTCCTCTGCCTAAAAAACTAAGGGCTACGTTTTGCTATTGTGGGGTGACGACAGGAGTCCTGTCGTGATGGAAACATGAATAGACATAGTATAAAAAAAAAAAAAACAGAAAATATAAACTATTTATTTTATTGGCTCACTGGTTGCAGGACACTGAAATAATGCTTGTAAATGTTGTAAGATTATTTAAATACATAGACATTGTTATTGCATAAATATTCTATTAATAGTTTCACTTCATTTTCAAATGTTATCAACACTGAAGAGTATTTAAAAAAATCCACCTGTAAAACAAGGTTAGCTCAAACTATTATAGCATTAAACTCTCCTTTCACTCTCTGTTATTTCCACTTTCAGCCGCTCCCTCTGGTGCACCTGGAACTGTCACCCAGCTTCATCTCTCTGGGTCAGACAAGGCCTAATTGGTGTTTGGCTGCAATAGTGGCCTGGCAGCAGACTCTTTGACCTTCCTGGAACTCACTGAACCTTACCAATTAAGTTATTATCCAGACAAAGAGTCGCTTTTCCTTTAGAGCATGTAAATGTCTGAATCAAAGACAAAGATAAGGAAAGTGACACCAAGCTAAAATGTGATTTTACATAGCCAACAATAAAATAACCAACAAATTTGTGTATGTGTTTTTTTTTTAATGTAAATCAAATTTGTGCCTGAAGCTGGATTTTATGCCTATGCATGTAAATGATTATGATTTGAGCATTTACATGTTTTTTCCCACAAGCTGGAACTGCATATTGTTACATTAATGCTTTCACACACACAAAATGGGCTAAGTCATAAATTGGCAGGCAATATGCATTTTAGAAGCTTTCCCTGTCATTATTAATTGCAGTGCCTAACAAACAGAAAAAGCTGTTGAATTTTATTTACTGCGTTTGTAGCCGCTCCTCACTGTGACTCAGGGTGAAATAAAGACAATGTTTCAGGGATGACAACCCTGCTTGTTAGAGTACAGCAGTAAAATCTTTCAGGTATCAACTAATGGGTGATTTCATACCACAAATCATCATTAGTTAACACAGAAGTGTAGGAAAATGAGACAAAAGACATGAGATAAACTGGACAATGCAGGACAAATAAAACAATAAATAAAAGACAGGGCATACCAGATAGGACCAGTATTACAAGTTTAACAAGTAAAAAAGGTTGCAACGTGACTTGTGTTTTCTAATAAAGAAAAAAGCGCGCTTGTGTACGTGTGTAAATGGGCTTAAGAAAGAAAGGACTCGGTAAAGAAGATGGAAGTTAGAGGAAGTAAAAGAAGATGTTGGAAGGCAGGAGCAAAAACAAAACAAAACAAAAAAACACCCCCAAGAAACAAGCAACGCCTCTCCAGACAAAATAACACCATTGCTTCTTTGTCTACCCTCCACCCTCTTCCTTCTTAATGCCACCAAAATAGCAGAAATATAGAGACAGATCAGGCAGCACATCTATGTCTGCAGCCTGCACTGAGGGGGCTCCAGAGGCTAGCAGGGTCAAGCCGAGTCAACAGTATTTTTATTACTTCCTTTTAAGATTATTGCTGTGATGGTTGCTCACAGACCCTTATAGAGGTGGGCTTATCCAATCTGGGTTTTATCACTTCTAAAACCACTACCAGACCCTGAGGTCCATAACAAATTTGGTTATGGAGTGCAGTAAGGGCAGAAAAAAGGTAACTCAGCTTTGCTCCTCATGCTGTCATATTGAAGACAGACATCAGGACACCCTGTGTTTGTGCCTCCCAGTCACCCAGGACAAGGTACATCACCACCCTAGTCTTCCATTTGGATCATAAAAATGTCTGGACAGAGAAAGTTGTCGTGAAAGAGGAAATGAGACTAACAAAAGAAGAATATTGTAGTTATATTTGCAACAGCAACATAAAAATTAAATAAGTTAACTTACTGTTATACTCTACTGATTGTGATGAAACAATGTAATATTGAATAATCAATCCTCTCTTCCTCTTATCCCCTCACGTCCATATCACCCCTCTTTCTCGACCTTCAACATATGCAAGTATGTGAATTTAGAATATGTTGGAAAAGTCTACTGATATAGAAGTAAATGCGTTTATGTTGTAGTTGGAGGTCAGGCTAGAAGAAAAACTTTTATCCAGCATGGATGCTATGTACGCTGCTCTTTGATTTCAGGTCCAGGAGAGTAGTTTTCTTGGCAATAGATAAAACTTCAAAAGACCTGTCTTTAACAGGCTGAATATTGATACATCTTCTCTTAAGCACAGTAGCAAAGATTGAGAGATGTAACAGCACAGGAAGACGTGATGACACAGAGGTATCATTGAAAAAATATGCCATTGGTGCTGTGCATGTCAATGTGACCGTAGGTGTTATTTTCTGTGCAGTGTGAGTTTTCTGATTTGACAACCATCTTGGACAGTTTTGTCTGAATAAAGTGACTTATGTTCAGTATGTTATGTTATGTATGTTATACCATTTGAGCTCTAACTTTGTATTTATTCAATTATATTCAATTTTATGTTTATATAGCGTCTTTAACAACACAGCTGTCTCTAGGAGCTTTCCAGAACCCAGAGACCCAGAGACCCAGAACATGACCCCCAAGCAAGTATTACATAAACAATGCCAGGTAAAAACTTTAAGCCAAACAGTGGCATGGAAAAACTCCCCTTTAAGAGGGAAGAAACCTTGATCAGGACCTGGCTCATAAGGGGGGACCCTCCTGCCGAAGGCCAGCAGGGTGGAGCAGGAAAAGGGAGGTCAGAAAGAGAGAATGAAGAACAGAGATGAGAGACTCAGACACACCGTCGGACTGTTTTTACAACTATTTGTGAAAGAATGGGTCGCTCTCAGGAGCACGGTGAATTCCAGCGTGAAACTGTGATAGGATGTCACCTGTGCAACAAATCCAATCATGAAATGTCCTCACTCCTGAATATTTCATAGTCAACTGTCAGCTGTATTATAAGAACATGGAAGTGTTTGGGAATGACAGCAATGTAAACTGATGGAGCGGGGTCAGCGGATGCTGAGGCACGTAGTGCGAAGAGGTCACCAACTTTCTGTAGAACCAATTGCTACAGACCTCCAAACTTCATGTGGCCTTCAGATTAGCTCAAGAACAGTGTGCAGAGAGCTTCAAGGAATAGGTTTCCATGGCCGAGCAGCTGCATCCAAGACATACATCACCAAGTACAATGCAAAGCGTTGGATGCAGTGGTGTAACGCACGATGACACTGGACTCTAGAGCAGTGGAGATATGTTCTCTGGAGTGACAAACAGTGCTTCTCCATCTGGGAATCTGATGAAGGAGTCTGGGTTTGGCGGTTGCCAGGACAATGGTACTTGTCTGACTGCATTTTGCCAAGTGTAAAGTTTGGTGGAGGGGGGATTATGGTGTTGAGTTGTTTTTCAGGATCTGGGCTTGGCCACTTAGTTCCAGTGAAAGGAACTCTGAATGCTTCAGCATACCGAGACATTTTGGACAATTCCATGCTCCCAACTTTTTGGGAACAGTTTGGAGCTGGCCCCTTCCTCTTCCAACATGAAGCAAAGTCCATAAAGACATAGATGACAGAGTCTGGTGTGGATGAACTTGTCTGGCGTCCTGACCTCAACCCTAAACCTCGTGGACAGCCTTTCTAGAAGAATTGAAGCTGTTATAGCTGCAAAGTGTGGACCAACGTCATATTGAACCCTATGGATCAGGAATGGTAGGTCACTTAAGTTCATAAGCGAGTCAAGGCAGGTGATCAAATCCTTTTTGCCACATAGTGTATGTAACGTGAGGGTTTATGGTTGGAAAAGTATCTCTCACTATTTTGTGACCACCATTTTTTTTCTTTATTTATTTTAGGATCCCTCAACCATTCAGTTTCAGCTGCAAGAGGGAACTGTCAACAACAGCAATAAATCTGTGCAATATTTATCCAAGCTACCAGTTCTGTGCCAAACATTAGGCAGTAATATTTGGCATTTAGCAACTAAGGAGATGAATGCTCACCTGAGGGAAATAAGCAGTTAATAGGAGCTAAAAGTATGTTTTCTGGCTTGCAAAATAATTCTGACTGCTGAATGATGACGACACTCAACTTTTCATGGATGTAGCTCATAAACAAGCAGTTGTTTGTCGACAACTGAAAGGTTAAGACAAGTATGGGAGTAGACATCTCTTTCAGACATGTGCTTTGTCCTTTCTGATGTGGACAAGTCACAAGCATTTCATCACTAACCTGATGGAAAATCAATGTTTGTGTGTAGGTTGCACAGACCTGGCCCAAGAAGTTCAAATATATTGTAATCCAAACATAAAAAGTAATATTATAGAATAACATTTGGAGCAAGGCAGCGGATAGATCAGAATCTTGAGAATAAAATTACCTTTAACAGCATGTTAATTTGACTTCATACATGTTGACGTTATTGTATAAACAGGGATCCATTAAATCAAAACTCTGCGTATAAAAAACTAAAACTATAAAAATCCACTTTAGCCAAATACATGACATGTTTGCTAGACACAAATAGCATTGAAAAATCAGCTATGCACCATGGAAACTGCATTACTTTGGTTCTTGATGCCTAGTCCACTAATCTCCTTCTGCATATCTTTACTTATCTATTTTTTTTTTTAATCAGTCAGTTTTGGAAGCAGAGAATCAGCATGCCAAGGCCTCACGCCTTCAGCTGCCACTTATACCACACACATATTTCAGGCAGGAGCAGTGCTCACCCCTTTGTGAGCGCTGTGCTCATCACAAGAACGCCGACTGGTCTTGCTCTCTCGTCACACAAGGCGATCACAGTCAAGACTGTTCTCCTACATGGTTCCTCAGTGGTGGAACAAGTTACACGTGGCTGCAAGGGCAGAGTTGTCTCTCTACCTCTCTCTTCCAAGAAAACCTTCCGTCATGTTTCTGCAACTTACTAGACTGCACGTGAATGTCATCTTAGCTGCATTTATTTGAAAGCTGACTGAACTGCGCTTACTTTGTGATTTACTGTCACTGTGGCTATATTGTAATCTACTGATGTTAGTCGATTTGAATAAAGGCGTTTGGTAAATGTAATGTAATGACCAACTGGCCCCAAGCCAGACCCCTGACACGCTGGAGAGATTATATATCTCAGCTGGCCTGGAAACACCTTGGCATTTCCTCTGGAAGAGCTGGTGGAGATGGTCAGAGAAACGTCTAGGCCTCTCTGCTTAGGCTGCTGCCCCCACAACCTGAGTTTGGATAAAAGAATGTTGATAGATGGACGGATAAAAATCAGTCTCCCTCCTCTACTGTCAGCAAAAACCACTCAAAGTAACTTTGGACCCCTGTCTCAGTCATCTGTTGTGACAGCTACATATCACTTTGTGTTGCTATGTCACACGTCTACGATGACACTCTGTCGCAGAGACAACCAACACTTTGCACAAAACCTTCCCTTGGCACTGTACTGCTTGCAACAGGCTTGTGCTGTGCTGCTGTTTTTGCCTTGTTTTTATTGTTTTGCTTTTAGGACAGCAGGTCTCTGCTGCCCAGGAGGATTCTCAGCAACGAATGTTGTCTCAGGAAAAAGATGGAAGAGCTCAAGGTTTCCTTTGAATACCTGGATGTGAGACCTAGCTTCATGTACCTGAGTCCCTCACAAAGCAAGAGGGTTTCTTTCCTATCCGTGCAGGCAAGGGAGAAACTTCAGGCAAGAGCAGAGGTGGAGGCAACAGCATGTTCATGAATAACAGTTGGTGCACTAACTACACGGTGAGGAAAACTGAATGCAACACAGACATTGAACTGCTTCATCTCTCCCCAACATCCCGTTATCTCCCGAGTGAGTTTGGGAATATTGTAATCTCTTCAGTTAACGTGCCCCCACTGCAAAAATGCAACTGCACCCAGAACCACCTGCAACATACCTGAAGATCCTGGTTTTTTTGGGTTTTTTTAGGTGATTTTAATCATTGTAAACCCTCCCTGGAATTGAACTGTATGTTAAGTGTGACCCTTGAGATAAGAGGGTTTTGGAATAAATATCATGGAAACATGAAAAATGCATACAGTGGCGACCAAAAGCCACCGCTGTCAAATTCAGACCATAACACAATTTATCTGATCCCCACCTATAAGACTGTTTTAAAAGAGGAGCAAACCGCAGACCAAAACAGTGACTCTCAGGTCCACAGACAGTATTGACATGCTGAAGGGGCCATTCCTCCTGACAGAATGAGACATTTTTCATGATTTGGGTATTGATGAGGCCACTGGAGCAATCATGGAGTATATTAAGTTTTGTGTGGATTGTGGCAGTTACAAAGAAGAAAATGTTATTTTACTTCAACAATAAACCATATATCACCAGAGATAAAGGACTATATTAAGAGGAAAAAGATGCCTTTTAGAAACTATAACAGGATAAACTGAAAGTCAGTGAAAAAGTGTTTAAAACATAATCAAATACGAACTGATGACAAAAGGAAACACTTGGATTTCTTGGAGCAGAATTTTAACTCTTTGAGATGCCAAGAAAATAAGAATAAATATGACAAACATGTTCTATATGTGGCCCTGTGATGCACTGGCGACCTGTCCAGGATGTACCCCACCTCTCACCCATAATGAGCTGGGGCGGACTCCGGCAGACCCCTGTTACCCTGTACAAGATGGATGGATGGATGGATGGATGGATGGATGGATGGATGGATGGATGGATGGATGGATGGATGGATGGATGGATGGATGGATGGATGGATGGATGGATGGATGGATGATGCAATAAATAGCCCGACTCACCTGGTTTTTAAGCTGAAACCCTAAAGCATGTGTTTATATTTTATTTACTGATTTTAGTTCTGCATTTAACACATTGCAGCCTCATCTGCCTTTAAATGAAATGCAGTGTGTTAATCCTTACACTGTTAAATGTTCATATTCTTATTTTTTTAACAAAGAGAACCCAAAACGTTGAAGTAAATAACACAATCTCAGAATCCAAACCCATCAGGGCCTTTTTACTCTTTATACAAACAATCACCCAGGTGACTGGTTTTGTTTGTTCTTTTCCTTAGCTTGTTAATTACACAGGGACACAGACCCCTCCATGTACTTCCCTGAGGTTAACAAATATGTCCAGTGGTATAATGTTTATTATACCATTATATATCTCATAATCAATACAGAAATGGGACTTAACCCCTTTGTCGCTGGGGGACGTGCATTCTTGTGTCTATCCATAGTGACAACACAAACATCACGTCCTGCAAGTATTTGGACTTCCACCTAGATAATCTATATATTGGAATAATCACATATATTACTTGTGCTTTTGTTCACATCAAAGACTGCATTTCTTACATATGTTGAGGCTGTTCAGTGGCAGACAATTTTGTTTTAATTTTACTAGATTGTGTTTCAGTTCTTACCCACCTGACGCAACATTCTAAACCCCACTTGACACTACATTATGCAATATAATTGAAACACTTTTATTATTTTATTCTTTGTTATTATGCCAGTTGTTTTTATTGTTTGTCGTATTATATTGTTGTTACTTTGTTTTTAAATTTTCTTACCTTCTCTGAAAGCACCTGTTGATTTGTTTCACAGTATTTGAGTCTATAACCAATTAAAATATTTGCACTCACCACACACTAGCTAGATTTAACCAGGATAGGATTGACCCTCCCTCTTGATTCACTTACGGGAATTTACAGGATACAGGGGTGCAGTTGTGTACGTACATGTAAGATCAGGTTTAATATACTTTGGGCCACTGCAGTTGTGTTTTTTAAATGTATGTTTTGGAATGTTCATGTCAGCCACAGAGGCAATGGAAGATAAAAAATGCATAAAAGCAGGAATAGTACTTGTCAGGACTATTATTTGTTAGTATTTGTGCATCAAACTGGGGTGTTATTGCATTATTCAGGCAGTGGGTAAAAAGCAGGCTGAGCTGCTGTTCCATCATAGTCTTACCACTATGTTATGATTTGCGTCACAGTGATAGATTCCTAAATGAGGCAACGTCTTATCCTCATTACAACTTGTTTCTTCTACCTGCAGAGAGAAGTACGGACTGCTGCTTGCCACAGTGGGAGCACATTATGGAACCATCCTGTGCAGTTTGGAGCCCAGGGATCCATAAACATTCTCATTATGTAATTTAACATTTTTTAATATGTTTTCAGTTTTTCTTTGAGCATCACTGCTTGCTTATTTTCTTTCTAACTACAAACTTTTGTTTTGTTTTCTCTGTTTTAATATCCATTTTCTCTCTTGACGATGTAACATGGTACAGCACAATGATTCTTAAATGACCTGCCTGCAGTCCAGATTTTTCATCAATACGAAACATTTGGCACATCATGAAACAAAACATCTGGTAGCAAAAGGCCAAGACTGTCAAGTAGATCGAATCCTGCATCAGACACAAATAGGACAACACTTATCTGCTTAAACTCCAACAGCTGGTTCCCTCACTATCCAGATGTTTACATATAGTTGTACATATAGCTGTCTAGTTTCAACATCTGATATGTTGTTGATATATTCTCACACAATATGTTTGCTGCTCTTATGACTGCATATTGTCATGCAAGCTCCAGGAACTGCTGGCACCACTATTGCCATCACCTTCCACATCTTTTTATCCTCTTCCTTCAACCCTTGATATTTGGATAGCTTCTTGTGTTCCTTCATCTTTATGTTGCTGTTGTTTGGGATTGCTACTGCTTTCTTCTGGAGTTTGTCGACTGCAAGAATTTTCAGTTGGTTAGTTATCATCAGTTTATCAGTCTGGATTTTGAAGTCCCACCAGATCCTTGCTCATTCATTCTCCATCACTGGTGGGCGAATCTCCCACATTGACTTTGGGACTTCCAATCCACACACAGTACAAATGTTAGATATTCCTGTAGCAATTTAATTTACTTGGTTGTGGTGTTCCATGTATGCCTTGCCAGAATCTTACATCCTTTATCATTGGGGGCCATCCTCTGCATCTTTTTTTTTGTCCTGGGACGTGGCTTTGATGCCCCCTTTTTCACAGCTTTACTTCCTCCCCTTCATGTAGAGTTTTGTGGTGTTGGACCTGGACTTAAGTCCTTCATGTATTGTGAGGCATTTTCTTGTCTTGACATCAATGGCTTCCATTCCTTCCTGTGACCACGCTGCCAGTGCCTAATCCAGCTGCCTAATCCTAACCTATTTAGCTAGCTCTTCAGGATCTGCCTACTCTTTAAAGGGTATTTGGCTGTGGTTGACTTTCTAGCAGCCACCTTATTGTTGCCATTTGCTTGCTGGATCTCACAACACCCACATGCTGATCTGGCTTAGAAGGTGGGATCTTGTTTGTAGATGACTCAAAGATGGCTTTGATTTGCCTTCCAAAATCCCTTCAAGTTGTTGAAGAAGGTCAAGCAGTACACAGATTGACAGGTCATTTGTGCTGCTGGAATGTGGTGAGTTTCTTCAGCCAGTAGGTGTGAATCATTTCCAGTCTTTGTGCTGTCCAGCTCTTTATACTTGAGACCATTTCTTGGATGTCTGCCATTGTGCCGGCGTTGCCCCCTTCTCCCATCTGTTTTAATCTATTCAATCTCAGCCTTCTCAGTCAGGAAGCCAAAGCAGCAAGTCTTTGTTTAGAAGATTTCAGTCTTTCAGATACTGGGAGTCTCAAGAATCACTGTTGCTGTCCTGTACACCAGTTGATTAATCTGATTCAAAAGTCCAGTAGGTATTTTTCATAGCTCTACTATCTTCTGGCAGACTTTCAGAAGGTATTTTATCTCTTGGCCATGGTAAGGAATCACAAAATGAAAGATCAAAGAAAGATCGAATGATCCAGTTTGGTAATGATCTAGTTTCTCAGGTCAGCTACCCTTGTGTTCATGTTGTCAGGGCATGTTAATGTGGATTTGTACTCATGCTCCAAGGGCAGGGATGTTTATGTATCCTTCTCAACCTGTCGTCCTGGCTCCCCTTTGCTATAGCATCTTGTTTGCACCTTATAGTAGATGCTTTACATTTACCCATACATTATTCATCTTTAGTTTATCCGTCATCACAAGTGACAGTCACTATTATAACAAAAAATTATAGTTTGGCGACATCACTCCCCAGCGGTAACACCTACATTAAGATACTGGGTTTGATGAACAAGAACTTAAGCCTCCTTTCCGGATTCTTAGACTTGGAGCCTGGGAATTAAGTTGCAATGGGATTTTTGAGCTCTGGCAATCTTAGCAGTTGAGCATGGGTTGACAACACAGAGATGAACTCCGTTTGTCTCCTTTAGATAGACTATTGAACCAGAAGGTGTACTATGAATGAACCCTGTAAGTGGGTGTATGCGAGCACAAAACGTCATTCGAGTTGTCTGCCTAAACCAGGGTTTGTGACAGCAGATTCTTTCTCAGATCATAAAACTGAGTTAGAAGTTGTTTCTTTGTTCCCTTAGATGTTAGATCTTAAAGTATCCATAGGTCTTGCATTGTCTAAAAACAGCCCTTCACACTGGGGTGGTGTGTGTAGTAGCATTCCAGCAGTTTGGTATTCTCTGCTGTTGAAACTAGTATGAACTCAACAATTTAATCACATTTTATGGCAACTTAGTGCAGAAAACCAGTTAATTCACACACTTCACAGACTTTTTCTTGCCACTGTATGCAACATTAGACACCTCTGTTTGAGAAGTGCTTTAATGAATATCTTTAAAACCAGCCCATAGACAAACACTATCTTGTTGCGGACTCTGTCTCTAATCAGATGTTGAGTGTCAAGAGCATGGCCTCTGTATGGAGAGTTTTATCGATCACGCTACATAGAAAGAGAGTGGTGTGGTAGAAAGCCATTAAAATGTTTCTTGATTCACTCTGTAAATCAATGAACACAGAAGAAAAAGATACACACAAACATTTAAAGCAGAACAATTAGGGTGCAACTACGTATTACATGGGCATTTCAGGTACATATTTGTGTGTTGTTTGGGTTTCTCTCAACAACAACTCCACAATGGCTTAATCAGAATCAATAATGGAAAAAAACTGCCCATGTGAAGAAAAATCTTTTCAAACGAGGCCTTAAACCCAGATATTTACTGCAAAATATATATTTTTACCTTGATGAGTCTGGTGCTTGAAATTGCTTGCAAAATTATGAATGTGTGCCATTGTTTGTTTGAAAGTGACAAATCACTATTTCTAAGTGTCTAAATAATGTCTTGCATTTCTTGTAGATATGTGTTTATATGTGATTTTATATTGGTACAGACATGTTGATGTGTCATCTAATAAATAGGAACTTAAGTGAAAAAGAAAGGCAATTGCTTCAAACGTCATTCCTTTTCCCATCCATCCATATAAGAAACAATCCAACAAGGAAGGAGGACAACTGGTGTGAAGAGTCATTTGTAAAGCATCCTTAAATTTTCTTAGTTGGATTTCCTTGGCAGCAGTTTAGGATGGCAAAAAGAGGAACTAGAGGGAGTGAAAAACTTTTTTAGAAGAGTTTCCTTCATTTCATTGTTTGATTTAACCCCCTATAAATAAGTCCACAAACAAAGGAATTGCTTTAAATTGCTTCAGATGCCCTTATACCATAAGTTCATATGATTTTTTAGGGTCTTATCGAAAAGTCACTAATATACTTACAAGATGTAAATATAAATATAACATTTCTCACTGAAAGTGTTAAAAAAAAAAGCAAAATTTCTTACCTTGACAAAATCAGTTTCTCATACCGCAAACCATTTTGGGGCATTTCACTTTAAATGGTTATGAGCTCTGCTCACCCCTTTCTTCTGTGGGGTGATTCGACACAACATACGTGGAGTGTTGTCTTGATGACAGTTGAGGATTTAGTTTAAAGAAAGTATGGCAGCGGGATGCTGTGAAGACACATCTGTGCAACCATATGAATTTGAACCAGGGTCATACCCAAAAAGATGAGGCCATTGAAGAAGTTTGGCAATTAAGGGTTGCATTGGACATTTATGAACGGTTCATTAATTCATTTCACTTTAATCTATCTTTTTATGTACTGGCAGGACCTACTGAGCAAATATTTACCCTCTGGAGTCCACAGACGTGCCAGCGTGTCCAAATCACATGACATGATTTACAGTGAAGTAGCAGGGTTTCAACTTGGCTCAAACGTGCAGATTTCAAACTATGTGTCAAATTTTAAATTGTGTTGATAGGCCAAGTAAAACTGGAGTTTTGATAACTAATATACAACATGCTTTTTTCTGCATATCGCCATCATGTTTTGTGCGTGTTTGCTGCAGGAAGAATTGGTAAAAATGGGTCGTTCTCAGGAAAGTACTCGCAAGCAAAAAAGAGAGAGGAAAAAAGACATCCCACTCCACGTTTTCAGTGGCTCAGATGTTGGAAGTAATTCACGACTGTTGTGTTCATCATAACACCCAAGAACAGAACACCTCAATTGGTTGAGAGACATTTTACTCTGGAGACTGGCATCGAAACAATGGCGGACTGTGTTAAAAACGCACTCAGGGCAGGTCTAAGGTAAGATGGCCTTGTCAATCAACTCTTGTGGCTTGTGCAGAACTACATTATTTTAAAAGATAAAAAAAACACTTGGTGGATTTGATCATTATAGGATGGATGTGTACACACATGTCCAATACACCATTGTGTTAAAAAAAACAAAAGTGAATTTTCCAGCCAATGATCCCCTTTAAAAAAATTAAATTTAGACCTATTGATTTTAAGTGTTTTAAGTGTTGCAGCCACGCACAACTATGCAACTGATGACTTGTCAGTTCTTCAGTTTTTATTTCAAATGTCTAATAAGGAATTAATTCATTCTTTGAATGAGTTGGATACAGTTATTTGTAAGATATTAGAGACGAAATGCTGTTTTCTTATCTTTGATGTCTTAGTTGCGAAAGAATGCTTTGAGACATGTTTACATTTTTATTTTCCTTCAGTCCCCCATACGAGTAGCAGCCTTTGGCCATTTGTAAATGTATCATTGGCCTGCTCCTTATAATCCTAATTATCTGACCTTTGCAGGCCAATTCACACTCGCCTTTGCCGTCTGTTACATGATCAACGCAATTTATATAATTAACAGCACAATGAACACCATTATCTTTAAGATAAGCGTAAATAAGAGTAAATATGTGTTAATAATAAAAATGTCACTCTTTGCGCATGCGTGTGAAAATGCGCGTGCATTTGCATGCTGTGGTGACCGGGGAGGGAGACAGGGGAAGGGGTTACCACCTGGGAGAGATACAAGCTCTCAGAATCAGCAGGCACAGACACAGTCATTAGGACAAAGACAGCACTCCCACTCAACTGCAGGGAATTAAGGCCTGATCAGCTGATCGGGGATAAAAGAAGGCCAGAATACACCAGATGGGAAGATTGATAGTGTGCCCGAAGAACCTGCCCAGCTGGGGACGCAGGCTTATATTTTTATTCCTGCTAAGAGCTTTATTTTTATTTTCCAATAAAAGGCCTCTCTGCCATTTTTGAGCACTGAAACGGGGTTTTGCTCGTGTGTAGTCAGGGTATCTACCACGTCCCTCCTGGGTCGCTACATCATGGTGGAAAATGTGGGTACTTTAGTCCCAGCTACACACCCCTGACTGAGCAACATCGCGTCACACCCCTGAAGAATGGAGTGGGCCATCAAACTCCTGATTGAAGCGCAGACCAGCCAGGTGCAAGGCATTGTGAGGCTAGAGCAGATGCTGAAACAGCTCGGCACCAAACAGGCTACAGCCCTACCTGGGAGCCCACCTTCCAGCTGGCTAACCAAACAGACCCCAGAGGACAATGTGGAGGCCTACCTGGAAGTCTTCGAGCAGGTGGCAATGTGTAAGGGGCGGCCAGCGGGACGGTGGGCCAACATAATTGCATATCAGGATTTGGATACTGTGAGTACTGCTGAATATCAGATTGTAATAACGGTCCTTCTGAAAGTACAAGGACAGAATTTAGCCAATAGGGTGCAGCACTTCCATGCTTGGAAGCAGCTTTAGTAGCACCCAACCAGTGCATAGCCAATTAGCACAATTACGTAGGCTAACTCAGAGCTGGCTGACAGTGGGGGATGGCCCAGACATAGTGGATAGGGGCTTACTGGATAAATGTGTGTACACCATCTCACCTGAGGCCCAGAGGTGGGCCACGCAGAGATCCCCCATCACATTTTTTGAGCTGTCTGAGCTGCAAGAAGCGTACCAGGTAGCCCAACAGATGAAGGTTAGGGCTCCTCCCAGTACTTGTTGGAGAGAGGTACGGCCTGAGTGATAGGCAAGGGGCAGGACCAAGCCAACAACCACATCCACCGCCGGCCCCAGAAGAGTATGAGCCCAATCGCCACGAGAAGACTGGCGTGACTTCTCATGTGGCCAGAAAAGACATATAGCCCGCAAATGACCAGTAGGAGGTGGGGCATCCATGTCCACAGAACAGGTGCGGACTCACCTTGAACAGGCCCAGCAAGCGTAGGCCCGGCTCTATAACAGGGTAGCCTGCATGTACACCTTCTAGCCCAGGGAAAAGGTGTTGGTGCTGATCCCCTCCTCAGAAAGCACAATCCCTATGAGATGGTTAAACAGGTAAACAAAACAAACCATCTGGGGAGTCAGTGGGGGAGGTGGAAACCTACACAACCTACATCAATCTATTGGTGGCATTCTCCCCTGTAAGCACAGGCCAGGCCAGGCTTCTAGCACCTCCTCATTTTTTTATAAAAGAGATTGTTGTTTGTGGTCCCAATCACCTTAGGAAGGGATTAGACAGTGTTGTGATGGCCTCCAGTGCAACTGTGCAAAATCTTGGTGTTATTTTCAGTCAGGATTTCTTATTTGAACAGCATATTAATCAGGTTTGTAAGACTGCGTTTTTCCACCTTCGTAATATCACAAAGATTAGAAGCATCCTCTCCCAGTGTGATGCTGAAAAACTAATTCACACGTTTGTATCTTCTAGACTCAATTACTGTAAAGTATTATTAGCAAGATGTCCAAGTAATTCTCTGAATATCCTCCAGCTGATCCAAAAGGCTGCAGCGCGAGTGCTGACAGGAATCAACAAGAGAGACCCCGTCTCCTGTGTTTGCTTCCCTCCATTGGTTCCCCGTAAAACTTTGAATCCAATTCAAAATTGTATTACTTGCATATAAAGTCCAGAATGACCTAGCGCTGCGATATTTGCAAGACCCGATAGAAGCATATGTTCCTGTGTGTGCGCAACACACACACTGCACACACACGGAAGAAAAAAAAAACAAAAAAACCTTGATTACAGATTAAAATGCATATATATATATATATATATATATATATTGGGTCCTACCAATTTGGTATCAACCAATAATATATGTGCAAACAAGGGGGAAAAAAAAAAAAAAAAAGAACCATATGTTCCTAATAGAGCTCTCTGTTCTCAGAGTGCAGGTTTACTCGTAGTTCCTAGAGTATCCAAATGTAGATTTGGAGGACGGATTTCTGTTATCAGGCACCATCACTATGGAACCAACTTCAAATTTGGGTTAAGGAGGCTGATACCACCTCCACCTTTAAAACCAAACTTAAAACGTTTCTGTTTAATAAAGCATATAGTTGGTGTAAACTTTAGTGTGTTAGGACCAGTAGTCACAGCTGCAGCTGCAGGACCAGACTAGAGCAGCTGGTCTTCAACACAGCTTCATCCTAGATATGCTGCTTTAGACCTAAGCTGCAGGGGGACACCAACATGATTAACTGGTTTATGCACTACATTACTAATTTTCATTACTAAAGTAGAATTTAATCCGAAAACCACAGGTCGTAAAGATGCACAGAGACACAGGTAAGCCAACGTAGACTGATGATCAAAAGGCGTGTGAACCAACCAATGCCACAAAATGAATTAGGGACTGTGCAGGATATAAATAAGTATGAGACCAGGTGCAACAGATAAAGGTTATAAGGGCAAAGGTGCAGTCCATGATTTGGGGAACTGAGGAATGCTAAGAGTAGTAGTTTCATGACCGTTGGCTGGTGAAGCTGATCGTGGCAGCATGGGATGAGCGGGCATGACAATCACACAGACTTTTTTTTTTAAATATATACATATACATATAACACTACATCACACAGATGTATGCACCATTTTATATAAACACTACATCACACAGATTAATGCATTATTGTTTTTATATAAATAACACATCACAGAAATTTATGAACCATCAATACCAAAACATTTCATCTTGACCGTCGTCCCCGCCCAAGATCTCTCAAGATAAACATCTGATCAGTCTTCCATTCATTCTTGACAATGAAGTCCTGTGTGCCCCTCATGGTAGTTTCGGCATTGTCCACATGGCGTAGGTCATACAATAAGCACACTTAATGTTCTCAGCAGAGGCCTCAATCCCATTTGCCTGCAGATATGAGTCAATGAAGCCAGGTGTCCACACAAGTGCCTTCAGCTTATCAATTTATGGCATGTAAAAGTATTCAGGATTGGATGACAAGCATGCATGCTGTATCTGGCTAGGATGATTAACCTCGCAACCATAGCAATTGGCCTTCCAATCCAAGTTCATAACATGGCACATCAGGTGGTGTACACATGCTTTCACACAATACACTAACTTTGCTACCTGGTCTTCTGGGGGCTCGACAAACGCTTTGTCCGGGAATATGCCGCTGCAGGGTTATCAGTTATCATGTTGAATAGAATTGGAGTGAGAGGAGGAATAGGAGAAGAAGGCCAGGACAGAGGAAGGCCATCCTCATCATACAGAGTCTGCATGGTGTTGCCAAATAATGCCTGAATGCGTCATTGGAGACACGGGTCTGCTGCAGAGCAGATTGGGATAAAGAGGTATAAAGAGGTTTAAACCTGAGTGGTCTATGGGGGAGGGGCACAGCCGGTGATGAAGGTGGTGTAAAACACAGAGGTGATGGAGGACTAGAACAACGATCTGTAAGGATGATAAATACTGTTATTACACAAAATGTATTTAACTTTATTTTTTGATAATTAAAGTTAGTTATATGTGTTTTTCTCTATTTTTCAGTAGTCTCTGTGCGTAAATATCTTTATCCTACACAGGACGCCACCTTGCTGTACTGTACTGTTGATTCTGTTGCGCTTAATGAAGTGGCTGAGTTAATTGAACATGTGCTGCAACGACCTACTAAGCTCCACATAGGTTGTGACATCATGTGCATGGCACCTACATGCACATACATAGGGTAAAGGGTAACTCTTATTCCAGCTTGTGTTCCAGTGGTGACGTTTACTAAAACTGCTTATCACCAAGTAGCTACAGTGATCACTATACGTTACCACTATACATGCCCCTAGTTATGCTGACTTTTGAGGTATGTAAAAATTGACCCCCTCGTATAGTGGTCTTGCCTGTGAAATCTCAGTTTTGTGGCTTCAAAAAGGAAAACTGTAAATTGTCCATTGGTAATGGTGGAAGAGAAAAACCAGAGATTGACAACGAAAGAGACTGAACAGGAGTAAATCTTGGATGGTTTTATAAAAACGACTTCACCTCAATTCTCATAAGAGGACCTACTGAGCTAAACTAAGCAAAAGTGTATTTGTGCCACTTAAAGATTTTTTTTCTTCAGTTCGGATAATCACATTTCATTTCTTTGAGCAAGGCCTATTGAAGCTGTTGCAAATTATCCCATTAAAAGCTATCAGTTGCATTCACTCCCATACATTTGCCCAGATGGCATCCCACTTTCCATGCCTTAGCAAACTACAAAACTATTACCCTATCACAATGAGAAATTGCAGAGCATGGAGTCTGAAAATGCTCAAACATTTTGCAAGAAAAGTCTTCTTTGAGAGATAGTTAAGTAAAAGAAAAACAACAAAACACAGCCAAACAGTCAGGCAGATTAACAGTGCTGCCATGATTATCTCCCAGAGCTGTGCATGATATTATGCCGGTCAGTGGGCAGGAATATACATTTTTAAAAGGATATTGAGGTAAATTGGCTTTGTTTGGTGTCATTATTTGCATTCTCTATCATCACTATTGCTTTCTCAGTGCCTGATGAGAAACACAGTTACTGCTTGGAGGAGAGGTCTTGTTTTTTGCTGGCTTTCCAGCTGAAGGTTTCCTGTGCAAACAAAATCCCAAAAGCACATTGATGATAGCAAAAAGGATAAATAAAACAATTATTTCACAATTAATGCATGCTATATTAAAAAACTGAAAAGTACACCTTCACAGATATATTGTGGTTTGCACTGAGATTTGTGGTTGAAACTTGTATTTTATTCATGTTAGTTAGTTTTGTTCTCTACGTAATGACATAAGAGATTATTGAGATAGATATATGAGCACAGGAGGAGATAATTCAAAGGAAGTAGGCATAACCATGGAACTAAAGGAGCAATAAATATATTTCTTCTTGTCAAATAAATGCATTGTGCTGCTGGGCTGTACCAAGGCAAAAATGAATGAAATACCTTAGATGTTGGGGCTGTTAGAATTTATTTCCAGTTGAAAGAATTAGCATAGAGAAGAGGGCAGCATGCATACTGATGGTGCTCTTGAGAGCTGTGCATTTCTCAAAGCTTCCATTCATATATTCATTCAGCACAACTCTGAGACATTATTTTTTCACTGTCAGGTCTCTTGTGGGTGGATGGAGTTTGTACAAACAAAAAAAAAAAAAAAAGTTGATGAAGACCACTTCTGAATGGTAGAATAAAAAAGAAAAATTATTGAAAAATTTTCTTTGTCATTTTTTTATTGCTTGGTAGCCTTAAACTTAATCAAAATGTTAAGAGATTAATTTTATTTTTTTCATTTAAATATTTAATATCAAAAACACAAACAAGGCTGTCACCATAGTTACAATAGTTCAGGCAACATATCTGCCCAAGCTTACTGTAACCAGTTGGGATAATTTTGCTTTCAGAAACATCAACCTTTTTGATCCTATTAATTCAAAATCATTAGTCTGGTATTGTTTCATTGATGAATAATTGTTTATATTTAGTGACTAGTTTATTATACCAGCCATGATATATATATATATATTTATTATGAATGATAATCTGTTTTGTTGTTTGTCTCTGTATGTGGGCCTTTGATAGACTGGCGACCGGTCCAGCTTGAACCCCTGCCTCTCAGCTGTAATGAGCTGGGATAGGCGCCGGCAGACCCCTGACACCCTACAAAGGATAAAACAGGTGTAGAAAAAAGGATGGATGGATATATGGATGGATAATCTGTTTTATATGAATGTAACATGTATGGTTCATATTTTAACATGACTTTAATGATACCAAGCAATAAAGTAATAAGAAAAAGAACATGGGCCTTATTTCAACAATTTTGCAAGCATAAGCCATGCTGCCATATTCTTCTTAAAAGTAAGATGTTTTCTTCCAGCATCCTTTCCAGCCAAGACAGATGTATGTTTTTATGTTGTTGTTTTTTTTTATTTGTTTGTATTGTTTGTTAAAGCATTATATTGTCATATTACAACCCTCTGTTTTCCAAGGTTTCTATGAAATCATCACTACAGTACACAATGAGCTTAATGACTGATCTGCTACACCAGTGATCTCCCTTATTTATACAACTACTTTACCTGTTACCAGCACCAGATCATAACAGTTTCTACACTGTTTGGTTCCAGCTTTTGAGGTCTTGTTGGCTGCTTTTGTGCCTGATCTGTTTTGTCTTCTGGACTCTTATCTGCTGGTTTCTCTTTGGATATCTGTGCCTATCACCACAAGCTTACTGGTTTTAGATCACAGACTGTTTATTCGGACCGATCTTGCTCATTAGATTTATAAGTTATGCTACTTCTCTCCCTCTAGTGAGATCCAACATAGCTTCTAGGCACTTTCTATCGAGGACGTGAGAGAGAAATAACTGGAGGACCACAGTGCAAATTCAGATCACTTTTACAACTCTAATAAAGATCTACCTGAGTCTGACTTTTCAGTGGGTTTGTTTGCTGACTGGAGTGTTTGTAATTTAAATAACCCCTATGTAACACAGAATCCACAATCAAATTCACATCATGTAAGCCTTTGCTTCTTCATTACTACTGCTTTTATTGTCATAGTTTAGGCTTAAATGTTTTTTTTTGTTTTTTTTTTTGCAAATTGATATGTACCCACTAAACATCAGAGTTGCACACCTTGGTCTATACATTTGACTCATGAAATTATGCGAAGTGATTTGAGAGAAATAAAGGACATTAGTATTACTACTTAACATGCAGGCAAGTAGAACTGTGTTACATAGTAATGGCTTAAAATGTCTTACTCGGCCACTGCACTAAATAAATTTCAAGAATGTTAAAAAAAAAAAAAACCTTGTTCCTGGAAATGTTTTATGTCTAATATATATATATATATATATATATATATATATATATATATATATATATATATATATATATATATATATATATATATATATATATTCTTAACAAGCAAGTTTTGCACAAGAAAATTAAATGTATTCTAAGAACATATGTCAATTATCTTCTTAAGATATTTCAGCTCATCTTGAGCTATTTTTAATAGATACAAGGTATGACAATTGTTCAGTTGAAATTCCAGAATAAGATTATTTTTCTTATTTAAAGATTAAGGCCACTTCAACAATTTTTGCATTTAAGCGTGGTGTTCAGTACCTTTTTAGCTGTATCAATTAGAAATTGTAGAATTTTCAGTAGAACAATCATTTGTCCTGAGGACTGCTTCAGCGTACTGTCACTGGAGGCCAATGTGCTGTAGGTAATAGGGCACGGTTTATCTCTAACATCAACTGGAGAGTAGGGGAAACCAGTTACTGCAGCATTGAATTATTTCTAATGGCGCAATCCCTTCAGGAATTACATGCATAATGTCTTGGGTTGTTTGTTCTATCAAGTTAAATCCAAGGAATTCAATTAGTTTGCTCCTTCTGTTTATACTATATGTTGTTCCTAAGCTGTTTCTGAGATAATGCGTTAGCCTTCTCAATTTTGCTACACTGTTGGTCATGTCGTTCAAATGTTTGTTGCTCAAAGTTATCCTCAGCAAAATGAATGAGCATGTCCTCAAATGAACATTCAAACTGCCTGCATTTACTAATTGCTAAACCGACACCCTCTTTAAACCTGCAAAGCTCATTTTAAGCCAAGGTATCGCCACATATTGAAACCAAAGCTCCAAATATTTCACGCTCACCATTCTCAGATTGAATCTTTACTCCATTATATAGCTTTACTAAGTCCTCATGCAGCCTTTGCAAAATTCCATCAACACCACATTCAGAAAGCTCACTCTTCTTTGCAGTGGCAAGTAGACGAATGGCAGCTAGTTTTGAACGACATTTAGGATTAATGTTCCCCAAAGTATAATAGAACATTACCAACTTATTTTTGGAGGCATGAGTCCCAAGTGGGTTACAAATTTCAATTTCATCTGAGTAAAGGATTATCTCTGAGACCGAGGGATGAGCAGAAAATGAAGGGTGAGACTTTAAGTTTTCCATCTATGATGTCATACAAATACTCACTTATGTAATTTTGCGGCTCATCTATCATTGACAAAACTCTTGGATGGGAAAATAGCAGTTCCAAACTTTTGACAAGGGGAACATAATGAAAACATTTGGAAATGCTTGTAAGAAGCACAATTTTCTTATATTTTGGGCATTTTTGTCTAGTTTTAAGGCATACAGTAGTTAAATGAATTTGCTAGTTTTAAGAATTCCAAGCCAAGCAACTTTTGCTTACCCCATTGGCAGATTGTTTTGCTGAAAACGAGAAAATTTTATGGTTTTTGAAAATTATTTTGGCTTATTTCAAGTAGTGCTGTTTTTGCTGCGGGGACGATTTTTAAAATTTCTTTTAATAAACTAAATCCAACTGTTACCTTGTTTATCAATACACTAATGTTGTTTTCACTTGTTTTTTTTAAATTAAAAAGCAGGTTTTTTACACTTTTGGAGTATAATTGATAATATTATTCTGCTCTGGTCCCAGTATTACTTTAAAATTATTTCAGATTGAAACAGACCACAATTGCAAGAAGAGGCAATGAGAGGTTTCTTTCATAGGCAAATCTCAGGTGGTTGTAGCTCAGATAAGTGACTTCAAGTGTCTTGTGAATGGTTAAATTTTTGTACATTTTGGACTGTCTGAATACCATTTCCTTATAAGAAATTGTACTCTGTGATCTTGAATGTTCGCGCAACCTTGGATCTAAAAGACGTAATACATAAAAAGTCAGTTTTAACCTTTTTTTTTTTTTTTGCCTTTGGTCACATGTCAGGTGATAATTCATCATAATAATTGTATATAAGTCAAATATGGAAAAACCTAATATCCTCCAATTAAGAAATTAAATGATTTAGACAGCACTGTGTAATTGCTGCACATGCACAAATTTGTTGGCACCATTCAATAACAAAACAAGCTAACAAACAAACAAACAAAACACAATTGTCAGTGAAATAACGGGATAGTGATATGGATGAATAATATATTAAAAATTGACTAATAAAACATCCACAGAAGAGTATTAGGGCCACTTAAGAAAAAACAAAGTCTGAATTTGGACTTTTTTTCCTTTGGCCGCCCTAATACTCTACTGTACTGTGGTTCAAGAATAATAATTGAAAAAAAAAATTAAACTGGTTTTGACAAATATGATGGGTCCCTCAAGCTAATATTTTGTAGCACAGCCTTTTGAGGCAGTCTCTGCAATAAAGAGATTTCTCTAACCCTCTGTGAGACTTTTGAACCTGTAGACATGTACCCCTCTTCATAAACAAATTGCTCTAGGCTTTTTTTTTTTTTTACTTCATTTTTTCCCACAAATGTTCAATCAGACTTAGATCAGGGCTAATACAAGGACACTTCACAATAGTCCAGTGATTTGTTCTCAGGTGTTTTTAGGTCTTTTTAATTGTGGATTTGGGTCAATATCCTGTTTGAGGACCGGTGACTTGTAACTGAGATCAAGGTTTCTGATGCTGGGCAGTACGTTTCACTCAAAAATACCTCGATAGTCTTAGATTTCATTGTACCTGCACAGATTCAAGGCACCCTGTGTCTGATGCAGTAAAACAGCTCTAGTTTATAACCTAGCCTCCTCCATGTTTCACAGCAGGTGTACCTGATATGCCTTGACCTTGGAGTTCACCTTGAATCTCTTTTTTGGTAATGAAAAACGTCCCATTCATAATGTGGTCCCTACAGGTTGTCACTAGCTGCACCTCATACCAAACAAATCATTGTTTGTATTTCATCATGGCAGAGCCCGCAGACTGAATATTTAGGCTTTTTTTTTCTCAAAGGAAAGAAGTGGAGCCATTTTTGTTTTTGATACACTCAATAAGATGAACTATCAAAAGAAAGCAGTTGAAGGGGGCTGCTATGGCTCAGGTGAGAGTGGCTGTCATCAACAGACTCCTCCATGTGCTAAAGTATCCTTGAGCAAACACACTGAACCCGACATCGGTGTGTAATGGCAGAGGAAAAAGGCCCTTCACACTCAGAGTGCAGATAATGGAGCCTTTGTACGTATCTTGTGAATAGGTGAATGAGAAAACACCTTGTAAAGCACTTTATAGAGCCTAGAAAAAGTTAAAAAGCACTATATAAGAGTTGGAGGATATAAGAGACAATAGACTTTAAAACTATTTCACTACTCTTTTAACTCTTAAGTAAATAAAAAGCCATGAAACTGTGTGAGTACTTGCCTGTGCGGTAGAAGCAACTTGGTGAAGCATTAGCCATATATTTTATACACACATACATATATATATATATATATATATATATATATATATATATATATATATATATATATATATAAACACTTCCACAATCATACTTTGCTTTGCTTTGGTATAATTCTAATTATCCATTCGAGGACAGCAATGACTCACCAATTTGCCGCAGGGCTAAAATCAAAGACAACACAAGAAGGGAGGCAGGAGGAAGTAATTAGGGCACAGAGGAAAAAAGGCAAAACAAGAAGAGGAAGGCGAGGGAGAATTGTACAAAGAAAACAATGTGTAAGTTAAATGTTAATTAATCTGAAAAAAGCAAAGCTGCACATAGGGTCTGGATTATAAACGAATGGATAAAAAGAAAGGGGATGTATTCAGGAATGTTGAAAAATTTTGAGTGCGTTCACAAATACATGAAGGTATAGGGGAAGTAAAGGCAGTGGGAAGGCTTAGGGATTAACCTATTAACGCAGCAGGTTTGTCATGGTGTAAGCCTCTTACGAGGACCTTTCCAAGCTAAAAGGCGGTGAGAATGTCAATTTAGGCACTTTCTCTGCTGGTAATTACACTCTATCTCTGCGCTAACAGCTTATTTTGCATGCAGACAGATGAGGAAGATACTAGAAGGAAAATATATATTGAGTCAGACAAAAGGTAAGGGAAAATAGGAAAAAGTGTACATGTGCAGGGAATTGCCACATAACCTACTACAGAATATTCTTCATTATACAGTATTAAGTTAAAGATGTATGACATCTTTAACCTAAAATTAAGTGAGGTGGCCATACCTAAGATCTATGCAGAGGTTAAAAATGGGTTTGCAGCTTCATTGAAGCTGAGGACGAGGGTTGCCCTAACCTGTGACAGCTGGACATCGAGATCCACAGATTCATATCTGACAATAACTTTTCACTATATCAATGAGGAGTGGCTGCTACTGTCTCATGGTTTACAAACCAGGCGAATTCAAACGAGTCATCAGCAAAAAATCTGGCAGACTTACTGTCTGATGCTTTATTGGAGTGCAACCAGTGCAACCGGTATTACAATTGCACTTAAGGTGTACATTTTGCTCACTAAGAAAGCATAATTAAATGGTCTTTTTTTGTTTTTTTTGTTAGTAATGTTTGTGTAACACTGTATTGTGTTAAACATGTAACATTGGTTATTTTCACAAATAAATGTTACAGTTTTGCGACATGTCACCCTTTCTGGAAATTTGTTAATTTAAATTATAAATACATAGTATATACACAATTGAAAGGCTGCCTCAGTGTTTCATAAAGATGGGCATCTGCAAATGTCTTTACGTTCAAGAAAAGTTTATATAAATATCTGTAAATGATTCATATCGAATTGGATTTAATCAAAATCAAATCAAAGGAGGCTCTTGTGAATAGAATCTAATCGATTTAGGAAGTTAGTTGTGATACCCAGCCCTTGATGTTTTTTTTCTGATCAATAAGTTGTAGATTTGTTGGTGTGCTTGCAGTTGTTATCCTATTGAATTAATCAATTTTGGACAAGCTTTACATATCGAACAGATCAATGTTTTCCAACCTTGTTCCTCGTGGCACACTGCCCTGCATGTTTTAGATGTTTCCATGCTCAAAAAACACCTCATCATCAAGTGCTACACAAGTCTGTTATCCGCCACCTAATTAGAGCCAGGTGGGATGAAGCAGGGAAACATCTAAAACATGCAGGGCAAAGTCTTGCGAGGAACAGAGCTGGGGACCACTGGAATAGATGACCTGGCATTTAGCTTTAGAATAGTTTATCATACAGATAAAATCATATTTGATTCATTGGCTCTTTTGGATGCAAAACTATCCGAAATCATCATCACTCCACCACCGTGCTTTACAGTTGGTATGAGGTGTTTGGGTTAACCAAGTTTGGTTTTCACTTTACATGGAAATTTACATCCAGGATAAACAGTTCCACCTTTGTCTCACACATCCAATTAATAATTTTACTCAAATCTGGTGTTTTAATTCTCTGCAACTTTTCAAACATAAGCTGTCACATTCTGTTCAGAAAAAGAGCCTTGTTCAATATCTAACTGTCCTGTCATGAACTGTCACATGTGAATTATAGATTTTTTGAGGGGGAGCAACATTTGTTTTTTTCCCTTTAAGATCATTGTTGATATTTTTTCATCAGTACATCAAAACTTTGGCTTTTACAAAAGTGGTCAGACTTGCTTATGTGACAGTTAATCAAGTGTATTTGATCAGCATCACCTAATCCAAATTCATTATTCAGAAAAGGTGTTCTGTAATTAAAAAAATATTACCGAAAGACCACGATACTGTATGGCCGTCGCACTTTCCGAGGTATGTTTTCAGTCTGACACTGGTAAATATGAAACACGTGACTGCAGCTTTTATTTTCAAGCTCACACTTCCTCATGTGACCGCAGTTGTTGTTATTGTCAGGCATTTACGCACAGATATACTCAGAACAATAGGTCACTCCAAGGATAACATGTAAAACAGTCTCTAGATCAGAGAATGGTGGGGGGCATTTGTCTTCCTGCGGTACCAGCGCTCTGTAACTGTGTAGGAGTCAGTGAAGCACAGGTTGGTATTTGACAGTGATGCTATTTAACACTATCATGTGTCCTCAGGGCAAACAGTCTATCCACATTATGGTTTAGTGTGAACACAGGCCAAGACCAGTTTGTGTGCTTGCATCTTTACACCATTCACATTTGTTTGTGTTTGCATGTGTAGGTGTCAATTGTGAGTGTAGAAACCTCTTTTCTTTTTTTTCTTACTACTTTTACATCTCTGCATGTGTACACACAACATGTACACTGGTCAGACTCAGCTTTATGTGATAACAGTTGATAGCAAATTAAGATGAGGTCCTGAAATCAAGAAGGGGGATATTTATTTAAAAAAAAAAAAAAAAAGCTTGTATAAGATGAGGGCGAGACAGTTTGAAAAGAGGGAGTAAAAGGTTGAGTCTTTGTCGAGATGAATGGAAAGAGACTGAAAAAAGGTAGGCAACAGGGTGAGAATATACTATTTTTAGTTTGGTCCTCTAAGCCTTTGAGTCAGAGAGCTCCAGCAAAGATTGAATGTTTGCTTTCCAACTGTCACGTACGTTGAAGAGCCGAGTCAAATGCACAGTAGACACATGCATACATACAGCATCAAACAAGCAGAGCGTCTCCCCTGAGAAACCACTTTGTGATGCTTTGAGCACAATTAGTTGGAGCGCTCTAATTAAAGCAGTCCTGGAAGTTCCTTTGCCCTATCTGTTTTTTGAAGTGGGTCAGTGGGGGCTTTTGCGCTTCATAAAAGACTCACATCCTCACCACTGTATATATGATGTTTTGCAGTTAGTTACTCAAAGGTGAGCATGTGTTTTTTTTTTGTGTGTGTGTGTGTGTGTGTGTGTGTGTGTGTGTGTGTGTGTGTGTGTGTGTGTGTCTTATTGTGGACAAGTCGAGGTAAGAGAAAATTAAAGCATTCTCACAAAGCCAAACTAATTAGTTGGCTCAAAGTCTTTACAAAAAAGAAAAAAAAATAATACTTTGCTACACGCGCACATGTGATCTGCAAAATCAGAACTCTAACACATTTAAATTGGAATTTCACTGCCGTCAATATGTGTACGAGCTCATCGGGTCCATGACATGACTGTGATCGAAACTGACAGGAGCAATCAAACATAATCTGTCTCCCCTCCGACCTCTTTTTCTTTCTACATCTCAGTTAATCACTTCACATGCACTTCCATCTCACTCTGTTATGTAAAAAAACAAAAAAAACAACTGCAAAGTTGTCTATAACAGGGTGGTGGGCAACTCAAGAAATGTAACCACGTAAGCCTTTGACACCTGAGGTGAAGGGCTGTTTTGGTGGAATAAGCCTCTTGACTAATGGGCTTTGATTGTGGATTTTATTGTGGGTTGCAGTCATATTGTGTTGTCTATGATTAGTATTTCTCTGCTTTCATCGAAATCAATTAAAGCTGAACAAATCACTTCTGTCCAATTAACTGCTTTGTTAAATGGAAGCACACTGAAGAAATCAAAGCGCACTCACCAGACTTAGCAGTCTTAGCATTGCCAGTGTTTGTTATTGCTCTCTCTCAGGCCAACTTTCCAAAACAGATGCTAATTTAAAACTTTGAGAAGTACTCTTGCAGCAGGACTTGTCTACCTGTCAACCTAAAACCTGGATCATTTCTAAAATGTTGTTGTTCGTGTTAGTGATACAGCAAAAAATGCTCAAACTATTTTCTTAAACCTAAAAAAGTGCTTAGATGCTCTGCATCAGGGGAAGTTCTTCTGTAATTTCATCTTAGCTGTTGTTGTCCTCTGTTATTGTTGAAACAACTGCGTAACACGTCAACACTGATTAAACTAAGTCACAGTGCTAGTAGACATTAAGGGCAGAGGCGACTAAGGTTACGTTCAGACTGCAGGGCTTAATCCTCAGTAGACGTGTTTTGTATCAGATTTCGTCGTGAACAGGCTTCTTTTTTGAACTCAACCACATGCACAGAAAAATGAAGTGACGTCAAACGCAGTACATGAGGCGTACTTATGTAAAGAAGGATCCACCCGCAGGGAGCCTGTATGATTTCCTTCTCAAGATTTTGTGCAGTGGACAAATTAATTAACTAGTTACAATGAAAATAAACCTGAGAAAAAAGAGATCATTCTTTTAATTACTGACCGTGTGTAGCGATGGTTTCAACATCAGAGTGGACCATGATGAGTGGCTTCCCTGAAGCAGATTCTATCAACGATGAACAAAAAAAATAAAGAAATCCCCATCATCACCGAATTGTGACATTAATCACATAACACTGATGTCAATGACATGTGACGTGACAGTTGCATTGGATGATCCAATAGTGATCCAGGTCTGGCATGAAAAATATGGATTCAGTGTCATTTGAGCCGTTTAGGCAGCTGAAAGAAAACGATACGGGACCAAAAAATCAAAAATATTTTGCCTAAGAGAGTCATGAAACTAAAGAGACTCGATGAGTAAGCGACCAAACATGAGTAATCTTGGACAGTGTCCTCCTCAGCGATTTCGGGGGCCCACTGAGCAAAACAAATGACAAAAAGGTCCCTAGAACAAGAGATCGCTGAGGTACGAAAAGGTAGTTCGCATTTTTGAAATTTGAAAGTTTAACCAGAATACTTTTCTCCCCCCTTAAATGACCATAGTACATTATTGCACTTGCTGAGACGCTTCGGCAGTAATTACGACCAGAATCAACCAGAAAGCATGAAACAACAAAGTGACTAACATTTGTATATTTGTTTTGGAGATGGGTAGAGTAGCGCAACCTACCTTTCAGCTTGTTGTGAATATTCATGAGCAAAGTGCAAATGCCGTTTTTAGGGGACTTGGACGTGTCCCTTAAAAAGTTCCACCAGAACTCAAATTCACACCTCTGCTTACACATCCAACTTGCGCAGGCACTTATTTTTACTCAGTGTGTGATACCCAGCAAGATCATCAAATCAAACTTACATCTTGTCCCACAGCTGCCAGCCAACACAATAGAAATAATTTCATGCTCTGTTGATGTGACACTTGTGTATCTTATAGAAAATTGACTGTTTTGGTGATTGAAAGACACTGTGATCCAAAAAAAAAAAAAAAAAAAATCATATATAATTTTCTATACAAACTTCAAAACCAAACAGTTCTGACATGCTGGTCTAAATAACAACAACAAATAATAATTTCCTGTTTCTTTTAACCAAACTAGCGGTGTGATAGTAGAGTACAACTGTCTACAGTCCTGAGGTAGCAGTAGGCAGGATGGATCCTAGCACCTGAGGTAATGTCCCTCCACATCAAAGCAGGACGACTGGTGCAGAGGTCACAAGCTGGTTTATTTTCTTAATACGAGCTCAAATCCAAAGGAAATTGATGGCAAAAACAGGCAAGGCCAGAAGCAAGGATGAAGTATTCTGAAAAACTGTTTTTTGTTTTTCCCCAAGAGGTCAAGTAAACAGCTGGCTCAGTGCATCATGGGATGCTCTCAAGGTAAAATAATGAGTGTTGTAATTTAAAATTGTATATTTTCAGTCCATTGCTAAGCAAAATATACTTATATATATAATCACTGATTTTATATGTTACAGCAATTTTTGCAGTGAAATAGCCTCTTTATATGCTTTACTTCCATCTTAGGTGCAAATTACTCGATCTCCTGCTGCTAAGACTTAGAATGGCTCTGACACTAATTAGGAGGACTGTGCTGAACAGGTATGAGGATGCTATACACAATGTTGTTTCAAAGTCTGAGAAAATGCATATTAAACAAAAAATAGACTTGTTATCTCTTCTTGTATTCAGAGGCTTCTCATACTGAGACCTGCATGTAAATTCAAAGATCTGTCAAATTATTCTAATTATCAAGTCCAACAGTGTTATTTGTACACTGCATTTCCATTGGCCTCATGTTGAAATACAATATATGAAATAAATATGCATTCAAATTTAGAACAAATATGTAAAATACACTTGCTTGTATCCCTATGCAATAACACTGACATTATTTGCATAAACCAGAACTTTAACTTTGATATATATTTGCTTTTTCTCAACGATGTAGATATTTTTCTTTCAGTTACTATCCTCAGCAGGTACAAAATGACTATTAATTAGCGAAAAGTTTTACAGCAGGTGTGGAACAGCCTCAAATCTTTAACATTCAGTGGAGAAACGTGCTCTTTGTATTGCTTTGTATGTTTGCCATTAGCACCTGCTCTTAAATGCCATGAAAATTGATTCACAGAGACTCACAGAGATGGTGCTGACTCCTCTTTTTTTGGCCAGTGAAAACAGCCCCTCTAGATATAAGCCTAATGTTCCATAAATCTAGTCAAAATTGTCTTATTTTAAGCAAAATATGTTTGCCAATGCGGTAAGAAAAATATTCTTGACTACAATTCTTAAAAGTAGCAAAATGATCCAAAATAGTCTTCTAATTTCTTGAAAACAACGCAACTTAACTTTCTTAGAAATTAGTCATTGCAGTGAAAGAGAAAAAAGAAGCTTTTTAAAATATATATTTGTTCTGAAAATTGAGTCACCCAGGACAATTATAAAAAAAAAAAAAAAAAAAAACATGCATTTATTTGAGCATATACCTCATAATTGAATGTTCTCACGCTGAATTATGCTTAACAGTAACAAGAGTTACTGAAATTATAGCATATACAGCCTCAGACAAACAGAAGTCACAAGTCTAACCAACAAACCAGCTTGAACTAAAGCAATACAGATGAACAAATCTGCAACTTTAGAGAAGGTCACCTTCCCTACTCCCAGAATATGACACACGCTACAATACTGCAGGCACGTATTTAACAGAGCTACAGAAACAGACATTAGTCATCGGCATGTGAGCAGGTATCTCCACTAAATGTGCAGCCAACAAGCAGACAGAATACCAAGGATTCTCTAAATTCTCTGAGTGTGCATATTTCTGTCTGGTGTTATGCAAATCTGAGTCCTGTATTGGTTGTTCTGTTGAAACCACATGGGAAGAAATGAGTGTTAACAAATGACACAAGGATATACTTAGGACCAGGCTCTCAACATCTTCGGTAGTCCCCCAAATGCTTGTTGACCTGCTACTGGCCATCAGTGAAGCTTAAACAGTAGTTACCTGGGCTCCTCTGAAGTATGAATCTACCCACCTCCCATTACAATTTTTAACTACCACTTTCCAAATATATCAAAGTAACAGGGAAGAGATATTTCAGATGCTCTGGATCTGGGGGGTAAAGTTTGAGCTGGATCAATGTAAAGCTGCTAGAGATGGACAGATGATAATTACTAGGACAGATTATTGCAGATGCATAAGGAAGAAAAATATGGTTGAGTGCATCATGTGCATTGAAAATGAAATAATTCATTTGCACAAAGCCATCCTCTGCTTTGTTTGGAGTTAATGCTGTTGGCCTTTTGCCATTTTTAGTTGTCAGTGCCAAGCAAAGCTTGTAAACAACAGTATAATACTCTAATGAAATGCTAAAAAGTAATGTTTTATGTAATTTAGAGTTTGCTTTTTCAAACACTGAACAATATTATAACTGCTGCATTACAGAAATGAGATAGCATTCAGCTTTTATTTTCTCATTAATTTTTTTTCTTGTTAGCAATAAAAGCCACTGGATAGTACATGTACGCACAAAGCCACCCTTTTATTTATTCTATCTATTTCTGCTAGACTGAGTGGGCTCTTCTTGGACATTAAGCTCCTAGGTACAACTCTGGCCTTGATTCGAACCAGAATTTTAAGTGGATAGATAGAATATATATTTTGATCATCCTTATATTTAAAATCAGGAATCTATAAAAGAGAGAAAATACAAATGAATATTTATCATAGTAACCTCAAAGAGAAAGTCGGTGGTATAAACGCAATTTGTAATAGGATATTAAACATTTTTTAAAATGCCACATAAAAAAAAAAGAAAACAAAAATGTAGACTTTAGCTATTCCAAGCTCAGAGTCCTTAAAATAAATGCTTCAGTGCCAGCTCCCAAGGACACAAAACAGAAACGTAAAAAAACAAACACACACACGCTGTTGCATTATTGTCACTGAGTCAGGCTGTGGTTCCCACGTGCTTCAAAGCCACCAACATCCGTCCGGTCCCAAAACGGTCATCTCCCTCCTGCTCCAACGACTACCGTCCAGTCGCACTGACTCCCATCATCATGAAGTGCTTTGAACGGCTAGTCATGCATCACATCAAGGCTGCTCTCCCACCCTCTCTGGACCCCTACCAGTTCGCATATCGCTCCAACCGGTCCACTGACGACGCCATCTCCACTGCCCTCCACACAGCCCTCACACATATGGACACCAGAAACGCTTATGTAAGAATGCTTTTCATGGACTTCAGTTCAGCATTCAACACCATCATCCCCCAGCAGCTCGTTCACAAACTGGACCAGCTGGGGATCAGCACCTCGCTGTGCAACTGGCTGTTGGACTTCCTGACTGGGAGACCACAGGCAGTACGGGTCGGCAGCAACACATCCAGCACCATCACACTGAGCACAGGGGCCCCCCAGGGATGTGTGCTGAGCCCCCTCCTCTTCACCCTGCTGACCCACGACTGCACACCGATTCACAGCTCCAACCTCTTCGTAAAGTTTGCGGACGACACGACTGTGGTGGGTCTCATCAACAACAACGATGAGTCAAACTACAGAAGCGAAGTGAGCCGCCTGGCTGAGTGGTGCAGCGACAACAATCTCTCCCTGAACGTGGAGAAGACCAAGGAGATTGTTGTTGACTTCAGGAGACAACACACCCAGCATGCTCCTCTGACCATCAACGGTGCTGCTGTGGAGAGGGTGAGCAGCACCAAGTTCTTGGGTGTCCACATCTCAGAGGACCTCTCCTGGACTGTTAACACCGCATCACTCGCCAAGAAGGCACAGCAGCGCCTCTACTTCCTCCGCAAACTGCGAAGAGCCAGAGCCCCGCCTCCATCAGGTACACCTTCTACAGAGGCACCATCGAGAGCATCCTGACCAGATGCATCACCGTGTGGTACGGATCCTGCACCGCAACCTGCCGCAAATCTCTCCAACGCGTCGTGAGAGCAGCTGAGAAGATCGTTGGTGTCTCTCTCCCCTCACTTCAGGACATTTACAGCAGCCGTCTGACTCGCAAAGCCCTCAGCATTGTGAGAGACCCCACCCACCCGTCACACAGCCTCTTCAGTCTGCTGCCTTCAGGGAGGAGGCTGCGGACCCTCCGAGCCAGAACCAGCCGACTGAAGGATAGCTTCGTCCACCACGCTGTCAGGACACTTAACACTCTCCCTTCTCTTCCACCGTTTCCCGCCTTGCCCCCCCCTCACTCACTCTGATCTCAGTATCTGTATTTTGGCAGAACTGGACCGCTTGCTTTGCACCATGTCACTTTAAACAAACCGAAAAACTGTTGTTGTCATGTCACAACTTGTTTCTTGTCTCTTTTTAACCTGCACTTTGTGTTTAAAATGTATTTATTGTGTAGCACCGAGGGTTTGAGGGTAACGCAATTTCGATTCTCTGTATGTATCTCACATGTGGTAGAATTGACAATAAACTTGACTCTGACTCTGA
The DNA here is from genome assembly GCA_014839995.1 of Xenentodon cancila. Classification (NCBI taxonomy): domain Eukaryota; kingdom Metazoa; phylum Chordata; class Actinopteri; order Beloniformes; family Belonidae; genus Xenentodon; species Xenentodon cancila. Next base: position 18,124,851 of record CM026198.1, on the reverse strand, counting down.
CTCTGACATTAGACTCATTCATGTTCAGTTTGGAGTCTACAGGTATTCAAATGTTATCTTAAAGAGTACAGACACGGCCAAAGTTCATCTAGTGATGCCACTTTTCAGGTTATTACACACATGTGAATATCACATCTAAGCCTCGATGGATATAAAAATATCTAAAAATACATTTCATATATTTTAACCACCAGGTGACTATAATATCTGAGTAAGACTCTAGAAATAAAGACTTAATAGCTGGACTTCAGTAAATTTTAATGACCATTTCATGCAAAGGCGCCAAACATACACCTCAGGAGATGGATGAAGGAAATGGCACAGAAGAATCAATAGCGCATCGGTTTTACCAGAGCAGGGGTGCTTCAGACAAAATGTGTGGGATGTGATGGCCTGAATTTCAAGGACAATGTTATTTATTTTTCCATGGCAACAAGTACCATGAAAAATAAAGATTTACTTGGATTTCTATCTTGTACCTAAATCAATATCATTTGCAATGGTTTTGAAATACACTTTTTTTTTTTTTTACACCCCCCAACCAGAAAGGCCTTTATCAACTTTCTTATTAAAATCAACAGCACTGCACGGTAGAGGCAGGCAAACAAACAAAAAAAAAAAAACAGGTGGAAAATACGTTTACGCAGGGCATGAAGAGAAAACAGTTTATAGTACTGTACAGTCTCTTTTTTGCAGCTTTGCTAAAGATGATAATGATCTCCTTTTGGATTAACTTGCCAGAAGGTCCACCACTGAGATGAAGGGTTATTGTCTCGACATTTGTGAATGTACTTCACCATAGAACTAAAGGGAAATGGCTTTAAATAAATTTTCAAATGATGAACAAGTATTGGTGTTTTCCCAGCTTCAATGCTCCAGACCAGCAAGGTGCCAAGATGTCTGCTTATTAAAGGTGGCCACAGTTGGTGATGATCAAGATCCCTAACTTAACTTAGGGTATAGTATATTTTACAGCTGCTGCCTGTTACTTGGTCTCTTTGTTTCCATGGACACAGGAAAGGTGCTTGGCTTTGTACATGTTCCTTCTGTATTTTGGTTTAGTTTTTCCTAAATGAATAAAAATCTAACTGTATAATAAACAAGTAAAATCTCAGAACAACAGACATGTGACATAGTATTAAGATCAGGTAAGAACTAGATAATGTGTACATACTGAAAAAAACTATTTTCTAAGAAAATAAATGAAAAAACAAACATTGTTTCAAAAAAAATGTAATATTTTACTATTTTGCTAGTTTTAAGAATTCTAGTCAAGAAAATTTCTTTCACCCTATTGGAAAAGATATTTTTGCATAAAATAAGAAACTTTTGACAACATTTTATGCAACATCTGGCTTTTTTTTAGAAGAGCTTTTTTTTAAAGATTTTTTTATTTGTAGAATTCTTTTAAAGATCTAATAATGTTCAAAATAATAATGATATAAATGATATAAATAATAATGGTATAAACATGATATAGTTCCTTTATCTGTAGAAGTGTGGGTGTTCCAGTTTCCATTCAATGCAGTTACTTTTTTCTAGAATCCAAGGGAAAGTAAGGTCATCTTTATATGGACACGTCTGAAAATGATTATGCTTGTCTGGATTTAAATATAGGACCTACAAACTTTTCCTGCAGATATTTGGGTATGAACGCTCATCTGTGCTTCCATATGCACAAAAAAAAAACATACTACATAATGATGCACATACTGCATAAAGAAAAATACTTCAAACACAAGTGTGTTTCTTTATCCCCATCTTATCTTCCACTCAACAGTCAAGATGCCTGTAAGAATAATTTAATCTCCCAGCCACTCAGAGCTGATGCTTGTGGCATATGCAGAAGGTCAAGTGAAGTAGTTTTTCTCCCTAGTTAAGACTGTTAGTAAAAAGGGGGGGAAAAAAGTAAAAGGAGAAAGTTTATTTGAAACTAAAGGTGCATTTCTTGTTTTATGTGTTTTGTAAGTCAGTGTTGACATACTGTACTTGTAGCAGCTTCTTCACAGCAGTTTATCTTGTTGTCTGCTGAATTTCTTGGCTCAAGGCTTCAGAGCGACTGTAGGAAAACTGTATATTCTCTATTTTGTCAAGAGAAGAACTGGTTTTGCCAAAAGGCAACAAGAAACATGTAACAAAATTAAATCCTGCCTGGGGGCTGGGGCAGGGGTGATGATTCTGTAATAAGTGAACTGCACCAAAAACGGGTTGATTAATAGGGAGCTTATTTTGACAGTGTAAAAAAGGTTGGATTTTTTTTTTTAGCAGTATGAGTAAGAATTTGAATTCAAGTATAGTAGTGACTTTTCATTAAGATCCTAAAGAAATATTAACTTATGGTAAATGTCCATCCAATGACCCCTTTAAACTCCACTTAAGATATTTTGCCCCCCCTCTTTAAAATCACCATGAATCATCAACAATAATCATTAATGGTTGTTTATTGGGATTTTCACCTTGAATTTATTGCCTTTTTCATGAACTGCAACTGAATGATGGACCCCCTTGTGATAGTGTTAGTAGTTTTTCCACAACACCCTGCCATGATGTTACAAAATGCATCACAATCCAGGAGCAATTACACCTGAATTGTTCTTAAACAACGTAGATAATTGGGCCTTGACTGCGAGTAACATTCCCTACAACACAATCAGGTGAAGAAAAAAAAACAAAAAAACAAGTAATTATCCATAAGTATGCAGCAATAAACATCTGCGCTGAAAACAGGTGGTTTATTGTTAGAGAAGACAACAGCCAGTAAAATGTGGAGCAGATGCAAGGTGTCCTCTGCCACAATTTTGTACTCGCATTTGAGAAAAGGAGAGTGCCGGAGACTGAGTGACTTGAAGGCGTTCATATATTTGGAGGTTTTTTTTGGTGTTGTTGATGTTCTTTGCTAACTGTGCCAGCCTCACCTTGCAAAACTGGAAAAAAAATATTCATTTACAATGTGCTTATCATATCCCTTGTTACGGTGAGCTAGAGTAAATGTGGCAAAATGTACTGGCAACTAAATCCAAAGAGCTGTGGAGGGCCGACATGGCCGTATTTGCTGAGCGGTGTGTAGTAAATGGGGTGAAATATTTCCTGATGTTTAACAAGGAGTCTGGGAGATGACGGCAGCATGTGAGATTTATACAAAAAGCTCACGCTGCGGCACCCCTGGCCAACTTTGAAAAGGTGCAGCCATGAGATAGCAGCACCTGCACTGGCCTGATCCTACTCATGTTTTTTTATGAATAGGCCAACATGGTGTGGTACTATGACATTAAAGATAAATGGTCCATACTTATTACTCCTTTAACCTTTTCTAAGTTTTGTAGCTTCTCAACAGGCCTGGTTCTCTGTTGTTGGATTTTTCATTGCATGACACAGCAATTATTTTCTATTGGAGGAAGGTCTTGACTGCAGGCAGGCCAGTTCAGCACCTAGACCTTCCTCCTGTGAAGCCATGCTGTGATGGATGCAGTGTATGGTTTTGCATTTTCTTGTTAAAATATGCAAGGGCTTCCCTTAGAAGATGTAAAGATGGGGATATATGTTGCTCTAAAATCTGTATTTTTTTAACATTGAGGGTGCCGTTCTAGATGTGTAAGCTGCCTATGCCAAAGACACTAATGAATCCCCATACCATCAGTAATGGAGGATTTTTAAAAAGAAGTATTTTGCCTCAGACCTTTTTTAAAATGAGCTTTGGTCCAGAAAATGTTACTGCAAAGGTTAGAGTATGTTGATTAAAGGGACAGCTCTAGGTTGGTTTAAATCATATCTATCTGATAGATTCCAGTTTGTTCATGTTCATGAGGTTTCTTCAGTACAGATGATGGTCTGCTATGGTGTCCCGCAGGGTTCAGTGCTAGGGGCCAAATCTTGTTCACAGCATTAATTTTCATTGTTATGCTGATGATAAGCAGCTGTATTTTTCTATGAAGGCAGATGAAACAGAACCATTAGCCAAACTTCAGGTGTGTCTTAACGACTTCAAGGACTGGATGTCCACTAATTTTTTGTTCCTAAACTCAGATAAAACAGAGATTATTGTTTGTGGTTCCAAACACCTTAGGAAGGGATTGGATGGTCATGCGATGACCTCCAGTACAACTGTGTAATACCTTGCTGTTATTTTCGATCAGGATTTGTCATTTAAACAGCATATTAATGATGTTTGTAAAACTGTGTTTTCCACCTCCAATATCGCAAAGATTAGGAGAATCATCTCCCAGAGTAATGCTGAAAAACTAATTCACGCATTTGTATCTTCTATACTCGATTACTGTAATGTACTATTAGCAGGATGTCCATGTAATTCAGCTGATCCAAAATGCAGCAGCAGGAATGCTGACAGGAATCAACAAGAGAAAGCAGGTCCCTCCTGTGTTAACCTCCCTCCATTGGCTCCACCTTTTCAGAGGGCCTTTGGTATTCTCTGATGAATATATTACATATTTTATACTGCTAAATCTGGATGCCTTTACCCTCCTTTTTGGTTAGCAATTTTTAACTTTGTTGGGAGTGGTGTCATAAATAATAGATTCATGTACTAATGGGAATTTGGCCCTAGAATGTATTTGTTTTATGTTTCAGAAATGTCAAATAATTGCGACCAGATGTATAATTAACCTGATCTTTCCACCAAGTCTTATCATATAGGATACTGGAGGAAAATCTTTCTAGTAGTAGTGACAAATCCAGCTTCTTCAAGGTATTTAAGTCCATTACGATCAGTCAGTAGTGAGAATCAGATCCCACAACTTCTTACAGATCCCTCATCTTCATATGGAAAAAAAATTGTTGTTGAATCTTGCCATTGAAATAAGAACCAGTTGTCTCTAACACCAAATAAATGCAACTGAAGGGAAGAGTAATTGTATATAAAAAAATGTGTGGTGATTGTTTTTTTTTGTTGTTTTTTTTTTAAATTTGCTCAAACAAAAGGACTGATTTGGTTTTACTTTATTTTCAAATACAAATATTAAGACAGACTCCTGATTTGTCAAAAATGTCACAGTTTGAAAGCTGCATTAATTAATTAAGCAGAAAACTGAAATCTGACCAATAGTTTAGTATTTGACTGCGAAGAAGAAACTCACAAAATGTCAGTCACAAGTAAGAAGAGGAACCCCGTAGAACAGTAATTCTGACTCAGTTTCATTTATTTTTTCCATCAGAGCATCACTTAATTATGACTGTGGAGTTTGGTTAATGATTCACTTCTGGATGCTCATCAAACTACCTCTCAACACTTAGCTCACTTAGGAGAATTAGTCCAGTCACTTTTCACTCAGCTGATCTTATCTATTTGTTGTCATCTCCCGAGTCACCTCACGTGCTACCTCCTGGGTAGCACATTGAGACTTGGATGCATGCCGTGGATTTTCACTACAGGGTTCTTTGGTGTTCTCCTGACAACCAGTATGCATCAGATGAAACTAAGGTTTCTGATACGATCAGGCTGCTGCAGGGCAGAGCTTTAAGTTGGACTAAAGCTTGTCTCAGCAGAAATCCCGCCATTTCTCTGTCCTATCACACACTTTGAAGTGATTTCAAGAAGGCTTTTGACTTGCCTGACAGGAAAAAGAATGTGTTCAAGAGACTTTTAAATTCCCGTCATGGGGATCATTCTGTTGCAGATTACGCTGTCGAGTTAACAGATTGTGGCTGCTGAGACGGGGTGGAATTATGAGGCTTTTCAAGAGATGTTTTGCAACTTACTGAGTGACGCCCTATAAGATAAAATGGCACATTATGATCCTGTTAATTCTTTTGAGTCTTTGGTCTCTCTTGCCATTAAAATACATAGATAACCTGCAATGTGAACACACAAGGGTAAGAAACTACAAATACCATCCTACTCCCTTATCCCTGTAAACTTCTGTTTCATCTGCTCCCTCCCTCCTTTCCAATTATCAGCTGCCTGAAGAGGCAGCTGCACCTGCTCGCATAGATGAGGAATCTATGTGAACAGGTAAAGTCTGTCTCACTTTTAAGGAGTAGCAACAGAAAAAAATCTTTCCCGTGAGGAAATTTCTTTGTTTGTTGTTCTATTTCTTTGTTACTGGGGCTAAGCACCCAAACTCAGTTGCTCCCTTGTAGTCATGGGGATATTGGTGAGCAGATCACACACTATTTTGACCCAGAACCTTGAGTTTTGGCAGTTTTTCCATCAGTCTGCATACTTATTTCTGAAGCAGAAGGTAATTTATAAAACCACTCGCCATCAAAGCCAGCTTTACACTCAAACCTTTGCCTCACCCTATGAGAGTTAATGCTCTTAATGGTAAATCCATATGTGTAATCATCCATCAAACTTAGCCAGTCAAACTTCTTCTGTCTGGCATTTATCAAGAGGAAATATGTTTCTTCATGTTCTCTGCTGTTTTAACCCCAATCAGGCTTAGGTTCACAATTTCCATATTGATTACACTACCAACACTCTTGTGGACTGGAGACTTTTTCTTTCAATCTGTCTACTTCCAGTCAGCTCTTCTTCCAGCTAAAGAATTGCCTGTAGACCATAGTGCTGACAAACATGATTTATCCAATATTACAGCCATTTATCATGACCTTGCTGAGGTATTCAGCAAATAAAAGTCACCTCCACTCCCACCTCATCGACCTAAAACTGTCCCATTGATCTACTCTCATGGGCGCCTCTACCCACCATTTGGTTATATAACCTGCCTCAACCTGAGAAGAAAATTATGAAGAAGTATATAAAAGACTTTTTAGCCACAGGGATAGTTCAACAACCTTCTTTACCACTGGGAACAGGCTTCTTTTTTGGTGGAAAAGAATAAAACACTCCAAACTTGCATTGATTACTTAATCGCCTCACAGTGAGAAACAAAGAAATTACTATTATTCACCTCTGCTTTTGAGCCTATTCAAAGGTCGAAAGTGTTTACAGAACTTTCTTCTTGAGGTCAGGTAACCTCTTTTGGAGAACAAGTTATATTACAGCCTAAAAATATTGGATTTCACGCTTCCTCTGTTTCCTTCATGAGATGTGTGTTTGAAGGTGGACGGATAAATATGGACCTTGTAAGAGCCACAGAAGTCATGAAGTGGAATCATCTGACCTTCAGAAAGCTGCTCCAGCTGTTTTTGGAGTATGTTAACTTCTACAAAAAGATTGTTGCACATTTGGCTCACCTCACCTAAGGTGCTTTTCAGTCGTTCTGCAAAAGCAGAGAAATCCTTGACCACGCTCGAAGATAAGTTCAACATAGTCTTAATTCTCATCCAGCCAGATATATCGTACAGTTTGTGGATGCATCTGAGGTCAAGGTTGAAACAATTTTGTGTCGGAGTAGGATATCAGCCAAAACCCGTGTGCCTTATTGTCAAAGTTATGAACATATTATGAATGTATTATTACATCATTGCCTTCAGTCAAATTCTCTGCAGTCTGTATTCACAAGATTGTGGTGCCATTTGTAAGTGGAAGGACCACTCAGGATTAAGATGTACAGGATGTCAGGGCCAAATGGGCCCATAGCGTGTCTGTTTCTCCACCTGATGACATTGGCATACAACAAGTCATGTGACTGCTTTGTTTCTCCGTGAACCGCTACAAGGGGGAAGACAGGAATGGCCGGGAATCACCGTGGCTACACGTGTGTGATACACATCGGTGTAGGCCTTCCTCCCTTTGCAAAGGTTTGATCAAGACTGCTCTTCTCTGGTCTCTGACTGTCTCTGCGTGGTGCATTCCTATAATTAATAGGTTCTGATGACCCTAACACTTATTTTCTCACAAATTAACACCTGATGAATGCAATTATGATATCAGCAACACAGAACTTCTAACAGTTAAGCTGTCTCTCGAGGAGTGGAGACACGAGTTAGGGGTAGCTCAGCATCAATTCACTGTTCGGTCAGAACACAAGCATTCGTCCAATCTTCAGTCAGCCAAACAGCTAAATTCCCTCTAATCTCGGTATGCTTCGTTCTTCAGCCAATTCAACTTAACTATTACTTATTGCCCAGGTTCACGATATTGGAAACTGGATGCACTTTCATTCCTCTGAGCTTACCATTCTTTAGGGGAGAATGTCAGCACCTCCAACCCCACCACTTGGAGCACTCGGTTACCGTGGATTAAATATTCTCATAACTCTTGACCTCCACAGCCACTTTCCCCTTGATGCATCTATGGGCAACCAGCTACCAATGCTTCTCTCCGAAGAGGAGGAAATTGATGTACTCTCTCTCTCCAAGCTTTTATCAACCATTGTTGCAGAGTTTGGACGACCACTCAGTGTTGTTCTGGTATTGCTCAGAACCACAGAACGGAATAAAAGACTAGCTGACGATCTTCACTCTCCAGCTCATTCACACTCCAGGTCAGAAAGTCTATAGCTTTCCACTAAGGAAATTTATTTTGAACATTGAGTCTAAAAAAAACTGTCAAAAAAAAAAAACCATCAGATTTTGAGACATGTAAAGGAACTGCAGACATTTTGCTCTAATTAGTAAAGAATATTGAACAATTGCCATTTTTGTACTGACTTTTTTTTTTGACTGACTGGAACTGCCTTTCATCTCTGCTCAGGAACTTGGCTCTACCACAACGGATGGGAACATGCAATGAGTGCTGCGTTCAGTTGCCCAGAAATCCATCAATCATTAACAGCATTTTTTCTCACCAGTCACACACTGATAATCAGTTGAGCACATTCTGGCATCCTCTCTCTACAGAGGCTTAATTTACTCAGGTCGTAGTGCCATTCTTGATGATTTTCAGTTATTCTTAAGAAGACTTATGTTTAAAAAGCAAATATTTTTAGACTTATCATATTCTGTTTTCACCAAGACTATAGAGAATTTACAACAATTTAAAATTCTAATTTCTATTGCCAGATTTTTGTGGCATACAGATTACTTTCTTGCTCACTCTCATCCAGCCACAGCAAGCACAGGCATTACTCCACTCTGCTCAAACACCTCATCCTTTCAAAGCACCCTAGTATTTAACTGCTGATCTCCCATAGCACCATGTCCCTTCATTATCCCTAAACCCATCAACATAAAATCACTAATGGCTCAATCCCAAAGGATGTTGACAAACAAAGTAAGCCAATCTTATAACCGGGGCAAGAGCACTTGAGGCAATAGAGTCAACCATTTGGCCTGGTGTCTCTCCAGCTACAGCTGTGCAATGACTGCCTCTTCTTTGATAGTATCCATACACAGACTTCACAAGAAACTGGCTGGATAACAAGAGAGTTTCTTGACACACCTTTTAAGGCAGAAGCCCTTATTTCTTCACTTGAAAACAACAGCAACAGAGAATCTGATTACTTTATTAGCATATCCCCATAGTTTCCAGCCATGTATAAACATTTTCTGATCCTACCCATCTATCACATCTAGTTTGCTCTCTCAGAACCTGACACTGTTGCAGCCTGTCGTTAGAGACTGAAACGTAGTTCACACATTCCAAATACCAACAATGTTGTTCTATAGCAAGACTTTGCCATGCAAAAAAACATAACTATTATAGAATCACCCTTATTTATATTGGAGTCCAAAGTGCTTGGCTCTACAAAGCAGAAATCAGCAGCTTGATCGAAGTCTTGCCAGTCCATCCACACTCAAGTGTTCCGTCTGAGTCTTCTGGATGGAGCCCATTACTTTATGTACTTCTATACCTCACTTTTGACTCAAAGAGCACCATTAATAGTGATTCTTTGAAGGTTTACGTTGGATTCCCACCTACAGCTGCCCTTACATTTTCAATACCCCTCCATCTTCTCCAATTTTGCTGTTTACAAAAAATTCTCCCCTTTTAAACTAGTTGCTTCCAGACAGATGTATGAGGCAGACATTGCTGGCCTTTGGCAATCATCTCAGTTACACCATTTACATAATCCCCCAAAGTAAAATCCTTTATTTCAAACTGTTAACCAGAGCAGAACTCCCACCACCTCTTCATGACAGTAACCATAAATAAAATGTGTTTAAAAAAAAAAAAAAAAAAAAAAAAATTCCAATGGATGATGCACATGCTACAGTACTGTTGATGTAATGAGCAATAAAGATGTATAAAAACATCACATTTTATCACATGGGGATTTACAGACATTGACAAATTTGCTTGTAAATTACAGGTTCATTATGATTGTTATGACCCAGCTCTGGCCAGTGTCGGGGAGTCCCAACAGAGAATTGTGGCAAGTGTGAAACACAGGAGTTTATTGTAACGGCAAAGGAAAATGCACAGCAGGTCAGGAGTACAACTGCTGCTCTATCTGAAAACGAACAAGCCAGTTAGTCAAAGAACCTGAAGTGACAAAACAATGCCCACCTCACATGCAGGAATCCAAAAGGGCTGTTAACTAAAGTACTAACAACATTTAAAAACAGAAGGTATCAAAGCTACAAACAAAGTACTCTCTAATAAATCTAACTTTCAATTCAATTCAATTCAATTCAATTCAATTCAATTCAATTCAATTCAATTCAATTCAATTCAATTCAATTCAATTCAATTCAATTCAATTCAATCACACCTTTAAGACACACTAAGCAAACACTTGACTGCTGAATAAAAGTTGGCGGGGGCCTTTTATTTCCCGGGGCTATGGATCTGGAGTGGTGATTGGATGGGCAGCAACCAATGAGGAAGGCAGAGATGAAGGCGTATGTGTCTGGGCCACTCCGCTCCAAGCAGTGGTAGTCAGGGTGTCACCAAAGGAAAACAAGAAACAGCTGAGGTTAATAGAGGCAGCCATAACAATGACATTTATAAAGAAAAACTGAGCATATGTAATACGGAGCTGAGGAATGCAAAGCAATTATATTTTTCTGATATCTAATATCAACAACAATAATAATGCACACACTTTGTTCACTACTGTTGACAGGCTAACGAACCCCTCTGAGTCAGTGGACCCTGAACTCCTATCCAACTGTGCCTGCAATGAGTTTGCCTCTTTCTTTATTGACAACATTCCGAAAATCTGACAGTCAGTGTTCCTATGCTAGATGCAGGATATGTGCCGCCTCTGCAAACACAAAAAGAAACCATGACACAATATTGTCCAATCACTCATAAAAACCTTGATGACATCATACATCACCTATATTCCACCACTTGCTGCTTTTGATCTCTGCCAAAAGGGTTTTTTAAGACTGTTTCACATTGTATATCCTCAGATCTTCTAGACATTGTAAATACGTCTCTGCTTTCAGGTATCTTTCCTCAGTGCCTAAAAACAGCCGCAATTAAGTCTCTTTAAAAAAAAAAATGGCCTAGACAGGTCATTTATAAACAGCTATAGGTCTGTATAAAAAATGTTCTTTCTCAGTAAAATCATAGAAAAAGCTGTTTTTCAACAGCTGTATAGCCTCCTAACACTAACACTGACTTCCAGTCAGGTTTCTGGCCACATCACAGCACTGAGACAGTTCTAATAAAGGTCCTTAATGACATCCGCTCCAATACGGATAGCAGCAACATTTCATTCTTGGTCTTATTCGATCTCAGTGCAGTCGACCATACCATCTTGATAGATCAGTTGAATAACTGGGTGGGACTGTCTGGTACAGCACTTGCCTGGTGGGAATCCTATTTAAAAGAGGCACTATTTTGTGTCTTTAGGTAACTACTAATCAGAGCAAAATTAACATGTGGAGTTCCTCAAGGTTCAATTCTGGGGCCTCTGTTGTTTAACATCAATATGCTCCCACTTGCTCAAATTATGAAAAAGAATAAAATGTGTTACCATAACTACGGAAATGACACACAAATCTATATAACCATCTCACCAGGAGAATATAATCCCATTCAAACATTGATCATCACATTGACACAATTAAAGAGTGGATGTGCCAGATGTTTCTTCATTTAAATGAAGACAAAACAGCCAAGGAAGAAAGATCATCATCAGCACACAGCTACAAGCAGTAAAGCTAATAACCAATACTAAGCCAGATATCTGGGAGTGGTTCTGGACTCTGACCTGAATTTTAATAGCCACATTGTGATAGTAGTGAAGTCAGCTTATTATCATCTAAAAACATATAGAAGACTAAAGGACTGATGTTTCAGCAGAATGTCCATTCTTTTATCTTCAGTAGACTGGTTTACTGTAAAGCTGTTCTCACGGGTCTCCCTAAAAACTCCATCAAACACCTACAGTTAGTTCATAATGCTGCTGGCCAAGTCCTCACTAAGACCAAGAGAGTGGACCATTAAATGGACCATTAAATCTTTACACTGGCTTCCTGTCTGTCACAGAATAGATTTTTAAATCCTCCTGTTGGTTTATAAATCTCTGAGTGGTCTTGGGCCAAAATACATCTCTGATCTCCTCGTCCATTATGAACCAACCAGAATGCATTAATACATTTTTATGTAAAGCACTTTGAATTGTCTTGTACATGAAATGTACTATACAAATAAACGTACCTTGCCTTGCCTTGTATTCTTAAATTAAAAAAAGAAAAAACACTATTTATAAATATTATTTCATGAAAAACAGACTAATGAAAATCAGACACTGTTTTTAAATTGTAGCTTGACATAATAATTTCCAAAAAAGAACTAAAGAAACTGGTCTGGACAAATAAGTTGGTATCTTCAACTTAACATTCGGTTCCTAAAACCTTTTGAGTTTTTGAGATTCGCTGTAATCAAGCAATTTCTATAACTCTCTGTGTGATTTTTGCATTTGTAGAAAGGTATTTTGGCAGACTCCTCTTGAGCAAACTGCTCCAGCTGTCTCAGGTATAAAGGGTTTCTTCTCCAGAAGATATGATGAGATAAAAGTAATTATAATTTACCTAAACACATAGTTGTAAAAAGAAGAAGAGTAGAAAATTGAGGAGGAAAAAGACATAGGAAGGGCAGAATAAGGAGACAAAGTGAAGAGGAAAATGGTTAAAAGTATTCAGTATATTTATTACATCATATTGTGAAACACATATTAATTAGGTAAAAGAGCTCCAGCTGTGAATCAGAGGAGCTGCAGCTAAAACACAGGTGACAGCCTGCAGTCAGCGTCACTCTACTGGAATGACTCAGTGATTGTGAAGCGTAGAACAAATGGTCACTGTGCACAACGGTCACAACAAAATGTTTTCACCATTAGTGGGATATGTCTTTTCTGAATGCGATGATGTAATTTCTAAGCTGGCAGGGGTTTAAATTCTGGAGTTAGAGTGAGTTAAAAATACATATCTTTATCTTGCTGAAGAGGTCATCTGTCGTCGGCTCCCTTTGTAAACAACAGGCAAAAGAAAATCGTCATTCTCTGGGCGGATTTGACAAAAAAGTAAAAGTCACAGCGCCACAAAAATAATATTTTCCGAAAGCCAGCAAAAATAGCTATATTTTAATGTAATTCGTGGAGAGGCGGGGGACTGTGTGGACAAGAGAGAAGTTTGTTACAGAAGTTTTCAGATTATTCCTGTACATGAGAAGCTTAGAGTTGATGGCATCATCAGTAAGAATTTACATTTGGCAGGAAAATTTCTCAAAAAAATCAAAAAACTTAAATTGCCATTTCTCACAGACAGTAAGCCGCATAAAAACATGGCTTTATTATGTCGTAGTCCAAAGCCTGCCTTTCGCCTGCAATGCATCAGAATAGACTCCGACAGACCCCCATGACCCTGAGAAGGAGTAAGCGGGTATAGATAATGTTCAGATGAAGTCTAAACATCCTGCCATCCCTTTCACAATGCCCCGTCACCGGCTTCTCTCCCATTGCATCTCCCCTACTGATTGACTTCCTGTCCGGTTTTCCACCTGTGAACCTTCTCTAATCTGAGTGGTTTATTTTATTGAACACCTTCTGATTTTGTGCCTTTAAACTGTTGCATTCTTCAGATTTATTGGATAGACATGCTTGATGTGTAATCAGCTCCATTACTACTCAATCACACGCTTTCTTTTTTTCCTTCTCTGTGTTGTTTGGCTGTCTCAGCCCCTCAGCACTCACTTTGTGGATCTTTTCGTCTGGACCCCCAGCCCACCCCTCTCCACCTATCCCTTGTTGTCATGAGATGTGCATGTTTGTCAGATCCATTAAGAAGAAGGCAAAGCAGAGGATGAGAGGGGAACCACCTCAGCATTTGGCCTACCTGTCAGTCCACACTCACTTCATCTTATCCTCATCACCAGACCGCATAGGCAGAGCCCTCTGGGAGGTTTTAGATGTTTGACTGGGTCTACTCTTGGCTTAAGCTTGCTCAGACAGTAATTGGCTGGCTCAGTACTATCTGACAGCTGGTGGGTGGTTGTTGCACACCAATTAAAAAAAGAAAAAGAGAAGAAAAAAAATATAGAGAGGGGGGAAAAAGAAACAGAAACAGAGAGGTGCACTGTGCTGCTGTGATTACACAACAAAGTGTGAGTTGCTGAGATGAAGAAAAGACAAAAAAGTAGGATTTGTACTACAGCTCCTCAAAACCCATCTTAGTGTATTGCTCTAAGTGAAAAAGTGATAGCTTTGACAACCCTTAGTGGATCTCTCAGCGAGGGACACAATGTAGATAAATCATCTTGCCATACATGGGTAAATGGGCAAAACAAACAGGTACGGTAATCAAATGAAATATGCCCTATTAGTCAGTTCTTCTTCTTCTTTTCCTTTTGGCTGTTTCTTCAGAAATCGCCCCAGCAAATCATTCGCCTCCATCTAACCCTATCCTCTGTATTCTCTTCTCCAACACCAACTAACTTCATGTCCTCTTTCACTACATCTAAAAATCTCCTTTTTGGTCATCCTCTAGGCCTCCCTCTTGGCAGTTGGGACCTCAGCATCCATCTGCTGATATATTCACTATCCCTATTCTGTACATGCTGGGTATGCACAATTCTGGAAAAAAATGAGAATCACAAGTCTCCCACTTGTAATATTTATTGCCCCCCCCCCCCCCCACACACACACACACACAAACACACATGCAAAAACCTTTGACGTTTCTTTAAAACAATTTCTTCAATATAAATATTACATGACTCTGATCATGGCCCGGCATAACTGGCCTAATGATTCTTTGTCAGAAACACAAGTATGTCAACATGGTGAGGCTTTAGTGTCAAAAATATTGAAACATTTAATTGGCCATTTAAGTAGAATACAAATAACAATGTGATTTATTGAGGAAAACTAGCACATGGCTCAGAGTAAGGCCCTTAACATAGCCCAGCCTAATTGGTGTAATGATTCTTGGTCAGAAATACAAGTCTATCAACTTGATTTTAGTGACGCTTCAGAAGGTGAACTCATAGCAGGAATGTAGAAGTATTTTGTAGTACAGACAGCCATGGATATTAACCTTTATTTTTCCCCTACCAGATTAAGGGGCCATCTTCAATTTCAATGTTGCTTGTCAGAAGATATGACTCCAGCTTTGAGGATACTGCTTTCTCTCAATATAATGTCCAACATGTCCAACCCATCTCAGTCTGGCCTCTCTGACTTTCTCTCTAAAGCATCTAACATGTGCCGTCCCTCTGATGTGCTCATTACTGATCTTTTCAATTCCTGTCATGACCGAAAGGACATGATCGTGGATACAAGCGGCCGAAATGAGTTTCCTCCGCAGGGTGGCTGGGTGCTCCCTTACAGATAGGATCAGAAGCTCAGTCACTCAGAAGGAGCTCGGAGTAGAGCCGCTGCTCCTTCACGTCGAGAGGATCTAGCTGAGGTGGCTTGGGCATTTGTATCGGACGCCCCCTGGACGCCTCTAGAGAGGCGTTCCAGGCATGTCCTACCGGGAGCAGACCCCGAGGAAGACCCAAGACATGCTGGGGGGACTATGTCTCATGGCTTGCCTTGGAAAGCTTCAGAATCACCCCGGAAGAGCTATAGGAAGTGTCTGGATTGAGGGATGTCTGGGCATCTCTGTTTAGACTGCTGTTCCCGCAACCCATTCCCAGATAAGCAAATGAAAATGGATGGATAGATAGATAGACAGTGGGGAGTCATGAATTGATTGTTTGGGAGGACATGGGGTCATTTTGGTGGCATTGGTGACCAGCTCCTTCATGTGGTCAGCGTAGTCCAGTAGGAGGCAATTAGGGGAAAACGTTGAGTAGAGGATTTAAAAAACTTTGTCTTCAAAACTCATTAATACATACAAGTAAAGCATGCAGTACCACGAGAAATGTTATGCCACAGAGACATAACGACACAAATTAATAAACAATCAGTATCAATAATAATGATAGCCGCAACAACAATAATAGTAACACACGTACAAAGTAAAAGAAAAAAGCTTCTATGTTGCTACCAAATTTCAGAAGTTACATTGGAAAATTGTAAGTAGGATATTTTTATTTTGTTTAGGCGTGTGTGAAGTAATGATGAGTTAATAAAACTTTTGTTAAAAATAAACTGGGTTTCACCTTTACACAAGCACGATCTTTAAGAGAAGCTGCTTTTGAAGTGGAGACCCTCCAGCAGAATGACAAAATAGCTATGAGGCAGTGCTGCCTCTGCCTGCCTTTTTTTCTCTTGGTGTCCCTAATACCTGTGACTCCCTTTTGTGAATATTTTAGTATGTGGGGAATTTGTCTGAGATTTTGTGAGAAACCTACCTATCCATCACTTCTGCTTCTTTAAATGTTCTGCCCTGCTCCCCACTCTTTGGCAGTCGGTTGCAACCTCCATTGTGGTTTAACTTTAACTAACTATAAATAATTGTTTTCCCGGGTTTCTGGGTTCTTTGTGTGTTTTTTTTTTCTTGATTTTTTTTTTTTTTTAAATATCCTTTAATTTCATCCACCCTCACATTTTAGCTGACAGACTTATGTCTTTTTTTTAATGTTGACTCTGGCCTGATATGTAATATATATGTATATATTAAAGCAGTTTTGTCTGATGCTCTTATCTCCTCCACCAGCGCCCCCCAAGGCTGCATCCTCTCTCCTCTTTTATTTGTAGTGTACACTTATGAGTGGCAAAGTAAACTGCCGCCAATAAGGACAGAATGGCAGAGTCATTCTGTCCTTATTGAGTGTGGCGGCGCTTGAGCATGGTCCTGTAGTATCGGACTTCTTAAACTGTGATGGTTGGTGATGGATTTAAGGATGAATTCACCTGCACTCTATTCTGTCGTAATCAATAATCAGTCTCTTGAAGTTGTGCATCAGTAATGCACCCCGTTAATCACCTTGGCTACGTATCCTTTGAACATAACCTGCTTTTGTTTTGGTTACATGTCGTTATGGTGGTGATATTTCAAATATTTTACACCAAAATACTGCCCTGTCACATCCATGTAAAAACAATGTGCATGAACTCCAAAGTGACATTGTATCCACCAGTGCACTGGTACTGTGAGATATAAATACATTTAATCTATACTAAAGCATCGGCTATTGATGCTGCCAGCTCATCCATGGGAATGAAAAGGGTGATGCTGGTACCCACCTGTCCTAACCCTTGCTCACTCATAGGCTTCCACCTTAGTTACTGTTGCTCACTTGGACAATCAGTGTTGTTTACAGTTTTGCTATGGCAATAACTTGTGTGAAAACCTTGCCCCAAGATGTTTAATACAGACTCCATGAAACAGATGAGAGTTTAGGGTCTTCCACTGTTTTGAAATTAAAAAAACTACAGAAGTCCGGTCCTTCTACTCAACAGTCATTGGCTCATCTGCGTTTTCAAGGCGGGTCTTTCTGAAAGCTCAGTTGTGGAATGACATCTCCTGGATAGTTAACGCACATTCAGAAAACTGAGTTTACAGTGTATATCCCAGAGGTTTATATCAGGGTTGGTTCAACCTCTTTTGGGGAATGCATGCTGCCGTAAAAGAAATAACAACGCTGCTTGTTTCATGTTAATCCCGAATCTTTGTGACAACTGAGGTCAACTGATCCAAACAAGCCAAAAGTATTGTATTTAAAAGCAATGACTACATTCAATGTCATTTATAATATATTTAACTGAACAAGTTGTGGTGTTTGGTAACTGAAAATCCTTTGACGCTTAAATGTCACATTATGCTTAAATATTTCAAATTGTACCAAAATAACCAATTTGATTTGTTCATCTCAGTGGTTCCCTGAAAACACTCTGCTCCCATTAGGAGAATCTGCTCCATTGTATTGTATGAATAAAAATGTTATTTAATGATTTCCAGACTGTTAAGGTTGTCTCTGCATGAATCTAAACAAATGTGGGCCCTAAAAGTGTAATACTAAGATTTCATTTCTTTTTTTGTGTGTGTGCATGTTTCATCTTCATTTACTCTGCCATGGTGATGCGTATGCAGCACTGCTGCAGTAATCCCGGGTGTGCTACCTCATTTTGATACCAAATTATTCAAATAGATTCAGTTGTTGTTGAGATATATATAGTGGATCATTTCAAGCAGGAATCAAAATCTCATGAATGGAACTCAGTAGGAAGGCATTAATACATGGTTGTAATTCAACAAACTGGTTTCTTTTGGCTTTGTGGATGAGTGTAGTATTATATCCACCAACCACAACTGGAGCATGTGTGATATGTGATATGTGAGCAGAGAGCAGAGAAAGCCTAAGGGAGGAGTGAGAAAAAAAACAAGAGTAAGGAAAGTCCTTAACCATCAGAAGAAAATTCATGCAAACCTGCAGAAGAAAGTTTGAACTAACACAGAAAGCAAATGTCATTAAATGGAACCACAGTGTCAACAAGTCAAAGAAGGTTTTACTTCTTGAATATTCATGGTAAAGTTGAGCTGGCATTAGTTGATTAATCATAATCCCGATGATGCAAACCTGACTGTTCGAAATTCTCTTTACATGGGATAGACTGGCGACCTGTCCAGGGTGTATGATGGATGGGTGGATGGATGGATGGATGGATGGATGGATATCTGGATGGGTGGCTGGATGGATGGATGGATTGATTGATTCTGGATGTATGATTGATGGATAGATGGATGGATGGATAAAGTAACAAACAAAAAAACATTCAGGTCAGCTCTAAATCAGTTCAAATATTAGTTCATTTATTCATCATGAAGGTTAGATTGTATAAAAGGCCTTGATTGAAACCTTTAATTACTCTGGAGGACCATGTATGTCACACATGGTTTCATCTTCTGTAGATCTGGATCTAGATCATCAGTTAGTTTTCATGGTTCCATATCAGAAACATTCCTTAGTCATGTTCAAAGTCATATGTGTCTGTTGTTGATCGTTATCCCCTGTCGCTGTCACACTGTTTGACAAAGAAACTCTTTCAATTAACCACTAAAACAGCTAAATACAAACCAGCCATGTTTTAGTTTTGAGTGTGCTACCATTATTTAAAATAAGGTGTACTTAAATGGTCATTATAAAGTGTTGCTATCTTAAACAACAAATCATATATATGAAATTAACTAAATGCCAGTGAACATCAATATCTTCAGTTAATATAGATCTTCTGAGAGCAGCTGAGGATGTTTCTAAACTGTTGCTTACATTAACTACCGTTAGACTGTAACCAGCTGGTTAATATAAAGAATAACAAAATCACATCTCGTTAAAATGTCATCAACTGGTGAATGTGCTGCAGAGACAGAAAAACTAACTAATATTTTAATTTTGTACTCTGCTGTCTCGTTGTCCAGTGACGGTCCACATGCTCTGGTGGAAAGGGTTGTCAGTGATAGTTGTCTGGCATCTACTGACTCTCCCAGGGGACATGCATATTATATATGTATGTTATATATTGTAGTGACGGTCACACGCCCCTTTAGTCTGCGGTCAGAGCTGGTGGCGCAGGGGATTGTGGGATGCCGTTCCCACTGCCGGTTCTGGCCTGAGCTGAGTGGGTGTGTGGGTTTTAATCTGTGTGTTTTGTTGTCCAATTGTCTTGTTTATTTTCTTCCATTCGGCGTCGGTTGTTTTGTCTTGGTGTGTCCATTTTGTTCTGTACCGTAAGTGAGGAGGGGGGTGCGAGGGATGACCCCACTGCATGTTGGATCGTTCAGTGATCCCGAAAATAAAAGCAAGATTCCTGCAAAGTTCCTATCTCTGCCTTGTTCTTAGTAGCGTTGCTACATTGGTGTCAGAAGTGGGATCATGGAACAAGACAGAATGGAAAAAGAGTCCGTCCGACTACGCCGTGAAAGAGCAACCTGGCTGGCTGAGAAGTGGAGAGACCCCGACCTCCCTGACGGAGCAAGCTGCGGACGTCCGCGCTTTGTGGAGACGACACTCCTGGCAGGTCTCTGCTCTGCAGCTCAACTGAGCAACAAGTCGCCACCGCCGCCGTTACTGCTCCCAGATCCACCGTCAAGTTGCCGAAGTACGACGGGACCAACCAGCTGGAGCCGTACCTCAAGCAAGTCCGAATTGCAGCGGCACACAACGGATGGAGGGAAGAGGAAACGGCCACTCACCTGGCGCTGGCCCTGGAAGGACGAGCACAGCAGATACTGCTGGACCTGGCATCGGCGGAGGAGCGGGACCTGGGCGCCCTAACCACGGCGCTGGAACGGCGGTTCGGCCGGTGCGTGTCAGAGACGCATGAAAGAGAGCAGCTGACCAGCCGCCGCCGTCGGGATGGAGAGAGCCTGGGCACCCTAGCCGCAGACATTCAGCTACTCGTCCGGCGGGGTTACCCCCGATTTTCCACAGGAGCGCAGGAAGAGTTAGCTCTCCATGCGTTCCTGCAAGGACTCACACCTGAACGGCTCCGCCAACACGTCCGCCTGGCCACGCCCCAGACGCTGGAGCAAGCGATCCGGGAAGGAGAACGGGTGGAGGCCATCCTCTCCACTTCATGTGTGGTGCCCGTCGCACAGCCCTGCGTGAAGACCAAAGACCAGAGCAGCTTCGCCGGGAAACGACAACGGGATGGTCAGGTGAAGGGGCAGCCATCCCAACCGCCAACGCCCCTTCAAGGCCGATGCACTCTGGTTGGACGTTTGGGGTATACCAGAGGACTTTATCTGAGCTGCCAGCTGGAAGATCAACGGTGCCAAGCGCTGGTGGATACCGGATCCACCATCTCTCTTGTGCGGCGGGGGGTTCTGCCAGGCACCGCTGCTTCTCTCCCGGAAACATGGACTCCCACCGGCACCCAGCTAATGACTGTGACTGGAGAAAAAGCGGGGCTGGTGGCGAGAAAGCTGCTACGGATCCGGGCTGGGGGACAGGACATTATGCACGAGTTCTGGCTGGCCAACATTACGGAGCCCTGCATTATTGGCCTTGACCTCATGTCCCGCTGGGAGGCTTGTGTTGATGCTGCCCGGGCAACCATCACCATCGGAGCCGAGACCCTGGTGCTCCAATGCGGAAGAAGGAAGAGCGGTGGACCCAGAAGGACTCCTGCCGCCAGCGGCGCCGCACCAAGCGCCTTCACGACTCCGGTGAGTGCAGCTTCCACCAGCACCACATCTCCAGAGACCATGAAAGCGGTGCAGGATCTGTTGTCACGTAGCAGCAAAGACTTAGACCCCCAGCAGATCCAAAACCTCGCGGATCTCCTTAAGGATTTTATGGACATTTTTGCTGCCAAAGATGAGGACTGCACGCAGACGGGGTTGGTTCAACACCACATAGACACCGGTTCGGCCCCGCCCATCCGGCTACGCCCACACAGGCTTGCGCTTGCCAAGCGCCAGGCAGCGGAGGACATGATCTGCCAGATGGCTGCAGCTGGAGTGATCGAGCCGTCCAGTAGCCCGTGGGCGGCACCGGCTGTCTTGGTGAAAAAGAAGAACGGAGACTGGCGGTTCTGTGTGGATTATCGGCGCCTGAACAGTGTCACCAAGAAGGACTCCTACCTCCTCCCTCGAATCGATGACGCCCTGGACTGGATCACCGGATCCAGCTGGTTCAGCTCCCTGGACCTGAGGAGCGGGTACTGGCAGGTGGAGCTAGCCCCCGATGCTAAGCCGAAGACTGCATTCACCATCGGACAAGGTTTGTGGCAGTTTCGGGTGATGCCGTTCGGGCTCTGCAACGCACCGGCCACGTTCGAGCGGCTGATGGAGAGGGTCCTGGCCGGGGTGCCACGGGACCGCTGCATCGTCTACCTGGATGACCTGCTGGTGCATGCAGACAGGTTCGAGACGGCTCTGAATAACCTGCGGGAGGTGTTTGCTGCGATCAGGCGAGCCGGACTAAGGCTTAACCCAGCCAAGTGCAGCCTCCTAACCAAAGAGACTGAGTTCCTTGGACATGTGGTCAGCGAGAAGGGCGTGGCCACCAACCCAGCCAAGGTGGCAGTCGTGAAGGACTGGCCCGCCCCCACCAACGTCGGTGAGCTGCGGAGCTTCCTGGGATTAGCCTCTTATTACCGGCGTTTCATCCGGGGCTTCGCCACCATTGCCAGCCCTCTCCACCAGCTAACCAACAAGGGACAGAAGTTCAGGTGGACTGATTCCTGCGCTGCCGCCTTTGACCAGCTCCGAGCGGCGCTGACAGCGGCACCGGTCCTGGCGTTTCCAGACCCCCGCCGCCCCTTCATTGTTGACACGGACGCCAGCAATACCGGGGTCGGAGCAGTCCTGTCGCAGCAGGGGGAAGACGGAGCGCGGGCGATCGGTTACTTTAGCCGTGCCCTGAGTCGAGCCGAGAGGAACTACTGCGTGACGCGGCGGGAGTTGCTGGCTGTGGTTCAGGCGGTGCAGCACTTCCGGCCGTACCTGCAGGGCTGCCACTTCACCCTCCGGACTGACCACGCCTCCCTGACCTGGCTTCTAAGTTTCAAACAACCAGAAGGGCAGGTGGCTCGGTGGCTGGAGACTTTACAAAGTTACGACTTCAACATCCAGCATCGGGCTGGACATCGCCATGGCAACGCCGACGCTCTCTCCAGACGGCCGTGCCTGACAGCGGAATGCCGCTACTGTCACCGCCAGGAGGAGCGGGACGGCGATGTCCAGACTGTGGCTGCAGCAACGACCGAAGGTGTTCCGGAGCTGCCCACAGAGGAGCTGAGGCAGCAGCAAGAGGCCGACGCGGTGCTGGCTCAAGTGAGGAGCTGGCTGGAGGCGGGGCAACGGCCGGAGTGGAATAAGGTCGCGGCGCAGAGTCCGGAGCTGAAGTCCTACTATTCCCAGTGGACTAACGTCGAGCTCCACAACGAGGTGTTGTACCGGCGGTGGCAGGCTCCGGATCGGGGAGAGGACATCCTCCAGCTGTTGGTGCCCAGAGAGACCCGCTCCCAGGTCCTTCAACTGGTTCACGGCTCCACCAGAGCGGGTCACTTTGGGAACGCCAAGACCCTGCGTCGTCTCCGGGGGCGGTTCTACTGGCCAGGCTGCCGCAGAGACGTGGAGCTGCACGTCCACTGCTGCGATGACTGCACCGCACGGAAAGGACCATCCCGGCAGTCCCGAGCACCGCTGCAGCAGTACCTGGTAGGAGCTCCGATGGAACGGGTCGGGGTAGATGTCTTGGGTCCGTTTCCAGTGACTGATGCAGGGAACCGCTATGTCATTGTGGCTGTGGATTATTTCACAAAGTGGCCTGAGGCATATGCGGTGCCGGATCAGAGCGCGGCCACCACCGCTGAAAGACTGGTGGAGGAGATGTTCACCCGCTTTGGGGCGCCGGCTGAGCTCCACAGTGACCAGGGCAGGAACTTCGAGTCCCAGGTTTTCAGCGAGGTTTGCCGCCGCTTGGGGATACAAAAGACAAGAACCACCCCGCTCCATCCTCAAAGCGACGGGCTGGTGGAACGCTTTAACCGAACCCTGGCCACACAACTGGCGATCTTGACCAGTCGCCACCAGCGGGACTGGGACCGCTTTCTGCCATTGGCCCTCTGGTCTTATCGCACTGCGGTTCAGGAGTCAAGCCAGTGCACACCCGCTGCGATTATGTTTGGGCGGGAGCTCCGGACACCGGTGGACTTGGTGTTTGGGGCGCCACCTGAACCCGAGATTCCTGGTGGAAAAGAAATGGATTACTGTCGCAGACTCAAGGACCGCCTGCACGAAATCCACGAATTCACCCGCGGAGCACAAGCTGGTGCGGGAGCGCGGCAGAAGAGGGCCTATGACAGCCGGTGTCGGGGCCAGGAGTTCGCACCTGGGGACAGAGTGTGGGTGTACTGTCCTGAACGGAAAAAGGGAGTTTCTCCCAAGTTAAGCAGCCATTGGCGGGGACCTGGGGAGGTACTGCACCGACTGTCAGACGTGGTCTACAGGGTGCGTGTGCCGGACAGGAGACAAGCTGTGGTGCTTCATCAGGACCGGCTGGCTCCCTACCAGCCCCTTGTTCCACTGACTGTGGGAACGGCAGGTGGATCTACTGGTGTGGACTTGAACGGGCCGGAGCCTACTACATCATTGAATGACTGTGCACGACCAGTGCGTTCACGCCGGCGCCCCGCATATTTAAATGATTTTGTCACACGCCCCTTTAGTCTGCGGTCAGAGCTGGTGGCGCAGGGGATTGTGGGATGCAGTTCCCTCTGCCGGTTCTGGCCTGAGCTGAGTGGGTGTGTGGGTTTTAATCTGTGTGTTTTGTTGTCCAATTGTCTTGTTTATTTTCTTCCATTCGGCGTCGGTTGTTTTGTCTTGGTGTGTCCATTTTGTTCTGTACCGTAAGTGAGGAGGGGGGTGCGAGGGATGACCCCACTGCATGTTGGATCGTTCAGTGATCCCGAAAATAAAAGCAAGATTCCTGCAAAGTTCCTATCTCTGCCTTGTTCTTAGTAGCGTTGCTACAATATTATATTTATATGTCCAGACATATTCGACAAGAACAGAGATATTTGTTCTTACTCTGCACATGTACCACAACAACAATACAGCGACAGCTTGGTGGCAATGATATGAATGATTAGTTTATGAGTTGATGAAGATACGATACGAGGCGATGCGATACGATACGATACGATACGATACGATACGATACGATACGATACGATACGATACGATACGATACGATGCGATGCGATGCGGGGTGATGCGATGCGGTACGATACACTTTATTGTCCCCAGAGGGAAATTTGTTTTGGGCTCATAGTGCTGTGCTCTTCTTGCCTACACAGTGTGATAGAAACAACACAAACAAACAGACAAACAAACAACATAAAAAAAATTGCACATACTCCCCATTGCACACTACAAAATATTACACGTTAAAAGATGTAAAACCATCTTGCACATGCTCTGTGGTTACATCATAAAAACAATTGCACAGTCTCTGTAGCCTCAAACAGCACTATT
This sequence comes from Xenentodon cancila, assembly GCA_014839995.1. Classification (NCBI taxonomy): domain Eukaryota; kingdom Metazoa; phylum Chordata; class Actinopteri; order Beloniformes; family Belonidae; genus Xenentodon; species Xenentodon cancila. The sequence continues at coordinate 18,099,723 of CM026198.1, read as the reverse complement.
TAAAAAGTTTGATGGAAATGGGAACAAAGGAATTTTTAATTGATTCCTTTTACAGTGCGGAACTCTGTATTGTCTTCCAGAGGGCAAAAGCTCATATTCTGTGTGAAGAATATGTGAGGGGGAAGGTGGAGGAGGAGAACAACATGATTAAAGTGGAGGGAGGAGGAAGATTTGTTGTTACTATTCACGTATGCCAAGAAAAAACACTTGTGGTACCAACTTCTGCACCAGCAGAAAGGTGGGGACAACGTCTGCTTCTCTGCATGAACCACACCCACTTTACCTGTCTGACCAATCACACACTAGCTCTTGCATATATACCAGGGAAAAAATTCTGCTCAGTTACTTTGTTTTGCAACGTCGAGAACAAGAAGAAATTTCTCTGTTCTTGTGGGTCATGTATCATCTTTTAGACTTTAGCTAAGAAAATAAAAGAAAGCCAACTTATAACTACAAAACTACAAAATACAAAACTACAAAACTACAAAATAAATACAGAAATAAAAACAGAAATAAATAAAAATAGAATTTCAGAAGTAAAGGTATACATAAATGATAAATATTAAAATGCCTAAATTAATAAATTGTAATGGATTTTTTTATTATTCAGTATTTAGGTAGTTAGTTAGTTAGTTAGCACTGTTGCCTCATAGCCAGAAGTTTTCTGGTTCGAGTCTCAGTGCTTGTGTGGGTTTTCTCTCCAGCTTTCTCCCACATTGCAAAAACATTTGTGTTTGGTTAAATGATGATGCTTAATATCCATATGAGTGAGTGTGAGTTTGTGTGGTTGTTTGTCCATATGTGACCCTGCAATGGACTTGCGAGCTGTCCAGGGTGTATCCCGGCCTTTCACCTGAGGCGAGCTGGGATAGGCTCTAGCACATTATTACTATTATTATTAAAATACTTTAACAAAGTATTCTTGGATTAAATCGAATCTTACTTCTGGGTTCTGAAGATAATAGGGTGGATATGCCATGAGTAAGTGTAAGATTGAGTATAAATGTAAGTATCAGTATACTTTTCAGTTGTTTCTTATTATTATTCTTTATTTATTTTGAGAATTTATCTTTCTCCCACTTCCCCAAACTTGATCAGTCAAGTAAGTCCATAACATGACATTTAAATCAATTTTAACTTCAGTTTGTAAGCAACAAAGACACGTCATTCCTTTTCCCATAATAACTTCCATGCACTCCTGCCTCCCTTGTACCCCAGACAGTACAAAGGTCATGCAACTTGCTTCTGAGCTAAATTACAAAATCCAGCCTTCACAAGAATACATGTATCTAAAAAACCTCACTGTTGTTGCAGAGTTCTGTTGCTGTGCCGTTTTGCCCTGTCTGTATCGGTTACACATTCTTGAATTAACTCAAAAAAGCTTTTTGAAGTTTCATCTGTAATCCTAACCACATTTGGGAGACAGTTTAGGAGACGCTTCAGATACCTTTACTGACCTCTGACTTTAGAATCACTGCTACTTTCAATTGTTTAGAAATGCATCATTAATAGTTTTAAGTCTACTTAAGATTACTATTACAATACACTAACACACACCTACCCCACCCTCCAGCAAAAAACTTAGTGTGCAAGTCAACTATCAAAGCACAAATTATTCCTTGATTTCATTTAGCAAGTCAATATTTTTCTGTTGAATTTTACTGATTACAAGTGCATACAGATTAGTTAATAAACCACAACACTTATAGATGTCTATGTTTAGTTAATCAAAACATTGTGTTCATCACAGCACTGCTGCATAATTCATTTAAAGAATACAAGGTCTGAACAAAAATAGAAGTCACTGTCAATTTTATTATTTATTTTTTATAATATATAAAAAATCTAAAAGGGTATATTATCATATGTACCCTTTTATTTATTTATTTTTTTGGTTTGCTGATGCAAGTAACCTGTTGTCCCTTGGCTGAGAAAGGTCTACTGGGGCCCCACCCTTGATCTACGCATGGGGGAAGGGCTTGTAGCTGTCCAACTGTTAACCAGACCTTCACCCATGAGGTGCACCTGGGCACATCCCAAATGAGTCACGTGGATTTGCCCTCCTGTGGAAGGCAAACCCACAGGTTGGATGCTTTGTGATTAAGGTAGCAGCTAAAGGCAGAGGCCTTAACGGGCTGATCCTCAGCTCTTGGGACAAGGAATGCCATCTTTTTGGTGGGGAAGGAGACTGAGCTTGTTCATGAGGTTGCAAAGTACAGACTAGATATAGGTGGGCTCACCTCAACGCAGAGTGTGGGCTCAGGGTGAGAGGCATTGAGCTAGAATAGGCTTATAGCTCCAGGCTTGGAGCCTCTACATTGGGTTTTTCCCCAGAACATGAAAGGATAACATCCCTACACCTTCAGGTCAGGGGATAGGTTGTGACTGTTATAGCCTATGAACTCAGTGCCAGTTTGTGGTCCCCAGTTTTCTTGGAGTTCTTATCGGCGATACTAAAAAATACTCCCGATGGGGACTCCATTATTGTACTGGTGGTCTTCAACACTCAGTGACATTGATACCTGGAGAGGGAAAAATTATGAGTAATAGCCTCGCTGATCTGAATCCAAGCAGTAATCTGTTGTTGGACTTTATGAAGAAACTGTGGCTAGTACAGGACAGCATGTCCACAAATGCGCATAACATTGGGACGCAATGTGCGCAATAGGTGTAGTTAAAGCTAAAAAAGATTATGGCCAGTGGAGGGAGGGCAGAGGAGCTATGCACCTTTAACCATCCATCCATTATTTACTGTGACACATAAATGCCCACACTTATAGGAGTGAGTTTGAGTGTGTGGACTGCTGATTTGTCCAGGGTGAATCTCTGCCTATTCAGGGAGCTGGGATATGCTCCAGCACACACCGTAACCCTGCATAGGATTATGCACGTATAGATAATGGCTGAAAGGAACAAATTAAGACTTGTTAGAAGGCAGGAAGTGTAGCAGAAAGAGAGTCATGGTGGAACTCTCCAGAGACTGTCATAAATGGATCGAGGTGTTGTTTTTGTACCCTAACAACGATTCAGCTGCTGATTTCACGTTGAGATTGGTAACACTGGATAGTGAGATGTTTGCGCTATCAAATAGCTGGTAAACTCCTGAAATCCTCCTGAATTACAATAACTATGTTGTAAAGAACACCAGTCCTTCCTCCCCAACTAGTGAAATTGGCATCGCAAGAAGAAAAAGCACAATGCTTGGATGCAAGCCTGTCCCTTCAACACTCTGTGTACTATTAGGTTGTCGTAAGTTAGTTTGTACCAGTCATTGTTTGTTAGAGAAATTAAAGGTGACAGGTTTTGCTAAGGGCAAATCTTTGCAGCGGAAAGTTGGCTTTCTATAAAGACAAAACTTGAGTAATTATTGTCTTAATGTCTTCTCACTGTTCATGTTATTGGTTTTGTTTACAAAAAAAAAACACCTAATATATAATAATAATCATTAGACTATCAGATTTATTACATGTGATGAATTGTATCATGTTAGCTGCTGTAGAAAACCACAATACTGGTCATTTATTTTGTAACATACTTAAAAAAGATGGGTTTGTGTATCATCATCTATGCCGTGAATGACTCTTCCATTTCTTATGAGCTTCAGCTCATTTTGCCTGAGAAAACATTAAAGTGGACCGCTAAATTGTTTGTGCAGTATGTGTTTGTCACCACTGCACTAAATAATAGGCAATATCGATGGCACGGTTCATCCATTTAAGAAGATGAAGCAATGACAAGAAAAACAAAGTCCCTAGTTTGAGAAATGGAACATCTGAATTCATTAAATGAATGATTGCTGCATAATATTCAGATATTCAGAAACAGTAAATTGCACGAACAGTAGCACCCAATGGCCAAAGATAAAATCTCTTCTGCAGTTTGAATGAGTATGATTTATGTGTGGGCCTGTAATGGACAGGCAGGCTGTTCAAGGTCATGCCACCTTTAACCTGAAGATAGCTGGAATAAGATCCAACATAATCTCCTGACCCTGAATAGGCTGGATGTTTCTTTGACTGATGACCTGTCCAGGATGTACCACTCCTTCCACAAAAAAGGCTCCCATAGACCTCTGTGACCCTGAACGGGACTGAAGCATGGATGGATGGATGTATCCTCTGTCTCACAGCTCAATAGATTTCACTTGGAATGAGTTTCATGTTTGGCCAACTGCTATTTTTGTCCCCGAGGTTTTAAAAACTGCTTTTTTAAACGATTTTCGCCAGGTTTGTGCGAACATGCAAGGAATTTCATTGTAATAATTCATTCAAATTCAACAATGGCATGAAACGATAGGTGTGTTTTTGACAGTTAGACCATTTTGTAAGGCCAAGAATAAGGCCAAGTCTGCTTTGTGAACATGTGTAACAACCTGTTAAAATGGACCAGATACTTCAGACTTTTTTACTTTTTTTTTTTGAGACCAACCTGCTCTGTTCTGGTAAAACTGTTGTCCTGGTGAGTCTCTGTTTCACTCTTGCATTGGACCCCAGATGTACATTAGACCTTTTGGCATGTAAGAGATTATTAAAGATTTACTAAATCAAGCTATATTGCCAAGCCTTTATTCTTAAGTGTTGTTATATTGTCTCAGTCTTACTCAGATATTACTGTCACTTAGTGGTTAGAATGTGTTTATACATACAGCGGTATTAGATACTTTTTTGCACCATGAAGGTAAAGAGAGTCTTGCCAATTACCAACCTAATCCATTATCCAGTTGTAGTTTTTTTATGGGATCGCCTCTTGATATAGGGCTGACCGTATGTGTATCATGCCTAAAACAGTCTTGTCTCAATATGTGCTCCTCACCGATGTTGGTATGTTCAGCATTATTGTGTCAGCTGCCAAGAACACCACTTCCCACATGTCACTGATGAGAAATTCCTTCACGTTTATTGGGCTGTGTGATGAGCAAAAGAATATTTAATTCTCTGGCTCACTGGAGCATCCTATAGACCAACACACAAGGATACATTTCGTTATGTATGCTTGTGATGTCCTCTGTTCATATTTGACATAAAGCTCCTCTGCTGTCTCTCATTATTTAACCCTAAAATGTGAGTTGCTTAATTAAATTGTTTGAGCCTTTTCTCTCTCTCTCTCTCTCTCTCTCTCTCTCTCTCTCTCTCTCTCTCTCTCTCTCTCTCTCTCTCTCTCTCTCTCCCGCTCTCTTTTTTCTTAATCTAAAGAGTAGTAGTCTGGAAACTTCTCAGCCACTAAACAAGTGATGCCCTAACTAATTTTCAAGCTAAAACTCAGAGCTGGGAGGATGAGAGGGATGAGTCTTGCATGGCTGATGTCATAAGATGCTATTTTGCTGAGTATCCAAAATAGGAGCAGATACAGTCGAATGCTTAAAAGCCTCTATGTAAATGAGTTAATCTGCACAGATATTGGCATCATCAAAAGCCAAATTCTGCTTTGGAACTTGAACATCTCCACACAGTGAGTAAAATAGACCACACATTTAGCAAAATGTGACTATAAATGGCATTAACTGAGGAAGGCATACACACACCCACTCCCCTCATTCATATAAGATGGAAATTATTTATTTATAAGTAATTAGTCCATATCACTACAAAGAAAATTCCTCAAAGTGGGCTTAAGTTTAAGAGTGATTAAATCAAATAATTGTCCATATAAAGAAAGAAAGTACAAATACATATACAGACTTTCGTTGCAAAATCACTCCTGTGACTCATAAGCATATATTAAATCTATCAAATCGACTGCCTGGTACATTTACCATTTTTATTCTGCTTTAAATGTGTCTGTAAGTGGACTCTGATTCACATATGGCTAGTTAATACTGGACACCCATGAGCAGCTTTAATTAAATGGCACTTATTAAAAAATCCACAAAACACTGCTTAGTCTCGCTGTTTATAAATCTGGGTGATTATAGCAAAAGCACTGTGACTAATAAAGGATTACTGCATCCCAGTTTCAATGTTAGAGAAGTAAGTGTAAAAGTAGAGCTGTAAATACGGTGGCATAACTTCTCTTACACATTCTTAATTTAAGAATAACTCAAGAAAATTGACTTGTAATGCTTTACAATATGTTCTTTAATGCATTATGACTGCAAAAATAAAACTATTTGCTGTGATCATGAACACCACAGTCGAACTTGTGGGGTTACTTTACTGTGTGCCAGTAATTTGTTTGATCGGGACCTAAGAGGCGTCTCATCAGCCTGAGAATCAAAGGTTTCATTGAAGTCAGCATTGTTTTGATGTACACAATATCATGTTTTCTTTGCATTTTTTGCATGCCAGTGAGAACTAACAGGAGCTTTGCAGTTATTTTACTCTGTATCTTACTGTTTTATTCGCATAATTAGCCCCCTTTATCGGACTGAGGCTAAATTAAAATTCCATTGAACAACTACGTTAATTGAAGCTTGATTGTCACTAAGTTCAAGTGCACATATGGAGTCATATGTTAATGTATTTTGCACAAGTTGTTCTTCAGGTGACTGGTTTCATTTGTCATCCATAGGAATGAACTTGACTGATAGGAATGAATCAGCGTAACAAGCTGGTGGGCCAACAATCCTGGTGAGAAGCCAGACACATCTTTCATCTGGAGGACTTGCTTCAATTCAGCCCTTGGAGACACAAAGCTGTCAGAAACCCTAAAAGAATAAGTATCTGCACTCCGTGGCCACTTTAGTAGGTATACCGAGTGTCCCTATATAGCTATGATGCAATCCTAAGCACAAGGGTAATTTCACCCATACTATAAATTGTAATAAAAAAGAACAAAATGTAGTGATACATGTCAGTGCATGAAACTAATATTTATTTTTGCACATAAAGCCAAATGACTTCTTGTGCTATGGTTGTAACTGGGGCTCTTTCAGATATTATCACATGAAAAAAGACCTGAGCTCCCCCAGAGAAGACTATTTAAAGTTTAATGAAAAATCGGATCATTAAAGCATAAAAGAGACCTGATCATTAATCATATTTGTGTATTTTGTTAAATGAATGTGTTACAAATGTATAATACTTCAGCTGCAATCTTAAATGTGCTTAAGGGCCAAACGGAACAATAAAAGAATCAATCAGGAGGCTCAACTTCACCTCACTCACATCATGTGGGGAGTGTCTCTTTTGCATAACCATGCAGATGTGAATTTGGGAAAAAATCACATTAAATTCTTAAAAATGTAACATTTCTCTCACCTGTAGTTCAGACCTGGGCAGATTGCATCAGCAGGTCTTTTAGGTACAATCTTCCTGCAAGTCATGTGTCAATCTGTATTAAATTTCTTTCTTTGGTGAGTTTAACTTTCCCACATTGAATTTAGAGTAGAAATTAAAGTAGGAGAGATCTCTGATAAGCAGGTAAACACAACTCTAAAGTTAGTTTCTGATTAACTTAGGGATTAAGGACCATTCTACTGAATTTTGAGCAACAAGGCCACCTTAGTCCAAGTCCAACCCCAATGTGTAGACTCCACAAAATTGGATTAGATTAACTCATGGGCAATCTTGATCAGTGAAACACAGTTTGGGATTTATGAAACACTTATTCAAGCTTCATGCTCCAAATTAAGAGCATTTTTGATATAACATACATTTTTCCAAAACCTCCTTATTTCTCACTATTAGTATCAGTAATATGATGTTCATGACGTTGTTTGGTTCTTTAAACAGAACCCAACAATTCTGTTCAATGTAGTTGTACCGGTCAACAGCATACAGATCTGACAGCATAGCTGGTAAACATCATTTTTCCATGTTATTGTTATTCAGCTCAGTTGGAACAGTCACGAGCCACGCATACACTACTATGAAAAAGAATATGTTCCCTTTCAGATTTCTTCTGTTTCTGCTTTTTTGTCACCCTGACAAAACCATTCATTGAGGACTATCACTTTTTTAAGATAATTTTTTTTTAAACTGTATCAGCAGGTTCCCAGTCTCCCTGTAAACAGAATCAGATCTTAAACATGATTTATTCTTCTACAAAGAATCTATGAAGAGAAATAAATACGTATGAGACTTAAGTGTTAGTTGACATTTCTACACGCTCATTTTTGTATATGTCGCTCTGTAATTACATCAGTAAACGCTAAGTGGCTGTGTGGGCGGCGGCTTTTCTGCAGAGCTGTATCTTGAAATGCTGAGGTTCCTTTTGTTTACAGCAAAACAGCAAATGGCTATATGCTGTAGCTCGGCCATACTTTACCAAGGAAACGGCTCAGAACACTTTGGACTACAGCATACTGAAGCCGTGTTAGGGTACGGTTTGTCTTTGAGAAATCAGTTTATGATTTATCATTTTATTTTTTTCTTAGAATTTTCATCTGCCTTTCTGCCAGTTACGCAACACTAACTGTCACTCTCTTGACATAAATCAGAAATTTCTTTTTCAAATGTTGCTCCCATCCACAGCTTTTCTGAAGCCCTCATGTATAAAAATGTTTAAAACTGCAAAAAGCCTAGAAGAAAAAATTAGAACATAATGTGAAATGTTCTACTTTTTTCTTTTTTTTTTTTGTTAAAGTTTGACAGTCACTGGTAGTCAAAATTGGCCATTATTTGAAAGGGCACCTGCAAAAGTTCGTTCTCCTCTTTTGATGTATAAATATTAAGAATGCTTTTTTCTTATTTCTTGGATGGAACTTTATTTAGAGTCAAACGTGACATTCATTTGATAGAAGAAATTCGACTTTCTTTCTTTCTTTCTTTTCTTTCTTTCTTTCTTTCTTTCTTTCTTTCTTTCTTTCTTTCTTTCTTTCTTTCTTTCTTTCTTTCTTTCTTTCTTTCTTTCTTAAATTCACTAACATTTGATTAATACTTTTTATGGTTTAAGGGTACCTGAAAATCATGCGAGGAAAAATGATTTGTGTTAAAGGTATAATTAAATAAATGTCAAATCTGCAACTTAACACTTAAATTTCAGTCAATAGTTCAATAGTAGATTAATCATAGTGGTAAAGTGATTGGTCACCGAGTGGTTAGTTAATGGTTATAATAATAATAATAATTATGATAATAATAATAGTAATAATAGTAATAATATTGCTGTAGGAGGACTCCTGGCCAACTTGGCACATACCAGAAGGTACTGCATGGTGCTGCAGAATGTCGGTTCAGGGTACCTATCACTTTTAAACCAACAAAACAGCATGGAGCCAAGTCCCTCCTAATCATGGCAGCTTTGATTCCTGACAGAAGTTTCCATATTTTTCAGAAGCAGGATTTTGGCCAGTATTTGGTCCTTCAGGATGAAGATACTCTGGTCTTGGGTTTACCATGCTGGGTGGGTCCCATCTATTAACAGTTGATGAACATGGAGTGCAGTTAGTTTCTCCAGTCAGAAGCGGCATATCATGTCAGGGTCCAACCCTTCATACTTGACACCCTTTCTTTATTGTCTGCCATTATGATGGCAACTAGTTCATGATGTGGGAGATGGCTGTAGTCAGCTATTAGATCTACATTGGTATTACGTGCCTCTTTCTCCCATTTGATTTTCACAGGACTGTTGAGTCTCAATCTCAGCAAACAGTCAGTGCATTTTCCATTTTCTTGTCATTGTTGTCTATGCCAACTATTGCACTGCCTTTTCTTAAAAATCACCAAGCTCAGATACCTTATTACCTTCATTTTTCTACCACCTGTTTCTTGTTACCCAAATATTCAATGTTTATCCAAAATAAATGCACTGACAATACCCACTGCTAGTCCACTATTTTTAAGAAATTATTTTTCTCTCCTTACAGGCTTGGTCTAAGGCATTTCAATGCAAAGTTTTCTAATCAGTAACTGTACTAACAACTCTCTGTTCCTGCATGATGCCCCAGTCTGATTTTATTTGTCTTTAGCTGCTGATAGTGTTCATATCTGCTTTTGTCTCGGCATGACATATATATATATTGGTGGGTAACACAAGCAGGGCTCCCTTTTGCCCGAAGAGGATCCATGTCAATTTTTTAAGTTTAGTAACACCACCCATTCAGATTCTCCCTAATTTATTGGACACTTTCCATATTACTTTTCAAAGATGTATTTTTTCAATCTGCCAGTTTTTCCTGGCCAACTCATCACTAACACTTGGTAAAGTTGCTTAATATTGCTTCTCAAGATGGCAAGGCTTAAGACTACATATAAATTAAGCATGGCTGATGATTTAAACCTCAGTTTTTGGCAAGTGTCTAGGGATAAAAAAGCAATGTTCTGTGCAACTTAATAATTTTGTGTAAGGTGGGCTTTTAAAACGATCCAAATGCCTGTGTTGTATTTATATTATATTAATTTGTCAAAAACAAAGTCAAAATGTTTCTCCCTTCCTATGAAATCCCCTTCTTTGTTATGGTTGTTGATGATTTAGTCTGATTGTTGGATGATCTAGTCTACCGGATCCAAAAGAGCCCCAGAGCCAAAGTCAAAGTTGTCCACCATGATCAACTGAAGCAGTACCGCAGCTGTGAGCCCCTGGACAATACGTGGGTCCTGGACCGATCCCAGGACTGGATGCCTTCGGAGATCTTGCCACCAGATGTGGATGGGGACCCCGCAGACCAGGACCTCGGACTGCAACATCTCTACTCTACTACCTCCAGGGACATCCCCAGCAACTCCTGGCTGTCTGCTACACCTGCCAATGATTCCAAGGTGAACGGGTCTCTTCAATCCACTCCTGCCCATGTGATGCTTGACCATGGTGGGGGTGCGGTGGGAGAGCCATCCCAACAGGCTCAGTGCATATCACGGCCCAAACATCAGTGCAGGAAACCAAAGTGGTATGGGGACTGGGTCACCGAGTCATGAATGTTCACAATGGACTCGAGTCTTGTTTACAGTATTCTGTGCATTTGCCAAAATAAGCACCTGTTCATGGTCTGTTTAAAAAAAAAAAAAAAGCTGAAGAGACAATGCTTTTATATATTTGCATGTACGTATATTGATCACAAGTTCTATCAGCCAGTTAGTGGTATGCCCAGATGCCAAAGAATATGTGGTAAAGTGTGATGTACAAGCAATAGATCTCCGATTTTTGTTTAATTAGAGATCTATTGCATTTCTCTGTGTTTTTCTACTCATGCACTGTTGCTAAATGGGCTAGGTTTATTATTTTACAGACACTTGTTACTATAGTATAACCTACCTACTTGATTCATGTAATGTGTTGGACACAGCTATCTCTTCCTTTTCTGTTAGGACCCACAGATATGGAGATTGTGTACCAGTTTCTATGTTATCTAGACGGAGTGGAAATAGGACTAATTGCCAATCTATGGTGGGGGTAGTGTTGTGGGATGTGTCTAATTTTAATGTGTGGTCAAGGCAGCTTAGTGTGTGAGTGCGAGTGAGTGACAGGTGCTTGTGGCCTAGGCACTTGGCGGCGTCGTGATTGTTTTGGAGAGAGGAAGCGAGTGTGTGTGGATGTACGAGGAGTGAAGGAGGTAGACGGCGACCGGCACAGGTAGAGAGCGATAGCGTTTGGCTTATAACTGTGTGGTCGGAGAATAAAAGCCCCATCTCTTCAGCACAACAACTGCCTGTTATTTGTATGCCATCACCTTAAAAAGTGAGGAGGACTTAAATCTAGGGAGTTAGCCCCAAAGGAGAAGCTACCTTCATCCTTGGAGAAGTCGGATCTCCCCTGTGTTTCCTGACTACGGTTAGGAAACCAAAGCAGGAAAGGCTTTACACCTGACAACACTTGGTATTCTATTGATTGGTTGTCTTTTACAGCATTTTTTAAGCGGATGATGAATATCTGTTCTTAGTAATCTAACTGCAGCTTGTGACACAACTCATTGCTTATTTAAATCAAACATACAGCTTTGGGCCAGCATATTTAGTAGAGTGTTAGACTACTTTTTAAAAATTTAAATTATGCTAATTTGGGGTTTTATAGTTAAAGTGATTTGTATTTCTGTTATGCAAAAAAGGAAGGCCATATTTGAAGAACACCCCATAACAGTGGGTGCATAAGTATTAGACAGTGTCCAGTGCAACACTGGAGCAGCGCAATCTTTGAACAAAGAAGAAGAAGCATAAAAATGGATGTTTAAAACTAGATTTGAAATCATTCAAACTATTGGCATGGGTCTAGATGTGTGTCTTGGTGGTAGGGGTTGGGAGTGTTGGTCTAGTGTTGCACAAGCTGTATGAAAAGTGCTATGAAGAAAGTTCAATTGATTTATTTTTTTTACTTCAAATGAGAGAAAAGGTCAAATAAATGTTCACATTTTAGACAAAAACTTTGAGAAAGCTGAATTTTATTGACATGTGAGAAATTCAAACGTAACATCAGCAGAAAAGCTGCCTGCCTTAGGAACTCAGTTTCTTCGATGCATGCCAATGCCAAAACATGACCGCTCCTAAAAAAGAATCACAAGTGAGTAGTTGAAATGAGAACGCTAGGATTATTAATCCACGGCTTCGAATCCGTCCAATATGGTGGAGGAGGGTTTTAATGTTGCATGGGTTGTTGCCATGAGGGACAAGCTACTAAGGTCATTTGGGGTTAATGATGGGCTAAAACATTTCTTTCCAAAATGAAAGCCAGTTTCTGGAAAACACTTTTCATTTACGGTGGTAAAAGAAAATGAGACTGCAGATACCACGGAGGCAACCATCCTTATTCAGGGTAATGCTCCACAGCATGCATCCAAGTACTCCAACTTCTGATTTGGCCTCTTCTCTCTCCTTACTCAAGATAACTTCTTTCTCAAGTAGAAAATTAGCAGTAAGGGAAGATTAACCTTCTTTTAACAATGCTTTTTGTAACATGCATAAATACACAAATCTTTCCCGACCAATCACTTTATACTGTAATACCATGCTTTCAATTCAGATTCATTAGTTTAACAGCTTTCCAAAATGTTGTCACAATGTAATTAGGAGGTGCCAGTTTTTAGGTTTTTATCTTTGGGAGAACACCATTTTATCACCCTTTTAACATTTTTCGATAGCTTAACAAGACATAAAAGATAAAAAAGATGTTAGAGTTGGTTCTTTTCTTCATGGCTTTGTGGAGTTCATCTGTCATTGGTGACATTGCATCATTGTCAGCATGACGCCTCATGTCCGGGCACCGGTTTCATCACAGAACTCCCATGTCAGGTTTTTACAACCTTTCTGATATCTCCTACCAACTTGTTTTCAGTTTCTTCTTATATAATATGCTTCTCGTTCTCCCCTATCTTCTAATCTGTTAATATGCATTAGACAAATTAGGAAAATGTTCCATCTCTGCTTTCACTCATTCTTTCCTTTATCCTTCTTCCTGCTGTCTCTGCCCCCCTTTTTTCATGGCTTTTGCATCAATAATTCACAGTTCCCTGCAGAAACAAGTTCCTGGTAGACTGATTAAACATAAGTGAGAAAGAGAGACTGAAAGTTATTGCAGAAGTCTGAGGGAGATGTGAGTAAGTGGGGAATAGTAGAGATGAATCAGTGTTTGAAACCAAACGCAACCTGGACATGCAGTATGTAAATTAGACGTTTTCTCTCTGTATCACAGAGTTTGACAATGAGCTTTAATAACTATGATTAAAAAAACATATTTCTTGTTTTTCAAAGTTTTACCAGACTTGACTTTTAAGTCTTCTGGTGTGTTGACTTAGATAGTTTTAAGGTTGACCTAGTGGTCTATATTATAAAGAATGAAGACCATTTTCATTTGAAAGTTATTTTCAAGAGAATGTACATCTGTGTGACTACTTTGTTAAGCATTATGACCACCAAGTGAGTAACGGCACCATAATGTAACCATCTGATTTAAACATTAATATTGCAGTATTAGGTGAAGGGAGCATCACATCTCCTCTCCTTAGATCCTTTACAACCTTAAACAAGACGCAGCTATAATGGTAGGATGGATGGAAAAAAAGATTAATGAAACATATGCTGTAGTTTGTCGGCTTACATTTGATTCTTCATATAGCTTAAGGTTGCTTACTGCTTTATCAATGTTAAATATATAAACTATATTGAAGCAGCACGAATTATTGTGATTTTTATTCATATTAAGATCAATAAATTTGATTATTTTAAGAAGTATTTGATTTTTCTATTTGGTTCCAGTTGGCTCTTGCAGCAGCTGCGTCAGTTTGTAATTGGATACCAAAGAAATGAGAAGAAGGTAGTTTTAACAATATGTTCAGATTGATAAATGCACCTGGCTAAATATGAAGCCATGCAGAGGATGACACACACTGCGCTAATTATAAGATATTAGGGAATCCCAGAACAAGCCATAAACACAACATGCAGGGATCAAGGAAGTAACCCAAGGGAACACTCATTGTGCATTTGCACATCTCCCGCTTTGGCTTTGAAGCAAAGTATGGGGGTTAATATTTACCTGTTGTGCTTTGAAAGTAGTTGAAGAGATTAGAATTTGTCGCCATTACTTTATAATTCATTTGTACAAAAGGCAATTAAGATATATACTCGTATACATTACACACAAAAAAGGTCATTCTCTCAAAATACTTTGCAATTTCCTTGCATATGGTATTTTGCATATGCACACACACACACGCACACAATGTGTTGAGTCTACTTATACATGAAGGCATGAGTGACCCTTAATGACACTTGCCAATGCCTCAAGCTGTGCATATATTAGTGCCATGTTAGAAGGAAATGGAAAATAAAAACATTACCCAGGGGGGTTAAGAATTTCAATTTATTTATGGACTTGAAAAAAACATGGAGCCATAAGTGACATGGAAACTGGGACTATAATGACACTGAGCAGGTGCTTCAGTCAGCTTTAGTGTGTGTTTGACTGCATGCCAGTGAGCATGTGCCCAACTCCATTTTGATGAAAAGATTTTAAAAACCCATGTCCTTGAATTTGGAATAGAACCAACAACTAAATCTGAAATTCAGAGACAAATTAAAAAAAAAAAAAAAAATGCATTTCGACCTGAGGTTTCAAGACTTCTTGACTTGTGCCTCATTAACAAAGTTAACATGTGGGTTGTATTGCAAAGCCATGATTAAGGTGATATTTAAATGATGTTCCTGGAGTGAGCTGAGAGAACATATTAGCATGTCATTTGCATAATTTACTTGCAAGTGATGTTGTAATAAGCTGCCTTGAAGCAAAACACTTGCAGTTGCATTTGCATGTCTTATTGCATTTATAATGTTTGTATTTTTATGTGTACCATTGCCGTGTGAGAATTTAAAAAGCCATTTGTGCATTTTGCTCTGAAATATGTCTTCTCGAGTCGGCTATAGGCTTAACAGAGCATTGTAGTGATCCATTCATGCATCAATAATGTGTTTGGCAGGACAGCACCACTCTGCTGGCCCTATGTATTTGATATCAGAAAAATGAAAGCTGCTTAAAGGACAATGGAAGGATAGAAAGGATTGAAGCTGATAACTTTTTCCTCTTGGTTAAAAAGAGAGAGAAGAAGAAGAAGGTTCAGAAGTTCTTTAGTCTCGTTTATAATTATTTTAGCATCTCAGCAAATGTTGATACAAGACAACTAGATCTAGTTACTTCTTATGCTGTGTCAAGAAGTAACATCTTTTTATTAGTTTAAATTTGCAAATATTTGAGGCATCATCATGATTCAGACTGAATTTTTATCTGGCCATTATACTAAAAATGTGCAATCATGGCTGAAAACATGCTACCAAAAGTAACACATCTAAGGTTGTGAGCATGTTGTCCTTGCAAAGCATGCAGCTTAAAGGTTAATGTCGAATTACTAATTAATAAAAGTGGAACAAAGCTTTCAGCATAAAAATACCCATAATCACTAACTGCTACAGACGCAGATGAAGATTGCTGCATAGACATTGTTGCAATCAATGTTTCCCAAGTTCACATCTATTACATTATTAACAAAATATGTCATCCCATTTGGATTTCCTGCTGCAGGAAGCTGACAACAAAGACAAAGCTTTTTGAAGCAGTGGAAAAACATTTTAAATCTCTTTGACTACATTGTCAGCTACAAAGAATTACAGGTTTTGAGAAACAAACATGAACATGGGATTAGCTTTTTCCCCCACAAGATGTTGGTTGATTCCTCACCAAAAAAAAGAGCTCACAGAAAAGAGTTATTTCCAAGCTGCATTTTATATCGTGTTTTTTCCTAATTTTGTCGACCACTCAAAGTTCTATTACCTGAAAAGCCACATTCACAGACATTCACACTCACACAGTCACAAACCAGTAAACTGTGGTGTTCAGTGTAAATTAAGTGTTCAGTAAAAAGAAGACATATTCTATCCTCTTTTTTCCCCTTTGAATGTTTACAAATTTTCCCGAGGTCTTAATAAAAGGTCTGTGATATGCTTTGGTTAAAGGTTTATGAGACAGTACATCAGATACAGTACAGTAGCTCTTTTTACACCCATACTGACACCTATGTGAGCATCTATGTGCAGCTCACACCAGGATTGCCAGGGTTGGTTATGTTTGGTGTCCGGTCGAGTAGATCAACATTCTACACTGGGAAAAGGGATAGGTGCCAGAAAAGTTAAAGCCTGAAACCAGCCACAGCTCTGAAAAATAAGCTCATAAATCCTGCAATGGGAACCGCTGAGCACTACAGCGATTCTTCCTGCTCCTAAAGTTTGGTTACGTTTTGTCATGTTGAGTTGTGTATCATAATCATTCTACATGTATCATTTCTTTAATAAAAGGGTATAGAAAATAAA
Source organism: Xenentodon cancila (assembly GCA_014839995.1). Lineage (NCBI taxonomy): Eukaryota > Metazoa > Chordata > Actinopteri > Beloniformes > Belonidae > Xenentodon > Xenentodon cancila. The sequence continues at coordinate 18,083,059 of CM026198.1, read as the reverse complement.
TGAAAAAACAAACTCTACTGGCATGATGCAAAAAAAATTCACCTCCTCAGAGTTGCCATAGATGTGAAATCAAATAATTGAGACCAAATGTTATTTTGAACAAGGCTGTAAATATGTTTATTTCTGCCCTAAAGTTGGATATTTTAACATAGGAGTAAAAAAAATACAATTCTGAGAAAAAAGTCAGAATTCTACGGTGGCCCTGAAGTGCAAATCACAATGGCAAAATAAAAAACAATGGCAAAAGAAAAAGAACAACAATAAAAGAAATAGCACAATGGCAAATTAAAAAAAATTCATCAGCAAAAAAAAAAAAAGCACAACAACAAAGGAAAAGTACAAAAAAGCAAAATAATAAAGCAAATCAAGAAACACAACAAAAGAGAAAGCACAACGGCAAATTAAAAAACGCCAAAAGCAAAGTTACAATGGGTTAATGTTTTTTCACCAAACTGAAAAAGGGAGGTTCCCCCAGGCAAGATAACTCATCGCTGATTGGATGAAAGAAGTGTCTATCATTTGAATCGAATAGACGCCACTTTGACGTCATGGCATAAACAAACAGTGCAAGCCAGGTAAAGCTAGGTGCGTCACAAAGTCGTCATGAAGGCCTATTTATTCCAAACTTTTGATTGAAAATGATCACGCTCAGTGTTAAAATAAGTGCAAGGTAATCAATAACCGTATATCGATCCTTACTATATTTCAAATACGGAAATTTGATGAATGACGATAAATGGGCAGACATCAGCTACTTCGATATGGTCAACTACCTCGTCTACTCTCCAATCCCACTGCACGAGAGCATGAAGGGGTAAACAGGTCTGGATGCTCAAAACAGTGTTCTTATGTTTGTAATTGTGTAAAGGACGTTTGCGTCTGTATTTAAAAAGATCCCTGTTAACTGATGCCTATGTGGCCTAGCATAAGATCCTATTGTAAATGAAAAACATTACCACATAGCCTAACAGTAATGATTTTTTTCTTCAGTGGCTCTCATACTCTTCTGTACTTGCTTCCTTGAGAATAAGAACACATTTCTTTACCCTTGTGGAGTATCCATTAGCCCTCAATGTTTACATTATGGCGTACTTCCAGTTTACAATGTATTTAAGATCAGATCAGTTAAATCTCCTCTTGTTTAAACACTGCAGTCAGATTCAATTTCATTTTCGCTGTGTAGACTCTTTACCTGGGACATCAACTCAGTGTGAGCCATATTGTTTTCATAATATATAACCATGTGATTTCTCTACAACTAGTGCTCTCAGCAATCATATGACTGATTCTTATTTTTTTTAATCCTGCAACCCTGTGGGTGCGTTGCACATAGGTGATGCAGTGGGAGGGGCCTGTGAGGACTTCCAGGAGTTTTGAACTCGAGTTTCTTCTCAGGTATGAAATGTCCTGGCCAGAGTGAACTCTGTTCTTGTTCTTGCTACCACGAGAAATGGAACAAATTCTTCTTTTTCTGTGGAGTATGTAACAACCTTGGTTCACATACTGAGTGTCGAAAGATACCATAAGAATGTTTGCGAAAGATGGCTGGAGCTGCAAATTACAACAATGCCCTGAAGCTACTTTTATTTTTTATGCTTTAATGAAAATACATGCAAAGATATTGCATCCAACAGACCAATTTAACACTAGGTTGCTGAGGGCAGATCCAGCAACCAAGACAATTTCAAGACCTTTTAAGAACACATAGAAGTCTGATGTGTCACAAGTGCGCCATGATTAAATGTGCACTGCACTGGAGCTAGAAACTGTTGACTAGGAATATCACCGCTCCTGCTGAACTTTCCCATAGCACTAAAGACGACCGTGACGGTAGCAGTCTTCCCCTAACAGCTCAAATCCAGTCAGGTATTATTATTAGCTTTATCGTGTTAACCTTGTCAACTTTGTGTATGAGATTTCAGCAAACAAGCGGGAAAGAGACCTCTTCTGTTTGTGAATGCTTTTTTAAGTTTTCTTTAGACTAAACCTCACGCGGCGATTAAATCAGATGTGCAAATGCAATAGGGTTTAGACGTCACATAACTAATATAAAACAAAAGGTTAACACAGGGTTAACCTTAAACCTTAGCTAATCTATTAACAATAGGTAAATTAGTGCAACTGGTCCAACATGTTAAATGGCAATGCCTATACAAGAATAAACAATTATTATTTATTAATAAACAAAATATTTCTGCCTCTCTTCACAGTGAAACAAGGACGTCAGCAACATTTCTTTAAACTCCCTCATTCTCAAAGAGGCAGACAATTGTTTCACTTTCACTTTTATACTGTGCACTAAACATATTTAATGTGATTGTTCAAATATTTTATAAGTCACTGGGTTCTACAAAATCCCTTATTCTGTGTTTTATTGTCACCCTTTTCCTCAGACACTATTTAATTGCTTAGTTATGCAGCCTCACTCAGTTTAGTCAAGTGCATAAATAAGGTTTAACAGGTCCAATTGATGGCTTAAATAATGACAGGGGGGAAATCATACCATTTTCAAAAGCTGATTATAAAACATCTGTGTACAATTTTTAATGCACCCATTTAATCTAAAACGTAGGATAACATCCTCTAAATACAAACCAAACCAAATAAAGAACAACAACAAAAATAAAACCTGCAATTTATTTTTAAAGCAATTCTACTTCAAACCAACTTGAAGCAGCATTTTTCTTTCAAATAATAGGATGGCTGTCACAAAGTAAGCACATGCACAAAATGATTAAACCAAGAAAAGGGCTGATGTGTATAAAGAGACAGTTGAACCGTAACAATCAGGCCACCTCTTTGATCCCTTAAAGGAACTAATGAGCACAAAAGTGGATAAAACTGCTCTTGTTAAAGTGTCCTTGAGAAAAAAAAAAGAAAAATACTCAACACTACAGAAGCTCACTCACTAAATGACTGCCAAATTAGGGAACGGGCTTTTGGAGATGAAAAAAGCTTCACTGTGAACTTTTTTATTGCGAGGCAATAAAAGATACAACTAACTCTTGGTGGATGTGGGCAATAAGATCACAAAGATTGTATATTGGTATGGGTATTTTATATTTGTCCTCACGCATGTCTGATTTTCTTTAACCTTTCACCCATATCTAGCCTGTCCATGCTTGGAGTTGCTTCAGAATCTTAGGAAGTGGTGACACTTACAAATTTAGCAGGCTGCCAGAAATACAATAATTGTTCTCCAAGAGCAACTTTTTCTAAATACCCAGGTTGCTATTTGGAGATGATTTGTGCATTTTCCAACATGACAGAGCACCTTGTCACACAGCAAAAGTGGTAATGAAGTGACATTGTCATTTTTAACCTGTGGCCAGGAAACACCCCCAAACCTAATCCCATTGAGAACATGTGGTCAATCTTCTAAAAGTGGGTTAAATAACAGAAAATTACAAATTAAGATCAATTCAGAGCACTATTTCAGAATTAAAAATGTAATTGCTGTATTCATTAGTTAGGATGCCAGAGAGAATTGGAAAGATTTTGAGGAAGGAACAGAAATTATATCAATAAATAACTTTTTTCTTTTATTGTTATTATTTTGGGCTTGTTTTTTTTGGGGTTTTTTGTAAGAAAATTTAACTTTTTAAGGGCAGCACAGTGGCTCTTGGTTTGATTTCCGGTCCCCTCCCAAAGTCCAACAACATGTATGTATTTGAGGGCAAATGTATCCCATTTTCTTTTGACATTTTATATTCCAGTATGATGAAAAATTATGCAGTACAAACTAGACTAACATTTATGAGGCTGATGGAAATACCTGGGCTTCATAAGACTTCATCCCCACATTTATGAGACATTTCAACTTAACATTTTTCAGTTCTGTATAAATGGTGAATCCTGCTTTTTGATATTTTATCAGATGACAAAACTAATAACAAAAACAAGATCCAAACAATTATCTTTTTTTGTCTCTATTTCACACTCAAACTTTCAAAGCACTGGTTGAAAAAGTAAGTGAACCCAAAGACTAATTATTTCAGTTAATTATTTCAAGACATTATTTCAATTATTTCATTCGTCATCATTTGTAGACTTGGAGTCCAATAATTAAATGATTTTGAACTACTTATAGTTTATTTTTATTGAACAAAACATTTTCAGTACTGGAGGAAGAGGTAAGCAAACCACTGGAACAGAGAGTCTTTTCTTCTTAACACACATGGATGGTTACTGTTTCCATACATCTGGATCAGTATGGCAGTCCAAGTGAAGCAGTGGCCATGAACTCTCCTCCTCTTTTTCCAGCTAGTGACTAGTTCATAGTGTTTAATTGGTATTCCTGTAAAAGAAAAATTGTTTTTTTGTTGTTTTTTTTTATATACTTTACTTATACTACTTATTAAATATAATTTACTTATACTACACTCAGAAAATTTAAATTACCTTGGTTCATCTGTAGGGACCCTATCCACACTGTCAGATTAGTGGAATGACATTTTTGAGTCCTGTCGGAAGCTTAGCATTGGAATCAGTTCTGACATCCTTTCTTGTCTTCTGGGAAAGCGTTAAATCCATTATGGCGCTTACATATATTCCATTATAACTGAAAACTGATTCGATTAAGATCTTTTTGCTCCCTAACAAAAGTGTACACTCTTTATCATCAAGTAAAGGAAACTAGTGTTGATTTAACTACAGAATATTCCTTAACAACTGGTCAAACCTCCTTCGGGTGCTGATATACCCAGAGCTGGCTGTCAGAGCTTACTGATTTAAAAAGAAAAATCTCCTATATTTCTTCAGATGCTCAGCAGGTATGTGAGTTAGAGGTAAGATCGGGCCTAAAAAATTCAGCCCGACCCGACCCAGGCCCGCGGGTATTTAAGCCCGACCCAGCCCGAGCCCGACCAATTAACTTGATTTGCAGGCCCGAGCCCGAAGCAAACCCGAAATTTTCATATTTTATTTGTTGGGTTTCGGGAGGAGGAGGTGATTTATGCTAACAAATTAAAGCCTTTAGTAACGAAATCTAAGTTTAACAAGACTGGATAAACATTTACATCATTAAGGTTTAAACGCCTGCTCAGCGTCGAGGTGCCGGTCTTTTTGCTCTCGTATGAAAGCAAAGCGCCACGTTTACGACATTCAGCGAAGCCAACGCAAGTTTCTGGAGCATTTTACATTATCAAGTTGAAGCTTTTCCATACCTCACTCTTCCCGGTGTGTGTTTGCCTTTTAAGTTCCCCTGTCTTTAGTTTATCCTCGACTTCTTGCTGCTCCATAATCAGGGATACCGAGTCAAAAAAGATGCGGCGTTCACGTGCGCACAGCTCTGGCTCTGCGCTCGTATAGTAATTAAATAGCAGTTACCTTACAGCGCCTTCTCTGTTTTATCCAAATTATTTATTTTATAACAAGTATTCCTTAGTTTAGTATCCACATTCCACACATCGTTTTAGTATACATTTTTACAAACATATATTTATTTAAAAAAGTCAGCGAGATAGAAGCCCGGCCCGACCCGACCCGACCTGAACGTAATGAATGACATTTTAGGCCCGACCCGGCCCGAAATTCGGGTCGGGTCGGGTCGGGTCGGGCTCGGGCTCGGGCTTAAGATCTTACCTCTAATGTGAGTGTGTAAAAGACAGCATGAATCGAATCCAAAGGCTGACGTTGAACCACACATGGACCTTTTTAAAGAAGGTTATCTCCTAGCAGACTGCCAAATCCACCAGGGTCAGAGATGGCAGACAGCGGCTGCATTTAAAATTAATAATAATAATGCTACACAAACCACATTGTACCGGCCCTCCATGACCCCCTGGATGTTGTAGGGCTTTCTTGGCTCTGCAACATTGCATGGAGGTTAGGGACAATACAGCTTTCTAGGAATTCTAGGTGTAGCCAGGGGGTGGAGGGGTTCCAGTTTGGGACCCACAGGATTTCATCTCTGCAAATGATGCTGTCCTGTTGGCTTCATCAGGCCAGGACCTTCAGCATGTGCTGGAGCATTTGCAACCAAGTTTGAAGCATTGGGATGAGAATCAACACCTCCAAATCTGAGGCCATGGTTCTCGACTGGAAAAGGGTGGCGTGCCCTCTCCGGGTAGGTAGAGAGGTCCTTCCTCAAGTGGAAGAGTTTACATATCTTGGAGTCTTGTTCACAAGTGAAGGAAAGATGTAGAGGGAGATTGTCAGACTGGTTTGTGCAGCGTCCACAGTTATGCGGTCGGTGTACCAGACTGTCATGGTGGCGAAGTAGCTGAGTCGCAAGATGAAGCTCTCAATTTACTGGTCAATCTACTCACCCACCCTCACCTACGGTCATGAACTTTGGGTAATGACCGAAAGTACAATATCGCGGATACAAGCAGCCAAAATGAGTTTCCTCCACAGGGTGGCTGGGTGCTCCCTTAGAGATAGGGTGAGAAGCTCAGTCACTCTTGGAGTAGTCTTGGAGAAGCTTGGAGTAGTGCCGCTCCTCCTTCTCCCTCAAAAGGAGTCTGCTAAGGTGGGCGTGCGCATCTGGATGCCCCCTGGACGCCTCCCTAGAGAGGTGTTCCAAGCATGTCCCACCAGGAGGAGACCCTGGGGAAGACCCAAAACATGCTGGAGAGACTATGCCTCTCGGCTGGCCTGGGAACACCTCTGGGCATCGCAACTCAGACTGCTGCCCCCGTGATCCGGTCCCAGATAAGCGGTTAAAAATGGATGGATGGATGGATGGATGGATGGATGGATGGATGGATGGATGGATGGATGGATGGATGGATGGATGGATGGATGGATGGATGGATGGATGGATAATGCACAGTAATCCACAGTCCTGAGGGTGGTGAGGTCATCCCCACCACCCCACGTAGAATACTCCTAAGAGTTGGCTTTGCAAAGCCAGTAAGATAGCCGTTGTTTTATCAAAAGTTTCCCTTGGGAATTCTTTCTATATGCACCAACAGCTGGTGGGTCTATCCAGTGGATCCCATGGGCACAACGTAATAAGACAACATGTGCACCAGACAAATTACTCTGGATCTTGGAGACTGATATAATTGTAGCAATGAACACAGGATTTGGCTCTCTTAAGTGGCTGTGCTTCCATCACGCCAGATAACAAGACAGGATGGAGAGATAGGGAGCACGCGGTTTAAGATGGTGTTAGGAGAAGAGAAACACTGTCTTTAAGAGACAAGAATCTCAGGGGATTTATGCATCTAGCCTGAATACCGGTTGGCTGAGGATGTGTAAAATGTGTAAGAAAAAAAAAAATCCCAAAATTTTCATATACCCCTGGGAAAAGATTTAATCAGTGGATGCACAAATACAGATTTCTTACCACAAACTTCATGACAGGATGACATGGCAGCTGCAAAGTATTTTGACTACAGGCAGATCCAGTGTTTTTGTCTGTAAAAAAGGAAGAAAGCACCTACTCCAAATTTTCCAAATCCTATATGTGTTCATGGAGGAGCATAGTGTACAATCATGCTTTTTGCAACTGCATTAGAGTTCAGGGTAACACAGGGCCCGAAAAAGATTCCCGGCTTTGGAAGATAAGCCGAGTAGAGATCACCCTGGCAAATATGCAGCAGTATTCCTGCTGCTTGTCTTTGCTGGCACATGTTTGTTTCTCAGCGCTAGGGCAAAGTGTTTATACACTTACAACACAGTTGGCAGCTCTAGGCAAGTTATGTGAAAAAGCTGAGTCTCTGGCACAAATTCCCTCTAGCCATCTGACAACTCAAAAAAAAAAAAAAAAAGAAAAAAAGCAAGAACTGATGTTGGTGAAGTTCTTCATACCAAAACATGTTTCATGGCAAACATGCAAAATTGTCTCCTGACAACTTGTGTTGTCTGAAAAGCTTGTCGTGACTCTTTTCACATGTTGCCTGTTTTATTAAACCTATTTCTTTTTTATGAGAAAGAGTAAAAAAAAATCATGTTGTGTTCAACCTCTGGTACTCTAAAGATTGACTTTTTCTCCTAAGAGCTCTGACAGTTCTGTCATCAGAGCAGCTGACTCGGCATGTCATGATCGATGAATGTTGGAGGTGGCGGTCAAACTGAAGACTGTTGTCCTTTTTGTATTGGTCCATCAGGGCTTTACTATCAAGGGAAAAGAGGCACTGCCACACTGAGAAGTTCTCTGAGAGAGAGAAAGTAGACTTCTGAGACCTTTATTGGATGTTTGAGTCACAGCGCAGAGCCCTCTTCACAACTGAGCTGGGTTCCCTCAGTGCAACCTGTCGGAGAATAGAGCTGAAAGGACTGCGGCAGGGGAACATCTGTGTCATTTAACAAACATGTTCGGAGCTCGGATCGTGCCATCTAGAGAAACCACCACTAATATGCATGAAAAGATGAGGAAAGAGCCTGGATGGGCTGTTTTGATTCTATGAGACAAGGGATTCAAATTAGAGGAGAAATGGAATCTGACTTGGCAGCTGACGCAGTGTTTGCGCGCGTGTGTGTGTGTGTGTTTGTGTGTGTGAGATGCAGTCAGATTTTGAGCAGGGAACATGTGCATTAACGTAGACAGTTGCCAAACACTCAGAGGAGGGAGAAGCAGACTGGCTGTAATTAAACTGCTCAACTGCTCTTTTATTGACAGATGGTGGCTCTTGAAAGAAGCCTTGTTCGCAGCAGTTTTTGCAGAATACTATGCATTCCTCACATCTCATTCTCGGCACCTCTGTTTGCATGGTGGGATAAGGCTGGGCCGGAGCAGGTGTACTTCATAGCTGAGCAGCTGCGGGTTTTTGGCAAAAGACGGTAAAGGCATGCAACAGTGGAACAGCCTGTGATGCAGCAACAGCAGTAGCTGAGCAATAGTCCCTGTAATTACTCTAGGTGGTCTGTGGACTCTGGGAGCATGACACAGCTTCCTCAATGTGTTCATTGTCATAGCTTACTTATGCAGATGTGTGTGTGTGTGTGTATGTATATGGTACACGGTTCATGATATGAGTTCATCAGGCCTCAATGAACCACCCTCAAGCTGTCTTTGATCTCAATTGGAAGCCAGGACTTAGATAGCGATATCTTGTGCTGCATGATGGGTATAAAGGGAGTTTGCGCCGCGGTTTCGACTGAAGGAAGGTTCAGAGTTCTTCCTGTGGACTCTGAGCCGCAGCTACAGAGTTATAATAAAAGAGGTGAGCGGCATCGTGTTCTTCCACATGACGCAGACCAGCTGTGACTGGTAAATGTGTAAGCAGGAAAAAAAGCATGGATTCATATATTCTCACACCAGTTTCAGGCCTCATTCATATCTGGATATCAATTAGATATCATTCAAATATGTGCATTTGTGTCTGCCTGCAAGGTTGATAGATCAGATTCTCGCCATTGATGTGACTCAGATGTCCTTAAAAAGCGACTGAGGTGAATGAAAGTAAGTAAATACAGGCTAAAAGGCACTTCTCTTTCTTCTCCACTTTAAAATATACCTAATCTTTTGCTGACCTGCAAGACTGCTCCAGAAGCAATGACTTAGATAATATCTTGTGTTGTGTCATTTACAGCTTCTAGAATAATGAGGCGGACTCGGAGCCTCTGTTGTAGCCATTAACTTTTACTGAACCGACTGACAACATAGCAGTATAAATGTGGACTCACTGGAACACCAACGAGGAATGTCGTTGCATTAATGGAAATACTGCATTGACACACCGCTTTTTCACCTGCATTCACTTAAAATGCAGTTACATTGTTTTATCATCCACCTGACTTTTTCCAAATCAACAGCAGTCTGTGTTGCTTTTTTTTTTTTTTTTTTTTATCCCAGGCAGTAAGTGGTGTATTTGCAGGAAAAAAAAAGCTCTTATGAACTTATCTCCATACTTTTAACTGCCTAAACAAGATGAAGAGGTAGCAGAGCTATGGTCAATACAAAAAACTTAACACCTCTGCATAATCTGTTTTAACCACCAGGTGACTTTCTGGTCTGAAACTGAGTTCATTAGATTATCATGAATAAAGACGTGAGAGGTGATCCAAGTTTAGTAGGTTTAATTTCAGCAGTTGCATGCAAGTGCGGTCACCACAAAATAACATAGACTAAACACTAGATGATTATCATAACTAGTGTGTGTGTGTGTGTGTGTGTGTTTGTGTGTAAGCACACACACACACACACACACACACACACACACACACACACGCACTCAAACTAAATATGAATCTGCACAAACCGCACTATACGAAGACCATAAAATGTCCTAAAGGCACGATATGCGTCTGAGCACACGTCAGGTCACAGATTAATATTTTCCATCATACATTTATAGCTTTCTTTCTTAAATAATGTCCTTTTGTGTGTGCTTGCTATAGATAAGTCCACCACCAGTATCACAGCCACAACTCCTGCATGAGTGTGAATTCCCACACAGCTGCAGAGCCCACCGGATCGGTTGTTGCTCAATGTGGACCCTGTAAAAAATACTATAAAAACATTAATGTCATAAGCTGATATTCAATGTTCTATGTGCATAGAGAGAAAAAGTAAGAAAGAAACATGTAAAAGAGCCAAACACATTAATAAAAAATGATTGTGTGTATTAAGTACGTTGCATGTGGTATGTGGTTTGCACGTTTAAGGCCATAGCATAAGCTATGATATGTTTAAGCTGGTCTGACATATTAGACATTTTAAGCAGCAGCCTGGCCTTTATATTATGACATGTGACACATTCACACAGTCCACAATGTAATTGAACTAATGAGACTTTTCCTGATTAAACTGCCGGTCTATGCTGCTACCAGGAAAAAGAATAAATCGGCATTAAAACACTCAGCGGCATATGGACACGGCTTCAGTGGGTTTGTTTTCCTTCCCAGTCTGTGATCTGGGAACACACAGCAGGAGCTCGGCACGGTGTGCTGCAGCTTTTCAACTCACAAAACAAATTATTCATAGTAGCCTACCATATAATTGTTGGATTAATTTGAAATATTTGCATTGGTTAATTTGTATTTGGAGTGATGGCGTGACTGTTGAGCGTTTATTTCTGTGAAAGAAAACTAAACTGTGATATGGTGCGGGGAAAATGACATTTAATAAACAAGTAAGAAGTATTTTCACGTTGTTTTTTTTTTTTTTTTTTAAGCTGTATGAAGTTTCTTGAAGCATTGACGCTTTCCAATCAATTCTGTTGAAAATTGTTCATTTCATGAGGTTTTTAATAATCAGCAGGGACACTTACTGAATAAAATACAATTAACTTTGAGCAGGATATGTTTCAATATCGTCGTAACAATGATTTAAAAACGACAAGAGCAAAAGTATACTTCTTTGACCGTCTCCACGTCATCCATCTGACAAATAACTCATTAGGCTGCATTTCCATTTAAGCAGACTCCAACATAAAAACAAAAATCCGATCCACATAAATAGCTCTACCTACCAGTATTTTCCCAGACTGTGTAACAGTGCTCTTGATACCATGGGTTATTGCTCATGCACCATTATTCAACGGTAGAGATGTTTTACACCCTTTTTTTTCTTTGTTTTTTTAACCAACTCACGACTGTTTCCAACTAGGGTTGAGTAGACACACAAACATAGTTTGTGTGGTCTGTTTAATTCTGGCTGGCGAACTACACATAGACAAACAAACACTGACTAATACTCTCTAAAAGCCACGTGGCGCTTGGCGTGCTTGGCGTGCTTGGCGTGCTTGGCGCTCTTGTAAATGGCTGGTTAAGGCTCAACTGTGGAGCGGCTGTCTAGAACCCCAACACACTTCTGCAGATAACTGATAAATGATGTCTCACAGCTGCATTAGTCACACTGTTCCTCTCATTTTATTTTATTTTAATCCTCAAAGTAAAAACAATATGCAAATCTTGCTTAAAATGTTTCAAAATATATTCGTTCATGTTTTTATTTCTAATATACTTTGACAAATAAAGGCCGGCAGTGTCAGTGGTTGCGGTTATTGGGTTGGGTTTTTTTCTCCTGTTTGTGTGTTTGTAAGTGAGACCACTGGATCAGATCCTGTTTCCTGGTGGCCCGATTCTTCGATCTCTTATCGCCAACGCCTGTGCTCGTCTGGTGGCAGCTGCGTACAAGCTCCAGTCTTCATGCACATTACTGGATTGTTCATTCTACCACACAGCACAACTCTGGCCAAGTCTCAGGGAGATTTCTGGAATGTTACCATTGAATACTTGTTCATGATAATTATTTTTGACTGTAGGAAGTCTCTATCAAGTCTGCCACCTGTGTGTCCACCAGCCCATGTCAGGGCAGCTGCTCTGCACCACTGACACCATCCCAGCCGCCTCTCTGCTTAATCCACACAAATCCAGCCACAGGAAGGCCGGCCCAACGCTACGCCACTCACTTACCTAAACCCATGTTAGTCACAGGAACTAAGAACCTTTGCTATTTGTTGTCTGGACATTTCCTTTGTAAATAAATCACTTCTATTTCACTTACATGTCTTAAACTAACCCTTAACAGATAGAGCCTTTTTTTCTGAATGCCACAAATCGGTGTTTTATACTGTTGCCTTATATTTATAATCTTTTGGGTTCCAAAAAAATTCCATACGCCTTTCAGCTTACACTTATCGGGATTTTGGCCGCCGGGGACTGCAGCATATGCAGAGATGCCCAGACATCCAGGTTCTCCCCAGCTGCCTCATCCTGGACTTCCTAGGTCCTAGGTCTGTTCCTTGGCCTTCTCCTTGTTGGAAGTGACTGAAACACCTCCCCAGAGAGGGATAAAACCACAGGTGGACCAAACCCCTGCTATATTTGTACAAGGACTAAGAAAAAAATCTAAATCAAAAGGTTTGTGCTGCATAATCTAAAATATTAATGGAAAATGCAAATATTTTAAGGAAAACTTTAATGCTTCCTAGCACTTGCCTTTTTAAATTTGTCTCTCAGTGTTTTTCCCAAAATTTCTACCAATGGAATTTTTTCATTTGTCCAAAATATTTAATCATTAAGTAAGATAATTTAACATATGTCAGCAGCTTGGCAGGAAGGCTGAGTCAAATCAGGAATAATTCTTTTCAAGGGTCTCCAGCTTTGCCAGAAGCCCCGTAGAACCCAATTTGATAAAAAAATTACCTTCTTGTGTTGCTAAACTGCTGTCCACACCACAGTATGGTGGCAGCATGAGTGGTTGCTGGAAACCATGTTTTAGTTTTGATTAATCAGGCACTTGTACTGATTAATAGGACTGAACTTCTTTAGGAGGTGACTGAAGTGGATGGCTGGGTTACAAAGTGCAAAACTCTGAACTATCTGAGATAACTCTCGGATAGCCAGTTACATCTCCGCAGCAACAAATAATGGTCTGGGTGCCACAATGTAAAACTATTTTGGACTATCAAGTCTTCTTTAAATCTGCCAGAACCATTTTTGGTGATGGTAAACCAAGATTGCAGCAATGCTGCTACTACAAATAAAACATGAAGGAAATTTCCCAGTTTCATACATATTAAAACCAAATACTGTATAAATCAACCTACTCCTGTTCATTATAAGAACCAAAGCTGCCTCATAGGAAACAGAAGTCAGAAATAACACTTTCAAAATAAGACAGTAAGTAAAGAAAACAGTTGGCGTCAAGCGCCAACCAAATTGGGGCTCATGAAGAACTACGAGTCTTTGCAGTTCCTCGACTGACCTCTAGAGGCTGCTGCAAAAGCAAGTCAATTCCCTTTGGCTTCCATGTTAAAATTTCAAACTTTAGGGCTGAAATAAATATATATTTACAGCATGGTTCAAGAAACCATTTTGTTCTCAGTTGACTTTCTCTGATCATGTAGCATCAGTCTCCCCCTGTCATGCCTCTTTACGTTATATAACATTAGAAAAATCCGGACTTTTTTAACCCAGCATGCCACACAGATGCTGGTATATTTCATGGTGATTTCCCACATCGATCATTGTAATCCCCCTCTAACGGGTGTGCCGATGTGTGTGGTGAAGCCTTTCCAGATGGTAATGATGCAGCGGCACGTCTGATTTTCAACCAACCAAAGCAGGCTCACGTCACGTCAAGTTCAAGTCACTTCTGCTGACTTACTTGCTAGTTGAAACAGCTTCCTCTTACTTGCACAATCAGAATAAAACCCATGTAACTACACGTCCATAACATTCTGCACACCAGCATCGGCTGGCAAAACCGACCCTACAGCCACGCCAATCCAGACCCAAATGGTGGAACAACCTTCCAACTAACATTACCGCAAGCGTGTCACTGTTTTCCTTTAAAAAGCTCCCGAAGACACGACTCTTCCAAGAGCACCTTTCCTCTAAATAATGTTTCATTGCTCGTAATCTGTTTCATTGCTTGTTTTGTGCTTTTACTGTGAGTCGCTTCGGATAAAAGCATCTGCAAAATGACTAAAAAAGAAAAAAAAAAGAAAAGAAAAATAACCAAACCAGCCATTTGTAATAACCCAGCATTATCCAAATGCAACATTAAGTTTTTTATTTTGCTGCAAAGCCAACACGTAGAACCCAATTTGATAAAAAATTACCTTCTTGTGTTACTAAACTGCTGTCCGCATCACAGTATGGTGGCAGCATGAGTGCTGGCTGGAAACCATGTTTTAGTTTTGATTAATGAAGCACTTGCACTGATTTAACAGGACTGAACTCCTTTTGGAGGTGACTGAAGTGGATGGCTGGGTTACAAAGTGCAAAACCAAATGCAACGGTAATCTTTTTATTTTGCTGTCAAGCCAACACGTTAAACGGTATGCTCCGCTGTACTCCTCTGCCAGCAGCTCTGGAGGTATTTTGATGGAGATCTGCGGAAGGAGCAGGTAGGCAAAGGTAACTTTGATTGACATACGGTGGTTCCTGTCAGCTTCCTGAGCATCATGGGTGCGGCCCGTATGAAGAAAAAGAGGCTTCAAAACTCCTCTACAGAAACCAGTGGGTCATGTGGAGAGAAGATAAAACAAACATATAAGGCAGAGGTAAGACTAAACTGAAGAGCAGCATGTTAATAAGGGTAACGAGAAACTTTTGTTAAGTTTTTCCCTGTATTTTTGCAGCAAAGAGCACATCCGCAAACATCTTATATTTGGACATTTTCATTATTCACATATTGGTGTCCCACAAAGTATGTAAATTAACATTTTCTTATTGCATTATTTAAAAAAGTGTGATGTTGCTGAGGATACTGCTTTACTCTTTGGAGGATTTTCTTGGCTTGGCCTTTGACGCCGGATCTATGCACAGCAGGGCTTTGAGCACACTTGGAACTGCTCATATTTAAATAAATCAAAACGTAGCCAGATGAAAATTAATGAATGCACCTCCTGAACATCTTGAGAAAACTTTAATGAGTCATTTATTTAATATTTGTTTATTCAAAGCCACAAATGCTGACCTCGTGTTAGTAGTGGAGATAGTTACAACTTTTAAATGTGTCACTAAGAACTGAAGGAAATGTTCTTGACTTGCAGGGGCCCTTGAAGACAGCTGATGATGGAACGTTAACAGAATAAACACAGAGCACATGACATTTTGAGAAAAGATGAGAGAAGGTCTTCAACAGATATAAGCACAGAAGAGATTGGGAGTAAAATATTCAGGATTTGGCTTGGATGTGCAGAGAGATGGATGCAGAGTTGCATTTTGGCTCGAGCTCCTTTTCACCCTCCTGCGCTCCTCGTCTGGATGCACCCATAAAGCTGGACGAGGGCCGGCAGAGAGCAGACTGCTGTGTGTGTGTTATGCGTGTGTGTGTGTGTGTGTGTGTGTGTGTGTGTGTGTGTGTGTGTGTGTGTGTGTGTGTGTGTAAAAGGGGGAGAGACAGGGAGAACAGCCGCAGAGATGATAACAGCTGAATCAGGGAGAAACGCTGGCCAAACAGGGAGGCTGCTCCCTCACCCCCACCACCACCACCCCACCCAATGAGGCACTATAAATGCAAGAGACAGCTTTCAATTCTCATCTCATTTTTCCTGTATCCATAACTCTAAACAAACCGTATCTGCAACAAACTTTAACATTCCACATAATTCTAAATAGATGGTTGCCTTTACAGTATCCGCTTTACCGGAGATGATGCTCTTCATACCATGAGGATGATGCCATAGAACGATACTAAAGATGCTCAGATGGATGCCATCACAGTAAAACACCCCCACAAAACACTAAACGCTTGTGAGTGGCTGCATTCTCTGGGACGTGACCTGGGGGGGGGGGGGGGGGGGGATAAATCCTGACACAACAATGACACCTGCTGGCCAAATAAGACGTCATCAACCAAAACAATGCACTTCTCTTTAGCCTGAAAGCTTTACTAAGTAATTAACATTACACACCACGCACACTGGTTTTAATGAGATCAAAAGTGCTCCATGCTTTATTTATTAAGAAGGGGTATTTTGAGCTTTATAATTTCCCAGTCATCTATTGCTCTTATTTCCTGATGTTCATGACTGCCGCTCCTGACTAATTCATTTTAAAATATCTTCACCTAATTCAAGATGTCTGAATCACATTTTGAATGCAGGAGTAGTAAATGGTTGTGAATATAGAAATTAAGTAGCTTCGGGTGAAGAAAATGTATCCTGCAAGACCAGTGATCAGCCAGTTAACTAAGCGTTATTTAAACAGATGATTGGAAGTGTGAATATGCAGCAACCTCATAAATGAATGCATTTAAAAAAGCGTGCAGTAGATTGTTTTATAGTATGAGGTGCAGATATTAAGTCATATTTCCAAAATCATAGACCGCTATAAACATGACTTTGGTGGCTGAGCATGCTTATCACTCTGAGATTTTGTTGTTTGTCTTTTGGTCCGACAACTGGGCGTCTTCTCAAAATTCAGGATCGGAAAAACATCAGAGGATTAAAAAAGGAAAGAAAACAATGATAATGACATTCTAGGCACACTACTCGACTCATGACAGATCTCCTTGAAGTGCAAAGAGCTTAAGTGAATAAATAGTAGTGAAATTCCTTTTTGTCTGAAAGTCTCCGTCCTTGAAGGTGTGAATGTCACCCCCTCTGGTTTTGTGCCGAGTGATCAGTTTCGACAGCTTATATGGTCTTTTATTGGCTACTCCTCCCAAATCAGTGAATTTGGCCTCAATGACTGACACTTTACAGAATCTTAACGTGAAAGAAAAAAATCGTCTAGATATCCGTTTTGTTTTGTTTTATTGATTCATTCCAGACATGTCAAAACCATTGTGTAAAGCATAACAACGTTAACACTAGTATGAATCTATAATTAAATAAATATACATATACACACGTGCATACACACACATTTGAACATATAGAACTCCTTGAAAGTAAATCTATATAAATAAATGGATATGTTACAAATTCATGTACACAAATCTATCAAATGAATTTATACCCAATGTGCACACACCTATTTATATATACATACCTGGACACATGCACACACATACCAATACACATAACACACATATCCTGTTTAACATGTCTGAAAAAGGGGCAGGAAGAAGTAAAACTAATCCTACCCCTTCTTTTTTTTAAGTTTAAGTTAGTTTTTTTTTTCTTCCTTCCACAGTCCAAAAACATGCAAGTTAGGTTGATTGTCACTTCTAAATTGGCCGTCACTTCTAAATGTTCTTTTTTTACTATTTTTGTTCCAAATAGTTTTCTTACTGAACACATAAATGTTCCTTTTTCTTTACTATTTTCTTTCATGTATGGTGTCAGCAGTTACTTTTATTAATCAGCTCCTCCATCTGTATTATTGTTTCTAAAAAATACAAATTACAATAAGTTCATTTAAAGGAAGTAACATTCATGGAGGTAATGAAGATTGCCTCTATTGTAATTCAAGGTGTTTTGTTTCTTCTTTGTTGGTGTCTATTGGTGAGTTTTTTGATTAGTTTTGACTTTCATACTGGCCTCCAATCAAGTGCATCCATAAAAACATCAAAATGACTTCACCACTAATGAAATTGTCTTTTGTCAGGGGCAGATGAAGCATCCTGCCCCACGCTTTGTACTTAAGACACTAATCAGTGATCATCTATCAAGAGACCTATAAAGTGTTTTAGCTTGATCGTGTTTTAGTTTGATCGTCCTCATTCACAACATCACAGAAGGCAGTTTACCGGGAAATACAAAAGCACAAGGACTCTGCACACAAGGGGAATTGTCCTACTGTTCAAATATCAGAAAAGCACTGCATGTCAGCCTCCATCACAACACGGGGGGTGATGTGCCTGCTTTTAGCTTGTTAGCACTGAGCTTTTCCAGTTGACCTATTAGGCCACTCACCAAAACAGATACAGCTTTTGTTTTGCTTTAGTTGTTTCTTTCTTCTCTGTATCAGCCTCTTCTATTACTTCTGGGTCAGATGATGGGGCAGGAGTGTGAGGCATGTGTAGAGATTGTAGGTTAGTTTCAGCCCAGATGAATGTATACAATAAAGGTTAGTTCAATGATCATCTGGGTGTGTTAGTAACTATGAGAAGTTTGAATTAGTTTGCGATGTCTGGACTCTGTGCAGGCCAGTCAAGTTCATGCACACCAGACTCTGCCATCACAATATGTTTGTGCACTGGTGCACGGTCATGTTGGAAGAGGAAGGGGACGGCTCCAAACTGTTTCCACAAAGTTGAGACATGGAATTGTCCAAAATGTCTTGGAATGCTGAAGCATTCAGAGTTCCTTTCTATGGAACTAAGGGGCTAAACCCAGCTCCTGAAAAACAACCCCACACTATAATCCCTCCTCCACCAAACTTTACACAATGCAGTCAGACAAGTACCGTTGTCCTGGCAACGTTCGTTCCCAAACACTTCCATATTCATATAATACAGCTAACAGTTGACTGAGGAATATTTAGAAGAGAGGAAATTTCATGATTGGATTTGTTGCACAGGTGTCATCCTATCACAGTTCCATGCTGGAATTCACTGAGCACCTGAGAGCGACTCATTCTTTCACAACAAATAGTTGTAAAAACAGTCTGCATGTCGAGGTGCTTGATTTTATACACCTGTGGCCATGGAAGTGGTTGGAACACCTGAGTGAAGTTAACACCAGATTGGCATTATAGTGTGTGTGTATATATATATATATATATATATATATATATATATATATATATATATATATATATATATATATATATATATATATACTGGGCTGCAAGAACATGATATGACATGATTTGACAAATTAGTAAAAGATAAAACCCCATCAGGTTATCTAATGTGCAGGTTATAATTTTATAAAAGTTTTTCGTATCTTTACATTACAAACACAGTTGCTAAAGTCAAATTTAGCCTACATCATTTAAATGTTTTACATGTACATGTAAGGCTTTATGCACAGACAATATATATATATATATATATATATATATATATATATATATATATATATATATATATATATATATATATAAATGGCACATGTACTGGAGAACAAGACTGATATCTAAAGTAGCACACTTTTAGAAAAGTTTTTTTATTTTAAAGTTTCTTCCCTCCTTACTTATGTTTGCAACGGATTCCTCATCTGACCTCATATCTGCAACCTTGTTGTGTGAAACTTTTTTTTTTTCTGGTCTCAAGCATCCTCCGTTGTTGTCCTTTAGCTAACTCATTCGCTGTCTCAAAGTCTCCATCTATCCCTACATAGCTTTTGAATCAATACACTATACACTACTGCCCATTTTGCTCCCAGCCCGTTTCTCTCCATCTATCAGTCTGTTTGTGTCTCCTCTCTGCACAGCGTAAACAACAGTTGGCCTCCACGCCACCCATCCCTGTTGCTCATCTCTGGCAGATTGTCGTGTTCGTCACACAAACATTCCCTGAAAGCAGTTTTTCATATGAGCCAGAAAATCATTTTCACTGGCTGAATTAAGTCAAGGGTCACAATAGATATTAGTGGACTGATGCCCACTGGGGTAAAAAAAAAAAAAATGAAGAAAGTACAAGATAACAGAGCTATTATCAAGTCTATTTGTAACAATGAAGTTAAATTCTCTTCAACTATACAGGAACTCAAACTTTTGTGTCTGGGGGCTTTCTAAGGAGGCTAGATCCATCAATCCATTTTCTATACCCGTTTTATCCTTTGCAGGGTCACGGGGGTCTGTCGGAGCCTGTCCCGACTCATTACAAGTGGGAGGCAGGGGTACACCCTGGACAGGTCGCCAGTCCATCTCAGAGGAGGCTCAGATACGGCCCAGGATACTCGGTGCTGATCAATACTCAGCTTAATGAATGTCAGTGTGAACGATTGTTTGAGCAGAATATTAAAAAACTATGTGAACTAGTTACATAATCTATACATGCTAAAAAGACAAAAGCGACGCTATGATTTACGACAGCGTGGTAGTTGGCACTGTTGCTTCGGTTAGAAGATTCCTGCATTACTTTCCTGCTTGGAGCAATTTTGTGCGGAGTTGGCTTGTTCTCCCCAGGCTTTGCTGTTTTTTTTTCCTTTCCCCAGATATCACAGCTTTCTCCTAGAGTCCACAAACATGCATGATATGAGCATATCCTGTCTCGAGCTCAGGACAGCTAGTTCAGGCTCCCGCCAACTCCATCTACAGGATTGAACATGTATGTTATCTAACAAATAAAGATCTATAATAAAGATATAGCATCTGCTTACTTAATACGGCACTCCACATCATGAGATTGTAGAATACAAATCAACGACAAGATTGTGGCAAGAATGGGGATAAAAAGAAAAACAATCAGGGAACATATTGATGCATGCGGCGTCTCACCAGAGCGGTGCAGTGTGTTGGGAATGACTGAGCATGAATATTGAATGAACGAAGATGCTCAGCGAGGACACAGCCTTTTGAATTTTAATGGTGACACTGGGTGGCACTGGAGGTCATGCAGTCAAACACAGTCACCGTGACACCATCGTGGTCCAAAAAGAAAAAAAGCATCTACACTTGGCTTGGGTCCAAACATCTTTGTGCTTTTTACCTGTTATTATATTTGGGTGTCATAAAATATTAATAGGACAGATCATGTGGGACCATCATGGTTTCCTGCCAGTTATAGTTTCAAATATAGTAGAGCATGATTGAGTGAATGGGGCAATGTTAAAATGGTGATCCACAGACATACAAAAGGGGAAGACTGAAACTTGTTTATGGGTTTTGCCTCCAGTTCACATTATTATTATTGTAGTTCTTTCAGTCATTCAAACAGCAGAACAGATCTCTGAGGCTCTGCTGGCAATATCAACAGCCATAATGAAACACATCAAATGTTATTGAATTATGTCCCTAAAATTTTGAAATGTGAGTGCTGGCCTGAGAGAGTTAATGTTTGGAATAATGCAACCAGCTCATGCATCTTAAAGGTAAAGCCTATGCGGAATTTTTAAAGGTGCAATACCACTAATTGCCACAAGAGGCCCATTTCTGAACATTTTTCGCTGTTATTTAATGTTATTGCTGATCGCTAACATTATATAATTCCATATTAAAGTAAAGCTTGGGACTCAATAAAAGGTAAACGTAGGATCACGACTGACATGACTCCGATCCTGTGGGACTGACTTGTTGTTTGGGGGAAGCAAAAGAGCCCCTTTGACAAAACGGTTGCTACGTGTCCATAAAAAAAAAAAAAAAGATGTCCTTGTTAAAGGTCATTCAAGGTCATCCACACGAGGACCAGAGGATTCAGAGTACACATTCTAACAGAACCAGAGGTTTTTGAGTCACAATCAAAGTAAAATAACTGTTGCGATGCTTGATCAAAGAGATCAAATTTGCATAATATGGGACCTTTTTAAGATTCTCTTCCCTTTTGGTGAATCATACAGACCAAATAAATATGGCATCACAATGTCCAGCTGATGTCATGAGTTTGGCTTTTTGGCTGAGTTTGAAGGGAAAAGTTAACTTTTTGGAGTAGGAATCTTTGGAGTCTCTATAGGCTTTACATCAAACAGCAGGGGGAATCCTTTCATTTATTTATTTAATTATATAATCTTTATATGTTCATGTAGTCACTTTTTGGTCAGGAGGGGTGATAACAGAATAACATTACATGGAAGTGCCAACTATGATAAGAGCTGGTCAAATGTAAAAATATTAAGTGAAGAAGCTTCAGCGCTTTCTTCGTTATCTCCTTAGGAAACACTGGACCATCCTTCATGAAGGGAAAGATAATGTCCCACAGTTCTGTGTGCCTGCAACATTCATTACAATGTTTATT
This sequence comes from Xenentodon cancila, assembly GCA_014839995.1. NCBI lineage: Eukaryota > Metazoa > Chordata > Actinopteri > Beloniformes > Belonidae > Xenentodon > Xenentodon cancila. Next base: position 18,060,924 of record CM026198.1, on the reverse strand, counting down.
TATTTTCACACTATCATTCCAACTGGAATTCAGGCAGATAAATATGAGGGCAAGAGGATGAATAAGACCAAAGTGTGATTCTTTTTTTCCATTTTGATGTTTCTGTTCTTACCCAGTTTGGTAATTCATCCTTTTATATATTACCTGCTTTGTCATGACAAAAAACAATAAATTAAAAGAGGTCTGCAAATTGTATTTCTTCAAAGGTTTTATTGAAATTCATCAATTCAGTGAATGGGTCCATGCCACAGCACCATTGGATCAATGAAGGAGCATTATTGATTGTGGAATTCAGAGAGATTTTAAAGGGAAATTTTATGTTGAAATGTTAATGTGGTGGACATCCAGTGATATTGTGAAGAGAGACTTCATACAAAACACTGCACTGATTTGATTATGTTGGCAGATTTGAGAATTGAAAAATTGTCAGGATGACTTGTAATGAGTCCTCTCGTACACTCATATCTCAGTGCACCTGCCAGACGCATGAGCAGAGGAAGCAAAGGCATACGTGACAGAGGAAGTGGTTAAGATGACAGCATGCTTTACTGGCTTTATTGCACACACTAATGGATAAAAAAAAAGGGAACCCAATTACTTAAACAAACGCTAACTGAAGTCAATAACTTGTCCGGGAATTAAATGAGTTTGGACATTTGAAGTTTGCTGAAGCATCTGCTGATGTGAACCATGCTTTGCAAAATGGAGACATGCAAGCAATAGTGGATCTTCATGAAGCTGCAAAGGGATACAAAGTGATCTAAAAAGCGTTTAGACATTCACCAGTCCACAGTTTAGACAAATTATAGAGGCTGTTCAGTAGTGCAGCTTTTTTTTTCCTGGAAAAGGGTACTTATCCAAGATGACTTCAAAGACAGATTGACTCAGGACTGTGTATGGCACAAAGACGCACATCTGGAACATCAAAGCATCATCCAGACAGTGAAGTACGGTGGACAAAGTATCATGATGTGGGATTACTGTTCTGTCTCTGGACCTAGACTACTGCCATCATGAAAGGGACAATGAATCACCACATTTTCCAAGACACCCTTCAGGGTGGCTGTTCCCCATTTAAAATTTAGCAGAAGGTAAGTGATCCAGCAAGCAAATGACCCTAAGCCTTGAAGGAAATCCAGGAAATCTGTGCCAGGTGTCTTGGCACTGGGACACATCTAAAACATGCAGGACAGCGGGTCCTCAGCCATTCACTTTGGCGTTGTCTGCTGGGGGCAGCAGCATTTCAGCTGTGGACAGGAAGAAAGTGGGCAAAGTGATCGAGACGGCCTGGGATACCCTTTTGACCCTGTGGAGGTGGCGAGTGAGAGGAGGATGAAAACTTTATTCTCATCCCTGATGATGAACGAGCTCCACCTGCTGAAGGACTGTTAGAGATCACTGACCAGCTCCTTCACTGACAGGCTCATTCACCCTAAATGTGTAAAGGAGAGGTATGCAAGTCCTTCACACCTGCTGCAATCACTGTACAATCAGCTCTCCTCCAGTAGATCACACACCCAACACCCATCCATGAACTGCACTTTAAACAGAGAAGTTTTTCTCCCTCTCACAATTACATAAAATAAAAATTCAGTGCAATATATATTCATATAAAGAGCTTTTTCATGTTTATAATATATATATATATTTTTTTCTGATGCGTACTATCTACCGTATATATTTTTGCATGCTGTGTCTTATTTCTCTACTGAATTTTAATGCTGCTGTGGGACGAATAGAGGCTTGTCTTACCTACCTTTAAATTAAAATCAGCTCATCACATTTTATGGTAGATTAATGCAGAAGAGCAGTTTCCATTTCCAAGGGGTTTTAGGTACTTGGTTCGTACATCCTTCCTTTGGAGCCATCAGCTTAATGTGAAATCAGTAAATTATGATTCAACTGCATTTTCTTAATATCTTATTATTCCCAGAGGAGAAATTCCATTTTTCATTTTGTTGCAGCATACAGTTTTTCTTTCTTCCTTCTCTCCTGTCAAATAAGCATACAGAATGTTTAGGTTTAAATTTAAGTGTGGAATTAACATCTCGCACCCCCTTTAGAAAATGCAGGCTATGACTTCTGGGTACAGTGATGTGTCCACATTCGCAGGTCCACCGATAAGCCCCTTCTCATGTACATTTTAGGATCTAACATAACGTGTAGAAAATTTTTGCCAAGAGCACCAAGTTGCAGGCAGAATGACGACGGAGATAGGAAGGTTTAAATCAGACAAATGAAAAAGGAAATAAAAAAAACAAACTACAGCCTTCTATAACATCTTTAATTAAAATGATTTACAACACAAACTGGCTCCACTTCATTTAAATGGCATCTTTTTTTCAACCTCAGGTTTTCTGAAAAAAAAAAAAAAAAACCCACAAAAAAAACAACATTTTATATATAAATTTGACACAAAATTTGTCTCTTCAAAAATAAAATCCATGCACTATCGAAAAAGTCAGTAAGGGGGAAAATATCCTGGCAGTGTGCTCTGTTAAAGATCTGTAAAATGCATTTTAGTTCCTTTACTAACAACCCCCTACCAAAATAAAACGCCTCCTGTTGCAGGTCATTGGATTCTGTTCAATGACAATGAGATGATTTCCATCACTGACTTGTAAAAGAAAAGACTGTTTTTGCATCTTAAACAAAAATGGCAGTAAGTTTTTTTTTTTGTTAGGTTCAGATTAAAACATAGAATATTGTTAATATTGCAATAATAAATATTTGAGATATTGTGGGATATTTGCATTTAACCCCCACAGGTCTGACGTTTGAGACTACTTGCACATTTCTATAGAGAAGATAAAGCGACTTCCCTGGCATATCTAATCATACTGGGTGGAAAAGTTGTTTTTTTTTTTTTCCATGTGCCACTTGAATTATTTGGTGATCATCACAATAAATCATGCTGTGTTCAAAAGGTCAGCCTGTTTGGCTTATTTCTCAGGAAAAAGAAAAAGAAGACGACAGACTTCCACACTGACAACAGTAAGTTTCCACAGGAGAAATTCCCAATGGGTGGGAAAAAGGGACACTTTACAATTCTTTTCTCTTTTTGGCTTCAAGAAGTAAATGTAGTAAATCTTTAAAGGAACTAAGAAAAACAGGTCAGTATGAAATTGATCAAATGGCCTTCGTATTACACTTGGCAGTACGCCGTTAGTCGGGTGAGGACAAATGGCTCTCAGTGCAGAGCTGACCTGTCATAACAAGCAGTGGATTGGCAGTGGCAATTTTAGGGCAAGAAAATCCACTTCATGCCAAATACCCACATTTCCACAATCTACTCCATCTGTATTGCAGCAAAAAAGGTCTTCAGCAGGAACTTTTTCAGAAAACATCTGTGGCTACCTCCCAAACCACTGATGGAATAAACCTGCACACCAGCTACATCCGACGGACTGTCCGGACTGTCCGGAAGGTTGTTGCGGACTCCCTTGCTGTGTAATCCAATCAAAATGTACATTTATGCGGCCAGCTTCAGTGAAAACAACTTTTGAACAACAGGCCACAGCTGGCAAAATAAATGAGCGAAGTGACATTAAGTTGACTCCTAGTTCCACTGAAAAGACGTATCAATGACAGTTAATAGAGAGCACGAGAGGATGGATAATGAGGAAGCGAAGTACAAATACTCAACTACAAATTATGTAAACAATCTTGTAGTAAAATAGAGGGTGTTATGTAATGTCACGTCACCTACAAACTCAAACTAGGTAAAAACTCATCAACAGTCTACAGGCAAATGCACCAATAGAGCATAGCCTGGACTGTGGGGGGACAAAAACACTCGTTTCAGAAAAATAGCAGAATATTCTTTCATATTAAAAAACAAGTTCTGGTAGGGCAGTGTTTGCAGACAACTAGTAGATGCTCATACAGTCACGTTTCTTCCCTTAGAAAAGAATAAAAAGCAAAATGATGACGGTGTGCTGAGGATTCAGCTCAGGTTGGGCTTTTAGGATGTGCCTGTTGCTCCTGCAGGGACAGCTGAGGACATCGCTGCTGTGTGGAGGCCTTTCCCACGATGTCTCTGACCACCTCGCCGGCGTCCTCCGCCTCCCGACTTGAGCTGCAGACAGACACCAACACCAAACTGAGTCGGCTGTTGCACGAGGGCAGGTTTGAAATGAACTGAAAACAGCAAGTCAATGCACACGAACATTTCATAAGTGGTACCACATACAGATGGGAAACTGGGGAAATATACACAGTATTTTGGGCAGATTTGGGAAGGAGGAGGTATGCATGCGCACAAAACATCCGTGTACAAAAACACCGTCAAATGAGATCGAAGCTTAAAGAGTCACCATCATGAGCGCTGCAGTCTGCTTACACTTCTTTACCTTGTTTTCTTTGTCGCCATCTTTACACAGATCCTCCTCCTCTGCCACTGTCTGAGGCAGCATGCCAGGACAGGGAGGGAGGGAGGGAGGGAGGGAGATAACAGCAGGAGTGTCAAGTGTTAGAAAGTGAAGCGGAGAAAATAAACAGCAGAATGTGTCGAGAAGGTCAGGGAGGGATAAGCAGTAAATAAAGAATAAAAATGTGTGTGTGTGTGTGTGCATGTGTGTGTGTGTGTGTGTGGTTAGGATGGCAGGGTAAGAAGGGAAGGGAAGGTTCATTTGAAACAAATCATGTCAGTGCATGATGATGGGATACAACAGAAAAGGAAGGGAAAAAGGGGCGTGAAAGACAGCAGACAGATTTTTAAAAAAAAAAAGTAAAATGCAAGACAAAAAAGCTTTAAGTAGCATTTAAAATAGAAACTTCAGCTGTCACGTCTCCTCAAAACAGAAAGTTCCAAGCGTACATGAGAATGACCCAAGGTTGAAGATTATTGTGTAAATTCTAACGCCAGGTCTTCACATCATCAGAGCAACGCAGCTCTACGACACTTTAGTACTCACCGATGAATGTGCGGAGGCCGGACTCTGGGGCCGCGCTGTTGAGCCAGCATCCTCACTGGCGGCCGTTCCCTCTTTACAAGGCTTCTTACTGGCCTGAGTCTTGGACTGCTGAGTCTTTGCTGCCTGGGTGCTCACCGCTTGGAGCAGCTGCAATTGCCATCATAGTTGGTGTCAGTTACATCCCTTTAACCTAACAGTGAGTAACAATTGATCTCAACAACACAAAGACTGTATAACTTACAGGTTTAAGCCAAATGAGTAAGTGAACCATAAGCCCCAGTACCTTGGTGATGGTGCCGACAGCTTTGGTACGTCCTTCCCTGAACACGAGCTTCTGATCACAGTGGAGGTACTCGGGAGTCTTGATGAAGCGAAAATGGACTGTGGCCTTGTCTCCTGTCCTGAGACAGTCTTTGTTCATTGACAGGATGGTGGCGGTCTGCCTGATGCTGCCGCAGTGAACTAATGGCATGGGAAGAAACGGTGTGAGGGGTCGACAAGAACGAAACGGTTTTGACATGCAGTATCCGACTGTGCCGGGACTCACCCATGGCTTGGTATCTTGGTGATATCGTGGTTGGATGGTGTAGCACCAAAATCTCCGCCTCAAACTCCCAGGTGGCCTGAGGCATGAGCTTTGGGGAAACCATCACCATTCCTTTCCTTATTGACGACCGTTTAATCTGAGACGATAGATAAGGAGAAGTCAATTATGAAACATGAAAGAAAATAGAGCCAAAACGATACAGAACTTATGCCACCGAGTCGGGCTGTGGTCCCCAAGTGCAAATACAGACTCGTAGCTGAATCAAAGCAACTCGTGACCAGCAGATCTGCACTCAAATCGTTCTTTAAAAACTGAAACGGCTGGTTTTTTTAGCGTCACTGACAGCAAGTTACGAGCCTGGACGAAAGGCATGTGGCCTCAGTAATTTATAGTTTCCCATAAATGCCAGCTGCCACATGCAGACGTCTATCATTATGTCCAGCTGTCTACTTTATGAGGCATGTAATGTTTTTTATTGTTCAAAAGTTACACTTATCAAGTAGCAATTTGCCACGAGTACAGTTACGACCACTTGCCTCCGCGTCAAAATGTGAATCTGTCTGTCTCGCTCACTCGCGCATCCCGACTTGACACTAATGTGCACGGGGGTGCTCAGTTGGGAAATTCCTGTAAGTAGGCTCCTCTTCACTAAATATTCTTATAACATTACTCCTGAAGAGTTGCGTTGACTGGGCAGACGGGAGCCTCTCATTAAAAGAGTTACGTCAGGAAAGGCAGACGGCAGCATCTGTGCAATAAAAATCAAAAAAGTACCCTGCAAGTCCCGGCATACTCCAAAAACGCATGATGAATTAAAAAAAAAAAACAAAACAAAAAAAAAAAAACGTCACAAGCAATCTGTTTAAAATCTTCCCCCTTACTGACTTCTATTTCATATCCTTGTTGAAAGCTGTGTATGCTTTGGATGAAATAAAGGGTTTGTAAGGTTTGTCGCAAAACAAACCATCTGGCATCTACTTTTTCTGATTTCTGAGAGAAGCTGCAGTCCCCTTTCACTTGGATTTGATTTGTGCCGGTCTCCCTGTCCAGTAACCTTTTTCTATTTCCGGGGACGGTGAGACGAGGAGATGTACGCCGCAGCGGTTCAGGTGAAGATGCGAGTTATGAATGCAGCTGAACTTTCCATTAAATCTGGCTCTCTACAACGTGGGAAAAAAAATATCAGCCACAAGTCAAAAATCAAATATCTGAATGAACAGAGACAATTGGAACGGGTGCATCAATAAGCTTCAATTTATAAAACTTTGGCTCAGGTTTTCTGCTTGTTTGCTCCGCAGGAAAATTCAAAGCAAAAAAAAAAAAAAAGTGACGCACGATGCTGTGACTGAGAAAGTGCTTGAACCTTTTTTAAGGCGAAGGAGGCCGTCTGTCCGCCTCGAACCTCTCTGACAGGCATCCTTTTGCGGTGGATGGACTTCACAGCGATGGGTATGAAGGTGCCAAGCGGGTCCGGACCCAAGAGTAACGTGTCGTTGAGTCGTATCAACCCACGTAACGTGGTACCTGAAACTACTGTACCCACACCCTGCGAAGAGAAGATCAGTGTAAGGTCACGTTCGGTGCCTGGGTCCTTCCTTCTTGGAGCTCTTGATATCAAAACGGAGTATTCGGAGTGTTGAAGCTACTGATAATTTTGTCTTTCTTAAATGTGTGCTCTCTGTTTTCACCAGGTGTCATTTGTTTTCTTCTCTTTGGTGCAGGACGTTCTTGTTTTTTAATATCCTGCACTGCTGTTAAAAGTGGCGACAGCCTGGTGGTGCATATAAGAGTGCTGTCACAGCTTTGCAGCCTCGTGCACATTTACATACGCAGGTATTTTCACACGGCACTGCAGCTGACAGACTGATCAGCATTTCTATGAGTTGTGACTTCAACAACAGAGCATCGGGCTACTTTGTCTCCTTTGCAGGTTTATCCGTAACCCTTATAACTCTGTCTAGTTCACTTCAAGATAAACGCACACACGTATACAAAGAATCAACAACTTCAAGCATACGGGTCACTGTGTCCCCTTTTCCTTACCGGTACTGAGTATGTGTCGTCTATTTGAAACTCTGCAGGCTCGTCATCATTGCTAAAAGTGGTCCTGGAGGAGAGGAGGTTCAAGAACATCTTCAGCAGGTCCATGTTCTCCCCCGTCACATTTGAGATTTGGAAAATTGGGCACATCCTGCAGAGTGGGAGGAAGTCAGTGGTGAACAGAAGAAGTAAACATCACCCTCCATTCTGAAAGACTGTAATTGCAAGAAACAAAAACGGTCATGGCTTCTCCAAGTATGCTTCATCTAAATGGGCCGGGATGCCAGAAAAGTTGCACAGAACTGCTTTAAACTGCTTCAGATGCTGCTTTTTGGACGACATGTGTGACCTTCCAGCAGGTGGGATTTAAACAGCTGATACAAGAGGCAACAACATACCTACAGTCGGGAGAACAAGTATTTGATACACTGCTGATTTCGCTTGCAAAGCATGTAGAAGTCTGTAATTTTTATCAACTGTGAGTGATGGAATCTAAAACAAATATCTTCAGGCAGCAGAATAGCAGGATCTAGTCTGAAAACGCCTGTTGTTAGAGCATTAACAGGGCAAGCAGACTTAAAAAGGTGTCGTCGTCCATGAAACCAAAACAAATGGCCAACGCGTCAGGGAAAACGCCGCTTCTATGTGAAAGCGCCTTTTTTATTACAAAAAGATTCAGATTAGATCTCCAAAACCTAACAGAAAAACAAACAATGGACCTCCACTTTTTTCACCAATCTATCAAGTCCACGGTTGAGGGTTGAAATGACGTTATAAAGTTTCTGCTTATGAATTAACCAAGAATCCAGCTTGGCATCTTTAAAAAAAAAAAAAAAAAAAAAAAAAAAAAAAGTACCATTTTCCAGGGCCGTGTACTCCGATCTCCCCTCACTCTTTGTGCTTACCTCTCGGAGCTAAAGTTGGAGGCTGTGACGATGACATCGTCCTTGTTCTGGACCAGCACTGGGATTTTCCTGCAGCCTGGTGACTTTAATAACCTTTGTAATAATTTCAGCGTCTCTGCAAACAGAGACACAAACAAATTCATGAGCACAAAACTCAAGCGACTGCTACAAAGTGTGCAAACAAAAATAACAACTCAACAGAATGAAATTAGGACATGGAAGAGGCTTAAGGAAACACTTCTGTATTAGAAAAAAGGGCCTCCTTTTTTTTTTTCTTTTTTGTTTTTTAACCCCCTGCATTATTAGGCCGCGATAAATTATTCAACTCTCGTGTTTTCTATATCGCTGAGCTCGGATTGTTTACTTTCTCTCCCACGCTCTCCTTTTGTTTTACATTAAAACCCTTCCTGCAGTTCAGCTGGTTTAATTAGGAACACCTAGCGCCACAGTGCTGTGTAAGCAGTGAATAAAAGTTTGGCTGCGCTCGCTGTTGTCTCAAATATGGGGTCATAAAGTGCTCTAGCTTGATCGTATTTCTTGAAACCAAATACAATCATCTACAGCACAGACTCCCAAAACTAAATTGTGTTAGAGGAAAAGGTGTTCAGGTGGAACCGGCGGGAAAACGTGAAGAGAACGGGTAAAAGAATGGGTTCTCCTTTCCCACTGCAAAGGGGACTTGAGGAGAAATAAAAACGACAACAAAAAAAAGTTATGCACAGAAACTGGAAGAATAAGAAAATACTGCTTGAAATGTCGATTCAATCATGGCGCTTAGAGCAGGAGTCGGTGTAGTTGGGTTGTTTGTGTTGTTTTCACGGCTATCCTCGCGTCTTACTGCATCTGCAGTCTGAACATGTGGAACATTAACAACAACGAAAAAAGCTGCACAAAGTCTGCAGTTATACTGCTGTTGGTTGGATCTAACACTGAGGAATCTTTACTTTGGTAGTCCAGTAGGAAAAGTGTCTGTTTACCTTGTAGGATGTTAGCTGGACACATGTCTATCTTAGTAACCACTACAAACACTGGCACATTTAGAGCCAGCGCGAGACCGAGGTGCTCTTTTGTCATGCCGACTATGCCGGCGTTACTACCAACCTAAAAGGAGAGGAGAAGTAAAGTAAACTCAACAGGACCACAAGAACAATAGGATTTAGATACATTTGTAATCACAGGATTTACACCTGGTGTGAAAGCAAAAGTCAACAGAGACAGCTAAAAGGCTCAATGATACCTCTCTATTCTCACCATAAGCATGCAGAAATCAGGCAGGTGTCCCGTCATTCCGAAGACGGTGGTCTTCAGATACTTCTCGTGGCCAGCCAGGTCAATAAAGGTGATGACCTTTGAAGACTTCTCACAGATCTTGGTCCAGTCTAGACCCCCACCGTGACTGTCTGGCTTGTTAACAACCTGAGGAAACGGTGGCACGCAGATAATGGTGACTTTCAAAGTGTAAATTCTTTCTGACTATTCAACAAAAGCAAAAAATGAAAAGATGAACAGACTGAACATCTTCATACATGAACGCATTCACTGCTGATGGACCAATAGTTTAAGAAATTATACTGGGAGGTTGATGTAGCAAAGAAATTCCTCCTGTAACAGTTTTATTCAAAGTCAAAGTCACGTTTATTGTCAATTCTGCCACATGTGAGGTTCATACAGAGAATAAAATCACGTTACTCTCAAACCCTCGGTGCGACACAAATACACTGCTCTGTAGCAACAAAGTGCAAATCGAAAATCTACAAGAAACAAATAATAAAATGATGCTGGATTTAAGAACCAAGGGCAATAAAATGACAGTAAAAACAATGAAATGGCAGTATGATGATAGACATTATTGATAATGATGAACTGTATTGTAATAATGATGGTGAAATGTACCATTTTTAAAAAGTGTGTGATAGTCCTGCCGGTGTTCAGCTTATCGGTCTGGTTAAAGTGAACTGGTGCAAAGACGTCAGTCCAGCTCAGCTAAAAGTGTCTGGTGCAGATACTGAGGTCAGAGTGAGTGAGGAGGAGGAGGAGGAGGAGAAAGAGAGGGGGGCGGGCTGCAGACTGAAGAGGCTGTGTGACGGGTGGGTGGGGTCTCTCACAATGCAGCCTTGATATGATGCATGACTAGCCGTTCAAAGCACTTCATGATGATGGGAGTCAGTGCAACTGCACGGTAGTCACTGAAGCAGGAGGGAGATGACCGTTTTGGGACTGGAAGAATGTTCATGGCTTTGAAGCACTTGCGAACCACAGCCTGACTCAGTGACATGTTAAATATTTCATCCGTGAGTTCTCCTGCACAGTCTCTAAGTACATGACCAGGTATGTTGTCAGGACCCGGAGCTTTGCAAGCGTTGATCCTGCTGAGGGATCCCCTCTCCTCTCCTCCTGGCAGTGTCAGCACCTGGTCGCCAGGAGGGGGTGGTGTTTTTTGTGCAGCAGTGGTGTTGTGTGCCTCAAAGCGGCATGCATGAGGACTTGCTCATTTCAAACTTTTTGGTCTCATTACCAGACATTTTGTGACAACAGCATCAAAACGAGATATTCTTAATAAAAAAATTAAGATTTTTTTTTTTTTTTAAATCAACAAATTAAGTCCTAATGAAACTGATTACAATCATTTGTAATATAATTCTTAATGACAACAAACTAAACAACATTCATTTTCTCACTTTTGCGTTCAGATCTGGCGGAAGCTCACCTGTCCCAGCTGGTCAAAGCCCAGGATGTCGTTGCCCACACTGCTGGTCCTGCCACTCTCCATTTCATGTTTGTGTCTGAAAAGCTTCTGGCGAGCGAAGCCTCTGCCATTGTCCAACTCGCCGTGGGTCAACACTCCAAGGAGGGTGCTCTTTCCAGCATCTACATTCCCAACAACTGCCACCCTGGAAAACAAAACAAAAAAACCAAGAGTGAAAATGCAGACCAGTTTAAGAGGTTATATGCAGATATACCTATATACTTAGTTAATGAAAGTCCTCTTCTTCTCTGTAAAGGTTGTTACTCTGTTCTTGCATTTATAACTGCTTGTTTGGAACAGGGTGATGATGAGAATTAAAACTAGCCTTCAGCAATACCGAAACAGAAATTAAGTGACATTCTTAAAAAATAGCATGTAAAAATGAAACTAAAACATTGCCAGGAGCAAAGAAAGGTAAAACATGAGTTCTGCTGTAATAAATTACAACCTGACCGTGTATCTCAGGCAATTCTATTCTTTTTTTTTTCCCCCTTACAAAGTCATTTTCATTTATTGCTTTCTTGGCCATCTTATCCACTTTCTTAGCTGTTATACATCACAGCACTTTAAATCAGACCTGACTAACCTATGTATTGCAACAGCATGTAAAGTACGGAAAATAATTAAAAACAATTATTTTCACTTTCTGAAACCTCTTTCCATGCCTTTTACCTTACTTCCAGGAAATCCTGCTCCCCCACACGCCGACGGATGAGGTAGTCCCGAATCTTGCCGCCGGTGTCTGTCCTTTCTCTCAGCAAGATTAAGTCGGCCTCAATCTGTTCACACAGCGACTGAACTGTGGCCACTGATGCTTCCATGTCCTTATCATTCAGACCATAATCACCCCCATCTACAATCAGGAAGAAATGAACAGGAGTTACTCAAATGCTAGACATAGAAAAACTATTTTAGATTAATCACATACATACATACATATAAAATGTTGGGTTTTTTTTACATACATTCATACACAATTAATTACTACAAGTAATTAATAACTTAGAATATATAAAATAAAAAAGAGCAAAACGGTATGATGAAATAAGAAAATTCTACTAAGTGTGATAACAAAATGTTTGCAAAAAATGTTTATCAGCCACCTTCACACAAAGAAAGGGAAATCATCAGTATATTTCCAAATAAAGGCTGAAGGTGTCTGCTCTACTATATCCAATCTGCCACTCTGCGACTAAAGCTGTTTCACTTCTGGCTCAGGACCAGAGGTCAACTTAGAACCTTTTCTTTTTTTAAATTTGCCCACCAAAGCTTTGGTTTTATGTGAGTAAAACCGGTGCCAACTCGGTACCTGGTCAAATGATGAGATGGAAAGGGTTAGGAAGATCAATAACATAAACTACTTGCACTTCGCTAATTGCATGTTTAAAAGAAAAAACAACAGTTAGAGTAGCAACTCATTTTACTGGTCCTGTCAACAACTGCTGTTTAATTTCTTCACTGTAGCCAGCATTCGTGAATGCTGCTCAATATGTTGCACATCCCAATAGTTATTTTTTAATTGAATTCATTAATTGTCAATCCTTTTAAAAATGATCAGTTTGCATGTTGTAGAGCTCACTCAAAATCTACCAATCATTATCTGTGATTTTCATTAATACCTCTGAATATTTGGAAATGTAGGCTGATGCAAACACTACCTGCTGTTTACAGCAGCTTTTAAACACTGACTGGTGATATTAAGAATACAAAACAATCTGCAGGGATAATGAAACAAACTTATCTGTCATTATAAACTGTCTCATCTATACTCCATTCTTCTATGAAAATTCAGAATAACAAAAGTAGGTCATAGATTGTATTGGAAAAAGATCTTTAAGGTGCTGTAATGACATGGCTCTGGAAAAATCAAACTACTTACTGATGGTTCTGATGCCTGACTAAAACAAAGTATACTATCTTTTTAGCCCACGCTCTCTGTCAGTTGCTTCATTGTTAAAGTTGCTTTGCACGTCTAAATATAAGCCACCAACATGAGGTAGTCAGAGTTTAGTTGTACTCGACTGAAAATCGGATACATTCAGTCAGGTCAGCCATTTATCCAAGCAGACAGACGGTCATGAATAGTGACATATGTATAACTGAACAAGTGTCAGCCCCACTGCTGACTAATGATGAATGACAGTCTTTCAAACGTGCACTCTGACCCCCCTAGCATGCCACATGGGTCAGACATGTTGCTGTAACAGGCAAAAAAATACACCCGTCTGGTTGCCAACAAAGGCCCCAGTGTTTGTGTGTGAAGCAAAGTGTTACAGAATGCAAAACCAAACAACAAACAAATGGGATTAGCTGCCTGGGAGGCGAAACTGACAGGCGTTACAACTCTGCTACCACACAATGGTAGTTTCGCTTTTCCTGAGATGCCTCAAAACACCCTCGCTGCTTGTATGGATATGACACAATGTGCGCCTTAATACACCTCATTAAAGTATTCAAATGTATCATTTGCATTTCAGATCTAAATGTAACCTAAAAATGAATGTGTTTTCTTAAATATTTAAAGTTTTCAGTGTCATCAAGAGATGTTTGTTCCAAATAACAGATGACTAATATGAACAACTTTTTGGGTACTTTACTTCTGCTGTAATAACTCCTTCCATTATGGGATACGGTGTGCAAGGTTGACTGATCAGCTGCACACCAGAGATTCTCCTGGAACCAATGCACCATCCAGGCATTTTTTGCATGCTGAAGATTGTGCAGTTGCTCACATCCAGCATGTTACATTTAAGCAAAAGTTATATTAGTAGTGTACTATGCAGTTTCACAAACAGCCATGGTCTTTGCAGTGTGTTTTTGTTTTTTTAAGTTTGTACTTCACTTCTGATGGCAGAATTAATTTTCATCTGTATGATTGTTAAGGGAAAAAGTCATACAAATATTTTCCTTTTATATGTTAGTCTATAAAGAATAATAATTTAATGGCTGGTTGATATTGTTACTGTTTTTTTGCTCATTTTTGATTTTGTATATTTAAGTTATTATTTTTAATCTTAATAGAATACTTTAATTAATAACAAAAAAATCATTAAATGTTTACATTACGGCTCTCAAATGTTTTGAAAACTATTTCATTCTCATTGTAGGGATTTTCTTCATTTAGCTTGCACGTTTACTGGTATAAATGGCTAATATACAGAGGATATATGGAAATATCTAAGCTCAGCTCACAAAACCGGACAAAGCCGCTCTCAAGGATCCTACTTTTTCCCGATTAATCCTCTGTGACCGACTCATCGCACATACGAGTACCCTTCTTTCACAGTGTGAATGAAATTTTAACGCAACAAACCTTAGTTGACAGTCTCCTTAACCATATGCCATTCTTTCTTTCATACTCAAGCAAAAGCATCACCTCCAAATTCCTCTTACCTGAACCCATGCCAACCACGTAGATCGTCTCTCCACAGCCCTCATCTATCCGCTCCCTCAGATTTTGGAGTAATGAATCATACTGGTCCCCTGTTGGACTCACAAGAATGAGCTGAAAGATGACAGACAGGGAAATAAGAGAAATGCTTTACATTTTAAACACATTTAAACAACTTCTGAGTGTTTATGAAGACACTGCTTTAACGTGTGTGTCACGCAAGTGCTTAAACAATACTTGTTTTTATTTTTCTTACTATTTCACTCTGATGCTGAAGGCAGCTTCATGAATTATTTCATAAACGACCAGAGCTAAACACTCCCAAGTACAAACACTTTATGCCTGTTACTGAGTAGTACAGCATATGTTGGGCTTGTGTTTTGCAAAGCCAGCACAAGATCCAGTTTGCAAGTTCTGTGCTGGAGGGCCTTTGTAATACTGCAACCCAGCATTTGTTTACAAAATAAAAACAAAATAAAGGCGCGCGTAGAACATCTAAAACTTTAAAGTTAAAAATAAAAATAAAAATAGTAAAATGTGGCCCACTTTGCTGCTCAAGTCTAGATGATCCGCGGACTCTCCGTTCGGAGTTGCTCTGCCGTCAAAGACCTCGTCCCCGGTCGGATCTTCAGCACATCCGCGGTCCGGCGCAAACATACAAGCCGGGACTACAGACTCTGCTGCCGCTGCCGCTGTCGAGCCCGGGCACTTCGTCGGATCTGCCGCTGTTAACGACGCCATCTCCTCATGGACAAGAAACGCAAAACAGGGAGAGGTAAACAACCTAACAAATCCCCTCTGCTTCCCTCCACTGGGTCACTATAAGACTTTAGAAAAGAGCAAAAAGCCAGGCTGCTTTTCACGTCCAGGTAGCAAATGCTCGACACAAACCGAACTTGTACTTGTTATATGAACCGGTGGAATACGACATTTTATTATTCAACACAGTCGTAACATGCGTCAATTTTTTTAAGTTTTTTTTTTTTTTTGTTGCTACTAAACTGGCAATAGACCACAATTAAGTAACCAAATGATGTTATAAAATAGAAGTATACCAGAAGTTGTTTGCTAGCTGACAAGCTAACTTAGTTGTTGCTGGTTGGTTTCTATTTCTAGGCTCAGACTGGAGGACACGCCCATCACGAGAAGGAAGGCAAACGATTGGCTACATTGGACAAAATATAAACAAAGACATTGTGCTGCATTTGGGTTCATAGGAAACTAGTGATTTAGTTCTTCAACCGAAGAAATAAAAGTTGAAGAAATATTGCATGTAAAACTTTGTAACTTGAATAAGATTTTTTAAAATAGACTTATGAGTTTCAATTAGATTTCTCAAAAACACAATAAGTGTAGCAGCTTGCTATATATATATTATATTAAATAAACACAATTTGATGTGGTTTTTCCGACCTTTTTGCAATTGAGGTAAGACGCATCCGTGAAACTCGGAATGCAGCATAAGACACAAAGCCACGCCCCCTACATTGGGCCGGTGAAACCCTGAAATTAGTTATTTTAAAATAGCTCGTATGAAATCTGTGACACGTAGCCGCACGTGGCTTGAGCACAAACCGACGAGCGATAAGAATGATAGTAATAACGGGAAAGGACTGGCTGCCCGAAAAACAGAACATCTGGGTAGTAAAATACTCTAAATGTAGGCGTTTCAACAAAACAAAAAAATTATATTGCAAAAGTGATAAGTTAAAGAAGTTCTGGAGTTACAATTGAGTGTAACCAAATCACCAAAAAAAAAAAAAAAAAAAAAAAAAAAAAAAAAAAAATATATATATATATATATATATATATATATATATATATATATATATATATATATATATATATATATATATCAATTATTTATTTATTTATTTATTAATGAAGTGGAATCACAAAGGGGCATAAATCATCTTAGTTTCGCTCTTTCCTCATTGGTTGCTTTCCTCCTCCCAAAGTCACCTGTGTTATATAAAGAACTCACCTGCATGCAGACGTTTGTCACTCCAGCAGAACCTACTGAAGACCGCCAAGATGGTAAGTGGTGAGAAAAGATTAATTCACATTTCTTCATTTTCCATGGGAACAATTCGATGTATTTATCTAATTTATATTACTATTTGATCCAAAGTTATTATAATTTATATTTATAATGTCCACTCACTTTAAAAGCAACAACATGTATATACATATAGATGCAGATTTGTTTTTTTCCTTTTGCTTCTAGGAATTTTTCCTTTTTGATTGTGGATAAGATGTTAAAAATGTATAGTCATACATTTCAAGTGTTCATGTTTCAGGACATCCAGATAAGAGAGATTATGTCTTCGAACAATATCTAACACCAATCCGAGCACACTGTGTCAAAGTGCTCATGGCTTCATTCTAAGTCTATGAAAACTAAATTAAAATAAATAAATAATGGGAAATGCACAAAAACATTTTTAAATTTGTTTATGTGTTTACGAATTTCAGTCAATATCTGAGCATTTTGTTAATCATCAACATTATTGGAGTCAACTCAGATGCTTTGAATGTTCCCATCCACCTTTCATGTGACTTTGTAAATTGTAATAAAATATAGACTTTTTTTTTTTTTTTTTTTTTTTTAAATAAACAAAACAAGTCTGAGAAAGCATTACGTAACCCATATTGATAGCAAATGAGCTGCTTTTTCATCAAACATGAAATTATCCAGTGTGTGTGTTTTTTTTTTTTTTTTTTGTTTTTTTTTTTTCTTTAAATTAAATCTGGCACCATATTGCAACTATTTTGGGGAATAATTCAGGCAGCGACCCAGAACCATACGCCAGACCATGTCTGTACAGCTTCCGAGTCATCTGAAGAGCTCTGATCCCCTCAGGTTGAAATAAATGATAATTTACCTCAAATATTCAGCACCTTGTCTGCAAAGTCAATGATAAACCACGTGAGACAATATAGACTGAGGTAACTGTGGGTGTGGTTCATGTGTTGAGGCCAAGATGCTAAAGTTCATGTTCAGCTGTCTATGTGTCCAGCTCATAGATAGATAGACTGGCTGTGAGTGGGATTTATTGCTTTACAACAGACTTGCAGTACTTCAAATTCCCAGTATTCACTAAAGAATAAATCCCCTGTGTAGGCGTCTTTTTTTTATGTTTTTACTGCATCTGTGTGATAACCATATATGACCAAACAGAGCTCCTTCCTGCTACAGTCCTTTTGCAACTATGGAAACATTGTTTTATCCTGGTTGATCATCAACAGCTAAGATAAGAACTGCACTAATCATCACTCTTCTCATTTTTGACTCTTAGAGTGCACATGTGGCTCCCAGTTTTGTCTTATGAGATTTTTTTAAATTAAATATCATCTGAGTGAAAAGACTGTAATAGTGCACTAAAGCGCATGCATTTGCCAGAAAGCAAAAACATCTTTTTTTTTATTTTTATTTTTTTATTGGAGTCATAATCAGGCCTTTTTTCAAATCTCATCTGTTCTCAAGTAAAGAACAGACTTCATCACACTACTGTAACCATGTATTGTTTCATTATACCGCTTTATCTTTATTTCTCCATAGAAAATCATGGACATGTCATTTAGGGAGGGGCAGGAGTTCAAAATCCGCATCAAAATTAATGATGACTGCAATTCGTAAGTTCTCGAAATGACGGTTTCCTCAACTACAAGATCTGGAATATGTTATTCTTTATTTAGTGAAAATGAGAACAGTGAGAGAGGCTTATGTTTCCTCCTCTCCCTTTTTTGCCACCCCTGTAAATACAGTGACTTTCTCTGATGCAGATTTGCGATAAACATCGGTCATGATGCTGAGAACATCGCCATGCACTTCAATCCTCGCTTTGACTGGGGAGGAGACTGCGACACTATTGTATGCAACTGCTTGTCTGGGGGATGCTGGGGTGATGAGGAGCGGAGCTCACATTTCCCCTTCCAGCGTGGAGAGGAATGCAAGGTGGGTTGGTATTTGTATGATGTATTCTCCATATCAAAGACTTACTTCTAAATGATGAGAAAGGAGGACTAGAAATGGGTGTATGCAATCTCCATGGCAGCAAAGAAAATACATAAGCACAGTCATATTGAAATGAATCAAAGCAACAGAATCTCAGTCTCTCAATCTGTCCCATTATGATCATTGTGAGATCTTTAATAGAAAGTAAATTGATTTTGTTTTTAAGCCACTGAGGGGCCTCCTTACTTCTCTTAAATGTGAGACAAAACAGCTTCACAATAGAAAAAGAGAGATAAAGAAATCCAGAAATTCTCACTGATTGTAAAAAGTATTTTCCCACCTTTTCCTGATCTTCAGGATAGAGATGAAACGCATAGTTATGAAGGCAACAGAGTTCCAGCCTAAACTCCCTGGAAGACGACCTCCTGTTAAAAAAAACCTGCCTTTGTACATTTGCTTTTTACATGTACTTTTTTTTTTTTTTTTTTTTAAATTATTATTTTGCTGTACAGTGTTAAAAAAATTAACCCAGTGATATACCCTCTCCCCTCAGTTTTACATCAACTTCAACTATGAGCAGTTCTACATCAAACTACCCGACGGCAGCATGATGAACTTCCCCAACCGTCTGGGAGATGTCAAGTACAACTACTTTAATGTCAGCGATGACGCGAAGATTGTGGGGCTCAAGATCAAGTAGAGGCTCGAGCTGAAGCTCCTCCCCTGTTTGCATGTAGCTGTAATAGTTTGTTTTTATATTACTGATCCCTGGTCTGATTGTCCACATTTTGTAACATTGCAACACAACACTGTGAATATCAACTAACATGGTGTGGTGTTGCTGTAATGAGAGGAAGTGGCCTGAAGATGGAGCCACAGCACATCTCTTACATCACATCGGCTCATCAGACAGTGGGTGTCTTAATAAAGGCTGGAAAAAAATGTGGTCTCATAATTGTTGTGACTTAATGTGTGCTAAAGACAACTGATGTAGGTTACACGTTCTTATCTTAACATCAGACTCATGCACGACAGACAGTAGGTTTTAAGAATGTAAATCAAACCATACTTGTATCAGAGTCAGTAGATACAACCCATAGATGTGTTTAACTTCAGAACATATTCCTGCTTATTATTTATTGCACCTTCAGTGGGGATGTTCTAGGAAGATCACATGTTTTCAATCAATGTAACTGGTGTGCGCTGTGTACACTAGTGTACTGGTGCATTGTTAAAAGCATGGTAACTTGCTCATATCGTGGTCATCATACAGGTATTGATTTAATGTACAGGCCGTTTCCTTTATTTCTTTCTTGCACGTAAATCTTAAAATCCTGTGGTCCTGCTAAAGGTCAAATAAAGAAATTGACCCCCAAAAATGTAATAAGGAGTAGAAAAAAAAAGAGAAATTGGATGTTAAAATTAGAGGTTCAGAGTTAAGAAACTTAGGGTGAACTCATACTAGACAAGTTGCACTGTGCCTGAGAACAGTTAAAAGATTTATTTGTTCAATGTGAGTGCTGCAGTCCATGTTCAAGCACAGTTGGTGTGTATACGACGTGTGTTCTTCATGACAAAGAGCTGTATTTGACCAGAAAAAACCCCCAAAAAATCTATCTATCTATACCCCCTTAATCCTATTCAGGGTCACGGGGGTCAGGTGTAGCCTGTCCCAGGTCATCACAGGTGAAAGGCAGGGGTACACCCTGGATGTTGCCAGTCCGTCGCAGGACCCAGAAACGCACACAAAAAAGTTTTCAAAAAGTCACAAAATCTATAAACTGTAGGCGCTTTGAGTAAACAAGCACTCACCTACGACTTATTTCCACGTAGTGTCTGTGAATCTGTGTAAAATACACTTCATGCCCTCTAGTGTTCAGCACCAGGAAGTACAGGAAGAGAACTATGTTTTTAAAAGTCAAAACTTGAAGTCTATGCACTTTTATTACAAAGTCAGTCACCTAAAAGAAGTTTGCTTTTCAAGAGCCTTGCTAATTAATTGTGTTGTGCTACCTAACGCACAGAAAATACTATCCAACGTTTGCTGCATGAAAGGGAGCTTTGCAACTACGTTGGTAGATAACAGCAACTCTAACAGGAGTGTATGAACATCTGGACATGTCACATTAATGCAAAGAAAGATGTGAAAATAAGGCGTTAATGTAACGGCATGATGACACGTGTAAAACTGGCAATACAGGTCAAGCGTGACTGAGACTGGATTAATATGAGTGTGAATCAGAACAGGCCTGGGTATCAGATGGTACGGCTTGACTAGTGTGAGCTCACTCTCAGAGTGGGCAGTTAGGAGAGCTAACACACCAAAGGGTGAGACAGGATAATGGAAAAGGAGTGACATTTACACAGCAGAGCAAGTGAGATGAAGCACTCAGACACAATTTGCAGGAAGACTCTAAGGAGCCATGTACCCAGGCTGAGGAATGTCGCAGGATGCACCCACATTCCCTGGGAGGAGAGGAAATATCTTTTAGGTGAGCGTGTGTGTGTAATGTATGGATGTCGGGTGGCAGACAGAAAAATGTTGTCAATCCTTTACTTTTTTTAATTTATTGACCAAACAATTTTTTTATACAATGATTTCTGTCTCACTTAAACTCAAGTTAAGTATTACATTCCCCCCAAAAAAACACCTTAAAGTCAAATTAATAAATCCTTCAAATGTTTACATTTGATTTTTCAAATCATTATACAACTAATGGGCTTGATAAGGCCCAAAATCTGGGTGTAGTCATGGACTCGGAGCTGAAGCCTCAGAGACACATTAAAACAACTACAAAGTCGGCCTTCTATCACCTGAGGAACATCTCCAGGATCACAGGACTATTGTGTCAGCAGGATCTTGAAAAACCCATCCATGTGTTTATCTTCAGTTGATTGGATTACTGCAGCAGTGTCTTCACAGGTCTGTCAAAAAGTCAGTTCTCACTAGAACTAAGAAAGTGGACCACGTCACTTCAGTTCTGGGGTCCTCACACTGGCTCCCTGTAGCTCAGAGAAGAAACTTTAAAAAAAGTCTGTTAGTTTATAAATCACTGAATGGTTTAGGACCAAAATACACCAGAGACTTGTTGTTGCCATATCAACCATCCAGACCTCTCAGGTCTTCTGGTTCAGGTCTTCTGGTTCAGGTCTTCTGGTTCAGGTCTGCTCTGTGTCCCCAGAATCCGAATTAAACATGGATTCAGCTTTTATGCTCCACAGATCTGGAACAAACTTCCAGAACACTGCAGGAATGCTGAAACCAGTCCTTCAGGTCCTTTAAATCAAGGTTAAAAACTCATTCGTTTACAGCTGACTGAATTATTTTTCTTTTACTTTTTTTGATTCCGCCACTGCACTACAACTCAACTTTTTTGTCCTCACTTTTTATATTTTTATTATGTAAAGCACACTGAACTGTCTTATTGCTGAAATGTGCTATACAAATAAACTTGCCTTGCCTTCCTCTGATTTTGCAACTTTGGGAGTAAAAAATCTATATATAGAGAAAATGTCAGTGACTGGGCCACCGTCCTACCGACACTTCGGCTCAATGGGAATTCGATTTTTGCACAATAAATCCTAAAAAGGATACTAAAAAAAAGTCTTGTATGTATAAACAAGACTTTTAATTATATTTCTCGTACTGTTATGCTCTCATTGACCAGCCTTGATGCTTTGGGTTGAGTTTTTTCACTGATGATTTCTGCATCGTCTTATACATTTAGGCAAAATCATTGCTTATGTTAGTTTTTCTGAAGATATCAGAGAATATTTTGCTGTTTTATTTATTCAGTCACAATAACCTTTGGCTAAACCCACTAAACCAGGTCCTCCTATTTGAGCTTCTGCATGCCCCGCATCATGAGTTGCTCCTGGCTCATGAAAATGATCAGTACCTCTTTGTTTATTTATCCTCTACTTCAGCAGTCACTTTCTCACCTTTTTTTAATCCAAGTCATATTCCTACTCTTCCTGTAGAAACAGCAGACACTCAACTGCTGTGACATTCTGCATTATGTGTAAGAAGCTATAGTCTAAAAGAACTGTTCACGTAAACTCTGACAATGTATTTGCTGTGAGTTTTAGTCAAATCCATCATTTATGAAGTTCATTTCAAAGCTAGATATGGCAACAGTTAAAATCCAAAATACTTCAAAACACAAACTATAAATTCAACCAATCCAGGTCACCTGTTTCTATTATTTTCAAAACACATTGAACAAAACTGCTGGTTAAAAAAATTAAACACATTATTGAATAAAGATTCTTGATTCCCATATATCTCAAGTGAGAGTTTTATTTTGAAAAATCGCCTTTACATAGCCAAAAAGTCCTCTCTCAGGCTGGTGAGTTTTTGCTCATTAGCTGAAGGTCCTGCAGGGGCGTCGTCACAGCTGAGCCAGGATCGGTCCTGCTTGATCCCACAGACTGACCTTTCTGGGCTAAATAATCTTTATAGTTTCGAGTCAGAAGAGTGTAAAGAAATGGGTTAATGCAGCTGTTTCCGTAGGTCAGACACGTGACAAAGAAATTGACGTAATTATGAGCAGCTGGAGACAAAGACTTGAGAGAGTCTGGAGAGAAAAGTTTGGCAAGTTGCCATCCCCAAAAAGGTAAGAAACAAGCCCAGTAAGCGACTACAATTCTTAAAATCATTGATACAACTTTTTGTTTGAGTCTTCTCCTCCGACTGGAGCGGCCGCTTGCTCCTAAACTGGCTTGCACTGTCCAGTAGCGCCTGGCCAGCCCGGCATACAATCCGCCGATTACCAGTCCAGGGGCCAAAACGCTTGTGAGAAACAGGACTGTGATGTAGGCCCTGAAGGCCTCGGGCGTCCAGGTAGGGAAACAAATTCTCTTGACCAGTCCAGCTGCAGTAGGCTTGCCCTCCCTGAGCCGGATCATCACCATCATGGGGAGCGTCAGCATGAACGCCAAACCCCAAATAACCCCCGCCGCAAGGCGTCTATTGCGAGATGAGGCCCTGTGTGCACTGAAGGGCTTGACAACAGCACGGTAACGCTCCATGCTCATGGCAACCAAAGTGAAGACGCTGGAGTGCATTGTGAGGAGGTCGAGACTTAACAGGATGCGGCAGCCAGCCTCACCAAACAGCCAGTTATGGGCAAAGTAGGTGCAGACGACAAAGGGGATGGTGAAGAGGTAGAGCAGGTCAGCCAGGGCCAAATTAATGATGTACACATACATAGAACCAGTCCGGCACAACGCAGCTGAGCGCGTAATGATGAGTGTGTATATGTTGCCCGCCACTCCCACGACACACATCACCATCAGAGTGGCACCAAGTAGAGAAATCACCCACAGGCCCCCGGTACCTCCAGCAACACCTTGAGAAGGCCCATCAAGTCCCAGTTGGGGAGTGAATGTGGCATTAGGGGTGCAGTTCATCGCAGATTGACGGACCAGGGAACATTCGTTCACACAATTGACACTTCTTGACAGTTCGCTGTCAAAAACAGAAAAGGTTTCAAGCCTGCATCAAAAATGTCACGGTGCAAACTGAACTGGAATGGAACGCAAAGACGGTCAAATGATCATTTTGGAGGATGTCTCCGGAACAATCCCAGTGGAAAGCAATCGTTTCTTCACAGTTGGTGAGTTTTACATGGTCAATAGAAACATTTTTCACGGAGCAGATGTATGTAAAACACATCGCTGCAGTGTGCACTCCCCAAAAAGGAATGTCTTCCACACGTATGATCCCAAACTCAAAAACAGAGAGAAGAAAGATCCGACTCAGCAAGACACCTCACACATGAGACGTCCCTCTGTTGGTCTCCGATCTGAAATAAAGTTGCAGTTAATTATTTGGGAGAACAACGATGCAGACTGCCTTTCAAATGAACACGCCGAGTCCTTAAAAGTCCTCAACAGCAGCCTCCTGCAGTGCTGAGATGTGCTTAAGAGGATTTCAGGTGGTGACATTTCTGGATGAGTGTCCACAGAAAAGACTTTGTGCACTGACAGTAGAAAATAAGATTGGATGCATTAAAATTCCTCATCCAATCAATGTGCAACGGGTCTCTGTCCCTCTAGGTTTCTGTCCAAGCGTGAACACTCAAAGAGCAGAATTACAGGTCCGGTTTGTCCTAATCATCTGATTCCCTGCAGCTTGTTGCGTCTGTAGATTCTCTTGGCGGGCAGAAGAACCTTCGGTTTCTTCATGAATCCAGTTTTGATGAAGCACTGCTGTCTTTCAAGTTTTTGCAGTTACAGTCCTCTCCTCCCATCTCACATCTGTCCTCCCTCTTTCTCACCAGGGTGATAAACTGCCATGGGCCTATAGATTTACACGTTATTCCTCTCAGGGCTCAATCAGCTTTCTTTGAGCACCAAGGTGTAGTTTTAGACGCTAAGAAATTCCTGGCAGGAGCAATTCTCCGCAACTGCAACAACATGTACGGTACCCAAAAACCTTAGTGTTTTGGCCCTGTTGGGTTATTGCTACAAGTAGTTTGGGGATAACAGCAATATAAAAAAACAACAAAAACAACCTAAATGACTACATGTTAATATATGCACCCATAGTACAAAGAACCCTTGATTACATGTGGAAGAAATATCTTTATTAATAGTTATCAATAATTTCAGGTTTCATGCAGTGTCTATGGCAGTCAGTCATGGTCAAAAAGAGAAATAACTTTAATGTGAAATAAAACATGAACACAAACGTTCCTCTCTTATCAAGTAGATGACGGTGAAGAAAAGCAAAAAGTACAATTAAAGCATGCCGGGAGTTTGTTATAGTTAAAAGAAAAATGCATAAAAATAAATTAGTGCTGATACTGTTGGTTTGTGCCAGACGGCGGTGCTGTAACACCTCACGATGGCTTGTAGGGTCTCCAGCTTGACTGTAGCAATGTATTTTAGGAACTGCTTCGTAGTATTTTAAGTACTACGGAAAAAAACGGAAAAAAAAACCCCTTTAAACTGCTCACAACGTTCACAATTCCAAAAGCGGTGTAAGGTAATTTTTGTACACTTTACTACTGCTGCTGCGAATAACAACACTAGTTCAAATTGTTATGTAATTTTTTACAAATGAATAATACTGGCTTTCCTGACTCTGTCCAACGTTTCACGTACATGACTGCTGCAGACATTTCAGTTCAACATCGCAGAACCAACAAAAAGCTCATTTCAAAAACATCTTCCTAAACCTGTATGTGACTCGTTATACGACACGTGACCAGATAATACTTTGATGCCGACTGTGACCATGATACTCACTGACTTCAAAATGACAAAAAAAAAAAAAGTGTCTCTTATTTTAACAAAAAAAAAAACAAACGTGTTGTTCATATAGCAACAAGTTTACACGTCTTACTTATCCAGGAGTTTTTCTTTTGTTCCCTGGCAGGAGGTAGCATGTTAGTATCTAACATGACTCGTAACTCCGTGACTAAATGCATGAAATATACTTAAGATAAAAAAAAAAAAAAAAAAAAAAAAAAAGAGATTTCATCTTGAGTTCTTGAACTGTTTAAAAATCTATTACAGATCAATATCAGATAAAAAAATACGACTGACGTTTGAGTGTTACCGTTCCTTTTAACATACAAATTCTTTGATCCTCTCGTTTTCATTCTGAACCTCACGTGTCTTTGTGATAAAGCAACTTCCAGTGGGACCGCTGCAGTGACGAGCTGATTTTGGGTCGGAGGCGGAGACGATGTGAATCCCGTGTTGGGGAAAAGATGGGCTGAGAGGTGAGGAAAAGGTCCCACAGGCTTCCGGCTCCTCAGTGTCTGTGCTTGAACATAGCCTCCACTAAGACACAGATGAAAATATAGATGGAATCGTTTTCTCTCTTTTTTTTAACCCATACAAACAACAAGTATTTGAACAAGTAACAATTCAAATATTATTAGGTCCTATTTTATTACTCCAATACTCACATGCCATCCAAACCAATGCTCAATACTATAGTGACATGTGAAAGTCAGTACCTGACTCAGTCAGTTATCCTATCCTGTTATTAATTTTTTTTTCAGAAAAAAAAAAAAAAAAAGAAAATCATCTGATCATAGTAGGTTTTAGTAAGAGACAAATCAATTGAACCAATTGCCTCAATTGAACAAAAGACAAAACCTGTCAAGGCCACTTTTTTATTAAAAAACAACAAAAAAAAAAGAAACCAAATGGAAAAAAAAAAAAGGTAAGATAAACTTTTGCTGCTTACACAGGTTTAAAAAAGAAAGTCTAACTGAGGTTAAACGTTATAAAAGCCTAACTGCATTTCAGTGAGATAATTATAGATGCCGAGACAGGACAGCTGTGGCCACTTGGAGGGAGTGAATGTGTCAGACTGAAAGGACACGCCTCCATCCTGATATCTGAACGCTTAAAACTAATACTGGTGATTATTGCTTGGTAACGATATGACTGTTTACCTGATGGGCCCTATGATTCAGAAATAGCTACAAAGCCACTCTTTAGGTCTCTTTAAAACTTAAAAGCTTTACTGACCTCTAGGATAATTTGATGGGTTGTTTTCACCTAAAAAGGGGCGAGACGTTGGACAAAGGGAATGTACCTGGATGTGGCACTCTAATCTATCTAAACCAGTAAATAAAGAAAAAGGTGAAATGTGATCCATTAAATGTGATGCAAAAGCATTTTATAAGGGAGTCTGCTTGAGATTGCTGCTGTGCACCATTAACGCTGAAAAGCAATACACAGAGGCGGGAGTGCAAAAGTTACTTTTCATGGCTTTTGCAGACTTTTACTTAACAGCTGAGTAACACAAAAAATAAAAAAATAAGGTACTACTTACTTGTGTACTCTTGAGGGGACATCTTAGCACTTATGACATCAGTGAAGTGTTTCAGCCAGTCCTCCTGCTCATTCTCCGTCTCGCAGGTGAACAGGAAGTAGCGTTCAGGTGTTTGTATTGTGATACCGTATTGCCAAGCGCCGTTGCAGTGGGTGCCGGCCGGCAAGCCGGGAACGACATTGTAGCCGTGCTCATTGTTCCCCAGGAAAACCTCCCCCTTGGCAAAGGCATCCTGAAAACAAGGCAAGAACAACAGAATGACCGAGTTGTGAAGAACAGACTATTAATCATATTTTGCAGAGTTAAGAGTTTTTCTTGGTGTTAAGAGAATTAATTATTTATATATTTAAAATTCTGTAGTATTCTGTAATTATTAAGAGTTTTCATTTATTCTTGCCTTGGTACTGACAGACTTGTCTAAGAACAGTTAATATAAATATATACCAGCTGCTAAGCTGATAATTATGTAAAGTAATGCCATCATTATGATGATAGAAAATAAATAATCACAGAACTATTAGGGAAAAAGGTTATTTTCAAATCAGAAAATCACCATAAAATGCATACTGTCATACAGTGTGTCATAAGATAATGCTTAAATCTTATTCTATATGAAAAAAACATGTGAAAACTTTAGAAAACAATAACTAAACTAAACTAAGATTCTGAACATGAACACCCAATGAGGAGGTGTGTGAAAATACCAGAACCTTCATTAATGCTAGAAGGTGTGTAAAAGACCTTGTTTACAATGTTCACGTTGGAAAACTGTTAATTCCCTGGTTGTCTGTATTAACACGATCTTAGTCTTTCTGTTGGCCTCACTTTGCAAGACTGAATATACTGAACAGAGGATCACTGGGTTTACAGCATGTAACATAAAAAAAGACAAGTCATCTATAAATGATTAAATTACACTGCTTTGAAGAACTTCCTCTACGTATCAAACACACAACGTCCTAGACTTCCCCTTTTCTTTCATTTTGAAGTTTCCCATATCATACTTAGTAAATCACATATTTTAGTCACTTAACAGCTATAATTACGGCACATCTCCACCCAGTTATGACATCAGCCACAATGCTGTAATCTGACACCGTGGCACTGTAATGTCAGCCTTGCCTTAAGTAATTTAAGGTTTCATATTCCGTGATTTACAGACACTGATCCCGGAAGTGAAGTCAAGGCCTTGCATTTTTATTAAACAATTACCTTTTACTTGATATTGATGCAAAAACATCTGATCAGACACTCAAAAGTCAGATTTCAGTGACTACACGTCAGATTTTGAGAAGTGACAAAATCGGAAAATGCCGTATTGGTCTGTTTTAAATTGCCATGGTAACAATAAACTTCATGGTAAATGTAACTGGAGCTTTTCTTGGAGCAATATACTACAATAATGCTGGGAAAGAGGCAGAAAAGGCAATGCGATAAATACTTAAACAATATTTAAAAAGTAGACTCCGGCCCACACATCACCGAATTACTGATGTGTGCATTCGGACGGGATTAAAATTACACTATATGGCCAAAAGTATTCGTTCACCTGCCTCGACTTGCATATAAACTTAGGTGACATCCCATTCCTAATCCATAAGGTTCAATATGACGTCGGTCCACCCTTTGCAGCTATAACAGTGTCAACTCTCCTGGGACGGCTGTCCACAAGGTTTAGGAGTGTGTTTATGGGAATTTTTGACCATTCTTCCAGAAGCTCATTTGTGAGGTCACACTGATGTTTGACTAGAAGGTCTGGTTCTAAGTCACGGCTCTAATTCATCCCAAACTTGTTTTATTGGGTTGAGGTCAGGACTCTGTGCAGGTCAGTCAAGTTCATCCACACCAGACTCTGTCATCCAGGTCTTTATGGACCTGCTTTGTGCACTGGTGCACAGTCATGTTGGAAGAGGAAGGGTCCAGCTCCAAACTGTTCCCACAAAGTTGGGAGCATGGAATTGTCCAAAATGTCTTGGTATGCTGAAGCATTCAGAGTTCGACCAGACTAGACTAGAGCCACGACTAGATTTGTTGCACAGGTGACGTCCTATCACAGTTCCACGCTGGAATTCACGGGGCTCCTGAGAGCGACCCATTCTTTCACAAATAGTTGTAAACAGTAGTCTGCATGCTGAGGTGCTTGATTTTATTCACCTGTGGCCATTGAGGTAATTGGAAAACCTGATTTAGATTATTTGGATGGGTGAGCGAATACTTTAGCATCATAGTGTATCTCATGCCTCTGTGTTTGCTGAAATAGGGTTGGCAATTTGCAGTGGAACTTTTACTTTACAAATCACAGTAATCGTCCATGATGAATAAAATTACCGTAGGTCCCCAGATAATTTTTACCCTTTCTCATCAGGACATTAGTGAGGCTCATTGCGTTTCCCTTCAGTCTTCGGAAATCCCTACTGAGAGGTGTAAGGTAAGAAACGCCCCTGTCTTCTCTGCTTGTTGGTTGAGACTACATGCAACTGTACTTTGTTTCTGCAGTCGTACTCAAGTTCGTGTGGAACATGTTCACTTCGACACATGCTGAGGTTGGGGATTGATCCAGTTACCTTCTGTTTGGAGGATGAACTAAACCCATCGAGCAAATAAAATTCTATGTAATCATTATTTAAAGAGAATCTTTAGTCTACCGACTAAAAGCGTAAAATACGTAAGCACTCCCTGTGTGTGTAAAGATGCCATACCAGTGGATCTTTGAAGTACATGAGTCGTCTCTTGTCCAAGGTGAACCAGCGTTTCTTGAACCCTTCCGTTTGCTACACAGACAAACAAAGAAACCGGCATTGAAAACGAAAAAAAAAAGAGAAGAAGATGAGGCAGACACAAAGCAGTGTTGTGGTCGCATTAATGTGAGGTATGTCTGGTTTCACATCTAAAAGTCAGCCACATTCCCCTTTCAGACAGATGGCAGAAGCCTTGCATGTTTTGAACCGGTTCGTACTCTTCACCTTTAGTAACATGAGCCTGAATGGTGACTAATGTCATTTAAAAAGTCTGTTTGGTTGATGTTCACATCCAGGCAGCATTCTTCTTTTGCTTAAAACGGCCAATTCATTTCTCAGTTTGTCGTTGGAGACTAATCATGTAAATTTAAGAAATACATGCCATTTTTGTATGTAGAGCAAGTCTAGAGATGGTCTTGAGGTAGGACAACACCAGCTGATGCATAAATCAGTCGTCACAACTGTCACTGCTCAGAGCAAAGTTCTGTATACAAAGGTGGGATATAATTCTGTAGATAATAAACCTAGGAAGGTGTATGATGTAAACTAATGTACAACATCAATGCTTTCTCACTGCATCTTGCACTTGTGCAACATGATCATGTTGACACAAGCCCACAGTGAGGTAGCTATTGTTCCTTCAGCAGGCGTGGCCACGATCCCCTGATAACGTTCACATAAACAGGCTCAAAACTATGACTATACCAAACAAACAAATATTAAATTCTCATTGTGTGGTTTTAATTCTCAGTTAATCTAATATGGTTTGTTCTTTGTAGGCGTAATAAAGTTTACTGCACAACTTTCATAAAACTGAAATTTGCACCCTTGTCATGGTTTGCATTTCTTTATCCACCTGCAGAGGAAAGTGAATTGCAGCACATTTTAGAGTTCAACAACATGCACAAACCGCTTGAGCTCTTTGGAACTGAGCTTCGAATGAAAAAGGACATCTAGGACCAGCTCTGCTGCCAAACTGTCCTCATAAAAGTGTTTGATATTCTCATTGTTCCACAGGGCTAAAAAATTGACCGTTTCCTTCTTCTTTTGCCAGTTGAGTTCTTGCACAAATATGTCTCTCGTGTGTGAGGGAAATGAATTATGGCACCCATTTAGCGAATCAACCCAACCCAGCAAGTTATTGACTTCTTTCATCTCCCGGCCTGACAGACTGAGATTAAATGGAGCGTCTGCGTCCGTCTGAAAGCAGAGCTGGTTGTGTGAGGTGGGATGTGTAGGTGAACAGGGTTTTAAATTAACTGTCAATTCTTAATTGGTCCTGTTCTGCCAGGCGAGTTCTGTTCATACTGATAATAAATACCCCTGGACCCCAGAATTTTTAACCTTTCTTGAAAATAATGGAGCTTCTACTATCGTGGCCAACACTGTTTCAAAGTACATTGTAGATTTATGATTAGTAAATCTTAATTTAATACAGGACTTATTAAAAAAAAATTCAAAGACTGTAAATAACTGTCTAGTCCTTTTGTCTCAGCAGCGTTGCAAGATTTCACAAAAACATGACGGACACCTGCCGTTTCCTCTAATTATCAGCACGTTCGTAGGAAAAAGTTCACACTTCCGTTTCTCGAACTGACCATTTTTACCTGGACACTGGCAAAGAGTAGAGTATTGCAAAATTCAAATGAACTATGGTCTGAGAGTCAACTTATTTATAAGAACATTCGCTTGAATTAAAAAAAGTTGCCTTCCGGTGGCAACACCCCCATCTCTACCTTATTTTTTTAAATGCGTGCCAATAAATATTTGTGTGTGTGTATACCAGGAAACTGTCGAACCGACAGATAAAAGAATGATAGAGGCGAAATATCAAGGTTTACTTGCCCTGGGACCTGTTTTTTCCATGTATCCTTCCTTGAGAAAATTCCGAGTAAGTTTGGGTATCAGCTGAAAACAAAGCAAAAGAAAAAAATCCAAAAGGACGTAGAAAAAAAATCATAAGGATACAACTTATCTTAGCGTTGTATACATAGTTACAAAAAACTAAACAGTTTGTGTATACCTCAGCATCCGTTGCCCCAGGAAAGGCCACTTTTAAATAGTGAAGCTGTACTGCCCGGATTGAATTAAACCAATCCACAATCTCCTGAAAAAAAAAAGGAAATGATGTTGAAGCTCAGAGTAAAAAGTTGTTCTGTTACATATTGCAGCATTTTATTTCTTACTTAATGCAAATATAAAATTAATTTAGTAAAAGCTACAGTGTGCCTCTAATAAACCACAGGGCGGTGTGTTCGGAGGGTTAACATTTATAGGAAAAAAAATAAATAAATAAAAAAAAGTAAAATTCCAGCATTAAAAAGTTAGAATTTCTGACTTTATATCTTTTCAAATTTATAAGAAAAATCAAGAAAAATGTACAAGAAAAGTAGAGTTTATAGTGGTTTGAGGTAAAGGAAGTCGGTCTTTGCTTTGCTACTAGTTTAAGCATCGGTAGCTGCCATCGGGCTGCGTCTTTGTATGCAGCCTAATTTGAAGAGATCCAGTAGCATTTCAAAGTGTTCTAGCTCTTCAAAGTCTGGATGCAAATCACAACATGGGATTTTAGGTAATAAAACCAACAGATTTCCTTGTTGCTAAATCCAACTGCAGAGCATAAACTGATCATGTCTGACTGCTGGCATTTCGCCTCAAATATTCTGTCTGTACTGGGATCTAGAAAGGTTATCGCAAACATCAGAACGTCTGACAATTAACTTTTATTTGTGTGTCTCTAATATGCCCTTATATGTTCAAAATATGTTTAAGACTTTTCTACCTCCAACCCCAATTTCCCATTAAGAGGCATTCAGGAGCATTTGAAAACACACTTCACTGTTTAACAGTGTGAAAATTATCCAAATAGAGCAATTTACTACCGAGCAGCCAAAAAAAAAAAAAAATTTTGTAGTAAGAAGCCCATCAGAGGCAACAGGAACATCAAGTGCTCCTCTCTCAAAGCAAATATGCACTGTTTTAATTTAGAAAAATGACGTCATCATGAAAGCTTTTGTAAAATGATGCTTTTGTCTCAAGAGTCTGCTGGATCCTATATGTCAATGAAAACAGAATTTAGTGAATATTCCAGTAAACGCTCATTGTACCCGTTGCCTGCCCTGACATCCTGCCGGCTAATGACTTCCCAAATCAGGAGTAATTCCATGAGTTTGATGTGGTTTTCCAGCAGAGTCTCATATATCAAAACACCCACTAATAGATTTTCAACCCACCGACAAAACACTGAACCGCTCCACATATTTCACGGAGTTTATGAATGACAGAGAGTGATGGATGTGGATGCTTGAATGTCATCTGGTAATGGATTCCATTAACAAACAAAAATTGATATAGATGATTAGGTAAAGGTTTGGAGCGTCTAACACAACGACATAAGCCGGGCAGTTTTAAAGGGCCATTCGCATCGAGAGCTGTAACTATAACAAAGTATGCCTCCATGCTGCTGATTGATAACAGCCTGCACTAAAAAGGAAACGCTGCTCTCCAGCGAAATCCAGGGGTCCAAAAAAGGATTTTGATAATCTGCTAAAACAGAAAGTTCTGGGCTCATCTAGTTCTCCAAAGACGCGAGGCATTCGGAGGACGCACCGCTCAGTTAGGGGATAGTGTGTATTTGTCGCCGTGTTGGTTCCGAGATACACACCTTCCCACTTTCGTGATAGACAAAGATGTTGCGGGTGCTGTAGTCTTTGAGGTAGGTGATCTGCAGGCCGTTGGGGTTTCCTATCTTCTCTGGCTGGAACGTTGCGTTAATGGTGTCCACTTTGATCACTGCTTTGGGTTCCTTTGCCTAAAAGAAAGAGGGGAAAGTATATAAAGTAAAATGTTATGGTAAACTATAGCTGTGTTAGCTGTTTTGCATCACTTCAACTGATTACTGTACATTTGTTGATTTAGGGATGAAGAGATATCTACTGATGTTACAAATGCTTAAAAGGATGAAGCACTCGTGAGTAGTTCGTGCCATACCTGCAGTGTACAGCAATCGCAGCTCTCCGTTTCTTTGGAAAAGTGAGGAACTGTCACATGGAGATAAGGCTAAGAGCTACTTTAAAATTTAAGGCCTGGAGGAGTGAACTTTTCACCATTAACAACATCTATTTTGCCCTTTTTCCAACCATGAAAATAAAACCTAGAACTGTTATCTACGCATTTCTCTGCACCACTGATCACCACCGTCTTTTTTTTTTTTTTTTTTTTTAAACTGAATCCCAGCAAACTTATTTGTATATGCTGTGCTTTAATCTGGCCTGAATTTGAATGGCAGGTATGGAATCTAAATTTGAGCAGTTCCCCAGGTCCCTGCCTTTAACAGAAGCAAACACCACAACATCTGTTTACATAAGTTTTGATTACTGGTCACATTTTACTCTCTTCCAGTTGTCCAGTTCTTCTTACACAGTCTAAGCCAGGGGTAGCCAACCCTGGTCCTCGAGAGCCCCTATCCAACATGTTCTAGATGTTTCCCTGCTTCCACACACCTGATTGGCTGTCTTAAGCTTGTCACCAAGGTCCACAGAAGTCTGTTAACGACAGGGTGTGTGGAAGCAATTAAACATCTAAAACATGCTGGATAGGTGCTCTCTAATTGGTTTTGGTTGTTGCAACAGCTTACTGAATCCGCCACACTGACCGACGTGAGAAAGTGCTACTGAAGTTTGTCTGAGCATATACACATGCAAGGGAATAAGAAAGACCTGATTTGGACATTCTTTTATAGACTTACAAAGTAAACAGTGTTTATGTATGACATTATATGATGTAGGAACGTTGCCGGCTAAATTTGTTTTGCCTTTAAAACATTCTTGAATTAAGGAAGACGTGTGCCGTTTAGATGTGCACGAGCTCGATATTAACCATCAGGAAAGCGTTCTTTAATATGAGCGTTGCCACCAGAAATCTCATTCAAAGCTTCTTACATCATATTTGGTGAAGTATTTCAGGGTGCCCTCTATCACTGAAAGGACAAATCGCCTGCTCAGGAACTGGCCGTTGTCACGCCCCCTTTTCATCAGCATGCCATCTCTAGTCCCTGGAAGCCAGGAAAGGTCTTTCATTAGCAGGAAGACATTTGTACTGCATATAAGGGCATTCCTGTATCTGTGCACTCACCTTCTTCATACACCAAGCTGTTCTCAGGCTCGGAAAACTCTTTCCTCTCATACTTTGCTCTAATCCACTGCTCCCTCAGCACCCTGAACACACAGAAAAAAAACAAAACATCTTAAACAAAATGGAAACCCGCGCTGCATAATCACAAACGTACCCAATGCAATATCAAGGCTTTGAGACAGACAGACAGACAGAGCATGGCAGCAAAACAAATAAGCAAATATAAATGGGGAATAAAAAAAAATAATGTGTAATATGAATGCTGGTTAGAATATTTATGATTCCGTTCTTCAAATTGACAAACTGGGATTAAGTCTAACGCAGTGCCTGGTACACACCAAATCCTGAACTTGTATAGTATTACTATTACTGATATTTCCATACTTAGGACCCTCTTTCAGAAGTAATAAAAACACAGCAGCCACAGAAGAACAATGTGAACGATGAATTTTAGAAGCATCTTTACCAGCAGAGTAACTGTGCTTAGTTTTCTTTTAAAGCCTCACTCACCAGAGAATAATGAGCTGAAACTCAAATCACATTTAAACTTTTTTTTTTTTCCAACAATGGAAACATGCAACGCTCTAAAACAAATTCTGGGCTTCACTTTCAAACCGTACACGGCCTGCGGCACCATCATCCACCCCGAATCAGCCACTACGCTGTAGCTCCCCTGTGGTTGATCTCTCACCTCCCTAGAAATGCAACTAGGTGACTAGAATCAAAGCAGTTTTGGGTTGGAACAGAACATGTGTTTGCAGCAAAATATTAATTAATATATTAGTACAGGAAGCAACAGAGCTATATCAAAACAAATTACTATTTAAAGGTTTGAACAAGACTCAAAAATGTATATCCACTTAAATGCGGCGGATATGATTCCTACAAAAACGAACTAAGGTAATTATAACTTTATAGTGCAAACTGTGCATAAAAAGGACATCTGGTACAGGAATATCTATGTTGTTTCCTGTGCTGTTATTAAATGCGATAATGCTGCAAAAATATTGTCTCTTCTAACTCAAAACTGTTTCATTTCACATTGTTTGGTCCCCAACAAAAGTTTACACTCCTAATGATCTAATAAAAGACCTAGAGCTGTTGTAACTTTGGAATGTTGCTTTAATTTGAGGTATATAATAAATGGGTATGACAGGTAGGACCTTCAGTAACATAAATGCTAAATTAAGCATCATTTATACTTCTCCTTGAAGTCTACAGCATCGTGACGCAGATCCTCAACATCAACACAAACCCCCCTCCACAGGGCTCTGGCCCACGTGCACCTCCAAAACATTCTGACTACACGCCGCGTCGAAGCGGACAGCAAGAACTGTGATTGAAATACAACAGACGAGGCATTAGGTCACCTGTTGGTTTCTAAAGTGCAGCTTTGAACCCCATTTTTATTGGTGCAGGACGCAGCCATGTTCCTTGAAAAGTCGACGGGAACACACCCACCGTATGTCAATCAAAAAGTTTGCTCTGGCTACCAGCTCCTACCACTAGACCAACTCACTATTGGAGCCACCCACCAGCGGTCGGTTGAGGAACGAATCTCAGTCCTGCATGAGCCTCAACACAAGACGTTAGATGCTTGGTGCTTGGGTGGAAATATAGTTTACTGCAATGTCTGTAAATACAACTGATGCTCAACATTTATCGCGTCCAACCTGTGTAAAATGCACCTTTTTCTTTGCTCTATTCCAATGTCTGAGCTACTTTGCACTGCAAGCTACAGTGCTGCAGAAAAGAACATACACTACTGCCTAGTGGTTTGTAATGTAATTACAGAGCGATGCAACCAATTATGTCAATAAACAAAAGCAAAGGTGTATGGGCACTGCGTTACCTAGGTGTGCTGCTGCTACGTGAAAGCATGCATCAGGCTATTGGCTTTGGATCACTGACTTTTACGCTCCCCTGTAGACTCTGCCTGAATTTGACCCTAAAACGTGTACCATACTAAACCTGTATGCATCACACATTACAAATAATCTCCAAATAACTGTTTAAGATAAAAGAGACCAGACCAAAGACACAGGAACCAGAGGAAAGATATTAGTGGAGATAGTATAACCATCTTAAAGAGAAAGTTTGAGTTTGTTCACAGGCTGATCTGCAGGTTCTCCCACCCTCATCAACACCACACACATGAACATACACACACTGAAATTCCCCTAAGAGCACAAGTTCTTTATCATACTAGCACTGGCGTAACTGAAACAACTGAATCATTCACTGCGACAGCTGGATGGGTGTTTTTAGTTCAGATCCTGCTATTATCGCTGGATGATGAACATGTGTTGGGCAATATAAACGCAAAGCATGTTATTTGCCAGCCCGTGCCTGAAGGCGAGTTAAAGGGAGGGAAGGTGAGTCAGGAGGCTTTATCCACGTAAGATATACAAGATGTGTGGGCGTGTAGAATGACGTATTATTCCTACATCAGTCGGATGAAATACGCCGTCAGACAGTTTCAAAAAGAAAGGATGAACATCGGGATGAGCGTTTTTTGTTTGGGTTTTGCTTCTTCCAAAGTCCTGGTTTGTCATCTTTGTGGCCAGTTGTTCCAACATTGGATCATCCTTTATGGTTCGCGACATCAACGGTAAAAGGACAGGCAACACGCTCGATCTGCGCGTTAAACGTGGCGTATCCGCCAATGTAACAGGGGCTGATGATTCACACATCCTTTACGAATGTTAATATTGATCGTGAGATGATTTGTATTGTTTTCTACAGCTTACTCAGGAAGAAACCCACTTTTGAAAAATAAGAATATAGTCAATAGATAAATGCATTGAAAATAAATATTAATTTAAGTAATTGGATTAACTGAACATACAGTTGGATGTTTATTTTACTGTCATATTGTAGCTTTACTTCTGAGTATGCCCCCAAAAAAGGGATTTATAGGATTATTTCTTAAACTGACTCATTTTGAAGGTAAGGTACAAGGGGCTTTGTCATACCACCTTGTAGTACCTTGTAGGTGTTAAACACATTTATTAAACACACTTTAGAAGTAAGACATTTGTTGTGTTTTTCTTTTACACTTAATATTTGAAAATAAAGATTAATTGGCGACTGGATTTCATGTGTAAACTCATTTCAATCGATAACTTAAAAAAAAGAGCGAGAGAGAGAGAGAGAGAGAGAGAGAGAGAGAGAGAGAGAGAGAGAGAGAAAAACCCCACAAACTTGGGAACATCGGGCTTGCTTGTAAAAACAGGTACAACGTTTGCAAGTGTTCAAATGAGTGGAATGTACAGTATGTGTTACCATAGTTACTTACTGGCAGTCCTTGTGGCTTGGCTTGTAGTAGTAGACTGGAACAGCAGCCTCGTACTTTTTCTTCATGAGCTCATTCCCATTCTCAGACATAAACTATCAAAGTACACACACACACACACACGAATGACATCAGCAGATTGTTTATTGATAAATAACACAGCAATGGACAGTGTTCCTGATAAATGGCAGCCTCATCCAAAAAAAACAAAAACTACATTCCTCAAATAAATCTTCACTGATGTTTGAGAAAACCACTAAAAAACAGCCGATGTGGCAAGAATCCAGGGCAAACAAGTAGCCAAAAAAAACCAACAAAACAAGCCATAATTATGGATAAGTCAATCCTAAAGCCTGCAAGCGGCACAGATCTACAGACTAATATAAGCACCCACTTGATAATTTTACTCTTTGACGCACTGCTTCATGGCTCTATTCTTCAATAATTGGTTAATGGATATTTGGAATATAAGGAAGAGGTCATTACCTCAGGGCGGAGGCTCACCAAATCTCAAATTGTGGATTACGACAGCTATGTTTATTTTTGAAGATTCAGCCATTAAAATTTTACAAAACGGTTCAAAACAGCAATGTTATCATGCCATAAACATGCAGCTGTTACGGTCAGAGTGACACCAACTTAAAAACTTACTTTTTAGGAACGACACATTGTACACTCACTGTGCTTGCGCTGAAGCTTAAAACCGTTTCACATACATCCCAGAGAATACTTAACGAGACGCGATTATTAATTTGAGTGTTGTTTTATTGTGTTAGTCCACAGAGGCATAGAAAAGCCTGAGTTCAATGCACTTTTTGATGTAAACTCTGTAAAAATAAAAGGTGATATATAACCCCTTTTGCTTTCAGACGTGTGGGAATTCCACTGTGCATGCTCTTTTCTGTAAACACCGCAGCCGCAATGACATTCCACACAGGCAAAGGACACCACACACCCAGTGTGATCGTGGCAAAATACTGCCTTCAGGTTACTTACATTTTAAACACAGTCTTCAGACAGACACCTAGGTGATCGCAGAAATGTGGCCGCGGAGCAGGAAGCCCTGGCCCCTTACCTGCATCTCGTGGCCCTCCCATCGGGACAAGTGCAGGGACTTGACCTTGCTGATGTCGGAGATATTGCGGTGGATCCCCGAGCAGGCCAAACAAATGAACACACCGAGGGTGCAGGACCCCCATCCGGGATCTGCAGGGGTCAAGGGATATAGATTAAATCTGGCTGTACGAGCACAAGAGGAGAGATGGGGTGGGCGGCAGAGTTTGTTAAAATTATCGGCGACTGTTAAACCAAGAAACCCCTTCAGAGCAGACAGAATTATTTTAAAATATTCATTTTTAACATTACTGTCATCACCGCACTCCAACTCTTAATCAGAGAGGAAAATGATTTTACTTCAAATCGACATAAGCAGATTGTTTCCATTCGAACCTCTGACCCTCACCTCGATCATTGTCCAGATAAATTGGCCTAAAAGATTTCTTGCTTTATCAGTCATTTCCTGTCTGAGGCCAAAAAAACTAGATACATTTCCTCTTTTTCTCATCATACCTTCCTTATCTTCCCCAGTTTGCCAGTAAACAGAGCTCAAGTGTGTGAAAGAGCTCCTTGCCCTTATCAGTTCAAGTTACCGATGTCTGAACAGGAAGGGCATTCTTTGATTTTCCAACCGAGAAAAGTGGTTCAGAACTATTTCAGCAGAACAGTTTGATTCTAAAGAAACTCACTCATAAAAACACAGTAACTTTCTTTTGGCTCTTAGGAAGAGCAAACATAGAAACTGGTTTGTACTAACGCAACAGCAAACAGAGAGGCTGGCTCCTGGTGGTGACTGGTTGAAGCTGCTATTGAGCAAGGCACATCCATTCAGCCAACACCCATACAGCTGCAAAGCACCTCCCTTGAAAAGGTTTAAAGATTAGGATGAGGAGATAAGCCAAACCCATTTTCCCAAGGGAATACACTTCTGCTTTTATTGTGGTACATCGAAAGGATTTTCACGTGACATCTGCACGAAATGTACAAATGTAAAAGCAGAAGCCAAAGTGTGGTAGTGGGTTAAAAGCAGACAAGAATGAGATCTGCAGGTGCCTGATTTATCTTCCCCGGACGGGATCGCAGCCACCGCGTGTCAATCAAAGTTAGCTTTGGCTACAGGCTTCTTCAGCAGATCCCCGCTGAAATATCGGCAGAGGTGCCGTCGGACATTTACAGCAGAATATACAATTTAACATGTTCTCAGCGGTGAAATACAAATAATGAGTCACTTTCAGTTGATGCGGGGTTCGTAAAAAAGGCTGCTTGCTTCACTAAGCGCGGTAGCATGACGCTGGCTCGTCACCGGCTGAGCCGACTGTCAGTCATATTAGGGATAAATGTAATGCTTTGTATAAACTCTGGCACTGTACAAAAAAAATGTCAAGGATGTGAAATCATATGATTGAGACCTAAACAGATTTTTCAACCAGGCTGTAAATAAGTTGGTTTTTTTTTTTCCTGAAATTGGACATTTTAACATGAAACTTAATGGAGAATGACTCGCTTTTGCAGCCAGTCGAGGGACTGCAACAAATCTTAGGTCCGCATGAGGATCAGCCCGGACGTTAGATGGTTGGCGCTTGGGTCTAGAGGGAAAATGTGCAGCATGAGGGAACTTTCACAAGTTTTTTTTTAAGCTCAAAACGTGTGCAGTTTAGGTTTTTTTACAACACTGTCTTAGACTCAGTGTCATCTCGTTTTCTCTTCCATCATTACTTTGAGTCTCATTTATGCTCCCTTGCGTATGTAAATAAGCACATCCCTTTCAAGCGTCGTCATACGTCGCCGCCTTCATACTTCCATGAGTCTTTTATGTTGCCTTGTTTATTTAGTCAATTCATCCTCTAGTGGGCAGTGCTGAGTTCAGAGTTCAC
Source organism: Xenentodon cancila (assembly GCA_014839995.1). Taxonomy (NCBI): domain Eukaryota; kingdom Metazoa; phylum Chordata; class Actinopteri; order Beloniformes; family Belonidae; genus Xenentodon; species Xenentodon cancila. The sequence goes on along the minus strand of CM026198.1, from coordinate 18,019,528 downwards.
TTCCACGGTTTGAGCTCAGTTTCAGACACCGATTGGTGGCGGAAATCCATCACTACTTGCTGGTCACATGTTAGTTCTACTGCTCAACAATGCCCCCCCGTGGTTTTCGGTGGTATTGCTCCTTTTGCTGTGTCAACAACACAAACGACGCAGGAGATCGACATGTCTTGGACATGGCTGTGTCCGCCTGCGTAACCGTCTTCTGTGTCACATCCGCCATGATGTCCACCCTAGATCTACAATCTAGTTCCATCCTCACATTGATGTTGGTGCTGTAAAGCTTTACAGTGGAGACTGGGGCGGAAGTCCAAAGTTAGTCCATTTTTGAAACGGCATACCAGTCACTGCACATACAATGCAGTATAAAGTTACTGCTGCACAGTGGTCCTTCAGTCGTCAACTCTGCTACAGCGGAAGCTGGTCACATGACTGCTCAGATGGGCCTCTGCTGCAGTAGCACAGTGACTTGGGATATAGTATAATATATGGGATAAAGTATGTGACTTAGACTTCTCAATTGCACGCTGGAAGTGTATTCAGAAGGGGAAACTCACCCCGATATGCTAAGATATTGTAGATTTTGCATTTTAGTTCTAGACAAAATACACTTAAGACATAAGAGAGTGCAAGCCGTTAACTCAAACACGTCAGGGCATGTTGGACTTGTTAGACATGGCAGAGCAAGACTACAACAGCTTAGCCTCAGTCGTTTCCTTCAAGTCTCCCTTCAGATCTCTTGATGGTATTTGTGGAACAAATTTTAAAACAATTAGAGCAACACGTCAGAAATCACGACAGAGAATCATTAAGTACTGCTGTGCCTGGATGATGGACAGTCAAAATTGCGCGTATTAATGGAAATGTTAGACATGTTAGAAATACCCGCTCTCACGACAAGTACGTCTCCCGCAAACATGTCACATCTGAGGTGCGCCACTTACCAGGTGCGCCACAGTCTGCGCACACGTCGTTCCCGGGTTTTCGCAGGACTTCTTTCATGGTTCTTTCATTCGCATTCATTTCAGCCTCTCGGTCGGTTTATTTGTCCGCTTGCAAAGCGAAGAGAAGAGAGAGCAAGACACGCAGAAGGCAAAGGTGTGTCTGCTTAGGCTTCAACCGCACCTCGGGGTGCGGACAAGTCTTCACAGGTAGGCCTATGCGCCCACAACACAAAAAGGAGATGCCTCCCCTCTAAGAAAAATCGAATCAATACCTACTTTTTCCCCTTTCTTTGTATTTCCTTCTTTTGGTCAAGTTTTTACGGAAACTCCCGTTGCATATTATAGCTTTAACAAGCCACTTCCAAACCTTTCAGGTAACCGTGCGCACTTCGGAGGTCAAACTTCAGAGTCCCGGACTGGCTGCGCGGCGCGGAGGGAATGAACCACACTAGGAAGTGACACGCGCGGGTTGTTCAGACTTGCTTTTCCGCATAACACCTGGTCAGGTCGCATTTCACTTCGGCATCACAGGTGCAGCTTGACGCCCGTGAGACGTTGATCCTGGCTGACTAAGTCGGGCAAAATTAATTTTCACGAATAGTCGCTGATGCATCCACGTCTTGAATACGTTCTGCAAAATGCTTTTGACAGAAAATTAAATGTAATTTGTGGTCATTTAAGCCCAGACGGTTTTGCATTTATGTCCCAGAAAAGTAAAGTTCAACGACAATTTAAGATTTAGTCAGAGAGGATGACAGTAAAAAAGGTAAAATACACACCCGGATGTTTTTCATATAAAAAAAAAAGGGTAAGTATTAACAGATAAGGTTACTAAGGCTCATGTTATGATTACAGAAAGCACTGCTTTTGTAACAAAAGGTGAAAACTTAAAAACAGTGATTTTGGATTTCATGGTGCATAAGTAGAAAATGCACATTTACTGTATTACAAGGAAAAAGAAGGTACTCATTCATACAAGGCCATAATTAAATACACTGAATCCTTAAAATATAAAAAGTAGGCATATACTACATTTGCAGAGATACCCAATTTTTATGCTTTATTACCCAATTAAGATTATAATTAATGAGGAACTACTTAGGTCCAAAAACTAAAGTTAAAGTATGAAAATGCTGTATAGAAGTTAAAGAGTAAAAAGGTCCTGGGAAACAAATGGGTTTTCACGTTATTCTTTACATTTCTTTGTGGAAGAAACGTACGCAACATTATTGTGATTATAGTCAACGGTCTGAGGTCAAGGGAATGCATCCTGCTTGTTCTCAAGATTTTCTTTTTTTTTTAATTCTTGGTACCTTATTTCCAGGTTTTAAGAAAACGATGTTACAGTTGACAGTAATATTTTATATGACAGCTATATGCCTCTAACTTTGCAGGCACAGATTTCTGATCAGACATGGTTTACTTGCCTTGAGATCTGTAGACTTCATCTGTTGGTGTACTGTAGTCATTCAGACCTGCGCAACTCAGTGGAATGACTGCAAGAATGACATTTCATTTTAAAATTTATTTTATCTTATCAGTTGCTCGCCTAAAATCGAAAAAAAAAAATGTCTGTATATTCAAACTGGAAGCAGTGATTTTTTTCGGTTGCTGACCAGTCTGCTTGACTGGTCAGTGATTATTATCCGTCATGCCATGCGCGTTCCTCCCTGTAGTGTTGCTGCGAAATGACAGCTGTGCTCACACGACAGCTCATCACTGGTGTGCGGACTATGGATGATCCAGGCTGACATAACCGGCGCTGGCAAGCCTGCTTACTGTTGTCATTATGAGATTAGCAACTGGATATCTTCTCTTCAGCCCAGTGACAGCAAAACTGAATTTTTTCTTTCCCTCCCCTGAACCAATGCTAAACTAAAATCCTGGGCTTGTTAGTTACAAATACATTGTTGAAATGTGGTATTGTTATTATTAACATAGTCATCATCAATATGTTTATGTTAGAACTTAATTTCTGACTGCCTGGTGATATTTAATGAACATGTTAAATGCAGCTACTTCCCTCTAAGGCGCATTTCCGTGCGTGTACTTTTTCCTCCTAGAGGGATCATTTAAAAAACGAGTTTTGTCTCATGCTTAAAATACCGCTGAGCCACGGTACCATTACCTCCTTACAGTCCACCCTTATCACTTGGATATCTGCCAAGTTCCCATGTCACTTTTCTGGCTTCCCATCAACTGTAGATTTAATTTAATCATCTTGCTCCTCAGCTGTGAGGCTCCAGGCTACTCCAGTGACCTGTACACCAGGTCGCTGATGAACACTATCAACCTCTCACTGAGCACAGCCTGATAGTCTAACCACTCGCTCATCTGGCAGCTTGAGTGAGCATTTGATGGCTCGGGTCTCAGAATGCGGCAGGATCTCCCACTGTGAGTCAGCAAACTCTGTCTTGGATGTTTGAAATTGCAACTTCAGACCCATCTCTTTTTTTAGGTGTTGCTGTTTCTAATGACTGATGTTTTAATTGCGTCAAACACTACAGGTTTTGTGTTCCCGCTTGCAGTTAACAAAGAACATCCTATCGCTGTGCGTTATAACTCATAAACTCATATAACTAGCTTTTTGGGATGCCGAAATATATAGAGCCAGATTCCAAAGTGAAGTGCAAAGTGGATGCAGTTGAAAAGGGAACATTATTCTTATAGTCTGCAATATAAGGTTATGCAAACTCATATGTTCTCCCCGTGCTTGCGTGGGTTTTTTGCTGGGTATTCCAGGTTCCTCCCACAGTCCACAAACATGTATGTCAGGCTAATGGGCGTTGTGTGGGGTTGTTTGTCTATATGTGGCCCTGTGATGGACTGGCGACCTCTCCATGGTGTTCTACCTCTTTCACCGAAAGAGTTGGGATAAGCTCCAGCAGATCCCTCAGACCCTGCGTTCAAATAAATGGTTGTACATACTGGATGGATGCAAACTCATCTCAGTCAGCTGTTTTACTGTTTGAATAGATTTACTTTTGCTTGCTTCCATTACAAAAATATTAAATTGGAGATAAAAGAGTGAAAAGTACAGTATTTATTTCTGGGATGTCATAGACTACAAGAACACAATAGACCAAAATGGGTTAAACAGTTTAAAAAAAAAAAAATAAAATGAGTGAATAGGATTATGTTAAGGAAGATTTACTCGCGGATCCAAGTCGAGCATAAGGCCTTAGATGTCAGCAATGCTGCATTTGGTCAGTAGATGGCAACAGCTCACCGCGTTTCTGCCTAAATGACACCAAGGATATGTTCTGTATGGTTCAGGTGTGGTTGTCAGTGACGTTTCACTCGTTTTTTCACATTCACATTCATATTATGAAACCCTGAAAATGCTCGGGTTTGTGGGATCAGGCTTGTTTCAGTAGGACCAATTGTAGTCAGCAGCATCATGATGTTCCCTTCACATGGAAAACACTATACAGTAGATATATAAAGTATTCCGTCTCTGAATTATGTTCCCTTGACTGAACAGTCACTACCCTAATTAGATTCTTAAGTGAGACAGTCTGACAGTCAGTGAAGGTCTGATTTAATTTTGCAATACTAAACAGTTTTATTAAAAGCAAAAAAGCATACATGCCGTTACTGAGCTCAATTGTCAATAACAATCTGGCTGACAGCCATCAATATATTTTTTTAATTCACTCCGTGGTTCCTTTTTTTTTTTTTAATTGGTGTTGAGAAATTATGCCGTTAGGGTTTGGGCTGGGAATTACCATTTTTTAAAAAAGGTCTGTGATATACATGTTCACATACATAAAATGTAAATGTACGTGTGTGAGAGTATAGGTCGAATGTGAGTATCTAATCTGTTCATTTCATTTAGGACGTGTCATGCACTGTGTATCCACAGCGTCGGTGGCATTTTGAAGCTTGCTGGGTATGACGGGGACTAAATGGCAACAAATCCCAGCTATTAATATGTATTATGCTGGGTGCCTTGACATATCACACTGTGTCTATGGCCCTACCTTTTAAGACTGGGCTCGAAGTCCTTCCTGTGATATATATACACACACACACCAGTGACTAGAAATTATCCTACAAGAGGCTGCCAACAGGGTTTAAATCTATCTTCTGGCCTGAACACTGAAGAAGCCACAGATTTTTCACTTCAAAAGAACCTGTAACCCTGTCCTCAAGTCTGAAGAAGTCTAAGAACTGATGCCACGGTGGTCAAAAAGACTGACAGATAATCGGTAGATCGTACAAACTCACAGATGCCATTACTGTGGATAGCTTTAAGGGCAAAATAAGAATAAAAGCACATCAAAAAGGCTTTGCGACTCTTGTTTAAACTGAATGAGCAGTATTACTGGCACCATAAATCTTAATCAGCAAGCATGCACTGAGATTAATCAAATAAAACTCACACCATCATATTCCAATTTCAAACACACTCTTATTGTTACCATATGTGTATTTGATTTGTTTGTTTTAGTGATGGTCTGTAACAGGTAAATGTCCCGATGCCTTTAGACTTCATGGACCCGTACTTGCACTGAATCGTGACCTCATCATCTTGGATAAACTCAAAACAGTTAAGAAATGTGATTGTTTCCTATTTTAGTGTACACATGATGTGAACCAGTCTGCCTTAGGTCGTTCAGTCTGATCATTTCTGTTGGAAGTACTAACGCAGGCTCCCGTTAAACCACATTTTAAGAGCTGCGTTCAGAGTGAGCCGCAAACACCATCTCCCTTTTCCATGATGTTTAAACTATTTCAGGTCCTACGTCACAATGATGTGATGCAACAAGCTGGAGGCTAAACAGAGGAATCCTGAATGAAAATATGAATATTCATCCTTTACTAGGCTTTATAAAAGTTTTCAGATGTCTGGTTGTGCTGCTCGGTGCCAGAATTGTAGAAATATCGCTCATGTTATGTGTATTACATTGCATGTGGTGGTTGTCGTTCCTATCAGAAATTGTATCAGTAATGATTAAATCGTCCTTCCACTGAGTGATATGGTACAAGTCGGCTAGTCTGAGGTACAGTGAATACAGTAGGGAGGCTGGATAGATGTAGTCTGAGCTGCTTCTATGATGTAACATCACAGATAAAGCTGAAAGACTTACTCAACAGCACCAAAGTGGCACCACACAAAGTGACAAGACAGTATTTAGGTTCGCACCCACTTCAGGCTCCCAAATAAATATGCAAGCTAGGATTTTTCTTTTTTTTTTTAAATATTGTATCTCTCTTCTTGAACAACAGTATGCACTTTAAAGTAAAAAGAAAAAAACATTTGATGGTGAAGCGAGTAGCATTTATTGGTATGATGTGTGTAGTCACCCAAAATGCAGGCAAGACTAGAGGCGTTGTCCTTTTATAAAACGATTTAATTGTCATGGCTGGATACAAAGAAAGAAAAAATAAATAAACAGAGTCCAAAGAACTGATGCAAGGAATGAGATGGGAGATAGGTGAGCAACATGGGGAAGCATGACTGGTGAGCACAACAGGGAATCACAACAGAAGCACAACAAACAAAGTGGCAGGAGAAGGTGGAGACAGAAGTTATTTCTCTGTTTTACCCCTTTTCTTTACTTCAAAGTCCACATCTAGACAAGTACATGTGACAGTACAGTTGTGTACTTGCGCTGATCATTTTATGGAGGATGATGTGGACCATAGACTATAATTATACGATGAGAGTGTTTTTGAAGTCTTTTTCCCCCTCATACTTGGAACGAGCCGGCCTGGGAAAGTTTCCTGTCTAAATGGTTCAGATCATACCTAACTGAAAGGAGTTTTTGCGTCCGTCTTGGACGTACAGAGTCCTGCAGGACACCTCTTACATGTGGTGTACCTCAGGGCTCTGTTCTCGGACCTCTTCTGTTTTCATTGTACCTGCTTCCACTTGGATCAGTTCTCCGTAAACATGGGATTTCATTCCACTTTTATGCTGACGACAGCCAGATTTATATACCACTAAAGCAGGAAGAAGCATATTCTGCTCAACAGTTATTACAGTGCATTGATGATATTAAGGCATGGATGTTGTGTAACTCATTACATTTAAATCAGGAAAAGAGAGGTTCTGTTATTTGGCCCGAGTGACATCTCTAAGGTACATGTCAATTTGGGTGTTTTAAATGATTATTTGAAACAGACAGCAACGAGTTTGGGTGTCAAACTGGACAGCAACCTAACTTTTAATGCTCATATTAGTTCAGTGGTCAAGTCCAGCTTTTTCCATCTGAGACAATTGTCCAAGGTTAAACCTCTTCTTCGCTGTGACTTTGAGATTTTAATCCATGCTTTTATTACAACTCGTTTAGATTATTGCAATGCTGTTTATGTTGGAGTTACTCAGAAATCACTTGCTCGGTTGCAGTTAGTCCAGAACGCTGCTGCCCATCTTCTGACTGGTGCGCGGAAACAAGAGCACGTTACTCCCATTTTAGCATCACTTCATTGGCTCCCAGTTCGTTTACGCATTGATTTTAAAATTCTTTTATTTGTTTTTAAATGTCTTCATGGTCTCGCTCCAAAGTACCTATCTGACCTGATCCAGGTGTACACCCCTCCTCACTCCCTCAGGTCAACAAATACGATACAGTTAGTCGTCTCCAAGACCAAGAGGAAACTGAGAGGTGACCGAGCCTTTTCAATCTTCGGACCAAAGATCTGGAATGAGTTGCCCCTGGACCTCAGACAGATGGACTCATTTTCCACTTTTAAATCTGCTCTTAAAACATATTTTTTTTACTTTTCTTTTAATTGAGTTGGAATTTTGACTGTATTGTATTTTAATTGTCTTATGTCTGATAATTGCCATGCTCTCTTACTAATTTTATGCTTTGTTCAGCACTTTGGTGAACCTTGTTTTGTTTAAAGTGCTTTATAAATAAAGTTGAGTTGAGTTGAGTTGTTTCAGATGTCATTTAGGTGGGGAAATCAGAAATGACCACTGCGTTTAGCCAACATTGGGTCAGGACAAGCTGCCTGCTCTTCTTAGGTAGACTTTATCCTCAGCACCACGCAGCCTAACACTAGGTCACGATGAAAATTAAATATCAAAGTGTGTATTTGTCGTACAATGATTAAATGGGTGTTTTGGAAAAAAAAAAAAAAAAAGATGCATTTTACCAATGTAATTTAAGATGATTGTTGTTTAGAATGCTGGGCAATACTGTAACATGGAGAGAAAGATGTATCGATTGATCAGCCTGAGTCTGATTAATTTTATTTTAGGAGTAATGTTAACCAAGGGAGAGGTCCCATACCAGTTCAAAATATCAGGAAGGTGTGGAGTGCCAGAGGCGTGCCAGGAAAAAGGGAACTTTTCTACAGTCAACAGTGAAGATCAGAGTTTGTTTTCAAAGACAGGTTGAAAAGTCTTAGGCATGTCGTATTTTGGTGCCAGCATGATCTCCACTGTCTCGAAAGCGATTTTTCGTGATTTTTTTCTCTGAAGCAGACAAGGTACCATCAAATTCAAAATGAACAAATATTTTTCATAAAATGTCAACCTGTCTCAGTTTTAACTTCTTATGTTTTTTTTATGCTCTGCTGGGAATAAAATATGGATTTGAGATTTTCAAATCTTTGCATTCTGTTTTTATTTACATTTTACACATCATCCCAGCTTAAAAAAAAAAAACATTTTCATGGGAGTGTATAGTTCTGTAAACTTCAAATATGTATTTGGGTTGTAAAGATAGAGCGCGTTTCCACTAGCAGGAGATGGAAACTCCAGATGGAAACTTCAAACAGGGCCGACCGTCTCCTCAGACACTTCAGTTGGCGAGTCTCAATTACACTGTAGTGCCACACAAGAACCACTGACTGAACACAATACAGTCGACCACAAGGTGGCGGTAATGCACATTTCTTGCTGTTCGCATACGGGGATATGGGAAATTTGTGTTGGACACATAGTGCTGTGCCCTACATGCATCCACTGTGTGATCACAAACAAAAACAAAAAAAAAAAATTGCACATACTCCATGGTTGCATCATAAAAAACAATTGCACAATCCCTTTAGCCTAAAACAGCACAATTTAGAAAACCCCCACCAGGAGGTTTATGTTGGCCAACCTGAGTACCTCTCCTACAGGGACATTTTTCGCTCTTAAGAAAGGTACCTGAAGGCCACTTTTGCAGGATTGTTCCTGGTAAATGGAGACGTGTCAACGGTTCGGGCCTGAAAAATCTTGAATATGTATCAGCCTGCTAGCTGGACTGTGATGCCATCAACTATACGGGTGCACTGAGGTCCCAACTGCAGAAACTGAGCCTTCATATCCTCTGAAGTATGTTCTACCCCGGTCGTACTTGCCAAATATGAACCACCACGTACACAAGTCCAAACTTGCCATACTTGGAACTGAGAGACTGACTTGAACATTTACAAACAAAAGCCAAACTCCATACCAATGTTCTATCTCAGTATCTTAAGATTTTCCACTGACCTGTTAAAACGAAGATTTTTTTAAACATTTATCACTGTAAACAGAGAGCTAAGAGTAAATGAGGAGGAACTGCAGAGCTTATTTTAAAAGCAGGTGCTGTTCTCTTGGACATGTTAGAAGTGGGATTTGATATACTGCCACAATTACCCCTGACTGTGCTATGTGAATTGTATGGTAGCAGCGTGGCATCACGTTTTTGACCACAATTTTTGGAGAGATAGGGACCAGCTGGACTGGCTTTTTTTTTTTTTAATTTAATTTAACTTAATTTTTTTAACAAAACTTTCAGTTTGGGATACCAACTACTCAGTGAACTGTGCTTGCATGTTCGACACCCTGGAGGACCCTCCACCAGCTGAAGCCAGATCACCATCTCTTGTCTTTGCCAAGGCTCCCTCTTCCAGCTGCTGCAACTGCACAAATGTAGCTTCAGGGGAACTGCCTTGCTGTGGGTGTTTGTCCCACAGGAACAACCGCATAGACATTTTTATTGACTGTGGACCACAATGTCTGGGAAGCAGAGGAAACATTGCACCTTTGCTGGATCACTGTAAATGCACAGCTGGAGAGTGGAGGCAGCATGAAGAGGGGATCTTCAGTTGTCTTTATATTACAAACACTTTGTGAACGTGGTTTATGCCACCTGTTGTGAAACCAAAGTTATTGATTATACATAAATATATATATAAAAATAAATAAATAAATAAATCAGTGACCGATAGAACAATTAGTGAAAACGATTTCACAGATATAAATTAAAATCTTCATGGAGAACAAATTTGCCATGTGAAAAGGCTGGGGAATGGCAAGAGCAGAATGAAAGGGAAAGGGATAAGATGTTGATGAGAAAGGCAGACTGCATACAATTAAGTGAAAAAAAAATGGAAGTGGTAATTGAGAAACAAAAAGGGCCACTGAAGGCCATGAGGGAGTTGAGAAAAGATGAGAAAGACGAGAGGAGAAACAGAAACAAAGGACAAGAAAGGAATATGAATAACGAGAATGAATAAAGATAGACAAAAAAGGACAAAAAAAGATGAAAAGTAAAGAAGCACACTGGGAATAGGACAGACCCCAAGTAAAAGACGGAGTGATGAGGAGCCAGGTAGGATGGGTGAGGACTAAGGGAAAGGGAAAGAAAGCATATTACTTGTGGCAGACTCTGTCATGGAGTTAATGGGGTTTTGCCACTTCCTATCGTCGTAGAGCCTTTTGAACCGTGGCCTTTGCATACAGAAAGATCATTAACTCTCAGCTGTGCCTGCTCCAGGGGCTTTATCTCTTCTTCATCTTCACAAGGACTTGTCAGCAAGATCCTGGTGCCCTCCTTGTTTGTGTTTAAATTTGCATAACAACAATCCAGCAGCCTAAATCAGTGTGTTGGGTCTGTCACATAGTAAAGAGTTCAGTTCTCAGTAGGCGCTTACATACTGCCGTTCCGTAACATTTCCGTAAAAGTGGGCCACCTTGTGGCTACTTTATTGGTCTTTACACTCTGGCCCAGAGCAAGAGAAAAAAATATGGAAACGTGTGTCCTTACATACACGAAACTGGCATTCCAGAACAAAAATGTGACTCCACATCGTGTGTGTGAAACAAGACAGAAGGTGTCAATCACGTTCAAATTAATAATAATAAAAAACAGCAGAGGAGGGTGGAAATGCATCCCCATTCGCAGGAGCGGACATAGCCTTGACCTTTCCCATGTTTATTAGTGACAGAAGATTGGAATTCTATAAGTTACAAAGATCAGGAACAATAATTGACTATGGTTCCATGATGCACCTTAGAGACTGAAGACATGTTCTTAATCAGGCAGTGTTTTTATACGGAGAAGTTCCATCAGACGACTGATGTAGGCCAAATAAATGCTTCGTAGACGTGTTGTGAATTGACGTTTCACGTGTGGACTATCACATTTACCCAATAAGGTTAAATGTATAACCGTATCCCGACAATGGCGTTTCATTTGTTCATCTTTTTTTCTCTTATGTAGATGAAAGTTGCATGCACAGTTTGCACACTTATAACCTTAATCTTTTAGCGTAGTGCAGCATCTATTTCACCTTATATAATACTATAGTATTAATTTTCCCAAGTCTAAGTAAGTTTGAAAGATTGGTGGAGGTGTTTTTCTCTTAACCTTCTTTAGCATATATTTTATGGTCCACATTTTGTGATTTAAAAACATTCTTGAAACTACGTTATTTTCCTTTAATATTCAAAGACAGTTTTGGACTTGTTGAAATGTATATTTGTTAACTGAATCCATGTAAGGAAATCACATGTGGTTACAGTATTTAATTCCAGACTGTCACTAGGACATTTCCAGCAGGGGATGCTTTTTTTGGCAGATGCTTGCATCCCCTTTTCTAAGTCTAATTGAGTATTTTCTTTAAATCACACCTAAATATGATGTGGTTAAATAAAAGAGTGATTGCCATCTTTAACATCACACAAAAAGAAAATTGAAAATTTCGCAAAGTGTCACCAACTACGATAATCATCTGTAAGTAAGACGTGTAAAAAATAAACTGTTAGATGTAACACATCATTATTCAAGTATATGTTAAATAGAACAATTAACATATAACATATAAGTGTTTTACAACTTTTTTTTTTAGAAATAATACAATATACTTACCGAAAAACGAATAATCCAGCAAACAAAAATAAGTATAACACACACACACACACACGCACACACACACAAATATTTACAGAAGTGATGAATTAAAAAAAGGATGCCAGCTAATGAGCATTAATTGCATTCCTCTAGGTTTTCATCTATATGCACCATTGGGCAGATGTACTCCACATCCAGGGATGGACATCCCATGCAGCTATGGTGGTACCATCTGTGGCACATGTCACACCCCCACCTGCCACAGTGACAATGTGAAATGTCTGTTGGAACAACAAATACTGTGTTCTCAGACACAGTGATGTCAGAGGTTTGTCTTTAAAAAAAAAAAAAAAAAAAATTACAAAGACATGTTTTAAACAGGGCAGCACGGTGGCTTAGTGGTTAGCACTGTTGCCTCACAGCAAGAAGGTTCCCGGTTCAATTCCCGGCCCGGTGGGTCTTTCTGTGTGGAGTTTGCATGTTCTCCCCGTGCTTGTGTGGGTTTCCTCCGGGTACTCCGGCTTCCTCCCACAGTCCAAAAAACATGCAGGGTAGGTTAATTGATCTTTCTAAAATTCTCCCTAGGTGTGCATGTGCGTGTGATTTGTTGTTTGTCTTCTATGTGGCCCTGGATAGACTGGCAACCTGTCCAGGGTGTACCCCTGCCTTTCGCCTGATATGCGTCGGGATAGGCTCCGACAGACCCCCGTAACCCGGAAACGGATAAAGCAGGTATAGATAATGGATGGATGGATGTTTTAAACAACATTGGAGTAACTATAAATAATAGTGTAAACATGCAACATATTCAATACTTGCATATTTATTAAGAACTTCTAGAAACTAATTAAAAGATAAACAAAAAAGTGAAACAACTGACTCAAAGAAGAGACTAGCTGCAATTTGAAACCTCATGTTGTTAACTGCTTTTGTGGTGGTAGGAAATTTCAGGGAATTTCCCTAGAGTATACATCCTGAAACAAACTGAAATGAAGAAATTATCATATTTCCTAATTGTAACAGAAAAAAACCCCAACTTACTTCCATTGTACTGGGCACAGCAAAATACCCATGTTAACTATTTTTATTCAAGTTAAGAAAACTAAAAAAAAAACAAAAAAAAAAAAACAAACTTTAATAACCACACTCAATTTCAAGGCAAACACACCACATGATGGGCTGATGCATGTGAAATGGTGCTGCATGTCCACCTGGATACTTTGCATCGTTTTTCGCATAATTGGTCGGAAGGAATAAGAACATATCACAAATAAAATATATAAAAAAAAAAAAAACAAAACTAAAAAAAAGAAACAGAATCTCCTTGATTTAAATAAACAACAGATTAGTAATATAATAGTTTTATACCTTGTTGTTTCTAGGCAATGTTTTATATCTTGCCTGGGACTCTCCCATTGGATCCAGAAATTAATAATTTTTCCTCATGTGGATAGATGACCTTTGCAATGGAGAAGTAATTTACATCATAAAATGCTTCATAAAAGATCAAATGCATTTCATTTACCTTTCTAGGCTAAGTTACAAAACCCGCACAACAGCTACTATGACTAAAAATAAATCAACTTGACTATTTTATACTTCTGTGAATCCATCTATAGAAAAAAAAAAAAGATGAAAGGAAACTGCTTTACTTTTAAATGTAAATTAAGATTAGTACTTATATCAATATCTAAAATATAAAAATCTGGTCACTACAAACTGAGTGGACGATTTCCCTGTCCAGATGGGAGTCATTTCATAGCCGTCAAGGACAGCTGCTTGGTCCTCATTGTTCTTGTTGAATTGATTTGCCACGTTCTGTTCTCTCTGCTAAGGCCAGCCTGAAGACCATTGCTTTGTTTCTTTTAGGCGTTGCATTGTGCAATTGGAAAATAACTCTAAATGCAGTCAAATTAGAATTTATTCAAACTAAAATCTCCATTAAATTAAAAAAAAAGAAAAAAAAGGTCTCCAGTTCCAATGGTAGACTTTCTGGATTTTAGATCAAGTTGGAAGAGGACCTTCAGTCTACTGACCTGGTTATTGTCAAGTTATCTTCCCGTAATGACAATGAAAAACACTTTGCTGCGTTGATCTTTAAAAGAAAAAGTTATGAAAGTACATGATGCAATTTATTGACTTTAAAAAGTGTCAGCTATCTAACAAACATTCACTCAACAACATCATGTTTGATATGTAACAGTTACATGGTACTAGTTCTCTTTTTTTTTTTTTTTTTTTTTTTTTTTTTTTTTTTTTTAAAACAACGCATACTTGAGTCCTTACCGGGTATTAAGATTTATTTCAAGACGATCCTACATAAACTACACATTCAATATTTTACTGTTTTAAATTGCAATGTGTGAAAAAGTAAATACACTCTCACTGCTTCCAGGAAGTAAGTAGCAACTAAATATTGCAAAGTATTTGTTTGTGGCTCCAGAAGCTGACCAGCAGTAAATGTTGACAATTAGGCAAGGCTTTATAGTAAAGCATTTGAATGTGAACTACGCAGGCTATGAAATATTTTGGCAAGATGATCAGCAAGTTGCTGACTTAAGTCTAATTTAACCTGAGATTTTTTTTTTTTTTTTAACACTGTTGGTTAATTAATTTTAGCTTTTGCAATAGGTACAGAGAAGTAAAACAAAGATTAGAAAGGGCTAAACATCAGCTGGAGTGTGTCACCTTGCTCACATTTCTCTGCAAGCAAATTCTGTATCATTTGAAGGTATCACACATGCTTGTGTATGTTAATTCTTAATTACTTGAAGTAGTTCCCGTATTTCAAGAAAACGGCATCAAAGAGACAACCAGGAGCAGTTACTGGAGTACAAGAACAAATCCACGATGTTTGGGGAGCCTCTTCATCAGTTTAGCCAATTATATTGTAATCATTTGCATTTTGTCAGTAGAAAACCTATAATCACATTCTTTACATTTGATCTTTTCTGGGAGGTTGTTAGCCGAGCAGAAAGGTAAGCTTACCTTGAATCTACAATAAGAAACAAAACAGAAACAGAAAAAAAGTTGTCTTTATTTCTGTCTTCTTTGTCAAAAAAACAAGCAAGCAGGTTTCAGCAACCCAACAACAATGAAAAGTTTGATGCAAAATAATTGTATTTGCACATCGTGTGAGAACAGACGGTTACTGGGATTCATCTAATGATGGCTTCATCTTTCACACATAAAATTAGCAGTGTTGTACACTTCATTTTGGTGTTTTTTATGGGACCCTGAGATGGGTAACTACATCTAAAGTGATAAAAGCACTAGGTTTGCAGAAGTGAAAACTTTAGCGTCGGCTCTCCGATTCTTATACAGGTACAGTAGAACAAGTATAGGCAAGTTTATTTGTACAGCACAATTCAACAACAAAGTGATATAAAGTGCTTTACAAAAGATATGAAAATACGCACATAGAAATAAAAAGCACGATTTAAAGTTTAAAAAAAAAATATAGATAAAATGTAAGTTTTTAAACCAAAATTTTATAAAAAGTATCAGTGCAGACTTGGAGCTTTATTCAAATGCAGCTGAGAACAGGTGTGTTTCTTCAAGATGGATTTAAATACACAGTATTTCAGCTTTTCTGAGGCTTTCAGTGAGTTTGTTCCAGACATGTGGACATTCTAGGTCCACATGTGCTAAACTAAAATAGTGGCTTCCGTTTTGCAGTCCCGTGGTGGTCAGTACTTTTATGTTTAAAGTAAAAAAAGACTGATTCACACCACTGCTTCACTGGTTTCCTGCATTTGGGTCCTCCAACACCTGCATTCACAGCAGTTACACTTATGCACTGTTCACTCTGAAGTAATATATAAATTAAAAATTTTTTTTTTTTTTAAATTACTTTGAAACTTGTCAAAATGTGTATGCTGTGCAAATGACCGAAACATATTTTTCTTTAGTGTCATGAATTTTAGATCATTTCCTAAGTCTTTGTGTTTTATTAAAGGATTAGTTGTCACTTTTACTAGTCACAGCCCCAAGAGTTACAAAATGAGAATCCGTCTACCTGCTTATACATGTATTCAATTGAAAATAAAGGGGAAAAAAAAAAAATCCAACTCCATTAAATGAAAATGGGTACTGCGGTGCAAAGAATGCCTTCTATGAAAGAGAGTCTTATGCAATTTCAAAAGGAACTTTTCCTGACCTTTTTCCATCACAAAGCCACTATTCATGGCCACATTTATTATACACTAGTCTGTAGAGACGTGATAGTGAGTCTCTCTACCTTATGTTGTTTATATTATGTTCGTTTAAGGCCATAAACCATAGTGGCCTCAGTCCTCTAAGCTATCAGTTTATAACCATGGGGTCATCAAAGGTTTTCTGGATGAGAACAGAATGATTCTTTGGGTCTATAAACATGCGGGGGGGAGAAAAAAAAAAAAAGTGCCAGTGAATTAGACCACATGCAAGATGCACTAAATAAAAAAATACCCCCAATCAGAAAATAGGACAATATGAATATAACTCTCAAAGACTAAAAAAGGCAATTGGACTTCCATTTCCTCTTGAAGATGTTTCACCTTCCACCCAGAACCCCAGGTAGGAGGAATCAAAAAAAAAAAAAAAAATGACTTGTGGAGTTTTGAGCTTATAAGACATCAGTCATATGCAAATCACCCGCCCTCCCATCTCTCCTGTGAATCTTTATAAATTGTCACTTATGAACTGGATTTCGGTTACAAATGGATGTAAAACTGCCTGGGTAGGAGATGATTGCAGATTAGGTGTTTGATGGACAACATCAAGTTCACTCGAGAGGAGAATTTAAAGAAAAACAAAAAAAACAAGCCATCTTTGAACTGTGCATATTGAGGAGGGCAGCAGGCTTAATGGAGGTTTGTTTGAAAATTTGCACACAAACCCATACCTAATCTTTTATTCACGCCGCCCTCTAGAACACGAATTGTCCATCTATTAGAACTTCACCATTGGACTGACAAGACTCCTAGTAAGACAGAGGAAAACAGAGTATACGCACATCAAGACAGCACTTATGACTAGCGGAAAGCCAAACGACAAAAGGATAAGTGGAGCAAAATTGTTGTCATCTCCTATGACGAAGTAGGAGTTGTCAATTTGACAAGATTATAGGAGAGCCCCAATGTAGGAGAGGAGGCATCAGGTGAAATTGAAAGAGTAATTAATTTAAACAAAAAACATTGCTAGGTAGGGACTCCAAGGGCATAAAGGAACAAAAACTGGAACTCTAGATAAACTCTAGATAAACTCTAGATAAACCCCAGAAACCCACACAGAATGGCACAATTATGGAGCCCTAAGGAAACAGGACACAGTACATCAGGAAAAACTAAAACCACATAAACCAGCAGGGGAGGAACAAAGGACAAGACAATATATACACAAGGAGCTGACGAGACACAGGTGAAAACATTCAGGGCAGATTGAAACGCAGGGACGTCAAAACACAACAAAACACGAAGATATAGTCCTTGAAAATATAACAGGATCAAAATGAAACCCAACACAGTGACAAGGGTGTTTGAGAAAACTCAGACATATTTTCTCCAAACACATCACAACTCTCCAGTTCAAACCCAACACCATTGGTTCACCTGAAGGACAAAACATCCAAACAGACACTGAATGGTGAGGAATGCTGAGATCTTTACATCGAAGAAACTAAATACCAACTCCTTAAACATATGGTAGAACACAGAGGGGCCAGCTCACCGGGTCAAGGTTCAGCGGTTAACCTGAATCCGAAGGACTGAGGACACATTTTGAAAAGAGAATGGTCTGAAAGACTAGTAAAACATATTCAGTGTCCTTTTCAAAAATAATCTGACTTTTTGTGATGGCACCATCAATGCAGAAGAGTACACGGGGAGATTTTGGAGCAACATTTGCCATCTTCAAAACAAATTATTTTTTCTAAAGATGCCCAAGACCATGTAAAACCACATTCAGCACCCATACAAAGGTATGACCGGGGAACAAGTGGATAGAAGTGGGTTCGGTCGCTGGACTGAGTAATGGCAAATGTGTGGAGAATTTGAAAAAAAGGAAAAAATGTCACAATGACTTTTGCAAAAAAGACCAAAATTACTGCATTTCTTTATTACTTGGTATTCCCAATGCTAGAATACTTTTTAGGTGTTAAAACGGGTAAATGTCCCTGCTTTCTTCTTCTTTTGCTTTTCTGTTCTGAATGCACTCCATGACTTAAATGCAAAAATAACTGTGTGTAGAGCTGCAGCTAACAGCTGGTTCAGCAAACTATTAATTATTTTTTGGAACTAGTTAGGTGGTTAATGATTTTTGTCATGCCTTCCCTCACCACCAGCACATGGACCACGGAAGATCAGGGCAAAAGATGGATGACATAGTATACAACAATACATTCAATCAGTGTTTGTTTGGTTTCTTGTAATGCTTAAAAAAATCTTGTTTAAATATTTGTTTTAACTTAATTTGAAGGAACATTTTATTACGTTTAAAAAACACTCCCCTTAAGACTGAATCCTCCGATCTTAACCCTGGACTCCCAGCCTAGTTGTCTCTTGCAACAACTGCATATTGATCATGGCAAACTGCAAACATTCCTTTGTGCTGCCTTAACTGTAAGCATGTAACTGTTTTGAGTTGGGAGGAAATGTTCTTTTGAAACTGAGATCATATATTGATTTTACATTTTATTATAATCAGAGAATTAACAGGGAAGAAGCTGCTCTTTTAATAAAGAAACAGTTTTAAAGGCTGAGCCACAGTGGCGAGTTTGACTGGACATTGTTAAAACCTGTTGCCTAGGCCTCGGGAACACAACAACAGTGGTTTAAAGAATTTGCGCATTGATGCAGATAATTGCAGCCAGAGGTGAAGGCAATGGTGCATCAAAAAAGGAATGACAAGCAAAAAACAAGGCAGTTTACAAAACAAAAACATCTGAAACCCAAGAATCTTGCTATAAAAAAAGAAAAAAAAAAACATAATGTGGCCTTAATGTAAATTAGTGATGGTTGAAACTATCATAGCTATTGGTTTAGTGATTGATTAGCGTTTATTAAATTATACAGGTTAGTAAGAGACCAAACTTACTGTATCTATCTGCCTGCAGCATTTGTTCCATGAGTGAGAAGTTTTTGTTTTTACTTCCTATGAATATGCGTCTATCATCATCTGAGCCTGCTTATTCCTATTTACAGTCAGAGGATCTGCTGGAGCCTATTCCAGGTCTCAACGTAAGTGTTACAGGCAACAGTCAGGCAACTGTCAAAAGAAGTATTAATGGAAAAGACAGTTCCCTGACATAGCTGAGAAAACTACTAACTGGGGTGAAACCAGTGTAGGGCAGGTGCTGGATCGGCATGGAAACATGACAACTACTATAGGCAAGAAAGTTTATTTGTACAGCACAATTCAACAACAAGGTCATTCAAGGTGCTTGAAAGAAAGAAAGAAAGAAAGAAAGAAACAAAGAAAAAAGTGCAATAGATAAAGACAGTGGTAAAATGTAATCAAGTTTTGATACATAAAATTAAAAGTAAAACAGTTTGTATTTGGAGCTTTAATCAAATGCAGCTGAGAACAGGTGAGTCTTCAACCTGGATTTAAATAGACTGTTTCAGCTGATCTGAGGCTTTCTGGGAGTTTGTTCCAGACACGTGGAGCATAGAAGCTGAAGGAAGCTTCTCCATGTCTGGTTCTGACTCTATGAACTGATAAAAAAAACAAACTGGATCCAAATGACCTGAGGGGTCTGAAAGGTTCATACTGGGTCAGGAGGTCCTGATGTAATTTGGTCCTAAACCATTCAGAGCTTTATAGACCAGCATCAGCCCACAACAATAAAATGGCAGTAACCACCAGGCACTGACACTTTTATTAGGTTTATTTATACAAAACTTTGTTTACATCATATTTTGTTGAAATACATAAATTATGTTTGTAGTGTGCACATTTAGTTTACTTTTGTATATTTAACTTTGTTTCTTCATTTACTATTGGTTTATTGGTGCCCTTTGAAGCGCCCAATTTTGTAGAAGTTTTTCTGTTTGGGAAACAAAAAACCCTTATTTTTCCTTAAAATCTTCATGTGTCCTCATGCCTAACCAGGTTGGTCCTTCACAGAGATCCAGTAAGACTAAGACTGACATTTTTCCTCTGTCTGTATAAAGGCACATGTCATTAAACATTTTGGTCAGATGAGTCTCTGTGCTGTGGCGCTGTATAAAACCTGACTGGAAGACATCAGAGCAGTTGATATGTGTTAAAAAGTAATTTAGCTGTTAAAAAAAAACACTTTTTCAATTGTCTTCTTTACAAATGAAAGATTTGAGATCAGTCTGTCGTTGTTCAACAGGCTTGCATTAGTTATTTTTTCAGTTATTAGTTTGATTTCCCCAGTTCCCCTCTGCCCTGATTGTTAGCACCTGTGTCTCGTCAAGTACTGTTAGTATATTTTGTCATGTTTTTGCCTCCCTCCCTGCTAGTCTGTACTGTTTTCTTCCTGACTGTTTCTTGCCCTGGCTTTTGTTTGGTTCTCTGCCTAGCTGGTTTTTGAGTTGTCTTTGTTTTTCAAGTGAAGGACTTCTTTTGTATTTACTTTAGATTCCTGCCTATGCAGTGCTTTTGTTGATAAACTACCTTTGTTTGGAACTCCTGCTGCCACAGTCTCCTGCATTTGGGTCCTTCATTCCCTGACATTGTGACACAATTGGCACTGATGGACTCTGCTTTTGGACAAAAAAAAAAAAAAAAAAATCATCATTTTGAGAGACAATGCCAATACATTTGACAGCAGTCACAATCTGGAGCTCTGTCAGTTTGAAGCACACATCTAGCCTCATAGACAAATGATGAAAAAGGCCAGCAATGAATCTTAACTTAAATTGCAAAGCAAGCCATTAGAAAGAAATGAGATCCACTAAAGCCAAAATGATGAATGATTACAATGGAGGAATGAGATTACTAGAAGACAGTGAACAAATAAATAAATAAAATTGAATCAGCGGTTTTTGCCAAAACGACTACTAAATAGAGAAGGGTGACAAAGCAGATGCAACTCACAATGCTTTGAGACGCTTTCTTGCCTGTGTTCTCTGATTGAATCAATATAACAACTGTGGCTAATTTTAAAATGGTCAGTGCCTTAAAACCAGTCAAAAACAACAAACCTTACACTGAGTATGTCCCCTTATGCCTCCAAAATAGCTGACGCGTTCTCGTAAGGACGTGGCGCTTCTGGAGTCCTTCAGTGAGGGCTGGCACTTCATGCTCTTGCTTCACTGAATCACAAGGAAGGGCCTTGAGAAATCACGCCATCAGACAAATCCTACGGTAGCCTGACCAGATTGGCCCATTGCCATTTTCCTCAAGGGTTTCCTGAGCAGTTCTGCAGTACAATGTGCTGTGGTGTTTTTGCTACGGCAGACCACGAAAGAGGATAGCTGTTACCATGGGGGGAAAAAACAATTTACCTGGAGCTGACTGGTTTCTCAGTAGAACATTACATTGTATTGAAAGGAACCTTATCCCTACATCAGTACATCAGTAGTCCAATATATTTATGATGCCAACTACTCTTCTCTGCACACAGGCATACAAAACCTCCTGGAAGACTGAACATACAGTTTGCAGGGCATTTCTGCTTTTTTAAGTGTAAAGTAGTCAAATATAAATACTAAAATATCCTACTTACCTTCTTTCTCGATAGTTTACTCCTACTTTCTGCTGTCTCATTTTGAGACCAATATTGTAGTTATGCTCCATAAGAGGTCTGTAACATTTCGTCACATCAGCTAAATAATTGCTTTGCCCCTGCCTAATACATTTATCATCACCGCAACCTCATCTCCCTCCATCTTTCTTCTTACTGGCGCCTTTCATGTTCATAACAATGGCTTTTATTAATGACACAAAGGATCAGCACCACTCCAAGCAGATTCATCAAGCATCCAAGTATTTTTAGTGAAACACACGTGTGATTAAGACAGATGGAGATGCTGCACATTGTCATGCTTTCTTTAATAAAACAATTTTTTGTTTTGTTTTTATTTTTTTTGTGTGGTGCAATTAGTGTGTTTTAAAGCACATCCTCTCCCTTTTTTGTGGGAATGATTAAGAATATCACTTCATTAAATTGATCTATTTTCTGTTTAGTGTGAGTGTGTGTGCTTGTGGACATCCAAGCAAGCATGTTTAATTCTCCCCCTCCAAACAGTTCTGCAACATTGCTCTAATGTAGTAGTAATAGCATGAGACAACCACATCAAATCTGCCGAATGAAGAAAGAAACAAGGCATAAAGCATAACAAGGCAAACAGAAATTGTGTCTTGTGATTGTCATGATATGATATGAAGAGAGAAAAAAAAATGAAAATGAAAGAGCTGCATAGGAGGACAAAAAAAAGATTAGTTTTCGTCATGGTTAATTATGACATGCTAAACACGATGCTCTCCTTCAGCTACATGAGCTGTCACACGCACCCAACACACGAAACCCAAATCACTTTGAAGATTGAAAAGATGACAGCTGCCGCTGTGTGTCAGCCGTTTTCAAGGGCGGCCGAGCGAAGTTCAATATAACAGCAGCACTAGAGAACACAATTTATACACGTGTGCACGCTTGTTAAAATGTTACGTTTTATTGAAAATTTATGCAGCAAGCTAACACCGGCTGAGGAGGCATCCACACAGATTAACGATTTTAACAGTGAGAAGCAAAGCAATTTTTAAGAGGTTTATCTGCATTATGTAATGTTGATGGAAAAATCATTTGCGGATCTTCTTGACATTAGGCGTAGTGGGAGCACCTGCATTTATATCCTGTCAGAAAATATTACATGTAGCAGTGTATTTGAAATGAAAAAATAAAGCCTGACATTAAGCTTAGACCTAAACCTTATGCAATATGTTGAGAAATGACAAAATGACACACAAGTCAAAAATGAAGGAGGCAGAATGTTTGTTTATTTTGTGTGTGTATATATATGTGTGTATATATGTGTATATATATATGTATATATATGTGTGTATATATATATATATATATATATATATATATATATATATATATATATACATACATAGGTTAGTAATAGGTTAGTATACATAATTCCATGAAATGCAGTGACTATATTTGTTGGTGTGTTTGTGTGTCCTTTTAAAATTCTACATTTATTGATGTATGCATGGTAACTTTTTATAAAGATTAGCCATCCTGATTATTTCTTAAGGATAAGAATTAAAAGCTTAAATGTTTTGCTGCAGAATCTCACTAAAGCGTTTTATTTATTGTTTGTTCAAGGTCAGCACTACATGTACAGGAAATCCTGATTGTCTGTCTTGAAATTAACCCGTAGATTTCCTGGTTTCAATAGAATTTATCTCAAGAAGAAATTGTCTAGAAAATATATGCAAATATGTATTTAACTGTATGATGCCGGATTTATTATATTTGACAGATTAATTTCTGAGACCTCTGTACCACCTTCATTATAAAACAAAAACAAACAAACATGAATTAACAAAATTAATGAAACAATTAAATAAACAAAATACATACAAATAACCAGTGTATTCAGATGATACAAGATATTATGTAGAAACAGTTGTTTTCTTTTGTAAGTTCAATATATAAAAAACACTTAAATAGAAAAACTGAGGATTTTCTATCATGTGTCATGCAATAAAGGGTTAAATAAAGGTTTCCCATCATAATGTTGGTCATAATTTGAAATGTGTTGTATTTCAAATTCAGAGAGCATTGTTTATAGCCTATAGCCAAATGCACTCATCACACAAAACACATTATGAACATCCTCAAGGGGCCACCATACCCCAAATGCATCCATCAGACTTAATAACACACATACTTAAAACACCCTTAAAACCGACACAAACCAAAACACTCGCAGAACCAGCACATAACCAGAAAAAAGCAAACCAAACACTGGCAACAACAATTTATCAACATTTTGGAGATGAAAACAAAAACTGGACCCCACAGACCAATTATCATTATTGGGACTTTAACCTAAAAATACTTCCACCAATTAAAAACCACAAAATTAAAATCAGTTCAGATCAGATTCACTGGAAAGGACAAACGGCAAATACGACCCTACAACACTCAAACTCAAAAATTTAAACTAACACCTTTGAATGAACTCCAGGTCCAATGACCAGGACCAATCCTATCATTTATCTATCTAAACTGTTTGAACTTACCCCAGAACACACAGCACTCCTTGCCAAAGGCCTCACCTTTGTCCCCTCCACAAGCAAAATCCCACAAAGAAAAAGAACAACTCAAATTACACATGCAAAATAACACAGATCTTTAAAATCAGCCTCCTTCTTTGGAGGCCACATAAACGAGGACACTCTTTGGAAAGGACACAAACGACCAAAACAAACCCAGACCCTTTCATCCACCATCCACCTTGGAACCACCGATCCCACAAATCAGCATGCGGTTCTTCATCCATGCAGAGATATTGGAGAGATATGCTGATTTTCCATTGACACGGAAATATTGTCAGGTGGGAAGGAAAAGAAAAACTGGGTGTTATCAGCATGACAGTGGTAGGAGAAGTCATGAGAGCTGATGGCTTAGAGAGGTGGTGTACAGTGAAAAGAGAAGAGGGCCAAGCACCGATCCCTGTGGCACCCCTGTTGCCAGCTCATGTGATCTGGACACTTGTCGTTGCCATGATACTCTGAAAGATCTTCCTGTGAGGCGGGTAGCTGATCAGAAGTTGAAGAAAGAAGAGAGTTTTCTAAACTCAGTCCCTCCCGTTTTCACAACTTAACTGCTCAAGTATCCTAAAACTCCCCCTCCCCCTTACTCTAAACTCTACCTTGCTCAGATTCTACACTTAACCTCTCCTTTACCCCAACCTCAACCTCTCCTTCATTCTAAACTTAACCTCTCCCTCTGCACCCACTAGCCACAAATGAAGACACTGGATTTTCCACGATCTGATTGCACCCACAGGGATACTTGTAGGTCCCATTACACCATACAGCACGTTTCATAAGAAAAGCTTTAAGAGGTGGCCTCCCTCCCATGCATTACGCCATACACCACTGACAACGTGCTTTAGTGCATACGGATCTCAACCGGATCTTCGAGCCAGAGTGCCAAACTACCTGCTCCAATCTCCCGGACGCTAACGAAGTAGGCTAAGGGAGTAGCGGATTGGTTTTCCTGTGGATAATGTAACAACTACCCTAACTCACTAACCCTGTTTACTGAAATTGTATAGGCTATATAAACATTAAAGAAAGAACAATGTTGAGACATCCACTTTATATGTACATTTTCCATGTGCACAATCATGAACATTAATGAATATTGATGATATATGTCTATAATTAGTCAATGTTTATAAATGTGTGCTTTTGTCAGGGCTTATGTTCTGTACATCTAGTGTACACCTAAAATACAAAAAATATTGTTTCTTATCCATGGTTTCTGAGCAATGTGTTGCTGTTTTAGGATCATCTGTCAAGAACTGTACTTCCTTGGTAATTTAGAGAGGAGGTTCACTGCACAGCCTTTCACCTGTAGTGAGCTGGGAAAAATAAATGGATGGATGGATCAACAACGCATTAATCATCAGAACGCAAATGATGAGATTCAAACTGTTTACAGGAATAATTGTAAATGCTAAATAAAATGGTTTGAGCTTAGAAAAGTTTGAAAAATATCTAAAATCTATTACATAACAGCCGTAGATGAAAGCATGCATCCATTCACATTTTTCCCCTCCATTTACTTTCTATAATTTAAGTTTTAATTTAAGTTACATGAAGAAAAATTCCTATTATCGTTCCAAAAAAAAATAAAAAATGTTCATACAAGATTTTGGATTGGGAGAAAACTCAAAATTGGTAACAACAGAGTTTCTACTGGATATTCTGTCCATTTATCATGTAACAAGAACATCTAACTGCAGCATTAGTCTAAAAATCACTCTTGAAGAATGTCGCTCATATGGCACATGGATTATGAAAATACATAGAGCATGAAAACAGCGTACTCTCACCTCTATAAGCTTTGCTATTAAGCACCATGGTATAATCTGCCTGCTCTTCAAGTTTTTAGAAGCGCCGGCTTTCTGGTTAATGTGATGTCATGGATTCAGCTGTGGGACAGATATGATATCACTGCACAAACTGTGGGTACAGTAGCTCAGGTGAGTTTTTGTTCTTCATCTTTTGCGTTTTTGCCCCCGCCCCAATGTAATGAAACCCACTTAAAAAATACTCAAATAAAAAAACAAACCACAAACTAATCCAATGAAAGCACACAGAATGCAAAAACAGTTTTCTATTAAAGTTCAAATTCTGCACTGAAAAATCTGGACTTTTTCTCTTTTCTTTTTTTAACTGCCAAATAAAATCCTCGAAACGTTTCCGTATAGCATCAGACATTGATCTGCATCTTAGCAGTGTTCGTTTTTTTATATAGAACTCATGTCCTGCTATTTGTGTTAATCTGAGATCAAAGTATGTCCTTCAAGATCTGCGTTATAATTCCATTCATGCAGAAAATTCAACTTTAAAAATACCAGACATTTTATACACTCTCCTCTGTGCTCTGGAAACTGCTAGTCTAATTCCTCTTCCCTGCTTTTGGATTACTAATAATATCGCTTCATTTTAAAGCATTTTCACATTTTGAATTGTTGCAAATAAAACCCTGGATTTTTTCTACCTTTCAGTGTAATCCAGGGGGGGGGGGAGAAAACCTGACAACATTTTAAACAGCACCAAGTTCTGCCTCCATCAGCTTGTCAAGCCAATCATCTTATTCACCATGAAATACTGAGATTGTCACCTGTGGCATACAAACTGGTACCACGAGGGCCAACAATCAACATGTTTTCATCCTCACACTGTTTCAAAGTGAGATGTTGTGCTGCCATCCAATGACAAGAAAAGAAAAACGGGTACTGTAATGACAACTGTGGAAAGAAACTACAAGTAAACACACCCGTAGGTGGTGATAAAATGTGAGCGAGCACTCAAGATGTCTCTCAAAGGAAACATCGTGACAGGTTAGGCAACACTCTCTATTTCTCTCTCTTTCTCACACACACAGATGCACTTACACTAGACGACGAACATGTCAGTTTAAAAGATACACAACCCACATTTGACAATAACATAAGTGCAACCTTGGAGCTGAAAAAGCAACTGCAGTGACCTGCGGTCTCTGAGTTAATAACCTGACAGTTTACAGAAATATGGGCTGTAACAGGAACGGTGTAGTCACGCTTCACTGATGTGATTCAGCGAAAGCGACTGTCCACTGTCATCAAACAATTCCATGTTGACATGTTGGTCTGCAGAAATTACAGCTCATTAAGCTTGGGAGCTCACCTTTTCTCCTTTATCCTCTACTCTACGTTTATGCCTCACCTCTATTTACTAATGCGATAATGAGAAAACTCAGGAGGAACTGACCTGCTTGTTATTCGTGTGAATTTTATTTTATACCATCACTCCATTTTTCTTAAAATTTCAAACGCCTGAGGATGTCAGCATCCACATCCTTGTATCTGAAACATTAGCAGGAGCGTCGGCATGGGAAATACTGTATTTTATTAGCTTTTTAATACTAATATGAAGGGCAAATCTGATAAAATATGACACATACCCGGGTGGAAAACTGATATGTTGTGGATTTTACACAAATAAGAGAGGGAAGCAAACACACAGGAGGACTAGAACCGGAAAGAGGACATGAAAAGGGAAATTATTATTAGTTGCTGACCTGTTTCGTGCCTAAAAATCCTCCTGATAAATTTAAAGAAATATTTGTTTCCACAGGCTGAGTGACAGATGGGTGTGACTGAGTCTGCACAACTTATTTGAGCAGCACAGTGCTCAGTGATGGTCTCTGTCTATTCATCTGTCTGTTGAGACGTCTCGAGCTCTGAGCCAGTGCCCTCGCTCTCTGGTTGTTTCCTCTGCAGATCCTCTCCGCTACACCCAACAGATGTTTCCTGTTAATTAACAAGCTGACACAACATATTGCAAGGGTTTGAGATTTCTGATCCTGTAAAAAGTCTGCCGACTAACCGGGTTTGAAAAGAAGGCTCTGAGTGCTGGACCTCTCGGATTGGCTCATGAGAAAATGCATCTTTGGCTATGGTGTCCATAACGGAGAGGCCAAGGCAAAACACTGCAGCCAATTAGCGGCTCAACAAGAGAGAGAAAATATCGTTTTTTGCCTTCAGTTAATCTGTGTCTTGTCCATCTCTGCCAGAGCAAATTGAAGGACCGTGAGTGAGGATTGCCTGCAGGTAAACAAACACAACTACTTGGTATGAAGAAATGAAGGAGTTTTGTCTGGAGTTTTTAAAGAGGAATTCAAATGAAGAGATTTGGGATAGACACTATTGCTGCCCCTCCTACCCCCGCCCAGACTGTCCACATCGCTTCAGTTCCTAATGAAGAAAAGGTTGCTGCGCAATTTCATATTCCAATTTTTGTGCTTTAGTTCAACCAACACCATGTTAAAAGAGTTACCACACTCCTAAAGTCTTTGGCACCATCGTCTGCTGAACGAACCCCTTGACTTCCAATTCTTTGATTAATGCCGAACCCCAACAGCTCCATCGTTAAGCCTCACTCATTCTCTTTGTTTCTGATGCACATTTGCCTGCCAGTATTCTTAGTATTCAATGGTAATAATTAATGCAACCAGCTTTAGTTGGTAATTGTAAGACGAATTGGCCACAGTGGCAACCTGCTTTCTTAGTGAAGGTAGAGCTACAACCACTACAGCCACATTTATTACAGTTATTGGTGTAGTGGTGTATAAGTATAAGTCTGACATGAAACCATGGAGACGGACTTTGAGGATCCAGAAAACTCTCTACTTAAAACTTTAAATGTAAAAGGCATGTCACTGTCAAAAAAAGGCTCAATGTATCCGTCTGTATATCAGTTCAATTGATACCTTTTTGTAGCTGAATTTATTTGATCACATAAAGTAGTGTAAGAAATTTACAATAAACTCCCTGACTGCTTTGAATATATTTTAATCTTTGCATCTTAAAAATGAGCAGAAATATTATCAATTGTTACCTTCGTTCCCATTTATCTTCCAGTTTGGACTAAAATTTCTAATTGTTTTAAGATTCTTCTCTCATTTTTCATTCATTGTGAAGTTCATGTGCAGATAACTGCAGACTGTCAGGTTACATGAGTTAGACGTGAAAGTAGGATGTAATTTCTATGTTCATAAAAAAAACCCAAAAAAAACACAGTTTACCCATGGATCATCAAAAAACAAAACCAATCAATATTCATCACTTGACTTGAGAAATGTGAATAACATTTCTTGGTTATATTAAATCTCCTATACTTGTGTTTTCTCTCTTCTTGTCACTTTTAAGCTCTGCTTAAGCCATTATTAATCTTCAACATTGTACACATTTAGGTTTTTGCCAAGGAAGAATTAAGGATGGCTTGGATGTCTAGAATCTACATAATTTCTCAAACATGTTATGCTAATATGGAAGCCACTCACATCTCTGTCTGCCAGCAGACGACACCGGCCTCCCCTCTCCTCAACTGAGCCACAATGTTATGATGATTTCTTATTTTTGGGTAATTGACAGAGCAAGATTTCCAAGATGAGAACAAGGACACCATGAGTAGTGTAGTAATGCAGTAGTAGTAATACAGTAGTCCTTTTTTAATCCCTATTAAAGTGAATGTAAAACCTTTGGCAAGAAAAGAAAAGTCATTATTCTTGAAAAGTGCTTAATCTTTTGTTAATAACAGTGTTATGGCATTTTTTTTCACATCCAGTGCAGAAAATGACTATGGACTCAACATGTAATTTGTATTTCTACAAGAAATACCTGCATACATCAAAACGGCCAATTTAGTCAGCAAATAAAAGACAGTGCTTGCAGCGCGTGCAACCTAATGAGCAGCTGCAGTTGGCCAGTTTACAGGAAACGTGGTCTCAAACAAGACCTCTGTCGTCTTTAGTAATGGAAAGGATTTTAAAAATCTGTTAAGATCATTTAAAGGATGTCAGTTGTACCCAGTCAGCTTTGTCTGAAAATATTGGGAAAGTATGAATACATTGGGAAGGTTGTAGCAGGAAAACGAACAGGCTGACCAAGAAGACGCCAGAGCACCTGGACGGAGAACTCGAGCTTCCACAGCTTCAAGGACATGGGATGAACACAGGCCTAAACCAAAGAAAATAAAAGGTTACAATTAGAAAAGGAGAAGCAGTCAAGAAGAGTGACTGATTGGATAAGAGTGATATTTGGTTAGGACCAGGCAATCTGCAAGGAGTTAATACTGGGATATGTCTTTGGTGTAGGTCCAATGAAACATATTGCGCGATAGCGTAGCCCCTCTGGACTTCACCTAGATTGATCCCTTTGTCCTTTGCATTAGAATGAAGAGCTGACCAAGCTATTTATTTGTCAAGCTATTAAGTTTAGGAATTACAATTTAGCTGGATTTACAACCTCTATAATAGGATTTTCAAAGGGATGCCCTCAACTTTCAATCACACTGATCTACTCAGTCAAGCATGGACACACACACGCCTTTTCTCATTTCACTTGTGAGTTTACAAAGTAATTTCAGTAAAGGTTCGTTTTTCAACCTGCCTCTTCTCTTCATCCTGCATGATGGCGCTGAAGGGACTAACAAATGCACCCAAATCCATATTAACCACTATTTTTATGATTTTCATATTCAATTAAGAATCCATTATTTTAAATGTTAAAAAAAAATACTTGTGAAACAGAATAAGCTTAATTTAAAAGTTGATGGTACACATATCAAACTCATCATATTTCATAACAGTGTTACACTAGTATTTAATACCTCACATGCACATGTGCAAGGCACTTGATCTCACGTTCATGACGGACGGAAGTGCCTTAATTTTGAACTATCACATCTAGAAAATCTGTTTGGGAGGAGTGAACAAATCTGATAGCGCTTTTGGGGCTGAGCTCATTTTCTGACACATTAGTTTGTGCCAGTGCTGGCTGTGCTGTGCTCAGATGGGTACCGTTTCTCACTCCAACATGAAGACAGGGGAACATGATTTGGATAGAGACATGATATCTAATTTGGTTAAACAAAACAAAGCTCAGAAATGTATATGAAGTCTCCTGAATGGCAGTCATTAGTCTGATGTATTTTATGTATTTGAATAAATGTAGTGTTGTTTTTGGGTGTTTTTTTTTTCATTGGATGGGCATGATGGAGAGGCAGGGAGCTTATTGGGTTTAAATCTAATTAAGAAATTAAACTTCAGACACAAGCTCCGAAAACTGAAACCGAAAGCACAACTTTGGAAAAGGAAGTGAGAAGTTACTTATGTTAAATGGAAACAGGGATGTTTTTTTTTTTGGAAAGTTCTGAGAGTTGTAGGAAAAGAACTGACCTGTTTAGTTGTGCGCACCAACATGTAAAAGTAAGTTTCTAATCACCATTTGCAAGTTCACAAGCAGGGAAACAAATGGAATTTGTGGTTTTTAATCATAGGATTTGTACATTTTTTTTAGATTGACTGATTGTGTGGCTCCCACTGATACTGATTACATGTCTACGGTGGCTTGGTATGGTTGAGTTTGATTATTCAACGTATTTTACCCTTAAAGTACACACATAAAGAGAATACATGTGCAACTGCACTCTACAGTAAACAAACAGGACAGCTGAGGTGTTAGTTTGTAGGAACGCTTCCATTTATTTATTTGAGTGGACATGCCAGCGCACCATGAACTTGCTATGCCAAAAAATGATTCAGAGGCCACTTATCCACTGTCTCGCAGTCCATGTCGGCCACAGGGAGAAGGAACGTTCCAGGCTGCAAACATTCTTGGCACTTCCATGCAGCTTAATTTTAAGCACCTTCTCCCATTGTCTCCTTGTTCTCTTGTGCTGAGTGTAGCTTCAGTGTATGAGCTTTATGTTAAGCCTGAGATATAGGAAGTGGGAGCTGTAATTGCATGTCATGCTGTGCAGTCTCCCCCTTTTTCTCCACTAAATTGCTTCTTTTTGTGCAGCACAGAGAGCTAGGAAACGGACCTAGAGCCCCGATGCCGACTAGTTATCTAGAACCCATAATTTTACTTTCTTTTGGCCTATTTTTCCCCTGAGAGGGCCGTTTATCATATTGTAAATTCTATCAAGTGTTTGCACATGATTTGCCACAGACATCAAACTGATTTCATTTTGATTGTACACTGGACTGATGCTGCTTCTAGTATTTGTCAGATTAAATAAATAAATACATGAATAAATAAATTAAAATACAGGAATATGTTCCCCTCTTGACCTTTAGCACATCTTAAATAAACACATTTGATAAATAAAACATATCTGGGTTTTAAATTCTAAACATGTAATGCAAATTCATTTATCAGAAGGAGTTTTGTGGTTATGACATCATAGTTTAATGTAGCATTTGACCTGCAAAATTACAGACGGTTGGCTAAGAGATATTTTACAAAACAAAATATGTTAAATCGAAGGCTTTTTATCATTGTTATGAGAAAATTTGTTTTCTTAGGGTCATTTTGAAGCATTTCTCATTATGCAGTTCAAGTCTTTTACAATTTAAGCTGTTATCGCAAGAGGCAAACCTGACTGAGTCAATGAGGTGCACCAAACTGAAGAGTGACATTTACGCTGTGTCACCCCACTTGTTACTGAGGCTGGGTGGCATTTTAATATTTAATGGTAACAATATCTGATTAAACCGTTCTTATTAAAGCTCCCAGTTAGGAAGCACTGAAACTCCAACAAGGTGATCTCTCCAGACGTGGCAGCCACTAAGCTTTTATTTGTAAGTGAAGGAGGCTGTGACTGCTCTTAACACACACACACACACACACACACACACACACACACACACACACACACACACACACACACACACACACACACACACACACACACACACACACACACACACACAGTCCCTACAAATTCTCCACTCAGGTTGGGTCTAGACCCCAGCAATGTGCTAGTAATATATGCTGTATTTTCTGTATCTTCTGTGCTTCTCAGTCTCTGGGAACATCGAGGAAAATATTTTAGCCGGCTGTCAAAAGAAAACCCAACTTGGACATCTAGAAAGTTAAAGGACTGGAGCTATGCTGGATCCTGGTACCTCCCTTAGCAAAGCGCCCTGCTGATGAGGGACTTCGGAAAACATCCAGATGAGATCCATTGGAATGAAGACACTGCAGCCAAACATTTTAC
Organism: Xenentodon cancila; assembly: GCA_014839995.1. NCBI lineage: Eukaryota > Metazoa > Chordata > Actinopteri > Beloniformes > Belonidae > Xenentodon > Xenentodon cancila. The sequence continues at coordinate 17,986,275 of CM026198.1, read as the reverse complement.
ATGTTGGGGCACACAAACACATTTCAATGTATAACACATTATCATTTTTCAGCTTGTTTATCTTAGAATACATTCACAAGAAGACCTAAGGCTTATTTAAATAACATCACCACACAACTACTAAACTTTAATTTACAATCTGAGTGCTCAAAAGGAACATATACTCCAACCTCTAGCAGATCTACAAATATCTACAAGGATCCCTGACATGACAACAAGAGATGGGAGAAGGGATTTACAAGAATCAAAGTGAAAACACTTTTGAAAGAGTCATTAAACCTGCAGACAAGGGGCTGAAGATGCTGAACATGGATTGTCAGGTGGACAGGCAATAATCCCCCAGAAACTGCACAAACTATGGAGAATAAAAAACAGAACAATAGTTCAAAATGTTTTTAGGAAGAGCCAGATTCAGGGATTTCCTTTAGGGCTTGAATGATCCTTGACCACCTCTCTTTCAAAACTAAAAATACATAAAGCTCTGAGTACATGGACAGTTTAGAACGCATATTTCTGTTCTTTTTCTTTTTTTTTTTTTTAAATCTCATCCTCTCTGCTTTGCCATTAAAGACCATGCAGAAGGGTATTTATTTATAATATTATTGAGCATGCTGGTTCACCTCGCCTTACAGCGAACATTACAGAGTTGGTTGGTTTCTTAGAAGAAAAGTGTAATAATTCTGACTTAAATCCAGAATACTGACGAAAAAAAAAAGGCAGTTTCTCTGGATCCAGTTATACATGTGCGAATAAGACAATTAGTGATTGTTAACTGACCCTACGTGTGTGTAGTTGTGTGACCCTGCAATGGACTGTTGTGACTGTGTCCAAGGTGCACCCCATTACTTTCAGCCTTATACATCAGGTATATGCGCCACAATACCCCAATAACCCTGACTAAGATATATACAAGTATAATAAATACATAGTGTGATGGGTTGTTTTATTAAGCCTGTGGTCACTTCTAAGATAATAATTCAAAATAACATTATGAAGATAAATCAAAATAATACATAAAACACAAAAAAGCATGATATAAATATTTTTTATACATACATTTGGAGAAACCAAATACATTGTTATATTTTTTCAAGTCCCTAGCGAATCAGACTGGGGTTTAAACAAAAAGAGTCAAATCTACTTTATAAAGTGCTTGTGCAAGGCTTTTGAAGTGAGTAAGAATGTCCTCCCATATTGGTCATTCTTCCAGAGGAGCTCAAGAGTGAAGATGTCTGTTGTTTTAATCACTATGTTGTAAAGAGTCGATGCTGTGCTCTCCAATATGTTCAGAATCTTCTGATACATTCGACCAATCATAGGGGCTCCAGAGCAGTCCTCAACACTCAGCATGGGACAGAAGGACAGTGGACAAGAGGTCTGTGGTCAAAGTGGCCCCTAATTCGATTCACTTTTATGGAAATTGGAGCTCTGTGTGCCAAAGATGAGAAATACCATCCAGTCTCTTATCAGTGAATAGTGTGAATGCAGCGTCTGTGATGGAATTCTACTTGTCTGTAAAATGAAGGTTCAAACTAAATTAGAAAAATACAGATTTAAGTGCTTTGCATCTATGTGGACATTTCTGTGGACATCTGGAAAGAGGGTTTGAAGTTTATAAGACTTGTTGATAGCAGAACCTCAACCCGGAGAGCACAAAATTATGAAAATACATAACATGTAGATCTGGCAATGAAAAATGCATTCTTCATCATTGACTAAAATAGAGTTGCCATCCTGCCAGAACTGACAGAAGGGCTTTTCCTGCTTCTGATAAATATAGCGATGTGGGCAAATGACAGCGGTTTACCACCAAAACACTTCATTAGGTTTTTTTTTCTCAACCTGGATACAGCACTACAGGATAGTAAACTTTTCCAGGCATACACACACACACACACACACAAACACACACATACATATTCTGCTTGTGTCTGTGCCAAGTCATCATGCAGTTTGAATTAGTTCAGAACTGGCATGAGGCAAACTTCACACCTGATGATCCCATGCGACGGCGATACTCCATCAAAGGCAGTATGTAAACGAACAGCTGGCTGACTGGTACAGGAGTCTAACATAACCTGTAATGAGATCTCTGTCCATACAGTGTCATCAAGCTTTGGAGAGGGAATGATAGGGAAAAAAAAGCTGGAACGAAGGAATAGATTAAGTAGTAGGTAGAGTAACACCTGTCAGTGTATGTTTAGATGAGGCAAAAGAAGAATAAGTGATTTAACTCTTGGTTTAATGCATCAATAAAACCTTTTGCTGGGAGCAGATATTATTTAATCCCAAAATCCTATAAATGAATCAAATTTCTACATTAATTAATTTACACCGCTTCATCATCTCTTTTTGGAATCAAGTTATTTTATTTTTAATACATTTTGGGGTCCAAATGTAATGTCAGAGAAAAGTTAGTGCTGACAGAGGAAAAAGAAAAAGTTTAATTAGCTCATGGACGAGGATTCATTGTCAAGAAGCCTCAGATATTGAGAGTAAAGCTGAATTTGGTCAGAACCAGTGAACTGAAAAACCTCCTGTGTTATTCCCTTAAAGTAGAGCATAATGCCAGAGAATGTCTTGAGAAGGGCAATTTTAACATATTCCAGCTTCAATTTCCAGAAGAACTTCAAGCATCCAGAAATTGACAACAAGCGTTGGCTATATTCCATCAAATAACATGTAAAAACTGCAATAAGCCATAAGCCTTCTTCAAATGTTAATTGAAGATGGAATGATAGAGGCAGTTAGTAAAATGCATGCATGTGTTAATCCAATTGTCTGTTGGGTTACAGTCAAAGTATTGCCCTGAATAATCATTTGATTTACTAGGAAGCTGTTTGGTGTCTAAAATCCATCCGTCCATCTATTTTCTATTCCCGTTTTTATCCTTCTCAGGGTCACGGCGGTCTGCTGGGGCCCATCCCGGCTGCTGTGTGCACCAGTGGGAATTTGAAGGAAACTGGAAACATCCACCAGGAGGGCAGGAGGGAAAAACCACTTATTTTACTCCAGAACACCGCAGTACTTTTAATCCAGCTAAGCTTACAAGTATCTTCTTATTCTGACCCAAGATCAACATCATACGGCTGTGGTTAGGAGAATTGGTTTATTTTAATCTCCACCCTTGTTGATATTAAAGTTCTGTTATTTTTCCTTCATGGCAAAATAAGAGCAGTAAGTAGAGTTTGAATTAAAACCTGCTGGGATTTATGTTCATGGCTTTGTCGAACAGATCTTGCTAATGGCCTTTCTTTCAGAGTCGACTGATCCTCAGTGTAATGGCTCAGGCTCGGGTAAGATCAGAGAGAAAAATAAAGGATGAAAGGGAGAGAGTGGGATCAGAGGAAAGAGTGGTGGCGCTTCATTTGGGTTTTATTGTACCTGAGGACAGAAGGATAAATGGACGGCTAAATGACAAGAAAGAAAATACAGACAATGACAACTGGAGAAGAAATGGCATAATGTCACTTAACTGTTTGAAGTAAATGTGAAAAAGTAATGCATACAACCTGAGTGAAGGAGGCATCTAAAACGTTTGGTTTCTCCAAATGTAAATACATTTTATTTAGGAAAAAAGTTTGGCTTCACTGAACACTGAAAACGCAGGAAAGACCAGAAACATACCAAGGAGCCTTCAACCAGAAAGCTGCACCATTTAAACTTTGTTGCAGAACTTTTAGTCATATCTCAATGGGAATTTTAGTCAAGTAAATGGACTTGGACAAACAGCTTGTTACACTACATAAAAAGAGTCATCAAATGGAAACAGAACTTGAAACTACAGCCACAAGTCAACATCTTAGGTAGTGCTGATGCACACAAGACCATAATTGAACTGTACAGTCAATGGAGTTGATCAGCAGTAGATGGAAGGCCAACTTCCCACGTGGATAACTCAGTCATTGTTTTCATCTATTTATTTTATTATTATTAATAACTTTGTAGTAGATGGATAGCTGGTAGTTCTGGCAGAACCATTACATAAAAAAAAGATCTAAATATCCATGTCGTTCCAGCTTAGACACATGGTCAAATTACTGCCTGGGGGCTACAAATGGCCCATCTCAATCCTTCTTAAATGAAAAAGAAGGGGATATATAAGCACACCTTTTGATAATTATTCGTAAGATGAGTGAAAAGAGTCTCCATTGCAAATCATAGACTAATAGCAGTGTTTCTGAGCTTCTTCAAGTACTGCCCTGCATCTTTTAGGTGTTTTCCGACACCAACACACCTGATTCAAATGAGTGCACTAGGACCTGAGATCTGAAATAAATGCCATATATATATATATATATATATATATATATATATATATATATATATATATACCTCTAATCAGGAATACGATGACTACAAGCATACTTGATTTCAAACACTTTACTGTACAAAAGTGGATATATGAATATGTTTGAGTCTCAAACATTTGACTTTATTATTATTATTATTTAATAAAGTCAAATGTTTGAAGTTCAAACCCTGATAATTTCAATTTTTATATAGTAAAATTGAGTATGCTTGTAGTGATTGTAGTCCTAAAGAGAGGTATGTGAGTTATTAGGTGAAATTATGGAAAAATACATTTTTACAGTGAAATCTATGAAAAAAATACATATCTGAATTACCTCAAAATTAGTAACTCATATCTTTTTTTTGAGGTAGAACGTCTATAAGTACTTCAAACCATCGTGGATTTTGTTTTAATTCTTGCAGCTGCAGTAGTGTTGCTGGTATTATTTTTACCATGTAAATCTTTAATTTGTCAAAATACTCAGAACTGCTTTTGTTGGAGTTAAACTACAGTAAATGTCTCCAGGACTACATTTTGCATGCCATAATGACATGCACGCAAACACAGTCACACCAGGTAAAAACAATACCAGATACAATGACATGCCTGGTAATCAGTGAGACACAAAATTGACTGTCTTCAGGGGCTTTCGCTCACATTGCTGTCTCACCAGTGCAGATCAGTGCTCCTACACCTACATACAGTAAATCATTTAGTGGTTGAACTCATCAGGGATCAAACGCTCAGTGCACCTCCCGCATGATTACATGAGTTGAATTTTCTTGAGGCTGCTTCTTCTTGGTGCTTTAATAAGGCAGAGGGAGAAGATAACAGTGAGCATTAGTTTAACTGGAAATGGCGGATATTGCCTAAATAGGAGCGATTTCCACAGACTGCCATCATCATGAGGGGTGAAGATTATCACACTAAGATATTCCTGCTAAACGCACGGCATGATGATCATCATCATGAAAAGTTTAACTGAGTTGTTCATATGTCTAAAAAGCAATGAAAAATTGAGTGTGCGACTGCAGTAATATTTTTCAATCTCCTGATCACAACTTAATAAAAGATGAACAAAAAATTGAAACAAAAACGCCCACGCAAGCAGCAACTAAAGGTGGCTGAAGTGAAGCTGTGCCACACTCAGAATTTGGTGATGTTGATGGCTGAATGACCTCCTGCAGTCATTGACTGTATATATATATATATATATATATATATATATATATATATATATATATATATATATATATATATATATATATATATATATATATATATATATATATATTAATTGAGTTAGGTTGAGATACAAAAGTACTAAACTACTTTGTATTAGGAAATCTTTTCACAGAAACAGCTGGGGCCATCGCTACTGCTGTCATGGAAATTCTGCAACATATCTCAAGTACTGAGAATGAAATAAAATCAAGTGGCAAACGAACTGTCTTTGTATATTTTATTCTGTGCAGAAGTTCAATAGACATTCAGAGTCTCGGCTGTCTGGATGAATGTGGCAAAGAAGAAAAAGAATAGAGAATGTTTTTTGACAAAAAAAGGTGAGGTATAAAGCACAGCTGAAGATCATGCAGACAGTCAGGTGCTGCTCTTGGTACAACAAAATGATTTTTAGTATCGAGCAGGTCAGATCTTCATAAAGCAATATAAGTATGTATAAAAAAAATAAGAGGAAAAAATCTCTAATCCTCTCATGAGTAGAAACCAAACAGACTCCTCTGAGAATGACATAAAATAAATAATTCTTAAATTTTTACATTCTGTGGAAGAAAAACAATGTTTTTTCTTGGGTACCAACATGAAATAATGACACAGTAATTATCTTAACAATGCAAGCCAACATGTTTCTGTATTTCTGTGAGAACAGTCTGGCGTACAAATATTTGGTAATCAAAATGAATTCTTGTGCCGCTTATCAATACGATCTGAATGCAGAAGAGGAGCAGAAGTCTTCTTGGAAACCACAACATTACTGTATAGCACATCACATCGAAAATAATCTTGGCCTTATCACAAGTAGGATTATTAATATTATCACACTTTTCATTTCAAAATTCCACACATTTCCTCTGCAGGCTTGCCACCCATACCCTCTTCTTCCTCAGCCATGTCTTTCCTTGTAGAATTAGCCTTTGCTTTGTCTTGTTGAATAATGCACAGGTGTTTCTTAAAAAAGATGATGTACTTTCTGCATGAATGCTGCCATCACAGAGGTTAAAGAAGTTTTATTCAAGGGCACTGATGCAAACTTGCATACCATCACAGATCCTGGCTCTTTCTATATTTGTTGATCATCTGGATAATCCTCTCTCTTTGGCCCAGAACATCTTGAAAACAAAATCAACAAAAAACTGTAATATTGATTTGTCTTACCAGAAAACTCATTTCCACCACACGTTTCCTTTTTGCACAATAATATTTGTTGCATTTGTGACTTAAGATCCATGTTGTGGTGCTTAATTGAGGTTTCCCAAACTAACTGTTTGCCCCTGTGGCTGTACCAGAGCTGAGGGGGAGCCCTTGGTTCCTCGAAGACCCAGCCTTTTATAGACATTGCTTTGGACCACATAATCGTTGACATCACCTTTTATCATTACCTGTTTGAAATAGGAGTTCTGTTTTTCCTTCCTTTCTTTTTCTTACTATCAGTAAATTAAATGCCAATAATATTTATTGGAATTTGTTACAGGCCTAGTGTTTCATTTTTCTATATTTTCCAAATATTTGAGGTTGTAAAATAGTGAAACCATTAGTAAATGGCACTGTCGTTGGCAACAGTTGCCATAGTGTGTCTGGTGATAACGGTGCACATCAGTCACCGCAGTGGGAACAAATGAATAACATTGATGGATGCTTGTCTTCAAAAAGTTGTTTGGTGATTAGGAGCTTTGCTAAATCTTCCATTGAATCCATTAAAATGACCTTGAGATAAATGCTACTAATCATACCTAGAAAATGCATCTTCATGATAAATCAATATAAACATATACATAAAAAGAAAGATCAAGACAAATCCTTAGTTTTATTGTAGATATCTGGAAACCACGCCACTGTGGTCACACCCAGGAAAATTTAGATGTTGCACTGTAAATGAAAGTGAAACCACTTTGAGGTATAAGCACACAACTTTGAAGCAGAAAAAAACATATTGACATTATAATGTATAATAATATTAAAAAAAAACACAGAAAAAAACATCAGAAGTCAAGTTGATGAAAAGCTCAAATTTCATTTTCATGACACAAAAATGACATTTTAGAAAACAAATGGAAACCAAAAAAAAAAACATGCACTTTGGAAAATGAAAACTGGGTTGAGAGGATGGAAGAACCAGTGGAGTATACTCTTTGGAGTATATGAATACATTAATATATCATCATCCTTTCAGTGACCTTATAATCTTGGTGACATTTTATCCTAACACATGACTTCATAAATATAATCTTCTCTCACCATATTGCCTATCTATACGAGTCTCATACATCTAACAGTACATTTACTGCAGCATATTGCATATCTGATATAGAGGTTGGGTACTTAATAGTAATTTAATACTCCGTCTTTCTCCGAGAAGGGACGTTACACAATTAAATGAGTGTAAGAAGGGCGATGAAGACAAAGCTAGGTAAAGATAAACACTAAGGTCTCTTCTGTCATATTTCAAACCATAGAAATCTCCTGCAGTGTTTTGACTTTGACATATTGTTATACGAGTGGCTGTTTGTGTGTATAAATGATGATATTTCTGTGTGTTATACACGAAGCTCTATGTGAGTGCATTTAAGTTCACCTGAGAACAAAGTTGTTGGGATTTCCAATACTGTGACACAACCGTAGTGGATTATGGCTCGTCACCATTCGTCAAAACAATACATACCCAGATTTTTACACTACATTGATTTGCACAACACTGTTTTTGTAGTATTTTCTTATATCTTGCTACACTCAAGCAGACCTGGGTCAAATACATATGCGGGTCTAATGTGAAATTCCTGTCGACTGCACACCGACTCAACAACATGCATACCGTGCACTCCAGGGTCTCGACAGTTTCTCTTATTTCTTTTATTCTGGCCTACGTTTTATTGTGGGCATAGATTGTTTTAAAATTTGAGTTTGCTTTGGTGGGTCTAATCTTTGAGAGACATCCAACAAAAAGCACATAATTTTTTATCCTCTTGTTCCAAACTTAAGATGGCAAAAAATATCTTTTGCCATTTTGAGCCCAGAAATTCCCCTATAGGCATGGAGGGGCTTCCAGGACATGACTTACGTTATGTTCTGTCGAGTCTCTTATTCACCTCCGCTGTTATGCCCACCTTACCTCTGTGAGCTAGTTGCATTGTTGCTGATGCTTATCATGATAATGTTAAATGCAATAGTCAGAAGAGACAGCTGTGATGGGAAATTTACTTTGAGTGGCAGTTAATAGGGATTAATAGGGATTGGAAAGAGCTGACAATGCTTCCAAAAAATAATTGAATATTCTTCCAAACGAAGTTAAGACCGGTCATTTAAACGTGGAAAAGAAACTTCATTACATTGCATTAACAGTGGTACTCGTGGTTCATTGCCACTCAACATGTAGATGGTCTGTTAACATGCTAGTAAACAGCAATTACAGTTGCCACATGGCTGCATTAGAGCCATTATCTTCATTTTAAATAGGCCAAAACTGCTGGTCATCTTCTTCTGTTTTCAGCTTTTCCCGTTAGGGGTCATCACAGCGAATCGTTGTCTTCCATCTGACGCTTTCCTCTGACTCTTCAACTCTCACACCAGTTATCTGCATGTCTTCTTCTCCCACATCCATAAATATCCTCTTTGGTCTTCGGCCTCTTCACCTGCCTGGAAGCTCCATCACCAGCATCCCTTTAATACATCCACCATCCCACTTCTGGACATGTCCAGCCATCTTAAAACTGGCCTCTCTGACAGCCAACCTGAGCTGTGCCTCCGATGTGCTCATTCCGTAATCTTATCCATCCTCTTTAATCCTAAAAAGAATCTCAGTATCTTCAGCTCTGCTACCTCCAGCTCTGTCTCCTCCTTTTCAACAGTTCTACCTTCTCTAAATCCTATACTATAGCTGGCCTCACCACCATCTCATAAACCTTCACTTTGACTTTTGTTGCTACTTGCACATCACACGTCACTCCTGACACTTTTCTCTATCCAGTCCACCCTTCTCTCAACCTCCTTTTCACCTCTTTTCCACACTCCATAGTTTTGAACAGTTGACCCTGAGTAACTCCTGTGCCTTTTCCACCTCTGTTCCTTGTAACCTAACAACTCTCCTCTGTTTCATTAATACACTTGTATTCTATCTTACCATTCCTCTTCTTCTAGTGCATACTTCCACCTTTCCAGGATTTCCTCCACCTGTTACCTGTTCTTATCACAGATCTCTGTCATCTGCAAACATCATCGTGCAAGGAGATTCCTGTCGGACTTCATCTGTCAGCCTGTTCATCACCATAGCAAGTGAGAAAGGGCTCAGAGCCAATTCTTGATGCAGCCCCACCTCTACTTTGAATGTGTCTGTCATGCCTGCAGCACAGCTCATGTCTGTCATGATGCTCTCATGCATATCCTGAATTGCTGGTACAGGAGTTTATTCCTTGCAATATAAAATATCCTCACCTGTTGGTAACACTTATTGTTAAGAAGCTTGTGCACATTCTGAGAAGTTGTTCTAATATGTTTGTCGTCCTGATCTCAATGGTTGATTAAAATAATTAAATACAACATTGATCGATTCAAATCCATTACCCAACAAATCCATGCAAGATGGAGAAGTGGGGATGCTACTGTAACTGGTGGAAAAAGAAAAAAGAAGGCTGACTGTCTGTACAAAGTTTGGTTCTTTCTCTAAATGATCTTCAGAGTTTGCCATGACTCCAGTAGTTATTTTATTATTTTTCCACAAAGGTTGCAGGTACATTACGCCAAGCAAGTCCCATTTTAATCCAATTCAACGTGACCTCAGTAATGTTTCTCAGTCAACACAATTTTCAGACCCGTCTCTCTGATAGGGTCTCACATATTCTCGTGTCATGGTTCAAATATAAAGCCCAGGACTGCCACATCTGTCAAGGCTAGATCCTGGTTGTGCTAAATGGATAAACCCCTGGTTGTTACTGTTAAAACCCAATTTCCTGTAAAAGAGAGAGCAAGAAAAAGAAGTGGCAAAACTCTGAATCAACTGTCATGTTTAGAGAAATTACTTATCCCAAGCAGCCAAATATGAAGAGAAAAGACAAAGAGAACAGATCATTGAAAGAATTTGAGAATTGTTTCACAGAACATGTGTTACAAAGTCTTCCCATTCTCTTAAAAGTCCCAAAATGCAAATTGTTAATCAGTTCCACTACGGAGCGCCAAAAGGGGTTTCATCTTTTTTTCCTCGAGCTTGTGTCTTTGGGCTGACTGCAGCTTTTCATTTCGAAGCCTGTCATATCAATGTCTTCTTCTGCACCTCTTCCCTTACCCTCTGTCCAGGGGCTGGACAAAAATACATGAGCATTTATGCCAGAGCAGCGACGTCCATCTTCACTTCGGGCAAAGAGGTTAGACTGGGCCAGAGAGCCTGTGCTGTTACATTTCTTCAGCAGCGCGGGAGCCAGAGATCTCGGGGTGAGCAGTGATGTCAAGGAAAGACTGTTCAGAGTTTCTGACAAGTGTTCACTGTTCAGGGTCTGATGGCATCCACCCCCACCTGTTCCCAAACCCACCATCTCATCTGACGGGTCTATGGAGTCCTGTGGGAGACAGTCTGGTAGGATGCTGCCAACTCTGCTGCTGCTCGGGCTCCTTTCGTGCCTCCGAGTGGCTTGGAGGTTAGTGGTAGTACTGTGTCTCTTTAGCAAAGATTGAACCTGGTCCGATGTGGCTGGTCCCTGGGGGTGCAAGGTATGGCTGGGAATAGGGCGGTGGTGAGCCATGGGGAGATCCAGAATACGAGGTGGGGAGACACCCAAGCTGGGCCCTTCTTCCAGCATGGTGTGCAGACTGCCCTCTGAACTGCCCATAGCCAAGGATGAATCACTGTGAGAGGCATGCTGTACACAGAGCAAAAAATATTTTTAATCAAATAATCTAAATGATCTACATAGAAGAGAAAATGTTGAATTATTTTAGATTCTGTCAATAAATCAACTGATGTCCAATCCGAGTGTTCATTCGCCTTAGTTTTCCTGAGCATTATAAAATGCACTGAGCAAGTGTTCAAAGTCTTGAAAAATAAAGATTGAAAACTAGAGAACTGAGAAAAATGGAGCATTGCATTCAATTCAGGAGATAATTGAATTATACAGTCATGTGAAAAGGAAAATATAACCCCTTCACAATTTCAATGTTTTATGCATAAAGACATAAACAATTATTGAAACTAAAAATGAGGGGAATCCAGTCTCAGATGAATAATAGAACATGAATAATTAAACAGCATAATTATCTGTCTAAGAAAACTTAAGATAAGTCCAATCCCAAGTTATTATCCCTCCACCTGTGCACTCGACAGCTGGCGACATGCCAGGACATGCCGCGTTTGGTTTTGACCAAACAGGGTGAACGCAAGAACGAGCGGTCTTGGAGATGACAAACCGAAAGACAGAGGACTGGGAGGAAAGGCACAGACAGACAGATTACCTGACAGAGAGGGCGAAGGAAGCAGAAGCAAAGCAACGTAAGAGAATTTGTGCTCGGTGTCAGTATCAGGCTTGGGGCTGGCTAGGCTAATTAGCTGTGTGCCGCAGAGCATTACTGTAGCAGCTGAGGATCACAGAGGCACTCGGGCACGAGCTGAACAAGCCAAGCAGGTACATGCGCATGGAAACAAGGAAACACAACAAAAGCTGCTTCCATGGTAACGAAGGGAACAAGAAAGAAGGGCTTTTTAAAATAACTCACTTTTGTTTAATGTAAAAGCCAACAAAAGGGGGATATTGGTGTTGGTATAGATGAGATTATACTTTTCATTATGACATTATGAGTTTCAAACTACTGTACACCATCAGTGAAGGTAGTATGATGCACATCCATCCATTATCTATACCCGCTTACTCCTTCTCAGGGGCACGGGGGGGTCTGTCAGAGCCTATCCCGACGCATTGCAGGGGTCCACCCTGGACAGGTCGCCAGTCCATCGCGGTGCCACATACGAAGACAGACAAACAAGCATGCTCACATTCACACCTACGGGCAATTCAGAGTGATCAATCAACCTAGTATGCGTGTTTATGGACTGTGGGAGGAAGCCGGAGTACCCGGAGGGAACCCGCGCAAGCACGGGGAGAACATGCAAACTCCACACAGAAAGACCCACCGGGCCGGGAATCAAACCAGGAACCTTCTTGCTGTGAGGCAACAGTGCTAACCACTAATCCACCGTGCTTATGCTGCACATGTCACTGACAAAACATTTGCACTTTGTGAATGACAGACTGCTGTTTCTTAATGCTGATTTTCTCTCAAATCAAATTCTTTTATTTGTTAAGCTTCATTTTCTGCAGCAAAATCAATTTTTTAATCAATTTTTTTTTTCTGCCTGTAATTAGTGTCTTTGATTGCTGTCCTCAATTCAATTGTCTATCCAATTGCAAGTGAATTAATTCATCTGGTCATGATACCTGAGTACTCCGAGCTCTGCTGTTGGCTCCTGGCGAGCGGAGGGAGGCCCAGGAGGCTGGGGAGGCCAACCTGGACGGCCCTCTGTCACCTGGGTTGGCACTCTCCCCAGGACTGTCTGAGCGAGCTGCGGCAGCTGGGTGAAAGAAGTCGGCTGGCAGGTGAAATGTGGTTGAAGACACACCACCAACTCCACTGCAACTGCCTCCGTCACCATCTGAAACAAGTAGTTTGCATTTTGGCTTTGTCATTGCTAATGCACCATGGAAAAAACACCTTGATTAAAATGCAGCTGGAGTAGGAAAGCAACTGGCAGCAGCAATAACTCAAACGCCCAGCACACAGAATATTTCAATAAAAGAGCAACATAAAGACTAAAACAAAAGAAACACCCGTCAGCCATGTCCTTCAAAGAGTTTGGCATTCAAAAAGATGCATGTTTTGCCTTCTCGCTATTATTTTACAGCTTTTGTTTCTGGATTTTGGGCAGTAGGTAAGCAGACACCATTGTGGGCAGGAAGAATCCAAAACTTTGGCAAATTTCAAATCAAATGTGCTCTTGTCCCTGGGTGTGCATGTCCTTCACACGTACACACACACACACACACACACACACACACACACACACACACACACACACACACACACACACACACACACACACACACACACACACACACACACTCTCAGTCTCCTGCAGAACAGGGATGATGCACTGGGCTTGTGTGGATGTGTGCAAATGCCAATTTCCAGCTTTGTTCTGCGACTGAGCACATTCTCTTTTCCTTTCATTTTCTGAACAACACTGCTGCTCTCCTTCATTATCATCACCCGTGGGGCAGGAGAGGAGACAAGTTTAAATGTTATTTTTGAAAACAGTACCGGGGAAACCGAAGCTTAGTCTGTCTTTAATACAGTTCGTTAAAGTCTGACACCAGGGGTCCCTGACCAAGTTAGAAGGAAGAATAGAACGTTTTCTCCAGCGTTCTTGCTTAACGTGCTTGTGATTTTAACTTCAGTACCTTTGCCGCGTGCAGGGCTTTGCTTCTCCAGCATCTGAGGATTCATCTGAGGGTAGACGTCCTCTTCAAATGATTTCTGAACAGCGGCCTCGCGTCCTGAACTGGAGGGACGGAGCCCTCTATACCCTCCCTGGGAGAGCAGCTCCTCTGAACTGTTGGAGTCACTGCTGCCCCTCTGAGAGGAAGATGGAAAAATTAGGGGAAAAATTGAAGCCAGAGAACTGAGTGAGAGAAAAGTAGAGAAAAGAAAGGAAACTTAAAAGATGCAAAGAGAGAAAGCACAATCTACAGGTGCACTGATGTTCACTGGAGCAGGAAGGGTTTCAAACTGTAGCTTTTCATTTCCCCTTGTCATAATGGAAATCATTTTCTTTCCAATTTCAAAAAACTCTCTCATCGAGCTCTCTCTGTTATCCATCTATACAAGTACTGATTTAAAATAGGAGTTGGTCAAACGGAAGCAACAGCAGTCCTCAAAGCGTCAAATTGCTTGGTTTCATTGTGAGTGGTAAACGAGATCAATTGAGCTGGTTGTCACTACAGCGATAATGAAACAGGCAAGGTGGAACCACTGTGAGCAAAATGTTCAATGTAAGATAAAGATTTGAAAAGCACGAGCTGTCTCACGCATGCACTCTCTCTCTCTCCCCCATACACATGCTCGCAAGGTCGGCCCACGTTAAAAAAAGGACCGAACATCAACACATCCCATCGTAACGCAGACAGAACTTAATTGTTATTTCAATCTAAAAAGTGCAGTTCAACAAAACTGTGTTGGAGTTTTGAACAAGCCTGACTCTCCATCATTATTCTGGCTCCTGCATCCCAACGGTGTTTTATGGATTTGAGATCAGAGCTCAGTTTTTCTGCACCACACTTGGAATAAGATTGAGTTGTACGACTTGGTACCTTAAGCCCCCTTTTTTTTTTGTATTTCTTTTTAAATCACTGAACTTGCACTGTATTCTGCAGCACCAAGAGCCACTTTGATTAAAACAAAGCGGTCCAAGTATTAAGTCCAGCCCGTTGTAGACGATGCACATTTCCTCAAATTTTAAATGCCTTTGTGAGCTTACTTGACTGTCACTGAAAATCATCTGGTAACTGCTGTATTCATCCAGGCTGAGGTCATCCGGCAGAGCTAGGGATGACGATTTGTCTGACAGCTGTTCTGACATCAGAGATGCCTGCTCCACCTCTGCCAATCGGACCTGTCTCACAAACACATCGTAGTAACAGAATGTAAGGATAAGAGGCAAAGACCTAATTCGTCTAATCTCTAACTAAATTTAACAACAAAATAAACAATAAAAATGTTCATCAAATTTTCACTGTTTTACATTTGAACACACTTTTACAGTCAATTGCAAATATCCCATTCATAGCACACCTCTGATAACAGTCATGTTTTAGTTTACTTACATGTTTATTGAGACGTGTTTATAACTCACTCATTTATTTGTTAGTTGACCTTTTATTCATTTCTTCTGATCATAGTTATGACACATATTTAAACATGCATGCATAAGACATTAAAGAAATGGTGCATTAACGATAAAGCATTTTTATTTGTTTGTTAAATCCAGGCAATAATATGAAATTATTTTCCTTCCTATCAAATCAGGATGATATGGCACTGTGAGGCTGACGGAGCTATTTGTGCTTCCAAAGAATTTCCAAAGTAGGTTGGAGAGTTTTCACTAATCAGACTCCTCTGTTGTGGATGCGACTCCCAGCTTGGATTCAGAAGTCATCCTTTCTACCTCTCAGATGAGGATTAATATGTTGCTTTTTATCAAACGAAGTTTCGGTTCGGGATGGGTTGGCTGACTGAGCCACCGCACAACAGAGACGTAGGGAGTCAGCTCAAGTGTCAGGTATATAGGAGAATATTTCTGTCCTAATTCAAAAGAATACCATTTCAAATTGCTTGTTTCACATTGCTTTACGACCACTGCAGACTATTCCTATCCCTAGATACGGAATATGACACTGCTCAAGCAATACACAATAAACAGTTCATCTGTGTCCCACAGAAATGTTATGAACATTTATTATTACATTTATTACATTGTTGTCTGAAACTACAACGCGAGACAAGTTGAACATTGAGAGGTTTTCCAACAGCGGCAGAAGCTCGCATGAAGGTTTCCGTCAAAATTAACAAACAAATGATGAGTACAGGGCAGCACGGTGGCTTAGTGGTTAGCACTGTTGCCTCACAGCAAGAAGGTTCCCGGTTCAATTCCCGGCCCGGTGGGTCTTTCTGTGTGGAGTTTGCGTGTTCTCCCCGTGCTTGCGTGGGTTTCCTCCGGGTACTCCGGCTTCCTCCCACAGTCCAAAAACATGCAGTGTAGGTTAATTGATCTTTCTAAAAATTCTCCCTAGGTGTGAATGTGAGTGTGATTGGTTGTTTGTATGTGGCCCTGGATAGACTGGCGACCTGTCCAGGGTGGACCCCTGCCTTTCGCCTGGTATGCGTCGGGATAGGCTCCGACAGACCCCCGTGACCCGGAAACGGATAAAGCGGGTATAGATAATGGATGGATGGATGGATGATGAGTACATTTAAAGAAAGTGATGATGCAAATAACAGCAAGAAACGAGTGTGTCTTACATTATGTAAATAAGTTGTGTTTGGACAGTATGGTATGCTTTTTGTCTCAATGTCATCACAATTACATGGTCAATAACAGAAAAAAAATGTTTGCATTCGGCATACTGCAGTATGCAAACAGTTTCACTCTGGCTATAATTTCTTCAACTGTTGAAAATTTTCACTTATCTAAATGCCACGCTTTAATGGTTTGCGTGATTAAAAGGAAGTGTCAATGAGTATTGACAAGTACTGATAAGTATTAATTCCAGTAAGTAGTTTAGGTGTTAATTACTGTCGACGAAATCCCAATGATACTCATCCCTAAAGCTTCTGGCACGATTACATTGCTGAATGACTAAAAGCAGGCTACAGTATCAGTCCTTTCTGGTGTTTATCTCCCTAGATATGGAAAAAGAGAGGGAAAAAGAGAGTAAATGTGTTTGTGTGCCCCACACTCACCTCTTGAGGGTGACTCTTGCAGTTCTTGCAGACAGGAGAAGAGCAGTAGTGGTGAAAAACTGAGCCAGAGAGGTTGTCAATCATGTCTCCTTCCAGGGAGTCTTTAATCAGCAGAGACACGCTGTCTAACCACTGGCTTTCCTGCAGCGCAAGCACAAAAATAACAAACACAAAAAACAAAAATACTGTATTGACCTTTTAGGCAGTAATTAGAACAAAGCTTATTAGCCGCTGCACTTCAACAAGATGAAGAGGCGTAGCTGTTTTTACTTGACTTTCTCTTTTGAAAGTGGCATTGATTATTTCAATAATGTAACATTTGCCAGAATTGTACAATATCAATCATATTATTACCCTACACATCAAACATTTATAATAAAAGAACAGCCAATGATTATTGTCAAAAGCAAGGCGTCGAAATGAAGGCAAAGTCCCCCAAATTTCTGCCTTGTACAGAAAAAGTCAGTTTAGCAGCAGGCTTTTCGATGAAGAGGTTTTCTCGTTCTTCCAGAAATCACAGCTTTTTCCACCTGTCACTTTGTCCACCGGTCATTTTGTCAGCAAATTCCTCCTTTCCCTTGCCTCCATTTCACCTCATTCACAAATTGCAGACATTTACTGATCTTAAGGCCGCTCTACACAGCGCTCCGACTCCGTGTGCGGTCCGTCTTTCTCGTTTGCTTTACACCATCTGATGGAGCCTGTGTTATTTTCAGCAGCTGCTGGCAGCGGCGAGACGGATAATGCTGACTTTTGGTAGCTGCTTTATGCCAGGCCAAAGGAGGAGAGGAATGCCAATGCCGTGAGAGTAATTGCATGACCCTTTAAAATGTCTGCTCCACTGCAGGAGCGCTGCAGATGGCCTACGAAGCCCGTTTTACTGCACTGGAGAATATGCTTATGGGCCGATTTATTAAGAACTTAGCCAGTGAGAGTTGATGAGGACATTAAAAGAAAAACAGAAGTAAAAGAGAAGCCTTAGAGGTTTTCATTGGAGAAAGGATGAAGAAATAAAAAGCGGTTTATCGGCATGGTCGTAAAGTGTTGTTGAGCTGGCTGGAGATGAGTTTAAAAGAAAAGTCGGAAATTATTTTTATTTTTTTTGTTGTCGCCGTAATATCTGGTAAAATGCTGCTATTAAAATAACGGTCAACAGACTCCTGTTCCTCTGCTCTCCCTTACGCACATTTGGCTTTTTCGTGGACATCCTCCCATTAACATCAATGTAAAAAACAATATTTATGCCTTTGTTTATCATCTTTGTTTTGTTATTTATTCTTCTGAATATGATTTTTCTCTATGTTAGTCTGTTTCTCTGCCTGCAGGTTTCTTTTCCTACTCCTACAAGTTTTGTTCTTCCATAGTGCTTGCTCTCGGTTTTCCAAACCGTCTAGTCTGAATTTCTCCACCACACTGACTCTCTCCTCTTGTTTTGTGAACATATACTGTCTCTGCTCCTGGATGTGCGGTGAAGAAAGCAACCGCAGCCAATCGCCCGTCCTTGGCAGCGCCCACCTGTTCACTCAGAGCATGCAGGTACACGCTGCTTCATGTTGTGGGAGATGATGAACGACTAGAGTGGGATTTGTTAACCCTTTCTTGATTGACTTTTTTTTTTTTTCCCCCCACTCTGAAACCCACAGAGTACAATTCACGTCTTTATTTCATAAAACCTTTCAGCTCGGTTCGAAATAAACCCTTTCACATTTGGGTTTCTTTGTTAAACTGATGCATATCTTGACCGAGGGATTACAGACAAGGGAAACGTTTTCACCTCCAGTTTATCAAGCGCTGTCTCGACTTGGTGGAGTGGTGGCCCACGGTAGTTTTGGACACGTCATACTATACCACTGATGGAAAAATGTAGATGCAAAAACTTGCAGTATGCAAACAATAACCTCATGATGTGTTACTTCTTCCAAGAAAACTTCCAGAGCGAAACTGAGCAGTGTACCCTGCATATTATAAACAAAAATGAATTGTTCCATGACCATCTTCTGGGCGTTGTTTTTTTTTCTTGTCTTCTTTCTTTGTTTCACTCTGTCTCGTTCTGTAATTGCAGTACAGAGCCTTCCAGGAGAGAGCGTCCCGAAAAAAAGGAATGATTACAAACCACTACTGTACATAAGCTCTGCTGACTTCCACGTTCCGATCCCGCGAGTTCCGTAGTAAGTAATTACAACCAGTGAGTGTCAGTGATAATTGGGCACCTTTCCACAAAGTGTCTCTATACAAAACCGAATGTTCGGCTGAAGCTTGAATCGCAGCTATTCAGAGACTTGTTTCCTTTGCATTTTCTTCAACCGTAACAATCTATACAGGAATCATCCACTTTGGTTAGATTTTGGCTTTTGGTTGAAACTGCTGTTTATTCAGCAGATCCTCACTGCAAACTAATTACAAGCTGTTGCTTGAAACCCTTGACGTCATACATCAAATTGACTGGGTTTCCCTTTCTTTTCATTCGGTTTTCCTTATTTGGAGGTTGTTGAGGTGAATCACCTGTGATATCACAGAGCAACTTCAATTTTGCATCTCAAGTGAGATATAAGGGTTGTTTTGATCATCTTTTACACTTTTAACATTTTAAAACACTTCTTTTAGGTTTAAGTAAGACAAGAACTTGGTTATGTTTAGGCAGACATCATGGAAGATCAAGTCGTGGAATGTTAGCACAATATGAAAAACAGTTGACTTCAGCTGCTGATATTAGTGATTTTGTACGAAAGCATTGATGAGTCTTGCTTTTGAGGAGCAAAGATAGGTAGAATACCTCAACTTTGACCCAAAATGTCTGAGAAAACAATGTTCATGTTTAGAAACAATCTTCTCCAGTGAATGAAGGAATTAACATATTTGCACATTATAGCAACGCCCGTCAACTCTTCCCTTCTCAGGGTTCACCACAGACATTTGTAATGCCTCGTATATTGATTTGTTATAGTTTCTTTTGTTCTTCTTCTTTATTTTTCTTTACTGGCTGATCTTCCTGACACCACCATCCCCACTGTGATGACATGGGCACGTGAGGTTCGGTGTCCAGCCCAAGGAGACTTCTGCACGTGACAGGACTGGAGATTTACCAGGTAAGCTTCTGGGCAAATGGCTCTACCTACAAGCACACCATTCAACAGTTTTGAAAGAATTAGGCTAATTAAATTTGTGAAATTTTGTGTCTGTATAAACGTTTCTTTACGTCTGTGATACTTGTCATGTTGTGACTAATAGTCGCCACTTACATTTAACATTACTGTAGGCTCTTTGTGCCATGTAGTGCAGTTTGTGCAGTCACGCTGTCCTTGAAAATCAATGTAATCTCAGCATAAATACTAAAAATGCAAAGCACCTTATTTTTTGCTATGACTCTGAGAAGGCTTGTTTTGCGGCTGTTTGCTGGCTAATCAGAACTTAAATTCAAAATACGGAACAGCAATTAAAAAACATGCACTGCAGTTAGAAAAAAGCACATGAAAAGGAGTCTTCCCTCTCTGCTTGCATTTCTCCGTTTACTCCTTTCTTGTTTAAAAATAGCAGCAGGCTGTCAGACAATGAGCTATAAACACAATGAGCCTGTGGTGGAGCCTGCCACCTACTCACAGTTTCGCTGTGTCTTCCTAACATTCCAGTGTCAGAGTCTCGCTCTGCTCCGCCATCCAAGCTCGCTTGCCTATTGATTCAATGACATTCTTTTTTAGATGGTGACAAGTTAATTTCCTTCCCCATGTGCAACGTGCAACAGATTACTTTAGTTCATTAGGTTTACATGACACACACACCAACAAAACAGTATTTGATTACAGGTTCTGAAGATAAAGCCAAAGGCAACCATACGAGTTAAGATTGTGGGTATCAGGTTCATAATTGGTGACATTTTAAAGTTGGTAAATTCTATTTTTTTTTTTTTTTTTTTTAAGGCAGAGGTCATCTGATAAAATTGAATCTGGACTAGTTTATGTTGACAGTAGAGAAAGAATCATGTGGTGTGGCATTTAAAGCGGCGATACTTGACCTTTCTTAGCTGTTTGAGGGCAGTTGATCTGGCAGTACAAATACCAGACAGGCATCCGTGCATTCTGGTGGGGGGCAGGGTAGACGTTGGACAGGTAACCTGTCTATCCTTTCAAAAGGGCTAAAGCAACGACAACTAACCATGTGGAGTCCAACACACCAGTGGTCAGCTTAAATCAGTTTAACATCGATGTGTTTAGACTGTAGGGGTGAAGCCATGCAGGTTCGCTTACAGCCTGCAAACTCTCAGAAAGGCCAGTACGGCATCTTTAACCCCCCCCCCCCTTCAAAGTTTGTGTGTTCATAGGTATAAAACAGAGTTGTATTTAGCTTAACAATAAATAAGACTTTTCTAAAATGTATTCAACCTTCAACTAGTTAAGAAGCAGGCTCATTCGTGGGTGACAGTTTAAGAGACTGGCAGAAAAGGAGGACATTGTCCCGATTTAAGTCCATCACGGACAACATCGATTACCCAGCCCACCGTGCTGCGGTCGATCTGAGAACTACTTAAAGCCACAGACTCAACTGCATGAAGTGCCGCACAGAACGTCACATACAACCCTTCCTTCCCACTGCCATCAGACTTTATAACTCCTCTCTCTGTCACACGTTCACACAGTAATCTGTGGAATAACCTGGTGCTACCTAAAGTGCAGTTTCTTTCTTTCTTCTTACTAAATCCCTTTGACTAAATGCAATTTCTATCATGTGCAAAATTTTTCAGTAAATTCATCAGCAACTTTCCATATAAAGTAATATATTACCTTTAATGATAAAGACATATGAAGCTGCAGCACTGCAGAACAAAGAAAAAGACAAAACACTTTTCTGTTTTCATGTCTTAAAGTTGATATTTAGGTTTCAACAAGTGTTGAAATAATCTAATTGAAAAAGGAGATATGCATATTACCCTGCACAATTATTTTGTAAATAAGCACCCTGATGTTGGCCCATGCGGGGTGCTGCCTGTAAATTATTGACCAAACAATGGATTATTTATTTATATATAGATTGATGTAGCTTCTGTTTATAACTCTTGGTTTCTTTGTTAAATCCCAATACTGTGCAAAAAGTTTTAGTTTGTTGAG
This sequence comes from Xenentodon cancila, assembly GCA_014839995.1. Taxonomy (NCBI): domain Eukaryota; kingdom Metazoa; phylum Chordata; class Actinopteri; order Beloniformes; family Belonidae; genus Xenentodon; species Xenentodon cancila. Next base: position 17,964,153 of record CM026198.1, on the reverse strand, counting down.
ACTGTGTGGATTACGGTTTATCTTAAAAGAGTTTGAGCATATAAATAGATGTCCACTGTTTATTACAGAGGATAAATATTGTTTGGTGGATATGAACTCAGGTTTGTAAGTAAAACAATTAATTTCTCATAGGATTTACTTGCAGATCAGGTGAACCCATGTTTCTTGTTTTTATTGCAGACACTCGCTTTTGAGGACAGCTGTGGGTTACATTTTAATTGTTTAGGTTTATGCTGTACTGCGTAAAAGGCCAGCTACGGTAGCCTCAAGCTCACCAACAGTGAAGTGAGTGACAGCGGGGTGAGCTGATGGAGAGACGGCTTAAGGCGGCTGCCTCTAATACTTTTTGGAAAAGCCTGCCAAATTTGCAAATTTGGCCTGAAATGTTGATATTGTTGACAGTGATGTTCAGGTCTTGCAGTTTACTTAGACCACATTATCTTAAAAATTTGCTTAAAAATAGTTTGTGTTTTTTTCCACTTTACTTTATTTCCCCCTGAAGCTCATGTTTGCCACTGTTGTTTACACACGCTTGTGTGGATTTGTAGTGTGTTTAATAGCTGTTCTATTTCTACATTAAGGTAGGTATTTCTGCATAAGGGAAAAGGTAAAAGGACTGTTTGAAATGGGTGGTGGGCCGTATAAACCCATAAAAAACTATGAGCCATCTATGGAATTCCGCTCAGCTGTTTTTGGCAGGCTATTTCTTCTAATTTCCTTTCAGCTTTTACTCACTTTGACAGCTCTTCTCAGAGTCTTCTTCAACTGCAGCAAGCAGCTGTTTTTAGCAAAATTATTCTGAAACAGTGTAAAGCCAACACACAGTTCCTGCCCATCAAACAACAAGACATGTAACAAATGTGGGGAGGTGGAAAAGAAGTGGTGGGCCATTTATCATTTATTCCAATTGTGAAGGTGAAGACCAAACAAAAGCGTAGTTAACCTTCACTTTATGTCTCCCTTGTGATCATAGCTCACGTTCAGTGGCCCCAAGCAATTTTCTGCACTTTTTTTAAGCTGTCACCAACATTTTTGTAGCAACATTTAGCAATAAGCATGTTTATCATGAAAGTTAATCTGGCCTAGTTACGAAACATCCAGTTGATCCAGGGATTGGCAGTTGTGGGTTGGTTAGTTTGCTGCTTTAAACTAAGCCAGTGAACTTAATCTATTTAATAAGACTGAACTATGTAGAGAGGTGTCTATCTGAGTGCAAAACTGTCGCCTAAGCAGCCTGTTTGACCCAGCTTGCAGGCATCACCACATGCACTATCATCGATAACATTATGACCACTGACAGTGAACATAATCTGTAACCTGTCTGAATGACTACTGCCCTGTCGCACTGACACCAATTGTGATGAAGTGCTTTGAACGGCTCGCAAAACCACACATCACAGCCAGCCTCCCAGCATTGCTGGGCCCCCTTCAATTTGCTTACCGCCCCAACCGCTCCACAGAGGATGCAACATCCATCCATGCACTCAGTCATCACCCACCGGGACAACAAAGACACCTACAGTAGACTTCTGTCAGAGACTAATGAAGAAACTCCTAACCTTCGGCCTGAATACTGCCACATGACTTTGGGTCCTGGACTTTCTGACCGAGAGACCCCTGTCTGTCTGGGTCGGGAAGAACATTTCCAACTCGATAATGCTGAGCACTTGATTTTCTCAAGGTTGTATTCACCTTGTACACAACCTTGGTGTATTCACCAAGGTTGGTGGTTTTGTACCATGTCAGGGAAATATAGGGATACTGGGGAATATAGGGAAACATATAAAGCCTTAGATTTATCTAATATGATTGACTGACAGTCCGCTCAACCAATAGCATCACTTCCTCATCTGTAATTGCCATGCTGCAACGCTACGAGAAGTTTATACCAAACAAAGTTTCAGGTTAACAGCGGTCATTCCTGATGTCGCCACAGAAACATGATCCGAAATGGAATATTCTCTTGTAAACACCTGCTGGCTCTGCAGCTATTCCTTTCGCTGTGGATTAGCGAAAGAAGCTTGTAGCCACAACTTACTTTGACTGACATGTTCCCCTCAGATTCCCAAGCAACATTGCGGTGCACAGTACGCAGAAATAGAGGCTTCAAAACAGCTCTTCAGAAATCTATGTCGATTGTACAACACTAAGCATTTTGTTTTTGGAACAACATTCCTGCACATTAGCCATGATGCCAATCTGTTGGACCCTGACTGCATCTGTGGGGAAGGAATCGCAGTCCACAGAGCTCTCACCTGGATCCAAAGGATGAATTACCAGCACTGTGGTACCACACAAACATCCCAGACACCTTCACATTTCTTGTCCAAACCCTTACTAGTCAAAGTTCTTTTGAAAGCACAAGGAAGACCTGCTTAATATTAAGGAGGTAGTCATAATATCATGGCTGGGAGAACCATCAATCATCCACAGATCAGTGTTTGCATGTCAGGGTCATTTCTAATGAGATCAACTTTTACTGGTGTTGTGAAGTCCACACCCCACTGTAGATTTGCTCCGAGGTGTTAACACACCTTTAGGTAGAGAAATGTATTCATTCAACTACTTGCTCATTCACTTGCTGAAGCAATTTCTTTGTCACTCACTCGCTTTACTTTGCTTTGAGTGTTAAATAAATAATTTCCTTCTTTATTTCTGAATTTGCAAGCACATTTCTATAAATACCTGTCCTCACTGGCAGGTGCTATGATTTCACTGAAGTGTGATTATAAAAAATAGAAATGTAGCTTGCTTTCACTTGTTTGTTTGAGCTGCAGCAATCAGGCAGCTGAGGAATGAGAGCCAACGCAGCCACTGCCTCCTCTGAAGATATTTTTAGAATGGTGGATATGGCAGATATTTAATATCTCTGCAAATGTCTTTGTGCAGAGGGGCTCTGCATGAGTCTTATTGTGTTTTGTTTGCTTTAGCATGTTCCAGTGTGTTTCTAAAAAAGTCATCAACACCTTAAATTTGGCCAAGCAGGGCAGCAGCGTTTCATATCGATGAAAACAACTCCAACTGCTGCAGAGTCCCACCGACTCCGGCTTTTTAAGCTGCACAACTGTTGCTGGAGAGGAAATTAATTAAGTCCTGAAATAACCAGGACAAGCATTCCAGTAATGTTAGGCTCAGCAGAGCATCGTTTATTACTAATGTGTTTACAGAAAGTTTTTATTACTTTGGCTTTAGCTATTATGAACTACACAGTTTTTCAGTTATTCTACTTGGGGGAAACTTTCTTTCGTGTTTCAATTTCATTCAAAGCAATGGGAAGCAACGTGTTGCTGTTGCGGTCTCACATCCTAATTTTTTTTTGCAAAAAACAGCCAAATTATGTGTGTGTATGTGATTATATTTATACATTAAAGTCTTTCAGATGTAAAAAAAAAAAATACTGTGACCAGAGTACTGACAGGTATTGTCAAGAGAGATCACATTTTTCCTTTTTTAATCCTTTCTACATTTCCTCACTGTGGAATTTAGAAAAGAATTTAAAATCCCCCTTGTCATATACTAAGCCTGAAATGGCATATCCATCTTATCTAAAGATCCTATTGTTCCCTGCAACCCCTCAAGAAGTCTTTGCTCTCAGAAGGCAGGCTTACTTATGGAATAGGAGGAAGAGCATCTTGCGTTCATGATCCAGTCCTGTCAGAACCTGCTACCACTCTTTTCATGTTTCAAACCCTTCTAAAATCCAAAATCTAGACTCATCTTTTAATCTCTAATAATGTTTTAATGTTTGACTCAGCTATTTTACTTTATTCATATTTCTACTGCCACCTATATGTTGTTGTTCTTGTTTAACACTATAAAATGTGTATTTGTAAGCGCTATATAAAAAAAATAAAAAGTAAAAAAGTAGTATCTTGCAATTAACTGCTATATTATCAATATTTTACTGCTGCTACTACTGCTACTGCAGGTAGTGATTATTACCTTGAAGGACTGAAAGTCCACTCACCTGGGCAGGGGAGTACAGCCGATAATGATGGTGTGCATGCCTCTCAAGAGCTACGGTCCCTCCTCCTCCTCCGTCACGCAATGGTGCTGTCCCTCCGCTACTTGGGCACCCAACCGTCCCTGCTGTAATTGCACCAGACGCTGTGCTGCCCCCACCAACCCCGCTCGCAGCTCCACCTGTGGCCCCAGCAATGGCTCCGATGCCCCCCATCATGCAGCAGAGGCCCCCCTGAGCTAGCTCCAGCTCAATTTCTGCATCCATTTCTGCATCCTCCTGCGCTTCCTTGTTGGAATCGTCCAGATGCTTCATGAGCACAGCAACAACCACATTTATTAGAACAAACTGAGCTGTGAGCACGAAGGACACAAAATACATTGGAGAGATGAACTGCAGTCCAGCGTGGCAGCCGTAGTCACTGCCTGGACGATCCGGTGGGCACTCCCGGAGGGTGTCCTGGTGGAAGGAAGACAAGGAAGAAAGCATCAAACAGAAATTAGGATGTTTGTATTAAAAGAATAATGTATATATATATATATATATATATATATATATATATATATATGTGTGGTTGTATATATATATATATATATATATATATATATATATATATATATATATATATATATATATATATATATATAGTTTGTTACAAAAAACTCTAAAGAAAAGAAAAACAGAACAGTTTTAACTTCATTGAGTAAAGTTTAAATTAACCATCTTTGACCGTCAGACTGACAGATCCAGGGATCATGTCAGAAATATTAATCAGACGGACATACCTTCATGATGCCATTCCAGTTGTCACCTGTCGACACTTGGAAAAGTGTGAGGAAAGCCATTCCAAAGTTTTCAAATGTAGCATGGCGGCTCATTCCCTCACAGGGGTAGTCAGCGTTGCAGACTGCGTGGAGACATGATGACAGAAAACATGTAAGGTACGAAAAAGCCTCAAGAGTGTGGTGAGACATTACCCAGAACAACGGATGGGAATCGAGGAAAACCGGCTCCCTGCAGTTCGATTCCGGGGAATTTCCTCCCCTGGCGTGGTACAAAAAAATTCACCCCCCTCATAGGTTGTGAAATCGCTTGGTTGCAACACGTGCAGAGCTTTGATCACATCAAAGGGGGGAAATACCTCCAACACGCCGAAACATTTTCTGCACAAAAACTGTTATTGTGCAAAAGTAGAATTGTGATTATATTTATGTCACAATGTGCATTTAAAAAAGTTCCTGTTTGCCAGCTTTGATTTAATCAAAGTTGAGTGCGTACTTGAAACTAAAGCGTTAAAGCAACCAAAGTAATTTGTACTACATATTACTGGATAAGAATCGATAAGGAAACCGATAAGGAACCGAATTGATAACCGATATCGATAATGGAACCGGAATTGCTAAATTCTTAACCATTCCCATCCCCACCAGAACACGGTGGGTCTTCAAACAAACCTTGTCATCGCTGTAAAATTTATAAATATAATAACATACTGATACAGTGAATAATCTTTTATCCAGTCAAGTTTGTATGCAACAGTATCAAATGGCAGAAAATCACTATAGAAAAACATTAAACTAAACCACCAAAGGAGCTGCATAGTTGGAAAATTAGCAAAAGTGCTTACAAATAACAAGTTTTATTTCAAAAAAATTCAAAAAGACCTACCAAGCTCTCCAAAAAGCTCCACCCCCAGAGCAGCATAGATGAAGAAGAGCAACATGAAGAGTAGCCCCAGGTTTCCCACCTGAGACATAAAAACAAACATCATTGTTGATGTTGTGAACTGTTACTGATGGTATGCCAACAAATATAAAATTACATTTTATATAACATGTAAACAGACTCTGTGGGTTGAATGCTCATGGTCTGTATGTAAAAAAGCACAAGCGTCAAAGTGGTGGTTTACTTTGCAAGCCATGAAGCACATGAGTCTAGAATCAAGGTTAATCACTATCTCACACAAATTTGGGGAACATTTCCACATTCTCACTCATGGTATGTGTGAATGCACCAATATGAAGATTCAAAGCTTTTACAAACGGGGATATGCAATGCAAATGGAAATGAACCCCCTGGAGTGCAATAGTTGGGAGCGGCACACTATTAGATAAGTCACTTTACACTTAAGTCAGTGGGGTGCTTTTGAATATTTGACTGTGTAAATCTTTGAGACAGAAAAATAACCTGATGCCAGACGGGGAAAGAATACGATTCTGAGTATTTACTGGAGAAGAGGAAGACAAGGGAAAAAGACAGGAAATAATGAAGGAAGACGCACCGGGGGAGTAAGAGAGGTTAGGCAAACCCTGAGAACAGGCTCTTTTTCTCAGTGGTTGAGCATGTTGGTATTTCTTGGTGGATATTAAAAACCATATCTTGGCCTGAAGCAGTTTGCAACATGTAAACTGAGCTCCTCTCTGCTGTAGACCCCTCGGCCGAGAATCAAAAGACACCAGGGGATGAAGACGGTGCACTATGAGTTACTCATGGCTTAAACCCACGGAAGTATTAAAGCTGGCGAAGCTGGGTGACTGAAGCCAGTGAAAACACAGATCACTCAGTTATTTACACCTTTTACTTTCCATTGTTTACACTTTATAGTGATTTATAATGTATTTTTTTTACTCATTTATAGCATAAAACCGTTATCAGTTGCCTTAAATAGGAGAAACTGCGCTGTAGCTCAAAATATGTTTTATTTTCAAAAGGGAACTGAAAAATAAAATGATTTTGATCTCATTTCGGTCAAACCTGCAACACATTTACACTCCACTGGAAGGAAATTCAAACATATAATATATTTGGAGATTATGGTGAAATTTCTCTTATGAAAATGTTGTGAAAATGCAAAATGTAGTCATTTCAATGATCATTTCAAGTAAAATAATTTAAATAATAATTTATATATAATAATTTTATATAAGTATGTACTGAAATTAAGTGGGGAAATGAAAGACTGCAGAAATTGTACAAGTGAGATTTATCATTTCTCAGATACTTTAACCCTTTACTGATCCATTATTTGAGAATATTATCTAATAACCCTCTAAAAGTTATTGTTGTTTATTTATTTAAATAGTTCACAGTGTGCCCTATAAAAGGTTACGAACATGGCAGACAGAGGAGGGAAAAAGTAATGTAATTATCCACTCATAGAAATATAGTTTAAACTATAACACTGCAAAGATCCCTCTAAAAGTTATATTTCTGTACTTTATATTCCACCAATCAGTCATTTTAACTTGGCACTGTAGGCCTGCTGAGCATAAGTTATTTAATCCTCTTAAGAATAAAGAAATAATAATAAACATAAACACAAAGCATGATCATTGCGATTCAAAGGAGATGTGCACCAACATCTGTCCACGGCTTCAAGCAGAGTAACGTCAGCTGTGCAATCAAACTTCATTCAACGACTTTTATTCAGCGTGCTGAAAAAATTAAGTTTTGCAAATTGCATGAAAATTGGTTGAATGCCCTTAGACTAGCTCATTTAAGTTTAACGTTCAATTTTTTGAAAATGATGTGGACATTTAACAGTAGAAGTTGGTGGTTAATGAATGGGCTTGATTTGGAAGCTTGCAAGAAGTCAGGAAGAAAATAGTTTCCATCCTTCACAGTTCTCAGACATCAGCTAAACCTTTCATCTCTTCTTAAATCTCACAATAACGCCGCAAGACTGTAATAGAATTTTAATTGTAGGACATTCTTAGGGGATCCTTAATCTATTTCTGAGGTTAATAACATTAATAAATAGCAAAACTGAAAAAACCATAGGGTTGCGTCAGCTGTGTTGTTTGGAACGCTAATAATAAAACCGCTGTGACTTAAACCCGTTGCTGATTTATGGTCTTTGATGTCTAGAAAACAACCCGTGTGGACTCAGCTGGAGCATAGATAAGTTACGATTGAGAAACTTCTGGTTAAACTCAAACTCACTTTCTTACCAGCACTTTTAATAAATATCTATTTTGAAAAAAAAGGATACAATTTTGTATTTTCTTCAGTTTGCATCAAATAAGGAAACATGCACATGTTCACTACTTCGAAAAAAAAGGGAAACACTGAAAGAATGCGTCACATATATATAGAACACTCCTGCAGAACTACAGAGGTGAAGGATGACAAAACATTTTATCTTGGTACTGTAAGAATCAAGAGAAATAAAATTCTGACCTTTTTATCACATTTGTGACCTAATATTATCCCTTTAAAAATATGATGTGATCCTCATATGAGTGCCTAATTCCATCACATGTTGTGATTATTATTATTATTATTATTATTATTAATACTACTGTTTAGCACTATGCATGAATTTTTTTGAGGCATTTAAATTTTTATATTTCTCATATACTGTATTGATAGCTATAAAAGTCTTCTTTTAATAAAGTCTTTGAGCCCTAAGCAGTTAAAGTAAATAAATCATGCTTTATAAGGAAAAATAGTAGATAAAACGTGGCTTTCTGAAGGTCACTTGCTGATTCTCATCGAGCAATTTATTGGTGCCAGTCGTTCATTATTTTATAAATGTTAGTTAACTCCTGTGTGTCTTTGTGATAAGCTTAGGATCAGTATGTGTGTGTGTGTGTGCGTGTGTGTGAGTGTGTGCGTGAGACACAGAGAGTGAGAGATAACACACACCTGAGGGAGAGCCTGGACAACCGTGTCAAGCAGGGCTCTCATCCCGGTTGCCATTTTCAATAACTTCAGCACTGGAAAGAGGTAACACACGATGAAACGACCGTCACTTCTGAACAAACAATACCGATTCAAGTGTGTGTGTGTACAATTATTTGGGGGTGTTTGTTTGGGTGATAAACAATCCACAACACCTACAACATAAAGAAAAGGCAAAAAAGGGACATAAAGACAAAATTCACCACAGGGATAAAAGGAAATACTTAAGATAGAAAGGAGATGCTCAGACATGATTGATACATGGAATCTGTGTCCCGACTCTTTACAACAGACCCTCCACTTTTCCCTTCCACTTATCTAGAGAAACCAGGCTATTGATGCAACAAGTAGGATAGAAATAAAAAGAAAAGAAAAGGAAAGCCAATCCTGTGGCCACTCAGACATTAAAGCTGGCTGGGACTGTTAACAGTGGTGATGAATGTGTGGTTGTCTGCATTTGCATGAGTAAAAATGTGGTGGAAGGTGGTAGAGCGTGGCCAGGGCAAGTCTGAATCATTCACCACAGAGCATTTGAAATTCAATTATACTGTCAAACTCTTTCTAGGCAACAGCATTACTTAGAAACAGAAACTGTTGTTTTTGTGGCATTTGTGGCGTCTTTACACAGCAGCAGTGATAGAATGGATTCATGCGTAATTTCTGCTGGGTACCTGAGGTTTTCTCAAAAGTATTTCATTTTTTTGAACCTTTTAATGCATAATTAATTTACAGTAGGTTTCTGGGTTGTATTGATCCCTAGGTTTAAGGTAGAACTCTCCAGTGGTGAAAGATCTATTGCAGAAGGATCAGATATAATTTACCACAATAAGACCATTTGGTTGAGACAGTTGTGCGTTGAATAACTGGAGCAAAATCTACATATCCCTGTTAAAAGATCTTCTATTCTCTCAAATGACGGACCACAGGTAGTTGATTACTGAAGGATGGAGGCCCCCTTCAGACCTTGCATTAATGTGTGTTCAGCATTTGGTGGGTATATTGACACATGGCATTAAAATCTGGCTCCGAATGCATATAGTGGTCAGATCTGACCTTCTAGCTTTTATTTTCTTCATGTTTAATTACCAAATTGGTTATTTTAATCACCAAAGGCAACTGCTGGAGACAGCTAGATGTCACTTGCTGCAAAAAACAAAAACAAAAAAATAACAAAAAAACAACAAAAATACAGAAACCAGAAGTTTCAAGATAATGAAGATAATAAGACACACATTTATTAATTTGTGGATATGTAAAAAAAAAATAAGGATGTATAAAGTGCAAGGAAAGCATGAAGACATTAATCACAAATAGCTTTATTGGTCAGTTTTCTGCAAAATCTAATGGCTCCTCACGTATCCTGTATGATGTTAATGTCGTAGTTAGTGTATGACGAGAACGTGAACGCGAGCGTTCCAGACTTTTATCTAATGCATCCAGAGATCGAATCTTAATCCTTCTTGGAATGTGTTCAGACTCTACATTTGCCCATGGCACGCTGTTGCATTGTCATATCCAAGATTTGCATTTAACCGTAACTGTCATAACTGTTAATACCACATTTTTCTGATAATTTAGGCACTAACCCTAAGCCACTTGGAGGAATTATGGATGCATACTCTTAATATTTCTTTTTCTGCAATTTCACAAGTTAGTTAAAGAGTGGTAAAAGTGTTATGACAGAAAAAGAAAGCCTAAAAGTCTCTAGTAGCTCTCACACCACCAAGCTCCCCACTTGCTTCTTAATTACCACTGGCTGTTGCTATTTAATTAGCATATTGCCCATGAGCACCACAGTAGAAGGCAGAGGGTGGTGGTAAGAGGGTGAAATGGGGGGTGGATGTTATTAGTCTTTATCCTCTGCAGTGTGAGGTTAAAAGAAATCGGCGCAGCCCAAAGAGCTGCTTTAATTTCCCCTAAATAAAGAGAAAAGAGGTGCCAAATCAGAGCCTTATAAAGTAGAGAGCTCGGTTTTGCCTTTGTTTTGAGGCAATGAAGCCGCTGTTAGTGCTGTAAATCATATAGGTACCAAGCGTATAAAATGTAACTTTAGTTAAAATGTAACTTAACTACCTTCTCTGGTGGGATCAATGTCAAAAAGGAAAAAGAAATAAAGCCGAAACGTGATTTAGATAACTGTAATTTGATTGTACATAAAAAGCAATGTACTAAGTATTTGTGTTTTATTTTTCTTTTGGCATCTGTATATCATCATAAATTTGTAATGACCCATGGGATGAAAAATGAATAAATAAAATCAGATCTCATGAATATTTGCTATTTATGTTAATAAATGTCAACAAGGTATCTTAATCTTGGGCTGATGTGAGGAAGGATTAAAATTGTGTGTGTGTGTGTGTGTGTGTGTGTGTACCTCTTGCTATCCTGAGGACTCTCATGATCCTGATGATGGTGGGGTTGATGGGGAGAGAAGCGTTGATCTCTATCTCCTCCAGAGTGATGCCCATCACAGACAGCAGCACTATAGCCAGGTCCAGCTGATTCCACCTGCACATGCAGGCCCACAGAACATCTTTTCAATCTAACACATTATATAGAACTTGGCCAAAGCAAAGGTGGGCTCTAAGACAGGATGATGAGCATGAATTTCTTAACTCAGCATGTAGCTCCGAACTTCATCACTTGCATACATTGGGACCAATGTGATGTTAATTTCCCAATGAATATTAATATTCTACATGAACATTGTGCATAATCTGAATGTGGCTCCCACAACTGATTTGGCAAATGAAGGTCTAACAGCCCACCATTACTTCAATTCAAACTCCTATCATGAATATTTATAATAATACTCAATACTATGCAAAACTTCATAAAAAGAGAGTAAAAGTGTTCTTACATCTCAAACAAACATCCCCATTTTCTGGGCATTTTCTGGGTCATTGTCTCCAGAAAGTCTTATGATGCTGAATTTAGACGCTGAGTTATTTTTTTTTACAACATCTGTTGGCCTAAGCTCTATGTGAATAATGCAACAGGGCTACTAGGTGCAATGAAATTGAATACAAGGGGTTTTGAGCAAGATTCAATATGTGACATTGGTCATAAAGACGCAAGAAACAATTGATATGTTTTTGTAAAGTGGGCAGAAATAGAGAAAAAAAATCTAAAACTACTTAGAATTAAACTTTAGAGTATAAGTCACAGGTTAGAGTAACTTTTGAGAAATTGCCATTCAGACTAGTCTCGTTTTTTTTCATCTAATCATAGGTTTTATTCCAAATAACTGATGCTGTTTGCTGCTTGGGTTATAATGTTTCACATTGCTCCTATAAATATCTCATTCTCTAAGCAATCAGAACTGGTGCACGGTGGAGTCGCAGTATAAAAAAACCCCATTAGAACCATTTGTAAAGCAGTGTTTGTTGTGCAGAAAGTCACTTAATAAACACAAAACATTGTAAAACATTGAAAAAAATACATGAGGCTCAACCCTGACTGCAAAGTTTTTCTCTTTCTCAAAAAGATCAATAGGCGCCGGGGTCGACAGTCAATAAATACATCTCTCTCTGTCCTACTATACAGCAAAAATTCAGAGATCAACTTGTGGAAGACGATGTTTTTAAAGTAACACCCAAGATCAATTATTGTTTTTATATTGTCTATCAGAAAAGTGCACTCCCCTGAGAGAGCAAAATAAAAACTTGTTTTCTCAAATAAGGACAATTTTTATGGATACCCAATACATGTTACGCTGTTTTTGGACAAGATTACTGTACTATGTGTTTACAAGATTGACTAAGTATTAATGAATTGCAAAGTGGAGATTAGAAGATTGTCCCTCCTTGTTTCTGATCGTATTACATGTAGGAGCTTTTGCGTTTCAGCCATCGTTATATTCTTGTTAAGTTACTGGCTCGATTTTTTCTTCCCTCTGTGAGTTAGTATCATCGTTGTTGATGTGTGTCATGAACCGGAAAGCCACACGCAGTTGCTGCAAGAGACAACCGGGATGGGAGTTCAAATAGACTTGGGCTGTTTTTAGCCGACAGCAATCACGATAGGAGACTGAGACTGCCAGACAACGCATAAATACATTAAAACAAATATTTCAAAATGAAAGAAAAAAAAAATCCTTTGTGAGGCTTGGAAATATTTATGCCTAATTTGCACATAGTCTTAAGAAAAAGAAATAGACAAATAGACATAAGGAACGTTCCCAAGAATCAAGTCGGACCCTCTGAGACCCTCTGACTTCCTCCGTTTCCTTCAGATTTCATGTTTTTTTTTTGCCTTGTACAGTAGTGCAAAAAAAAAAAAAAGAATAACCATGTGAAATTCATAGGAATTATTTTGTTTTCTGCACTTTGCCGGAAAATTTTTTTTTTCAGATTTTTTAATAAACAAACACACTGATTACGATTTCTAATTTCTGAGCTAAACGCACTCATTAAACATTAAACATTTGCATCACTGGATGAACGTGATAATGTGAAGTTAAAAACAGCTTTAACCTGGTTTGGCACCAGGGACCTAAAGTTTGTACTATCAGTAGTTTTGGATCAGACCTGCGCAACATTCAGCAGGAATTCTTTTAACCATTTCTCTCACGGAAGTGGTGAATCTCAGATACGTCTGGTGGGAACGGCTCTCCTGGTGTCAGTTCATAGCACATCTATGAGGTTCAGGTTTGGGCTTTGATTGGGCCACACCAACAAGCATTTTAATTTTTTTAAGTTTTTTTTTTTGTTGATGCTAAGGGTCAAGCCTGCTGCATGACTCAGACCTCGTTAAGACTTCACCTGTTTCTAAGGGGTCTTATTTACCTCACTGATGATTCTGAGTTGTGGTTCTGAAGTCATTTCGGCAAAGTGCACGCTTCCAGATGGATTCACCACAGTACTAAACTGTCTCAATTAATAGACAATTCGTCTAGGTGTAGAGTGATGAATGCCTGAACACTTTCAGAAGAGTGTGTACCTATTTTATAGCTTATGTAGATTGATTAGTTGATTGATAGACTAGTTGACATTGATTGGACCTCAGTTGTGAAAACCATTTACCTCTGACTCTAGTTGAACTAATAATTGGCTCATTTACTTTTTCAACTGATTATGTGCATGTTTATTGGGTGTTATGAATAAATATATTAGAAATTACAATAATGTGTGTGCTTTCAAAGTGTACAGTAATCAATTACTCTAATTGTATGTTTTTTGGTGCATATTTTTGCCTCTGCATAGCCGTAACATATTTTTTAGTTTGCTCTAATAACCAAAACATTTCTGTAAATTTCAGCGGGACACATCATGGTGAATTTGACAATGGCATGAATGTGACGTTTCTCAGTTGAAATGGCATAGCGATGTACATTATACATGTCCTCTAAAGGTAGACATGTAAACATATGTCGTGTTGTATACATGTGTACACTTAAAAAGATACTGTTTTGGTGCATAATCAGGTGAGATGTGCAATAACGGTGGTGATGCAGTGGGTAAATACTTCAGTAGCACAGAAAAAAGCATCATCGTTCAACTCAATCAACACAAAGCATTGCGGCTGGAAGTGTACCTGTCTTTGAAGAAACGTCGAAAGCCAAAGGCTACCAGCTTCAGAGAAGCCTCAATCACAAAGGTGGAGGTGAAGAAGTAGTTGCAGTACTTCAGAGCAGTCTCCAGAGACTGAAAGTCCAACAATCAAAGAAGGACAGAGGTTAAAAACAGAAGACGGCACCAGTAAGAGGCAATTACACAAGAGACTTCTGACTCCTGTCATTACATTTTCTTTTTCTTTAAATCATTAGCATAGTTTTCCATTTGTTGTTTCTTTGTTTCCTTGTCATTAACAACATCTCTGCATTGGCTGAGGAAAGCTGACTGAACAAAACATGAGAGTTTTTCAATAAGATTATGGAAAGCATCATGTTAATGAATGTCATTTAAGAGGCAGGGTTAACTGGGACAGGCAACTAAATCATGTTAGTCTGTGGGAGGCACACGAACATTTTTATCAGCCACGCATTTGATACCTTGCAATCTTTAATACATATACGTCATTATGTATGTATATGCAGATGGCAATAATATGTCCACAAGCAAGCAGTGTGCTTTAATATCTGCCATTTACTATCAGCAAGAAGCGAGGATGTAGGTTAATATGGTTTTTCAATTTGAATAGCAACGCCATGATGCAGTCGGTAGGCATCGTTTTTTTACTGCTTGCTGTCAGTTGCTCAAACAGGAAGTTATTGACTTCACTGTTGAGTTCACACCAGAGTTGTTGACAGCGCTGGTAAAGGTGTCATCAAGAGCGTCAAAATAATGAGCTGAATGGCTTTTGTAGGAAGTTTGGATGTAGGGCATTGTTGCTTAAGATAATCAAAGTCTTTCAAGTAATCAGGTGTCATTCTGCTTATGAATGTGAGAGGAAGCACAGGTTAGATTAAAGGGAGGATGCTTCTCTTCTTGAAATCTATCAGTGACTGATTATGCTGCCTCCCATTTTAATTTAGCTGAGTTAAAACTGAAACCCTCAAATGTATGTAAAAGTATGCACTAATGAGATAGAGGGAGGCAAATTATTCTTAAGGAGCTGTGAAACTCTAAAACTCTAAAACACAAGAATAACTATCAAACTAAATTGAGAAATTGAGTTCATGCAGGGTCGTGGTGGTTAGCACTGTTGCCTCACAGCAAGAAGGTTTCCCGGTTCGATTCCCGGCCCAGTGGGTCTGTCTGTGTGGAGTTTGCATGTTCTGCCTGTGCTTGCGTGGGTTCCCTCCGGGTACTCCGTCTTCCTCCCACAGTCCAAAAACATGCATGTTAGGTTGATTGACTATTCTAAATTGCCCGTAGGTGTGAATGTGAGCGTGCATGGTAGTCTGTCTTTGTACGTGGCCCTGCGATGGACTGGCGACCTGTCCAGGTGGACCCCTGCCTCTCGCCTGTAATGCGTCGGGATAGACTCCGACAGACCCCCGTGACCCTGAGAAGGAGTATGTGGGGTTTTTTTTTCTTTCTTAACTCATCTTTTATATTTGCAGGTAAAGGAGATGTAAGTATTAACATTTAACATTGGTGCGGGGAATAAAATAAACAAGGACAGAAATATTTACGTAGGCTGCAAACTATCTACTTCCAAGATGATTAACTAAACTGTAAACTGTAATTCTCATGTAGGATGCGGACCACAACAAACAAAATAAAACTTTTAAAAGCCAATTATGTTATTTACATCTACTAAATTGACTTAAAGATAATCTGGTACGGCGGGAGTAGGCATAGCCATTTAAAGAAAAGTTGAGCTAAATAAACAAATAAGCAGTTAACACGTTAGAAAACAGCATCCACAAATGACAACTGCATCTGGGAACTGATCCTGCCTCTGGCAAAGGCTCCTTTCAAACGTCACCAGAACCCTTAAACAAGTTTGCGTGAGCCCATCCTCCATCCTAACGAATGACGGTCATCACCTGTGGCTGGCTGTAATGCTCCAGGGACATCGTAATGACATTAATGCAGATAATGAAGGTGATGACTAGGTCCAGGTAGTGGCTGGTGCACAGAGCATGGATAGCCAGACGGATCTGGCCATAGGAAGAATAGTATGGCAACTTCTGGGCCTCTGCAGAGAGAAAAAGTGCAGAAAATTGATTAAGCAGGAAAAAAGTTGTCAGAAGAAGAGAAAAGGAAGTTAAGTATGATGGACAAAGGAAATTGAAAGCAATAAAACTGGTTTCTAATAAGACAGGTATATAATCAAAATAAAGAAGTGAGTTGAAATTTCCTGAATACTCTGTGCAAAGTAGGGAAGAGAAAAGGAGATGTGTGTTTCAATAGGGAAGCAGTGTAAGAGTCGGAAAAGTGTATTATTATTTATTCATGTCAAAAGAAGTGAAAAAACGGGGAGCAAAGAACATTAGGAGAAGACAGAGATGGAGGTAAAACTGGAAGCTAATATAAAGAGAACGCTTGATAAATGTGTAGGAGAGGTTAAGTAGTTTTAAATGAGTTGAAATAATGACTCATTCTGAGTAATAAAAGAAGACCTTAGCATATGCCATCTGGATTATATCCAACAGAAGTGCACTTTTTCAAAGCTTCAAGTCCAATATAAAGGCAACATGTTTTCGTTTACACGATTAACTGCTGGAAATCACTTTGATATGAAATCAGAAGCATTCATAGGATAAGACATAAATACTTTGATATATCAATAAAACAAATCTATGTATGGTATATATATATTATTTTATTTTACAAACTCTCATTCATCAAATTAAAATAGTCTTTTCTCAAAGTCTATTTCACCTATTCATGCTTATTTGTGTCACATCCACTTTTGATTAGACTTTTCCTCTTCACAGGCAAATCCCTCCATCATATTCCACTCTCCACTCAGTCTGTACACTTATGTGTCTCTTCTGGTTTATATCATTTGTCTGACTTTTTTTTCCTTTTTCCTCTGTACTTGACTTTTCATTACATTTTTATACACCTCCAAGTCTGTATAATAATTCTCCCATCAGTTTTTTCTGTGCTTCAAGGCCTCGCCTCCCTCACTACTTGTATATTTGTTTGTCCCAATCTCTGTTCTTCATTATTTTTCTTTGAGTCTTACTTCTCCTTTTCTTCTCCATTCGGCGCTGACGTTTCTCCTCTCGTCTCCTGGCCTCCTCCACCTCTTGATGCTGTCGACACTTGTGGAAGTTCTCCACCACCACACCAACAAACATGTTGAGGACGAAGAAGCTGACAATCAAGAGGAAGGAGATAAAGTAGAGCAGCATCCATGGATTGTTGTTGGTCGTCGGCTGTGGAAAAGCAAGATGGAAGAAGAAGGAAGAAAATGAATGAATGTTAAGGATGACATAATTAAATCTAGGAAACTGATGGAAAGTAAAATTGTTAAAAAAAAAAAAAGAAGAAAAAAACAAATTGGTCAGAAATTAACAATTGGAAAATTAGAGATTTATTCTTTTTTATTGAAAAAGAAAAATTAACATGCAACATGAAAAAGGCAGGACATGCAAGTTGATACGTAATAAAGTCAGGATCTGTGGAAACTTAGAGTTGTTGGTGAAAACCTATGATTTTGACTTGTCAAATGGAATAACTTTTGTGTTTGTCAGATATCAATTTTAAAAGCTTACCAATTTGTAAACTTTGCTCTCAGCTGCCAATAAAAAAAAATGACCATAATAATACATAAGAATAATCCCCAAATATTGTAATTTTCAAAGAAAATAGAATAAACATGCACATTTATATGCAATTTTTAAGTAAATATACTTTAAGAGTGCATATAAAGAAGAACAAAACGGAACCCAAACCCAGAAAACATATGTGGTTAAAAAATAGTAGCACAGTGCCATGGCGGGAGTATTAGCAGCACACATTCACTGGGGGCAGTGGATAGAGGTCAGTCAGCGAGAGAGAATTGATAAGTCCCACAGCCTCTGGAAAGAAGTGGAATTTCCGACAGAGTGTCCTGGCTTTGATGCTGCTCAGCTTTCTACCGGAGGGGTGGGGGGGGGGGCACAGAGTTCATGTGCTGGGTGGAAGTAGTGTGTCATGATGCAGGACACTCTGCTGCTGCACCTGTTTGTGTAAAGTCTTTATTGGGGGGAGGGGGGCATTCTTTGATGGTCTATGCAGGTTTTATCCCTCTGCAAGGTATTCCTAACATCCAACACTGCCATAAATAAGAAAGCCCCTCCCCTCAATTGTTCATGCCTGTTACTGTTGAGCTTTTTATTACTAGTTTCTTTAACTAATGATAACATTCATAATGGTAATAATTAAGATACCTATTGGTCCACAAAACTGGTAGATCGGCCCATTGAACATGATCGATTCTGGGCTTACAGCCGAGGGCTGATGCCCACCTCCGTCTTGGAAAACATCAAAAGAAACAAAAAAGAGGCACGGAATAAAAATTAGTGACACAAAAACGACAAACCCTTCAAGCATATGCCACCAAATGTATTAAAATTATACAATGTTTGCCGGTAACTCTGGTGGAGCTTCCACTTCAGCAGCAGCAGCAGCATCTGAAGAAGCCGCAGGTGTCGGTGGTGGAGGTGGCTGGTAGGAGGAGGACCGATCCGCAGGTATCGCTGGGGCAGGTGTGGGAGGGACGGTCGGCCAGGCTCAGCGCAAATGCCCGAGACTATGTTTTTGGCTCAATCCAGGCCTGATAATGATGATTGTCTAGAGGCATATAACCACCATAACTTGTGAAAAGGGGAGGTTAAAGAGTTCCATTGGTTCCCCAGTGAGTTCCTGAGAACAGTCCCTCAGATGCTGTGCCAGGATATTGTCTTGCTGCTTTGGATGGGCTAGCTTTCATCAGGGGGGACCTTGTTACATTCTTGGAAGTTACAATGAGAGGCTGGTAGAAGTGTGAGCCTAGAGCTGCTGGATGTGCTGAAACCTCAAGGTGAGCAAAAAGTGATCAGGGCATTACGTGAAAATGGGTTCCTTAACCATGCAATGTCTTTTTTGCAATATGTTGTGACTATAACCACTCCAGCATTGTCTGGAGTGGTTATTCATTTACTTTTTTATACTGCTGTAATGGTAAGTTGTAAAACCAACCAAATCAAGAACAGAAACCAACCAAATAGAATCTCTGCTGCTCGACATGGAGAGGAGCCAGTTGAAGTGGTTCAGGAACGTACCTTGTGGACTCCCTCCTGTGGAAATGTTCCAGGCATGCATAGCTGAAAAGATGCCTTCAGCCGGCGTTTGTCCATTAAACTTTAGTGCCACACATGAACCGTTGACTGAACAATTAACATAGCTGACCACGAGTAATGCGCAGCCCAGACTCCAACTTCATTAAATGTACACGCAGCAAAATGTTTCTGGTCCAGTAGGTTCAAATGAGTTGTGTTCACATGATTTAAATTCACTTAAGAGTCCTGAACATAATTTAGAAATCCTGATTAGTAGAGATCGTCCGCCAGGAGGTTCCTGTTGGCCAACCTGAGTACTTTTCCTACTACATCAATGTTTTTTTTCAACCTGTAAAAGGTTCATGGAGACCACTTTTGATAAAAAAATATACCCAGAACCCCTGCTACTGGAAACGCACCTATTATAGGCCTTGGGTGGCTTATAAACGCCTCAATATTCCCCCAGAACACCCAAAGAAGGTGGCTGTGGAGAGGGAGGACTGAGCCACTCTCCTCAGTCTATTGCCCCCACAACATAAGCACTGAAGTTAATGGATAGATGTTTTTCCTACTGTGCTACTGTATAAAGAGTATAATAAGAGTGCTGTAAGAGTGTGTTTGTGTGAGGAGGTAAAAAAAGGCAAATTGTAAAATGCTTTGAAGAACCTAGACAAAGAGCAGTGAGGACCCGTGCACCCCTATTCCAAAGGACTGGCACACAAATAGGCATGATGCTGAAACCTAGAGCCAATTTACAATATCTAATCAACCTCACATCAATTAACACCAATGCCTTTTGACAATGGGAGGGAACCTATACAGAAAAGATGCCAACTCTAAAATAAAACACGAACCTCCCAACCAACATTTCCAAGATGGGTGTACAATGCATTTCTTGTATGCATTTAATATTTGGAATTAAAAAAGGTCCCCATATGGTATTGTCCAAGGATTTGCTTTTGGCACAATATTAACTTTTCATGTGGGTCTGTGGTGAGATTGTACTGTACTCTAATTGCACCCCACAGTTGTTTCCACCTTCCTTAGTTAATCCTAATTGGGTCCATTTGTGCTGCCCAGTTTCAGAACATATCTATACATTCCCTATTGGTGAAAAAACAAGGTCATATTAGTGAAAAAGCGAGGACACACACAAGTGTCTTGTCTAGATTCACCCATGTGGTTGGCCTAAGTGGGCCCCCAGATAAAATGCCCCATTTTGGATCAATGCCAATGGCATGTCCACATCCTAGAGCAGTGTTTCCCAAACAAGCTCCTCAAGGGCCACCGTCCTGCACGTTTTAGATGTTTCTCTAACATGGCTGATTTAAAAAGCTGGACAGGGGAACACTATTAGAGCATGACCAATGTGGGCAATTAACACTCCGGCATAACCCCTTAAACACTTTAAAATGAGGCCTATTTTTCAGGTTTTAGCTGGAGGAAGTTGGTGTTTGGAAATTTGCTCAAGACAGGGGCCTTTTCATCATTGTCTTTTACATCTGACCCACTCTCCGCTCTCCAGTTAAGCAAACGAGTCCATATTCATTGCAGTCGAAAAATCTTGGTGTTGTCCCCATTCACAAAGGATGACAGGAAACAGAAGAATCAGGCAGAAGAGAAAGACAGTGTCAAGAAAAGCTCAGGATGATTGGGCTTTTGAAGGCAGTCATTAAGAACAAAAAAGAAAAAAGAAAAAGCATGACCAGGTGCAATCAGACCGGAGATGAGAGTCACCTTTTCAATTGAAGGGTTGGAAGAACAGAGTGGAGTGTAAATGGGATTAGTCACTCAATGCAGAGTTGGACTGCAGTAAGGTTTTTCCCTGAGGCGGCGAAACTGACTCATCCAGAATAATGCCCACTCTTCTCAATATACTCCCTCTTAGATTTTCAAATCGAATTAATATACATTCTAAAGGGAATATTCATTTAGGTAATTTGCATATGATAGTGGTAGACTGCCACTGTATATGGTTCTGAGTATGATTTCCAAGGTTAAAGAGATATTAACTCTAAAGTTCTCCTAACTAGTGGATTTCACAGTATAATAGAATCACAAAACGATATTTTAAAATCAATAGTTTTTCTTTCCATGCAGAAGAAATATTTTTCATATATATAAAATGTTGATATGACAGTTATTATTATTTATTACAGTTGTAGTTTACAATGAGAACTTAACGGATTTAATAAAAGACCTCACAATTATTAAGACATTAAAATAAAAGATATCTTTGCTTAGGAGGGGTTTGTTATAATTTATTTCTGTCATTTTTTATATGTTGAAATACCTTTGACTTGATTTATAGATGCTGATGATAAAAACTAAGACAAAGTCAACATGGATGGCACTAACTGCAAAGTCAGAAGCTGGAATTAAACCATTTATACTGTTTTGAGCTCAGTTCTAAAGGCATTTTCTTTCTGCTTGAAAACTGCAAAAAAAGACATTTTGCACTGAACAAAAACCACAATATTCATTTGCTAATATGGAAAACACCTCTAATTTGCCTCCCCGAAGAGGTGTTCTGGGAATATTCAGCTGGGTGACAGAAATTCCTCCTTCTGCTCCGCTGACTGTCATTTGGAAAATGAAAGCATGGGTTCCTCTTGTGTTTTTCCTCATGACTGATTAGGCACTCTGTCTGCTGTCCCCAAAATAAGTGGTGGAAAATGGAAACTGAACAGTGAATTCTGCACTTGAGTGTTATTACCTGCTGGTCAATACCAACTGCATCCAGTCCATGGTACATTATGTTGACCCAGCCGTCTTTTGATGCCAGCACAAACAGGGACATGAGAGCCTGATGGGAACACACACTTTCACTAGCATGAAAAGAAAATAATAATAATTTAATTTGTTTCAGAATTGCTCTTAGCAGTTTAATAAAATCTATGGATTTCCTTAAAAAAGAAATACCTTACCCAAAATGACAAAGAAACAGTCCATGAAGATCTATCTTAAGGTCATGAGCTACAGCTTTTATTCGGATATTTGCTAAACAATTTATTATTTTTAAACAGTGACTTGTTTCTTCCAAAGAAAATGTTAATGAAATGCCAACTGGAGTATTTTATAAAGCACTGAAAACGTTTGTGATCAAAACCAAAAAGGAAGGTTACTTGTTCACAACGACTTTGTGATAGAATAAACAAGCCCCTATACTAGAAGACATCTTACGTGTTTGACTTATGAGTAAATCATTGGTCAGCCCTCATTTGATTTATTTTGGGGTTTTGTTAAATGCAGTGGTCAACATCCATCCATTATCTATACCCGCTTTATCCGTTTCCGGGTCACGGGGGTCTGTCGGAGCCTATCCCAACGCATATCAGGCGAAAGGCAGGGGTACACCCTGGACAGGTCGCCAGTCTATCCAGGGCCACATACAAACAACCAATCACACTCACATTCACACCTAGGGAGAATTTAGAAAGATCAATTAACCTACACTGCATGTTTTTGGACTGTGGGAGGAAGCCGGAGTACCCGGAGGAAACCCACGCAAGCACGGGGAGAACATGCAAACTCCACACAGAAAGACCCACCGGGCCGGGAATTGAACCGGGAACCTTCTTGCTGTGAGGCAACAGTGCTAACCACTAAGCCACCGTGCTGCCCGCAGTGGTCAACATTTTAAACTTATTTTTGTAAATCTTAAATTTATCTTAAGATTAAAATTTATCTTAAAAGTATTATTATTATTATTGTTATTATTATTATTATTATTATTATTATTATTATTATTATTATTATTATTATTATTATTATTATTATTATTATTATTATTATTATTATTATTATTAATAATAATAATAATAATAATAATAATAATAATAATAATAATAATAATAATAATAATAAATGTTTGTGAGTATACACATCTTTTTTGTATTATCAGTAGGTTAAATAATACAGACGTAGCGCCAGATACATGTTTTCACTTCTGTACCTGTCCAAGGTTGTCAAAGTTGTACTTGTGGTGAACCCATCGGTAGTTGGCCGCCAGGCAGTCAGATTTGTTAGTAATATTCTTCACATCGAAACCCACGCAGTAGTAAAACTTGCCCTTGAAGAGCTTTGGAAGGAAACCACACAAAGAGGAAAATGAGAGCGAGAAACCGACAGATGTATTTCGATGAAGTTAAGATAACACTTCGCGCACTTCTTCCACGCAGCTTTTGAACTAATCCCATAATTACCGTGTGTAATGAGTGTGTGGATGCTATAACAGCACTTGATGTTAGCAATGTGGTTGTTGAACACTTCAAAAGAGGGGAGTGAGTAAAATAAGTTGATGCAGAGGAAATAATACAAGAATGCATTTAGCAGGATTTATGTGGATTTATTGCTTTCTTGTTGTGTGCATCCTTTCTACCAAAGTCTGTATTTTACAGTTTGTGTTTCTCAATCATTTTTAACGCGTCGTTTTCAATATTAATATTTGTAAGAAACAGTTAAGAGCATAACTCTGACCTAAAGAGGATAGACTGTCTCCCACTTTAGGCTGGTTGTAAAAACAAAATAAGACAAAGCCACACATGGGAACGCTATGCTTCTTATTTAATCTGCAACAGTTTGACAAGTCTAATTGCATTTGTTTTGTCAGAGATCACTTTGAAACTATCTTAAGCTTCTGAGCCATCCTGATAAATATCAACGGCACAAAAAGTATAGCAAGTATCACGTAGCATTATGCGAGGAGGGTACTGCGTGAAGAATTTGTAAAGATGTTTGTAATACCTGAACACCAAGAATGCCAAAGATGATGAAAAAGGCGCAGCAGATCAGGACAATGTTGCCAATTGGTTTGAGGGAAGTTATCAAGGTCTCGACCACCAGCTTCAGCCCTGGAGCTCGGCTGATCACCCTGGGAGGCAAAAGAAAGCACTGAGGTAGAAAATGAAAAAGGAAAAGCAGAGCTTTTTCTAACTATTTCAAATAAAAGATTATTACAGCTGAACACTGGAAGTGTTTTCACCCATCATTAATTCTAGTATAAAGCTCAGATCTCTAAAACAATTCTCCACTGGTACTAACGAGCCCATCTTGTTGGAAAATCCAAATCTTTGTTATACCACAAAATTTTTAGGATCCAGGTTGTTATTTTCCATTCCAGATAAAAAGAAGACTTTCAAAACCAACACAAAGATAGCGCGAGGGGAGGAATATTCTGCTCAGAATAAGAAACTTATTGAGAGACTTTTACCAACAGTCGTCTTTGGCTGAGCAAGACTATTCACTTTGTATTGACCCCAATGATAAAGTTTCCTGTCTCTCAACTAGTGGACAGGCTCCAGGGCTCGTATGAGCCTCTAAAGGATTAGGTGGACGGATGGACTGTTCCCTGCGTGAAAGAGGGTGGGTAATGTCCCACAGTATTTCTTGCTTAACTGGGACCAGTAGGATGTACTCTCAGGATGTTGCCTGGCAACTGCTCAGAGAGACAAGGTGCTGTTCATCATTATTTTTTTTTTATTACTATTTGGGTTTGAGTGTATTGCTACAGATTATGTTAATTTCCTGTCTGTTGAATTAGGTGTTTTGTTCAACTATTGCTCTTTACATCTATGTGCAAAGGGTATATTTTTTTTCCAAAGTAATGATTCTATTCGAGCAAGTAGGAGCCAAAAATGAATGCACAAACATTTTTTCCCCTCTAACCTGAGAGGACGCAACGTCCTGAGCAGCCTGAGAACACGGAGAACCCCCAGGATCTTCGCACCGCCTGCCATGGATACCACAATGTCAATCAGAGACACAAAGACCAAGAAACCATCCAGAATGTTCCAGCTGCTCCTCAGATATGCCGCTTCCCCCAGGTACAGACCCATGGACACCACCTGGGGAGATGAAGGGAGACAGATCCCGCTCAGGTAATAAACAGTGACCAGAGACATATATTCACACACACACACACACACTCTATTTCATATTCACATCACTATTTATATTCACACATAGCTGTTTAATTTCATTTCAGGCGCTTCCTAGCAGGAGATGAGAGGAGATATTTGAAAATCACAAGGGAGGCGAGGCGATGTAACTGAGGGAGAGGAGTGTGAAATCGGGACGAGCTGAAATTCCAAAGCAGTAAAAAGAGGAAAGAACAAGCAACACAAACAACAGCTCCTCAAGTCTGCTGTGAGAAAATGAATGCTCGCTAGATGAGGAAAGGAATTTAAGGAGACAAACGCAAAGAATGACTATAATGAAACTAAAACAAATGTCTGTTACAAGTCATTAGTGGAAAGTAGACTTGTGTTGCAATGATTCCACTTTCAAAATATGGATGTTAAAGATGTTTCCCCATTGAACTCAAAGTCCTATAGATTTGCTTGTGGTGTTAATAATTAATAAATAATTTTAAATAATTTTAATATTGATACAAAACTATGCGTTGACAAACTGGGAGGATAAAGAGGCCACATTTTTAAGAAGGTGTATTTGTGACTCAGTTCCATGCTTTAAACGCTGCAAATATGGGATTTGTCCCCACTAGTTTTACTCCAGGTCATCTTCTGGTTTTAGCTGGATGTGAGAATCTCACTCAGGCCTCGACCAACCACGACGAAAGCAGGGAAAGGAAAGTAGGAAAAGATAGATAAGAAGGACTGGGTGAAGGGGTTATTATTCATTTTTTGGAACATGTGAGACATCTATCTGTCAGATTACTAAAAAATCTGGGACAGAGAACAAAAAAAACAAAAACAAAAACACATCCAAATGCAAAACAAAAATGCTGAGAATAAAAAAATAAATGCAGCAGCACATTTTATTGTTGTTTTTCTTCTACAGCAGAGGCTTATACATCATTTGACAAATGCCAGACGCAACTTGTTTGGGTTGTTTTGTGGAAAAATGAGCACAAGAAATACAACATTCATCTGTTCTTTTAATCTGAATGTGCCATGTTTGAAACCAATTAAGTAGAGTACAAAGGCTTCTAGTGAGGATCTGGGGATATTTTTAATGAGTTATGGAGAATAAATTATTTTTTCACTTTTTAAAAAAGTAGTATTGCCAGGCATTAACTTGTGTTAAATCGATCCATCAACCAATGAAATCAAAGCAAAACAAAACAAAACAAAACAAAAAAAGGGATACCTACATGTATCCCTTCTCACTGATATAGCAATTTCTAAAAAGTTAAAATTTTGTTGCTGTTTTTTTGTTTTTTTCTTTACATCATGCAAATGGATGAATGTAATGTGTCTTATTGCAGTGTATGGAATCACTCATTTCTGTTTAAAGCAGAAAAATCTATATCAAACTGGTTTTAGTCATACTTACACAATCACATCCTGTTCATTCAGAAGGTTATTCTTTATTAGTGCCAACTTGTTCCTCAGGGTTCTGTTCTGCGTTTTGACTTCATACTGGCATATATGTATACACCTCCAGTAAACAGTTTGGACACACTTTCCCATTTAAAATTCTCTTTGATTTTTGGAGAAAAAATTGTAATTATTTCACTTGTGGCAACATATTTTGTGATTGTTTTTCAGTTCACTATTGAATGTACCATTAATTAGTGATGAAAATAACAACAACAAAAACATTAGGCCAACTTATATTATGCGGTTGACTTGTCTGTGATAGAAACAATTTGAAGAAAGTTATGTTTGAAGATAGAAATCCTCCATTGATGTGTATTTATTTGGAATCCCAGAAGAAAATGTTGACATATGACCAGATTACAATATTTCTTTGTTGACGGATGACATTCTCAGACAAAGAATCCTAAACTATTTTAAACATTTTATATGAGTTGCTCTACTTTTAATTGTCTTTGTTTCATTTTATTTAGATGTACACAAATTAACCTGCATATCCAGAATACCACTCTATAGATGTTAACCCTTATTGTCTATGATGCAAATAATGTTAACAAATGGCAATGACAGAGTAACACACCAGCGGATTATTATTCACATGAACTCATTTTCATAGGCTTTCATTTCATGCAGGGGTTTGGGTGCAGCACATGAGAGAAGGCCCCGATGGTGTAAATCAGGTCCATGTTGGGCGCCGGTTGCTACATGACTAAAACGTTTTCCAGGAAGTGGTTAGCATCTACAGTATTAGATTGTTTTTTTGAGCTTTAGAACTCTAGATATGCATTTTTCCTTTTCTGCTTGCAAGTGAGAGAAACAAGCTGCTAAAAGACATTTTCCTTGTGCATGACCAATGCAAAAGCATCTGCAAATTATACGTTGACCCTTTTCAGATGTACTTCAGGCTAAACATTTTACTGTGAGGTCAGAAAAAAAATCATGTTCACACCACTTTTTAAATATGCCTAGGATTTTAGACATTTCTTTCTGTGCCAAAGAGTTCTCTTTTGTATTTTACAGCTCAGAAAAGTGGTCCACTGTGAAAGCCAGCTGCGCTTTCATTCTCTTTCTGCTATGTGAGATCATCTGAGTCTGAGTTGAGGTGTTGTCATAGTGCATTACTCCCTAGTTGAACAGTTTTTAATTTTGTGGAGGGTTCAAGGACAGCGCAGACATTCTTCTGCTGTGATCACCCATGCAATGCAACACAACACATCGAAATAAAGGAGCTCCAGGGTGAAGAAGAGGGCCCAGCTTATCCTGTTTGAAAAACCCTTATTCCATGGAAAAGATGATATTCATATCAACCATCATCTTTTCCTTAATTTCCTTGTAAAAAAAAAAAAATTTCTGCCTTATGTTTCTGTCTACATTTACCAGAAGTACTAGGACTGTTACCAAACCCGATTATGTAGAGCGGTCTGACATGAAACCCTTAGCTCTGAAAGGTTCTTTAGGAAATGTTAGTTATTTGAGTCAATGCACTCCAAGACATAGTTTGTCCAAAAAAGTTTGCTCAATAAAAGTCCCTAACTCGAGCCAAAAAAAAAAACAAGATATCAGACTCAATTTTGAACTAATTTCTTTCAGCCTCTCTATGTCAGCTTTTAAGGAGGTGTCATGAAGCAGGATTAAAGAAAACCTATTTGAATATATTTAATATATTGAAAGATTAGCCTCAGGCAGCCATGGAGCTGAAGGAGAAGCGCTGTTGAGTGATAAAGAGCCAACATGAATGGATGAATCTTAAGAAAACCATGAAACATCTAATTTGCTTTTCTTTTTCTTTTGGTTTATTTATGTTTTTAAACAAGCACCTGTGTGTCGGTCTGCATATTACTTATAAAGTTCCCGTTCTTAAGGAAACTTCCTCTTAAAGAGGTTATTTAAATGCAGACTTAAGTTGAGCTACAGTTGTGGCTTGAATCAGCCATTGAATTGGGCAACTGCCCTCGATTTCTTGACCAAAGTGTTTCCAAAATCGTCATCCTCCTTTTTGCATCTCTTTTACATCCATTGCTTTTAAGGTCAACAGTGGGGCAGTTGCAGCTATGTGCACACAGGGACTGTCTGCCACCACAGCACTGGGATGATCTATATATCAATGTATAACACATATGTCTTCAATATCATAAGTCAAAAATAAATCAGTAAAGGATTCCTACCAGTGCGCTAGAAGCCTGCAGATACCATTACAGGTGATGCTGCGTCTTCTAGAAAGCAGATGAGTGGATTTGAACAAAAAAAAAAAAAAAAGAAAACCCTGTGTGTGCTTTTGTGTGTTTGTGTTTATCGATGGATCCGGGAGAAGCTAAGGGCCAGCTGAAGAATGACGGCCTTTTAATTAACTTCATTATCCAGTTGCCCATTGCTAATGGGACACGTGCAGCTGATTAAGCTGCAAGTTGCAGAGTTGTCAGAAAAAGAGGAAGAGGGAGGGGGGAGATCTAAAGAAGAGTCAGGTGAGATGAAAAAAAAGGATGCATGTAAAGGAGGGAAATAGGTGAGGTTAAAATACGATGGATGGATGGATGGATGGATGGATGGATGGATGGATGGATGGATGGATGGATGGATGGATGGATGGATGGATAAGAAAAGAAAGCAAAAAGAAGAAGGCAAACAGGGGAAAAATGCAAAGAGAAGATACTAAATATTTAAAAAGTAGCACTACTACATGGGTAGAAGAAGGAAAATGAAAAGCAGCCGATGCTGGATATAAGTGGAAATGGTTACTAAGGACTATAGTTACTACGGTGTAAGAGATGAAAGGTTAAAATAGAATGATGAAGGAGGATTCAAATATTAGAGAAGAAACAGTATAAGAAAAAAGTGGGATACAAGAAGAGGTGAAAATAGGAAACTGGGGAGACTAAATAGGTGAGTACTTTACCTTGACAGTCATCTCCGCAACAAATATGGCAGTAAAAATGTAGTTGGAAATGGTGAGAAATAGTCTTTCCTGTAATAAAAAGAGAGAGAGAACAAATCAAATAGCTTGAAAAGAATAAGAAAATGATTGAGAATGAGAGAGACAATCAATCTGAATTGGTTTCATTAGACTATAAAAGATCATTGACGGCGTTGTTCAGTTGTTTTTTTCTATCAATGTAAAATGAGATCTTGTTGTCAAACCAAAAATCAAGTTTCTCCACTTTAATTTTCACTTGATTTGAAAGGTACTTATCACATTCAGTGTTTTTGTGCTGCTTGATTGCAGGAAAGCAGCTTGCTATCAGAATAAAGCTAGATATAAGTGGTATTTTCATGTATAATCTCATTTTTTTAAATTATGGCCCACCTTCTGAGCTTGAAGGGTTTTATTTTTCTCAATACGCAATCGTTGGCAACATACATATCAACAAATCACAAAATGTGTGTAATCTCCATAAAGTAAAAGAGCCTGTTCTCGCTCCGAACTTATTAAATGTCCTTCGGCCTCAACCTATGTTTAATTTGCAGTATTTTTCTACGACTCAGCCTGAGAATGGGTGTTATTGCCAATTGGTGTCAGCTACCTTCACTTTCTTCATACATTTATGTTCATTAATGTTTTCAATTTGAGTGGGGATGGGTCAAACCCGGCAGAGGCTGTTTGGAACTGAGCTCCGGCATGTAACACCCAACTTTTGCATATCTGGAGGACATATACTTTTTTTTTCCAGCATGCAGACATAAAAAGCCACAATTTCTCTGTTTGTGAACACAGCCCCACCTGTCAACTCTTCACTGCCATTCACTGCAATTAAGCACTGTGGCGCTGTAGTCGCGGGTCACCACCACAGACAACAGCAAGTTGCAAATCGCAGCTGTAAATCACACCTGGGTTCCTTTATTTTGCTCTAAAAGAGGCCCATCCCACTGTATGATCTTGTTTCACTACTGAACTCTTTAAAGAGTAGCTCAGGAACCTCAGTTGCTGTCATTTATTCAGACCGTACAACATGGCTCAGACGTAGGATCACTGAATCAAAGCTTGTTTTTCCTGTTATGACAGCAACTTTGTTCATCCTACCCTTCCATTCACCTGATAATAATTTTAAAGAATTTTAGGACTTAAAAAACATGTATGCTAATGAAATGAAGTCATTGCTGGTCTGACATCAGAGTAAATGACATCAGGGCCAGATGACGGATGCTAATGGGATTAAAAAAATTACTAATACCAATAAATTAGTCTTTATTCTTCCCTTAAATTTTGACAGTGAGACATCCATTTATTTCCCTTTTTTTCTCCCCTTTGCATTTGATTTCCATCTCATGTTTTGAATATAAATCAACAGCTAAACAGACCAGAGGGCTCTGGTGCTATGTTTTATTCAGTTTGTCAAATGACGTCAGCCTATGTGACTAATGCGCACATGTGCAAGCGACTGAAAGCTATCAAATCCTAATGTGGCAGGTTGAACTTGAGAAGGAACATGGAGATATATATGTTGGTTTGTTGGCATCTTTCGAGCCAAAGAGAGGACGGTTACCGACACACGTCACAGACAAATATTTTGTGGTCAGCATCTACAGAAAGGAGGAGTTACATGGACAATGATGTTCTTACCAGACTGCCTTGCAGAATTTTGGGCCTCTCAAGAGCGACTGTAATGCAGTTGAGGAAGATGAAGACCAGGACCACATAATCAAAGAGCTTATGAGCAATGATGGACTGACAGAGCAGTCTAAACCTGAAAAGAGCGAGAAAAAAAATCAAAGAAAGTTAAAAAAAAAATATTCAATGAACATCCCTTAGTATATTTTTCTATTTGCGAAGGCTCTTTAAAGCAATTTATTACAAAAAGGCTCTAGGGCTCTCTCATGACATATGGTCAATACTGATCCTGCACTATGCTGGAGAAACTTTTCTTATTCTTTCGTGGCCTCCAACATCTAAAGTTACACAGAATGAGAAGGAAACAAAGCTAATGTTTACCCAGTTACAAAGCATCTTGTCAGCAGTATCACTTCATGCACTGCAAAAAAAAAACAACCTTGTAATTAGGTCTTAAGAATAAATATTTAAAAGGCAAGCCTGAGAACAAATTATATGACAATGAAAAAGAAAAAGAAAACATTTTCTATTACCGAGAGTTGGCTTTGACACCACTGGTATGCATTTTCTGCTGGTGTTCACAAATAGCGTTACAATGCATCCCTGCCTCTCTCTTGAGTGGCCACATGTGGGTGGGTGTCAGTTAGCTATTTTGAATGCAAATAAACACATAGTCTACACCAGGAATTCAGCTATCAGCCAGACAACAACAAGGACATCAATATGTCGAGATGTTTCTTTAACCTCACAAATACATAAAGAATTGATTTAACGGACCTCTGGTAGTTATAGATACACAGACTAAAACGTTTAAACTGCAGCTTTAATTCTAAACCTGTGTCGCATTTGACAAGATAGATTCAGAATCCTGATGCTCTGCTCACAGCTGCTTTTATTCACCGCTGCTGCGCTATGATTATCAGATCAGATACTGCTGAAGGCTTTCACAAAGAGGGATGTTCCAAGTTCAGATGGTGGATGGATCCATAAAATAAGGACTCTAATGAAGAAAAGTCTCACCTGCCTCTGTCACAAACTCTAACCTGAGGAAGAGTTAACAGGGTGACATTCGTGGATCTCTGAGGTCAAGAGGGTACACACCAGATCAGTAAGTTTTTTTTAATTTATGGTCCAAGGCCATTCAAATGATGGATCAACCAGGGACCCTGGACAGAGCCCTGAGTGCAACCTGAGTATAGTGCACAAAGAAATGTCTTAAAAATTTAAAGTTAAAAGTTTGTTTTTTTGTGACAAAACTGAACTTTGTGTCAAAAAAAACCTCCAAAATTTGGAATTAAAAAAAAGAGAAAGAGTTCGGAGGACCAAACAAACAGCCTCAAGATTAGAAAATGAAGCTGCAAGATTAGCTTGGCTTCTGGGGTCTGCGGCGTGTATTATCAGCATCTACAGCCGAGCGTCGACCTCGCAACGATGGCAATATTCTTGGTCTTGAAAAAGCTAGCCAAGGCACAACATGCAAAGAGAGAACAGAAGCGGTTTAATAAGTACTTCCTGAGTGCAGCTCTCACAAATCTCATTACAGCCATAAAAGGAAAAGAATAAACCTACTGCTGCACCTGCTCTTTGGATGAGGAAATCGATTTACTAATCTGACTCCTTTTCCTCCAGAATTGCCAAAGCTGTCCCTTTATCCATCGATTCACATACAGTCACCCTGTCCCCTGATATTGATCATCAACGGCAGCGGCATCGGCCTAAGCACTTATTCTACCCCGAGTCCAACTTGCAAATGCTGGCTTTTTCCTCCTTCACTTCCCTTTGATTCTGGCAAGGTAGACTTGCTAGAGTGAACACGAACATACACATATGCACATGCACAAACTCAGGCAGATGAAGTGGAAAGAGGCATAAACAAGGCACAAATGTACATATGCTCGCAAACTCCCACACTCACATACAGTATACAGAGCCGTCCAAACACAAGTACAAAAGCAACATGATATAACTAGAAATACAGTCCAAGACTAATAGAAACGCACGCACGCATCCGCACACACAGCCTTTGGCTGACAGATGGCACCTGCCAGGATGCCAAAACACAGCCCTGGGGCCTGGCTTCCCTTAAGTGGCTGTCAGCACGCAGGGAATCGGGTAAGTGAGCGAGTGGATGACTGAGTGATTTTTCTTTTAAGTTGCTTTCAGTGGTGTTTTACCAGCACTGAATACAGGGCTGGTGGAAGACACAAAAGCTATTCTTGTGTCTATATAAACCAGGAAATCATACAATATAGAAAACACTCAACGGCAGCATTTTGTCGAGACATTTTCCAGACCAGAAAACAGATTTCTCAGTTCCCTGTTCTTCTACATTATTGAGGTAGTAGAGTCTGTGATATTTTCTGACATGTATTTTTTTTCTACGTTCACGCAAAGTCGGTCATGATTTTGATTTAAATGCAAGAAATTGCATTACGTTGTCTTTTTACAAAGCATCAAGGGATCTATGTAATGCCTTCCTCAAATGTGTTGGGATGTCTTGCTTCCAGTGATTTTACTGGCATCTCATCCATACACACACCTAAAGCAAAAGAATAAATATTGGCCAATATTAAAGCCAACAAAGAAATAAAATTTTCAGTTCAATTCAGTTTTATTTATATAGTGTCGATTACAATTTAAGTTGTCTCTAGGCGCTTTCCAGAGACCCAGAACATGACCCCCCCGAGCAATTATTACATAAACAACGGCAGGTAAAAACTCCCCTAGTGGAAAAAAAACCTTAAGCCGAACTAAGGCAAGGAAAAACTCCCCTTTAAGAAGGAAGAAACCTTGAGCAGGACCTGGATCATAAGGGGGGACCCTCCTGCCGAAGGCCAGGTAAAACAGGAAAAGGAAAATGATTATCTTCAGTCCTGCATTCAAGCATTTTTCCAATTAGAGACATTCTACCCCACATAAGACTGCAAACGCTTAACAGACACGTCAAAGAAACAAATAAAGTGATCTCTAACCTGAAACAGCTAAACGTCAAGGAAAGACAGAGATCACATTCTTTTCCTGTGTAAATTTTTAAACACCTTTGGTATTTTATGCAAGGAAAACCCACTCACTTGTTCTGAGGGGAGAACAAATAGACGGACCAATCTTCTCTGCTCTCGCACCAGTCTGGCTTGTACACCTCCATCATCTTCTGGACACGGAAGCACAAGCTCTTTATGGGGAGGAAGGAGAAGGGTTTAGGAATGTCATTGCTGTTACTAATCCCTATATACTTATTTCTTAATATATACTCGCCTCAAACTGAGTTAGTTTTTGCACATCCGTGAACGCATGTTTACACTTTTTAGATCATGAGCATATGTCTACGTTATATATATCTATGTTTTATCCTATGTAATGAAACTGTCTCATGTTCCACTTGACTGACTGTTTAAATGTTTTATTTATATGTGTACACTTATTTTTGGTATTATATTTTCTCTGGAACCAGAATTTCCCAGTTGATTAATATTTTACCTTATTTTATCTTGAATAGCAGTTTGTTTTGTCTTTGTCTTTTATTGCTAACACTAGACAGGTTTAAAAGAGGAAAAAGGCTGGTCAATCATGTCATTTAACTTGATATGTTGCACATTAATGTCATAACGCACAAACAACCATCTTTAATGAACACATCCATAAAGATTTACTGGAAGGAAAAGTGAGTGAACACTTTGATTTAATATCTGGTTAAGCTATGAGTTAAAACTTGTGACTTCAGCAGTTCTCGATCTGTGCACGGCGTTTGTTGGATGTCTGGTGTGAACGTTTATCTTGAGGTCGTTCAATATCATCTGTATGGGTTTAAGTCCTGGGCTCTTCTTGCGCCACTGCAAAAAGCAGATGTTCATGTTCTGATGCTATTCTGTGATTCATTCACCCAACTTCTACAAAGATCGTAAACAGACACCCTGACATTGTCCTGTAGGATATGTTGGTAAACCTGGGAATTTAATTTCCACTTGACGATAGCTCCATGCCGTGAGGCAGCACGGCAAGCTCAAATCATGATACTCCACCATCCTTTACTGTTGAGATGGTGTTTTCATGTTTGTAAGCTGTGCCCCTTTTTGTCTTTGTGTACGCTCTCTCAGTCCGCAAAACATTTTTACAGTAGCATTGTGAATTGTTAAGGTTTCCTCTTACACAGTAGATGTTGTTGCTTTAGTTGGAGCACGTTGAAGAAGGTATTTTCATACTCTTGCTATTACTAAATACAAAATTACACGTTATGAACACAAGCCTTTAGTCTTGTTTCATGCAAACTGTGCAGCTCTACCAACCAACTAGGAGCATTGTTCTGCTTTAAATCACAA
Source organism: Xenentodon cancila (assembly GCA_014839995.1). Lineage (NCBI taxonomy): Eukaryota > Metazoa > Chordata > Actinopteri > Beloniformes > Belonidae > Xenentodon > Xenentodon cancila. The sequence goes on along the minus strand of CM026198.1, from coordinate 17,928,668 downwards.
AGGAATCTGGTTGTAGTCGCATACAATTGACCACATAAGCTCCCCAATCTGACTTCAGACTGGCTTTATAATCTTACAAGGTGTCACATATTTGTCTTTCTTGAAAAACAAAAAAAAAAACGTTTTTGCAAGATCATCTAATGTTTGGTTGGCATTAATTGAAGCAGTTAGTCTTTGGGTTCCATTACTTTTTCTTTCAATTCTGTGAATTTTTAAAGAGTCTGTTTAATAAATATATGATTCATTTTTATTGTTAAAGCTTAGATGAAGATCGAGGTAAGATTATTGCTTTTAATGAAAACTGTATTGTTTTTTTGTTGTACTGAGTACTTACTAAGGGGTCTGTATCTTTTATTTATCGCAGTAAAGACCATACTCTTCAACGCAGAAGTGATTCAGGCTTTGTAAAGCTACACAAGTTGTTCTCACTTATTTTTATGTCCTGCATCAAGTGACATCGGATACGATCACTCACATAGTCAGTTTCCTCATCGAGGTCTGCTCTATCTTTGCGTGCGTTGACTTGAGGGAAAACCTCTGTTATCAGACGGGTGTGTGGACCTGATGCCTTCCCATTACAATCGCGGTGGTCCACTCCCAAACCACTGCCAGTCCTAGATCCTTCTTTGAGGGAACCCCCTGCAACACCCTTTCTTCCAGGATCTGGTATCTGGATGGGGGGCAGTCCTGGGGGTTGTCCACCGGCCCGCAGTAACTCTGGGAGCTCCAAGGAAAGAGCCCGTCTATCTCTTCTACCTCCGAAATGTCTAGAGAGGAAAAGTTGGGGTGGGGGTGCATGATGAGGGGGCAGAGGATGATGGGACTGGAGAGGGTGAGAAAGAAGGGACTCTTGCTCTGAAGAGTAGGCGTAGCAGTGGGGGGAGCGGGTGCTGCGCACACGCAAGCTGCCTCCAACCAGAGGTGCCCCACCGTACCCGTAGCTCCTCCGACCAAGGCTGTTCGAGCTAGACCTGCAAAGAGGAAGATTAAAAGTGCAATCTAAATATAATAAATATTCATGAACAATTTGTAAATTATAAATACAAGGAAACAAACATTATCCTCTGTATTGAGCATCCCCTCATGATGTTATTAAGGACATAAAACAACAGCAGATACCTAATTGCAGTGGAGGTAGTTATGGCTTAATGAAGTTATTAAGAATTCATTGACGCAATAGCTGAGATGATAACTTAAAGTGAACACGTCTACCTGCGGCTCCATCCAGACTGTGGAGGAAAAGGTCGCCCCCAGTTGTGGTAGTTAGAACTGCGACCATGGCGCTGCATGGGAAACAAAGTACCCCTTGGTAATTATAGAGCCATTGCACATCTCCTGGCTGAGCATTTTAAATAAAATACAATGAGCTATACACTTGGAATTTTACCAGTAATAACAATGAAAACCACAGAAATAACAGCATGAACTCAGAGGAGCAGAAATAGGAAACACCGCTGTGGAAAAACAAATGCATGTTCTTATGTGGCTATAAAAGACTGAAATAACCTTGCTCGCAAATGTATATTAATCCATCTATCTTTCCATTACTTGTTTTTAACCGCTTTTACCAGTTGAAGGTTGTGAGAAGTGCCGGAGACTATTCCAGCTCACATTCTGGATGTATTGCCTCGGCTCCAGACCACTGCAGGGCTAACAAAGACAGAGAGCCATGCACCCTTACGCCCACCCACTGTCAGTTTAGAAACACAATTCAACCTAACATTTGTGACTATAAACTGCAGGAGAATACCCAAAGAGAAATCTTGCAAACACAAAGAAATCCTACAAAAAAAAGAAAGAAAAAACAAACCTACGTTTCAAATGCATACCGTTGCTCCTGTTAAGCAGCGCTTCTAAGCACTGTATCATAGCACTATGTCATTCATACATAAAGAAAACAATAAATGATCATACGACTAAATGAATAAATAAAAATTGAACTTGGCTTTAAAGGCCCTAAGTGCCAGTTCCGCCGAAAACACATCCTTCTATTTCCACATGAGTAATCCTTTGAGTGTTATAAATCTAATTTGTCACACTTACCTGTAGTAAATGTACAGAACACGCTTCCAGTGGAAGTCTGAACCGGAGAATCTATAGATCCATCACTATAGGAACTGCATGTGAGCTAATTGTTTAACAACACTTGATGCCTCACAGAACACAGAACTACTGCGCTGCTCTCTCTGCAGGAACACTGAGTGTTTCTGTGTAACTCTTGGGCAAATGTTAATTGTTTTGCATTATATGGTATAAAGCACACAAAATATACTCCCATGTGCAACGCATTGTGTAATCCGGATTTCTTTAATTGCCAACGTTGCTGTGCTGATTACAGCTTCCTCTTGTGATAAATTGTTCGCAAAGTCAATGACCACATCAAATGGTAACTGTATTAAGTAAAAGCACTGAAGGATATTGCTATTTAATCAAAACTAAACTAAACTGAACCAACATCACATGCTTTTAATTAAAAAGTAGGGTATTATTATGTAAAAAGTGTTTATATAAAAATCCACATTGTTTCAGTAGGTGCACCTTTCAAGTCTGAAGAGTTATTTGATCGAGGAGTACAGATTCGAGAAAACGTCAGCAAAGAAACGATGTTGCTCATAAACAAGTATACCCTTTCCTTCATCTAGTTGCTCTGAGTCATGTAACTGGTGATTTCTGATATCAATAAACTTGGCGTGCTTGTCAGAGAAGAAGAGGTGACCCCACAGTAAAGTGGATCTCACACACCCACCGTGTTAATATCATAACCTCCTTGGTAAGAACGTTGCTAAACTTGAGAGCATCTCCATGATTTTCGCTCTTTTTCTCTTTTTCTATGTCTTTCTGTTTCTGTGTCATACTCAGGCTCCCTCTTCATCTCTTGGTTCTGTTTCCTCTTTCTACTTCTCTCTGTTGTCTTTCCTCTCTACTTCTCCCACAGTTTCTCTGTAAATAAACAGGAGGAGGGGAGCAGTCAATTAATAGAAGTTGCCATGGTAACTGTATGCCGAGCCAAAACTTGCAGATACATGTATGTTCAATTTTTTTCTCTCTTGGGGTTTTGTTTCAGTAGACACAAGATGGAGGCATACTGTACACAGATACACTGCATTGTTTGTGTATTAAGTATATTAATATACGTGATCTTAATGATGAAGTCAAGACTTCATCAAGTGTAACATAAAAACGTGCATGTGTTCATTTGGACAACTTATACCAACGCCACATCGTCATATTTATCTGTTATCTGCTTCTTAATTCTGTTCATCATCAAGTTGTTATGTTTCTGCTGACAAACCTAATTAATCAAATTATCATGATTATACCTGACAAAAACAAGCACAGTTAAACTAAATTATTTTAAATGTTGACTGCAATTGACGACGTGTGTGTCCGAGCGTCTTCGTGTGACAAGGTACCAGAGAAAGGGAGCGTCTCTCCAGGCTGCTCTTGCCCAGGCTCATCACACTGCTCTTCCTGGACTCAGTGGTGAAGCTCCGCTTATCTGAGGAGTAGGACCCCCTGGGGCCACCCAGCTCCAGATGACCGTTGGGTGTGAGGGTGCAGATCCTTGGGTCTGGAGGTAATTGAAGAGAATGACCTGTTAAATCTTTTTCACATGTTTCTTTGTTTGGTCCTTCCATGTTTCAAAAAAGTGTTACACATTTAAAATTTTAGATGTATATATATATATATATATATATATATATATATATATATATATATATATATATATATATATATATATATATATATACTGCTCAAATATAAAATCTGGGAACTATGATATAAATGCAAAAAATGAGCATTAAATAAGTCATTCAGTTTTTTAAGCTTCATGATCAAAGTTGAGACGGAGCCACATTTTACATAAACAAGTGAGTCAACGATCAAAAGAAAAACAGTATCTAGGTGCTGTGTAAGTGGAACTTGTACTCTTTTCATCCATAATGAGGGGAACTGCATGCTTGAGGTTTTACTTGTTCTGCATTGCAGAGATCCCATCTTTGTGATGGCAGTCAGATGCACAGATGTGATTCCACCAGTCTCTGAAATCAAGTTAAATTTTCTCTGAACTGCTTACTGGATCACTTGAGGATGGCAGTACAGCTGGAACTGATTCGTTGTGAGAACTGGAAAATGATTCATCCTTGCACACTGCTCATGGCAGTAGGTCTGTTTTACTTCAATTTCAAAGACGTCCTTTGAAAAACCCTCACTGGAAAACAAAGACTGAGCAAAAGGTGATGTGCAAGTAGATTTTCTGCTTCTTCAAAGAATGGGAGGATCTATGGATCGGTAGGTAGTCTTGGTGGTGAATCACACTTACAACGGACACAATCCATGTATTTCCAAGAATTCACTCTTGAAAATTGAAAATGACCATCTGAGTACACTCTTCAGAGGTTTTTGCTTCCCCCACAAAAAAATTACATTGTTTATATATACAGTATGTTGTATATGTACAATATGTAAATTGTGTCTGTATTTTAAATATTGTTTGTTGTTAATTAAATACTTTCAATTCCATCCATCCATCCTATTATCTGCACCCACTTAATAATTTTGAGGGTAACTGGGGTCTGCTGGACCCTTTCATTTGAAGGAATAGTTGAATATTTTAAGAGGTGTCAGCTACTACACCTCTTGACAAAAAGCACACAAAGCAACTTTGGACACCCAGGCGGGTTGTCTCCTGTGATGACCTCACAAATAACAACAATGGAGCTTGCTCAAAGACCTACAGCTGACACCGTGGCAGAGCTGGCTAAACAACTCAAGAAGTTCGCGACTGAAGAGAAAATGAGAGAAAACAAACATGTAGCTCAGACTATTGTAAATCTTTATTGTTAGACTATCTCAACAATTGTCTACATGGGCTTTAGTTAATCTGAAATGCTGCAATGAGAGTTCTGATGGAAGTCGCATAACCAGTCATATTTCTCCAATTTTACATTGCTTCATTGGTTTTGTGTTTAATCCAGGATACATGTTTAAGCCCTTCTCTTTAATATTAAGCTCTAATGACTAAACTCAATTGCATCTTGAAGATCTACTCTTTCCTATTATCTCAACAGAGCTTTTACCCCTCAGACTACTTACTCTTGGTTACTAGTTTCCAAAAGTACAATGGTAAGCAGAGCTTGCCTCTCAGACTGCTTACTCTTGGTTACTAGTTTCCAAAAGTACAATGGTAAGCAGAGCTTGCCTCTCAGACTGCTTACTCTTGGTTACTAGTTTCCAAAAGTACAATGGTAAGCAAAGCTTGCAGCTATACGAATCCTCTCTTGCTGAATCAGCTCCAAGCCTGGGTTCAGGAGGCATCTTATCTACCTTCAAGATTAGAAACTTTTTTGTGTGATTAAGTTTATAGGGTATGGCTGGCTTAGGTGACCTAAATCAACCTCTTCAGTTATGTTAATATGTAACCATACTTACTTCATTATAATTATTGTTGTTGTCACTGTTATTATTGGAACACTCCAATGTCTCCTAAAAGCTGTTTCCAGTTCTATAATAGTTATGACTAGGCGTTTGCAGGTATTGAGAGCAACGAGGAAGGGCAGCACCACTTTATTAGGTTTACCAGATGTACCTAATACAGTGGACAATTATTTATATATCTTCTTGAGTAGAGTACAAGAGTATTACTTCAGGGACAAAAGCAGAGCTGGTGGCTGGTGATGATAAACAAAAATGCATTGCTGGATCTCATGAGGATATTCATATATATATATATATATATATATATATATATATATATATATATATATATATATGCACAGTATATGTCTGCAACTTTAGATAAATCTTATGTTTATATAGTTTACAGCTCATATCATTCAGCAGAACCATATAAACACACCGAGAGTATCAATGCCATAAACAAATACACTGACACCTAAGTATAATAGTAATGGTTTGGTGGCCAGTAAGTTCTCACCTGACATCTTTATGGAGTCGTGCTTCTCGCTCTCATCAAAGTTGGAAGAAGACTGGTCATCGTCTGAATAAGAACGATTGGCATCACCCTGGAGAGAAATGAACAATAAATACAGCAAGAGGAGGAAACCGACATCAAACTGGAGTTTGCAAGACTCTAAAAGGACCATCTATTGTATGGTGTAACATATGACACAATGCTAATTCTTCAGGCTCAGGTATCTATCAGAGGCCTGGGAGTTTAAGGGTTTGAAAACTTAAAAAAAAAAGTATTGAAAAGAACAGTATTAACTCAATTTTAATCTCAATTACTATATATATATATATATATATATATATATATATATATATATATATATATATATATATATATATATATATATATATATATATAAATATATATAATAATATATATATATAATAATTTTTTTCAGAAGTTTTTCAGACAACTTTTTCAGAAAACAAAAAAAACTATAGCAAATGCTTCAGCTTTTTTCTTTTTTTTTTCTTTCTACTACTTGAGAAAAATATGACTTTGGCCTTTATTTTAGGAGGGTTACAATGTAATTCTTTTGTACCTAATGAACTCATAATAGATAACAACTTGAAATTAGGTATATATATGTGTGTGTGTGTATATATATATATATATATTTATTTATTTATTCTTTTTTTTATTTATTTTTTACAACAATTCACGGTTTTGCAAAACCAGTGGGTGATTGTTGCAGCAAATTTATTTGGACTCTGATGATTGCTACTTGCAGCTGATTTTACTTACGTATATCTTTTTTAATTTTGTTTTACTTTTCTTTATGTTTAAGATCTTAAAATTCTAAGTGACATGGACCTTAGTGGCTGAGATTAGTATGTTAGCTTGAGATCAGATCAGTAAGTGTTTGAAACTACTGACACAATCCTAAATCCTCTAATGTTTACAGAATTCCCCCACAACTCTCACTCCCACAGGAAATTTGTTCAATAAACCCTACTGTGAAACAGTAGCAGGCACAGACTGGATGAGAAGAGGAACGTGATAGAGCCAAGGCTGACAGTGAGAACAAACGGAGAATGAAAAGCAGATTGACAGATTAATGGAAGTGTTTTGTTTTGGCATTTCACAAAGATCAGTGACAAGCCTTGTAATGTGTGTCAGTGTTATTCTCTTTTTCATACATCATCGCGACATCTGTTGATTATAGTAATGCTTTGATGTTTGTTTGCAAAATTAACTCTATGACAACACTACAATTTTACAATAATTTCTGTAAATTTGGCACCTCATGGCAGGGCGACAGCATTGTGTTTTAGTAGTTTCCACTGAGAACAATTGCTTCACAAAATAGAACATAAAACATAATATAATCACTTTCATACTGCCTTTGAAAAATATAGTTATTGTGACTATTTTAGGAATTACATTTAATTTTATTGCACTTAAATATCAACAGAATGAAGTAACAGCTATGATGTTTTATCAGATATCTTTTGATGATGATTTTGAGATATATCATTTAAAGTTATCATGCTAACTAAAGTGGTATCCAGTCTGGCATCAGATTAAAATAAATAGAAGAAGAAGTAATGTTTCCTATTAAATTTATACACCTCTGTTCTAAAAATATTGGCATTAATTTACCAAAAGATATGTCAGCAAATAGTAGAAGATGGGTTTCCATCTTAGAATCTAGTGAATCCACATTTTGGTAGACTCCAAAGCTTAACAAAGCAAAATGTGATTTGTTGCGGTCAGCATGGGAATGGGCAGCTTGATTAGAGAGAACCATATCTGCGCTTTCAGATGCTGTTTTATGAAAATTAGCCAAGCTGAAAAGCTGGACTTAATTTAGCTCCAAATGTCCTTGCCAGAGGTTAGAATTTCCACAGACAGATAGATGTCAGCGGCCAAGTGGAGATGAGACCATGCAGAGATGCAAAAAAGGAGGAACTGAGACCAATGACGGACTGAGAAAGTCTGAAAATGTGTGTAAATCACAGTGAATATGTCAAAAAACAGTTTTCAGGTTAAGCTTGACAGTCAACAACTTCCATGACTTTAGAAATTGCATAATTGTTGGGAGAATATAAGTGTAAACTGTGAGCTTCCTTTTTATAATTTTCAGTTATCTCTGATGATGCTCTCAGACTAGAAAATATTTAATGTGCAAAACGTCTGATCCCTTGACATCTGCTTTGTTTGACTGTTTGAGTTCTACGTTCTGTGCTCATGCATGGCAGAATCACTGGTTGATGGCATAGTTGGAAGAGGTTTGCTTGGTATAGTTGTACACAAAAATATTGTGTAGTGGGTACAAAACATATATTTGATGTGTAGTTGCAGTAGTTCCACATGATTATGAACACAACAGTGTAATCCAGAAATTCAAATAAGTGAGGGGGCTGTAGCCGGCCAGAAAACTCAGAAAATCCACAAAGACAGTAGTGACTTTGAGATTCAAACATTACATTGTAGTAGGTTATGTTTGAGATTCAAACATAACCTACTACAATGTAAAAATGTGATGACCTATGTATAAGTTTTGAAGCATCTTTGAGACTGGAGGAATGCGAGTGGAGCAGTCACGGGAGGGAGAGTGAATTGTGCCTGGGACCAGCATGGTACGACCTGGATAGTTCTGCAAAATCATTTTTTTATTTGGGAAGCAAAATTATTTTACTGCAGATATGAACTGCAAATTGTCCTTCTTATTATTTTTTAATTTCCCTGTTTGCTATTGGTGGGAAACATCATCTCTCTTTTAACACAGAACAAACTTATTCAGTATTTCCACATGATAAATAAAAGAGGCAATTAGCAAACCAAGTTCTTGAATCCTAGATTACCAAAATTAACTTAAAAAAACCTTAACATCCCTTTATTTATATGTATATATATATATATATATATATATATATATATATATATATATATATATATATACATATACATATATACATCCATCCATCCATCCATCATCTGTACCCGCTTTATCCGTGTCCGGGTCACGGGGGTCTGTCGGAGCCTATCCCGACGCATATCAGGCGAAAGGCAGGGGTACACCCTGGACAGGTCGCCAGTCTATCCAGGGCCACATACAAGACAAACAACCAATCACACTCACATTCACACCTAGGGAGAATTTAGGAAGATCAATTAACCTACTCTGCATGTTTTTGGACTGTGGGAGGAAGCCGGAGTACCCGGAGGAAACCCACGCAAGCACGGGGAGAACATGCAAACTCCACACAGAAAGACCCACCGGGCCGGGAATTGAACCGGGAACCTTCTTGCTGTGCCACCGTGCTGCCTACATATATACATATATATATATATATATATATATATATATATATATATATATATATATATATATATATATATATATATATATATATATATATATATATATATATAAACATTTCCATGTATAAAATACTTTATTCCCTCACCTCTGCTTGAAAGCCCTCAACCAAGATGGCCACCAGCAGGTTGAAGAGGACGTAGTTTCCGAAGGTCATGAGCGCCACAAAATAAAGAGCAGCAAGCGGGGAGGTGGCTGCCATACCGTTGTATAAAACCACGTTCCAGTCCTCCTGGGTCAGAATCTTAAAGAATTATATAAATATACCCACAGCAGAGTTACTAATACAGATAATAATACAGTCTGGCAACTGCTTTGATTGATTATTAATCAGTTAAGATTGATGCAATGACATAAGACAAAAAGAATTATATTTTTTTTATTACAGAACTGATGATGATACTTTAAATAGTATATGAAGATGAATTTTAATAGACTGGTATGTTGGTATCAAATGATAAAATCTTTTATTGCGCGGTATGCAAATATTGAAATGACAAATATTCCATTAACATTGACATTGTAACACATTTTAAATCACATTCATATTCAAGTAGTAATTAAAGTATACAATCAGGTTTGGATGATTCAACCACTGATAAATTGTGTATGAATCTCTCTTTGAAAACATGTAAAAAGTGTCACCCCTCATAAACGTGTGCACATCTCCTACTGATACAGCAGTGACATATTTTTACTACCTGGAAAACGGTGACGATGGCCCACAGTAGGGAGTCAAAATTCTTCCTGTCGGGAACTGTGTCTCCAGTCTCCGTCTTCAGACTGAATTTGCAGCCAAAAATGTGCATCCCAAGGATACTGAAACACAGCATACCAGAAACAATGAAAGCGTATCTGAGCGATGATTAGGTGTGAATGTTTGGAACAATACGGGGACAAGATGAAGAAAACATTTTATTGAGCTGTTCGTAGAGAGGATTTGGATAATTAAAATTAGACTGTCTGAACATCTCTTATTTGCACCTCTGAGTGTTATCAGTTCTTTTAGTACAAAAACTATTTTTTTGAGGCATATAAAGATGCATATAAAAGTCTGAATGTAACTAAATCTGGGTTAGTTTTCTTGTTATTAAAGTGTCACACTTTTAACGCAGAGTTCATACGTCCCCACCTTTACACAGAGTTGAATGAGTACCATTTAATAGCAAACATACCTGATGTAACAAACAAAACAGTTCCCAGAGTTTCAACATATATATATATTACGGTACTTGTTTTTCCACAAAGTTTTTAACCTGTCTAATTTGGATCACTTAATGTAAATTGAGGTGTAACAACACTATAACGTAAGCAAACATGAAGTTAATAATATAAAAAATCAGTACTTGTATACCAACTTTGTCTTGTCAAATACAGCCTTTAATAGGTTTTTCTGAAGTTTTGATACATTTCAGTCTTCTTCTTTTTAACCCACTTTTTATGATAACATTTAACTGTATCCTTACAAGATTTCTCCAGAGCTTCTTGTTCAAGCCTCTTTCTGTTAAAATCTAACCACCTCTCTTATGTGTCTCCTTGTTATTTGAAACCCAGGTTTAATAGATGCCTTTGACCCATCCTGTACTTTATTGCATCTTATAATCAGGTGTACACCACTTTAAAGAAAATGCAGAAGAGTGTCCATCAAAACAAAAATAAATATAAATAAATGAGAGTGGTAGACAAGGATCTCTTTTTCAGCCATTCTGTTTGAAAAAACAAAAAAACAAAAACAACAATAAAACTAAACCATAGTATAAAGAAAAACAGGATGGTGAGCCAGAGCATTCAGATTCAGCACCTATCACCTTACCTGAAAATGAAGATGAAGAGCATGAGCAGCATACAGAAGGTGGCCACATTGTCCATAGTCTTCATTAAGACCACCAGCTGTCTCCTGAGAGCTGGCATGAACCTAACCAGCTTCAGCACCCTCAGGAGACGGAATGTTCTTAACACAGACAAACCACCATCTGACTGACCGACAATCTCACAAACACTGCAGGAAGATGTAGAGAACAAATACAGTCAGGCAAAGAAGCAAAACCCAGTTATACGATGTGCATCATTTTATTATAATATGGACAAATAAAAGAGGTTTCATTTTCTATTTCTAAATGTCAGACACTAGAGTTTTTAATTGAATTCCCAGGAAAAATTGTAAAATTTTAATTTAGCAAATCCTGGATTAAATGAGGTGACCCATGGGAGTTAGTTCAGACAAGCAATTTCAAGTAGTGTTTATGTTTGCTTTTAGCCCTCAGCATGGTTTATTTAATTTGCTTCATCTTGTTTACGGTCCTATAAAAAGTGAGCGGTACTTGTTCTAATGTCTCTTACCACCCAAGCCTACTGTTATCTCCTTCTCAGCCTAACCTGTAGGCTTCAGTTCCTTGGATAAAGTTTAAGTTCATTATGCACCCATATCACTACATAATCAAAATCCGTACACCAAAATTTAAACCTGTATTTATAGCTAAAAAAGCATTTGAAGTCTTGATTATGACTGAGTTGACTAAGATACTGTGACAGCATTTTAAACATTCATCACCAAAAACTTTTAAAGGTCTGGAGGAAAATGTATTTGCATTGATTGCCATTTCATACTTAGTCTTTTTCATCATTAGATCTTTTCATGTGTTTATAGTTCTAAGAAATAATGCATGGTTTTTGTTTCTTTTCAACTGATGATGGTCTGTCTCATTTTGTTTCCTCTTTGTAGGAGTTGAGCTCAGTTGAGCTTCTATGCTCCACATGTCCGGAACGAACTCCCAGAAAGCCTCAGATCAGATGAAATACTCAGTTTATTTAAATCCAGGTTGAAGACTCACCTGTTCTCAGCTGTATTTGAATAAAGCTCCAAATTCAAACTGTTTTTTTTTTTAGCTTGAGTTTCAAAACTACTGATTTAATTTGATTTCATCTATTGATATTTTGTTTTCTTTTTTGTTTAAACTATGAACTTTGAAATTGCACTTTGAATTACCTTGTTGTTGAATTGTGCTATATAAATAAACTTGCCTTGCCTTGCCTCGCCTCGCTTTAACAAATAAACTATTTAGTAAATACAATTATCTTTGAGTGATTAAAGTTTCCACTTTTTCCCATTGGAGGTCAATGGGATCACATAAGTTTCCCCTAATCATTTCTTCCAGTTCCAACTTATAGCTACTTATTATGAAAAGAAAAGGATTCATTGGTGAAAAGAAGTGGTGGATACAGCTATCAAAGGGTCCACTAAGCACATCAAAAATGCTGTTGGCTCTGAACTAGAGATGTTTGAATGAGGGCACCTTTACAGAGCAGCTCTACATTAATGGCAGAGAACATTCAGGTAGATGAAGAGAGGACAATTGGGTGAAACATGAGATAAGAAGACAGGTGTGGTTACGTTCAATCAACACATATCTTCCGTGATGGGCTCCACATTTGATCTCGTTCACTTTTACCTGCTTTGATGTGTATTTGATCTCAGGTTTTTAAGGGGGGATCACAGACAAAGGCTCCTAACCCGATGAATTGGGGAAAAAAATGCCAGGAGATCAAAGGCATAGCCATTTACCTGAACCTCTAGGTACACAACAAAAGACAAAATCTGTTTGTTGCTGTCTGACACTTTGGCATCCAAACCCATACAGGTGATACATTTGAACCAAGTGGAATGCATTTGACAATCTGACAAAACATTAATAATTTGACAACAGCATCTCTTTCCAAAACAGCCTGAAAAAATATATATATATAAAAAACAAACAAAAAAACAAAGTGAGATAACTGGATTACAGCCAGCAATATATATATATATATATATATATATATATATATATATATATATATATATATATATATATATATATATATATATATATATATATATATATATATATATATATATATTAGCCATTTTATCCTTCAAATATACTTGACTATTTGTGAAATGGACAATAACATTTCAGTACTGTGTGTCTGACCTGAAAGTCCATCATAAATTCAGGAAACAATCGTAGTAACCCACTAGGTTGTACCTAATGATGACGATAATTCCATCGAAGACATTGTAGGGGTTTCTCAGATAGTTAAAAGAGCCAAACGCTGTGAGCTTTAGGATCATCTCCAAGGAGAACATGCTGGTGAAGACGATGTTGCAAATCTCCAGGACGTTGGTGAGTTCCTCTGGCTGAAAAACATTGAGACAGGAAGACAAAACAGCAAGTTAACTGTAAATTCAATCTCATGCCTTTCATTGAATTCAGTTTTGCTAGTTGACTGTCCTACAAATGTCCATCAAGTTCTGTCTTTACAGCCATCTTTGACAGTACTTGGGTTCGCATACTTCTTTCTGTCTCTTCCTGGCTTAATATGAGGAAGAACACACACATACAAAGGGCTAACTTAGGATCAATCAGGATTTCCACCACATCAGTATTCCAAAGAGATCTTTTGTCACTTCAACGATGACAATTTTAACATTTGAACAATCATAATCAATAAGAACTGTGCGTACTCCATTTTCACATCTTGGTGTGGACACACATGGATCTGGCTATATTGTCAGTACTTGTCACCCTTTAATGAGTGTCTAGCAGTGAGAAAATCATGGGCTAAAGATTAATACTCAGCGGTATCCAGACTAGCAAAATAGTATCAACCGCCTCTAAAGATCCAATACTGATGTCTCATAACTGCAGGCCAGGGACTAGATCTAAAGACTTGTATTTTTTGGTCAAATGTAGTCAAATCGGCAAATTGGGGATTTGATATCATCCCAACATTGATTTGATTTAAGAGAAAAAACAACAGGCACCTGACAATTCAGCTCAAAAAAAGATAATGTTACAGCAAGAAAAACACATACATGGAGAGTGTAGCGATCCTGTTAAAGCTCAGTAAATCTTAAATGGCAAAAAAGTCCTGACTGCCAAGTATCTTGCACTGTGTAAACAGAAATCTGAAAACAACCATTCATTTGCATCTTATCAATAGACTCATGAGAGGGGGTCACTTGTGCTAGTCTGCTCTGTATGGGCTCAAATTTCTCCAAGACAATGTGCTGGAGATATGATGCTGCAGGTATTGCTACGCATAGGATCACATAGAAATGTAAACTGATTGCGTATGACTCAGTCTTAATGGCAACACCTTTTATATACTTACTGTTTGTTCTCTGGCTCTGTAGGAAAATGTGTTTAGCGTCTAATCAATTCAGTTGAGTTTTATTTATATAGCATCTGTTACAATACAAAATCTCTCAAGGCACTTTTCAGAGATGCAGAACAATAACCCCGAGCAAATATTAAAGAAACAATGGCAAGCAAAAGACTCCCTTAGCGGGAGAAAACCCTGAAGCCAAACAGTGGGAAAGAAAAACTCCCTGTTAAGAGGGAACCTTAAGCAGGTTCTATCTGTACAATAATACAATGGACATTTGGGATTTGTAAAATATGGAGATCATTTTAAATATTTCAAGTGTCGCTCCTCTCTCTTTAAGACCACCATGCGAAAGACTCAGTCTGCTGTGACTGGTCAAAAACAGCTTGGTGCAAGGCAAGCCAACCACTTTTGATTGAAGTGTTACAAACCAACCACAGGCCGGCATTACGCATATGTGTTTCATGTTGATGCTGTTATGCAAATGAGTAAAAGCCTGAATAACAAATGCGGAGTTTTCAGAGAGCTCTGAAGAAGTTTCTGCTCTGAGAGAGAATTTGATGTGGGCTTTGTGACTGCATCCCTTCCACATGCACTAAAAGCTTTGTAACACAGTGGAGGAATGGGAGAATCCCCAAAACGCAGTCTAAGTCTTTCCATAACGAAGTTTGACGAAGTGGTTTATTTCCCTGAAGCGAAAACTTAACTCCAGTTGAGTTGTATGTTTACAGACTTAGGTTGACTTCTAATCTGCAACATCTTTTCTTCTGTTTCAGTTCGGTCAGTAACAGTTGGACTAATGGAGAGATTTTTTTTTGTTTCCAATCAAAACCACCTTCTTTGGCATCACCTTCTATGGTTTTTTTCCTCCCCCAGACGTGTGCGCACACACATTCAGACACGATCACATAGACCACTGTCCTACACACTCCCTTTTTACAGCTAAACATGCAGAAGCCTCTTAAACCAAACTCTTTACTGACATCATTGTAAACAACTGTATGAGGCAGAGCTTCATTCTTGGAGATCCTACCAAAACAGACTTTTGTTTGCAGACATTTTATAGTTTTACTTTGTGGTCATGTTTGACCAATGTAGCTTTTTGTGAGAGTGATACCAATTATTATTAAAAATACATGGATAATAATAATAACTTTAAAGATTTTTTTGTTTGATATATGACAAACTGCATCATAGGATTGATAGTTCGAAGCATCCTGAGGTACACATCGAAGTCAAAAAGGCTTATATATATATATATATATATATATATATATATATATATATATATATATATATATATATATATATATATATATATATATATATATATATATATATTGTTTTTCAAGATTAATATTCAAGATAATAAAACTTAATTACTTAATTACTTACTTAATTACCATAATGGCAAAGATTTGCGTTATAATTTTGCTACAAACTCTGAATCACATCCACTCACATGTAAGAAAGTAAGTGGACTAATTAAGAATATAACTCCTGATTTCAGAACCACAGGTACAAAAGGGAACCCCCCCCCCCCCACACACGCACACACACACACACACACACACACTAGCACACACACACACACATACAGCAAAGTCTCTTTCTGACACTTTCTTTCTGTCTCTATTTTTAGCTGCAGCTGGGATGAGAGGAGACTCACTACAGCTGCGATGGCAGGCGTGAGTGGGCGATGGTGTGGCGAAGGCAAAAAGTATTGATAGAGAAGACAAAGACGTCCCAAAGTTGAGTGACAGTAAGAGATAGTAAATGGGGAGTTGACAAAAAAAAATTTAAAACAAAAGACAAGGCATAATTTTATTACTTAAAAAGCCTCATGAAAGTGAGCATCCTTTCATGATATGTACCCCCACACTCTGCCCCAACCTGAGTGTAGACATGTCTGTCCTCTAGGTTCAGACAAAGGGAACAATCATATTTTTACATTTGTAAAGGCACCAATACGAGAAGTAAAAGAGATGGATACGCCAGCAGGAGGACTTCGGGTTTTACACTGGAGAGGAGTACAGACATAGAGTGACAGGCAGGGAAACTGAGAGCGACTGTGGTTTCATACTGGAAGCAACATGGTTGTCAGTTCAATCTGGAACAACTGAAGCTGCGAGTCAGGCTCCAGCTTGTACACCAAAGAACCAGTAACAGGCAAATCATTTATTTCTGACTGAAATGAACTTCCTCAAAACATATATAAGCTTTTCTTTCTGTTGTATCAATGGTTAGTGAGTCTCAGTAACTGAATATTTACTATTTTATATACGGTGTCTTTAAAGTTTTCCACGTAGGTTTCAGACTCATGTTACAAATGCAGTCAGTTTATTTGTTTATTTCTACGTTTATTCACCATCACCCACAGGTGAAAAGCAAAAAAAACAAAGTTTTTTAGAGGAGAAAGATAGTCAATAAGAAGAGAAAACAAACGTCTTTGCTTCGAAGGTTACATCTAAGCTCTAGTTTACCTATTTATTCTTCTGTCAGTGGTCCTTGAGATGCTTCTTCAATGATCGCATCCCACCTGTACCAAACTGAATCAATTACCTTAAAGAGATACAGCTATGTCTCATTGTTGTTATAAAATTTCAGACTAAGATCTAAGCTATGAGGTCATGAGAAATGAATGTAGGCCTGTCTAAAGGCACAAATCAAAGAAATGCAGCAGAACATTTCTGTAATACCGAACGTGCCAAAGAGCTCTACATTCTTCATGGTTTTTAAACGGGTGATGATGAATGGAACTGAAAAGCCTATGTGGATGAACTGCTAAACGGAGCAACCTGAACTGAAGGGCCTGAACACTGCGGCGATGGAATAACCTTACAACAGTACAATACGATGCAGCACCCAACCAATCAACCCTTTTCCGTGGGAGATAAACCTGTCTTTACTAAAAGGCTCATGACAGCTCACTGGGATTTTGCCACCATACCAGTAACAGAAACATGTGCAGCTCTGCTGTAAAGATTCAAGGAAAAGGCCTGCCAAAAGAGGCCACAATCACGAGGACACATCTTAAGATTTGGCACCACACTTGCAGCTCCTTTGTTCACCTTTGTTCCAAAAATGAACATAAACCAAGAGGACTAACTGTGAATGATACATCCTTTGAGTTTGCTTTTTAGAGAATGTGTTTTTTTTTCTCCAGACATCAGAGAAATGTTAAAACATCATAGTAGAAATGATCCCGCTTCCATGGATTAATGTCTGGTTAATTGGGGGTCCTTCACTGTAGGCCAGGACACATTAGAGACAAATATCCTATTGCAGACCCTATCAAATAGTTGCACACATGTAAACAAATGTATGAAAAGATCGTTGAGAGAGAAATATATGTGATGTAACAGGTGGTAGTTGTACCTGCTCGTGGTGCTCGATGCCCATGCTGATGGTGTTGATCAGGATGGCTATCATGATACCTCTGTTGAAGTACTTGCTCTCTACGATGCCCCACAGTTTCATCCTCATATCATTCCAAAGTTCTTTGCATCCCTTCTTAGGACAACATCCTATATGGTTCTCTGTACTTTTGTGGTTTATCTTCCCCTTTTCTTTACCCCCGGACTGGTCTCCATCCCTGTCGGTTTCGTCCACAGCCTCCTCCTCCGTTTCACTGGCTACACTGTGAACTGGTCCCGCCCCGTCTTTGAGTGTCAGAGCCACAGCGCACTGAGGGCAGCCGTCTGAGGCAGAGGCAGCGGCGAGGGCCATGGGCTCAGCTGGTGACGTACGGTCCGGTTTATAATGTTGAGGACACAGAGGGCCTGACATAATTTAAGGCAAGAGTTTCAGAGGATGAGTTTATGATACGCGCACACAAATACTGATTTCTGATTTCTAGTGTGTGCAAATACATACCGTGCCTCACGACTGCTCGCCTCTCACGTCGTCCTTGTCCATTGGCCTTCCTCTCCCTCCTCTCCATTCCTCCTCTACCCCTTCCAACACCACGAAAGCCGCGGGGTTTACCCCTGATGGTGTAAAAAAGTGCAACAGTTTGCCTTCTTGCCTTGCGAAGGAAGTGGCACATCAGCTGAAAGAGCTCTTCGTAGCAGTCCCCTGGTTCACTGGCCAACGTAGAGGATGACAAACACTGAGCTCGCTGTTCCTGCATCAGCTGATGTTCCCGCTGCTTGGTCTCAGAAAACTGGGTGGCGATGACCACGAGGCACAGGTTGATCATGAAGAAGGAACCAACCTGAGTGGAAAAGGGGCGTTAATAAAGGGAATACAGGTTAATGCTGAAAAACTAGGTATGAACCTCCCATTGGAGTTCAGTGCAGGTTTCAGCAAAGAATAAGTTATTTATGCTTTTGCAGTAGAAGAAAACCACCTCTGGTCAAGGAAAAGATGCCACTCTGGTTTAGAAGGCTCAACTTATTGATCTGAATCGAGTAAACAGCTAAGGAGATCAATCTAACTACTCAAATTCAGAAAAGAACTGCCCAACCAATTATTAAAATCTTGAGGAACAGCAGGAAACCACCATCTTAAAGGGAAAAATGTGATGGGAGATCACTTAAATGTTTGATGAACTCCAGTTCAAGGAGATCCACTAGAGATTTCTAGTAAAAATGAGCGCATTTCAATACACAATACAGAAAGTATTTACTCTATTTGCATTAAGAAAACCAAATATCGGTGCATCTAATAATAAAGAAAAGAAAGAAAAAAAAAACTTGAATGTCCTGAGGTGCCTAAGGTTTCTTCAGTTGGTCAAATCTACATTCAGTAATATTGTGCATATAAAAAAAAGCTGAATAGCTGATACCTGTAAATATCAGATTACCTGTTTTCAGTTAAATTGATTGAATCAGTTTTTTTTTTTCTTGCCTTGAATGCATGGACATATTCCAAAATGACTGCGTCATGATACACCGGGCTCAGTGTGATAGTAGTTCAGGGAACATGAGGCACCACAGACAACCTGGTCCTCTCGTGAGTGGGCTGAAGAAGAATTTATGCAGCAGATCAACTCTCCCATTCTTTTATCTTATTCATTTTTATTTGCCAGGAATTGTCTCTTTCGTTGCTTCATGTTAATGTTTTCATCTTACACTGAAGCCTTAGGTTTTCTGCACTCTGTAAAATACAGCAAGTGTGACAGATTTAGCAGGCAGGATAAAAAAGAAGAAAAAAAAAAAAACCCATAAAGGTCAAAGTCACCCTGAGAAGCGAAGCTAACATGGAAAAAAAGGAGAGGTAAAGCAACAAGGAAAGGAGGGGCAAGGGGGGATGAAGTCCACTTCTTTCTAGGCTGTGAGCTTTAGTGATTTTAAGCCTGATAACCCAATCCTGCTCTACATGAGCTGCAGGGACAAAAACAAAGAGCAAAGGTGCGTGCATGTCCATGTGTTGCACTTTGTATTAGAGTTTGTGTGTACAGCTGCTTTTCATTGATCCAAAGTAGTGAATCACAGTCATACCGGCAGTTTTTCATGCTTGCTTCACAGACATGAGGACAGAAAGAAAGGCAGTGGGTTTCATCACCCATTCAGCACCCTTGCTGCTTCCATCAAATATTTATCAGACGCTGCCAAGATTGCTGAAAAACAGATCGCTTAGTGTGTGTGTGTTTCTTTGGACTTTCACTGTTTGGAGCAGGTCCACTTTTTGGGAGATGAACGTGTGAATGACGATGATGATAATATTTACAAAGTGCCCCAAGGTTAAATCTGCACTAATCGATGTTTTTAGAAATAACCAAGGGACATATGTGTCACAAATCACACTGCAGATGGAAAAATATCACGACACGCTGGTGGAAAAAAATACAAATTTCCAGCTTCTCTCTCTTTCTCACACACACACACAGGTATATATTCAAACTTTCTAGGTAACAAATGTAACACGTACATTTTGTAAGCTGTAAAACAGATTTCTTTTGAGTTTCTCTTGCACATACAAACCATTCACTTTTGTGCACATACACCCCTCTTTCACTTCTTTAGTTTCATCCTGTGCACCTCTCTGGTCTCTTATACGCGCTATTCAAAATAACAGGCGGATGTTTTTTTTTTTGGTCTCATGCATTTTCGTCCAGCTTTTGTCTGCTTTGGGGCTTTATGGAATGGCAGCAGTGATGGATAAAAACTGGCTGTACATTGGATTTTGTCATGGGGACTTGCTGGTGCCTATCCCAGCACTCCCAGCACAAAGGCAGCTGTTCACCCTGGACAAGCTTCCCGTCCATCGAGGGGCCACATGTAGGCAAACAACTACACAAACTCACTTCAGTTCTACGGGCAATTTGGAACCACCAATTAACCTGACATACATGTTTTTGGACTGCGAAAGGAAGCTGAAATACCCAGAGGAAACCCCCACAAGTGCAGGAAGACCATCATTTAAATTCATACAGAAAGACCCCGGCTGGGATTTGAACCAGGAACCAGTTATTATAGTTAAATAAGAATAAGACTAAAACTGAAACTAACAGAGAAAAAATAATTCCCCTAACTGACATGAAAATAAAAAGTAAAATGTTTTTTTTTAAATGAAACTAAAACTACTATTTGTAGTTTCATTTTTCTAATTGCTAATATTTTTTTTTAATCTAATTCTAATTACTCAAAGGAATGAATAAATAACTTTTGTACTGTGTGAACTGTTGACAGGATTGTTTCATCCTAAATTCTCTGTTGATATCTGTAAGTCAATGTTCCAAAAAAAGTTCAGTCAAACAACTAACACAATGGAAACTTCAAAGACTTTAAACATTAAAAATACTTGACTTTTGGCATCTATCCTCAGTTATTAGGCTTTGGTCGAGGTATTGGGGATGATGAATCTAACTTAAGCCCCTGAGCCAACAGGTGGAAGCTGAATGGATGTGAGATTTTAAGAGTGGCAGTGAGCTTAACGGGCGAGAGACGTCTGAAGCTGTTAGTAAAGTTCCTCTTGCGTGTAAAAAAGGTGTAAAAACAGGGCTGAGTGACTGGAGTGAACCACGCAGAGGGGTGAAAGCACTCACAAAATGTATTGTAGAGATGCATTTAACCGAAATGAAATGAAATTGGTGAGAAAAAAAATGTTGGATTTATATTTGCAAAAGAAATAAAAAATGAAAAGAAATTCATGAACTGCTGTATTATTATTTATTTATTTGGGGCATTATTTATCAATTTGCATTTTCTTTGTCCTAACCACACTATGTTTTGTGATTGTATTTTGACCACGTCAAGTGATTTGAAAAGTTGAACGGTACAGTAATAATCTGGCATTACCATACTTTGATGGCATACGGCTGGCTGTAACTCCGGCTTGGCTTTTCTTGAAAGTCGTAACAGATCAGCTCATTTCGTGAAATTCATGGTCAGTTGACCCGCGTTTTGACACGAGGCAAAAACCCTGCTAAATCCACGGGCTTATCACACTGAGGCTCCGTAAACAAAAAGTCTAAGGATGTCACTTCTGGATGGCAAATCCTAATTAAACAGTTCAGATTAAAACTGTTTTCAGCACACTCTTTAATTCTACTGAACCTTGTTATTCAAACCACTCATACACGATAATAATCAGTGTAAAATTCTTCAGGGGTCCCTCTCTCTTTCTCTCTTATCTGATTCTTGCTCTGCCAATCTTTCTTGCCATCTAGTTTCCTGCCAGCACTCTCGTATCACTTGTTCTTCATCCCACCCTACCTCTCTCACTCTTCAATTTGCCACAATTAATCTGTATGAATGTTCTGCAGGTGAAATTGTCGGAGCATGTTAATTTTTCTCTCTTCTGCTCTTTTGGCTCTTTGCAGCTCTCTATCTGAGTGGCTGTCGCTTATTGCTTTCCATCACTCAGGGCGTTATGCAAAAATCTATTACACGTGATTAAACGTCTTTCCATCTGTCTGCCACTCAGATGAGGACTATTTACTATTCAATCTGAATAGCAAATCACTAAAATCATTCGGCTCCACTCAGTGTCTTTGTGAAACAAGCGTTGCAACATGCTCAAACAAAGCTGACAAAAGCCTGACTGCCAAATATCTCCTCTGTGGGGGGAAAAAAAACTGATATGTAACAACTTCAGGGAGTGACACATTAAAGCGTCTTAATTTGAAAGGTTTGGCATGCTATATACTGTATGACACACTGTTAAACCAGATCCTGTGATCAGTGTGTCTGCTCCAACCATGTGAGCCCAGAGGACATGCTGGGAAATTCACTGTAATTAATAACATTTCATGTAACTTCAAAGAGAGCATCCGCCTTGTATCACTCGTTCTCCAGTCCTCTCGCTGATTTCATGCTGACACTCCAGTCCATCACCACCACCACCACCAATGCACGTCTCCTCTTCAATTTGTAAATCCTATTCCCATCTTTCCTTCCCTCTTCATCACCTGCTCACTTAAGCCCACTTTCTATTTTTCTTGCTACAATCCACATGTCATCTACATCTATCTATTTATTCTTCCTTCCCTTTATTTGCTCAGTGCTTTCATCATTTTTTTTTTTTTTTTGCTTTTTAAAAAAAACATGATTTCCATAAGCCCTTACTTCTGCCTTTTGGTTATTTCCTCTTCTATTTCCTCCTCCCCTCAACCCCTAGCAGTGATATTTCAGCATCAAAAGGTGACCATTATATCATGAATCATCCATTGCATGGCAGTTTTACCGACCTAATGTGAGGGATAATAAGAAGGAGCTTAGAAATGTGTCCCTTTTGTATGTACATGAGGAGAGGAAGAAGGAAGTGAGGATTTGACAGTGTAAAGGGAACAAGGCGTAGGAAGGATCAAGCGGGGAATGGGTGAGGCAAAGATGGGCTGGGTATTAGAGGGAAGGTAGCATTTATAGACTGGTTAATGGTAGGAAACTTTAAGGAAGGAGAAGAGTTGGGGAACAGAGATTGACATATTTTGGGAGATGAAGTGCTACTAGGAGAAGTGACTTGGCAGAGGATGAATGAGGTGTTGGTAAGAAAAGATTAGAGTAAAATAGAGGGAAAGCTATTGCCAGAATCTGAAGACAAGCAATTAAAAGTGCAATGAAAAGACAAGATAGCCCCTGGGTGTGCGAAGTAATGGGGACTAAGAGTCACGCTGCATTATTCTGATACTAGGACGCATAAGTACTTTCCAACAGAGTGAGGTAGGAAGTTGGTCAGCGAACAGGCACCAATGCGTGCGCACAAAGAAGACTGCAACACATGTACAGAAATTAAAAGACTGAATTTAAAAAGTGCTTTACAGGGACAAAGACGGGATTCTTCAGGGGATTTAAGCGGTGTGACACCAGCGGTTTATGGTGTGCATGTGTACCTGTGTGTGTGTTGCAAGTGTGTTGATGTTTTCAGCCTTAAAAAGGGATTGCGCCAAACTGATATGATCACATGTAAACACTGCATATTTTCGCAATAGCAAACTCTAAACTTTAATATTTATATTTTTTTAAAGAGCTATCTTAATAATAAAAGTAAGAAGACTGATTGTGGCTATAACGCAACACATGATGAAACACAAACTGTTCAGTTATTTCCGATTAGACATGCCAGACTTACTATTATAAGTAGGATGAAGTAGATAAAGTTGTAGAAGGAATGAGCGTCCATCACATAGTACATGATCTCCACCCAGCCCTCCAGAGTGATCACCTGCAGTCAACGGGATCAGTAAAAGTACATTTAGTTCCACAGAAGAGAGGACTTACTCAATTATTAGACAATTTTGGAAAATGATTTGTCTTTATGGATCATAGTATTCAGACATCTAACAGTACATTCATTCAAATTTTTAAAAATGACAACCAACTGAAACTTTGAGATGACAAAGCCTTTTTATTTTGGGCCCTAGTGAATCTGAAAATATGCCATGAGCAGTTCGGAGCGCTTGTGGATGTATCTAAGTTGTCTGTACTGTGTGCAAAAAAACATTCAGCGGCTGTTAGTTGAACAATTAAAGAGGACATGTGATACTACTGTAAAATTACACACCAACCTGAACTATATGCTTTTCATGATATTTCAAGTTTTCCCGGATTACAACTTCAGCTATGCAACAAATGCAACATGAGAAATGAGAGGAGCAATGTTGCAGAGCGGGATCATCACACTTCTCCTGACTAAAGACATAAATGTAACATTCTTGACTGTTTTACTTGTGAAGCTGTCTTGAAACAAACACACAAAGCGTATCTTTACAGTACACAGATGCCTGTCAAAAATCCATGAGTTACGTGTAACAGCATGAGGCCCTCTAATGCCAAATGTTCACTTGGCCTGTGCACAGTCCACCGGTTTGGAGGAGCTGAGGTCTACATATACTCTAAATAACTGGGACAGAGCACATCAGTACAGTTACATGTCAATAAATTAACATCATCCAGTTTAAGTTAACAAGTAAAATGTGGTCATTTATGTTGTCTACTGGTTAACTTATGTTGGATGAACTGAATGAATATGTTGGTAATCCACCTGAAGTACTTCATATAAGTTTATGAGCAATTCACTCGTTTCAGTAGACAGAACTAAGCTCTTTACTCATTACCAACTTTGGCTGGTTGTAATCCAGAAGTTGAGATGTATAATTTGCATAGATGCATCGTCAGATCTCTAAGTAGCTCACTCTTTTTTTTTTTTGCCATTTTATTTCTGCATTCCATGGAATTAAAATCAAGCAATCAAGATAGGATTAGTGTAGAGACTTAATCCAAAAGGGTGGATTCACGGAAAAGATGCTAAAGGTTTTTTTTTTTTTTTTTTTTTTTTTTTTTGGTTATGGTATGTTTCCTCAGTATTTCTTAAGAATTAACTATATGGCCAAATGACCAGATTCTTGACAAACAATAAATTAGTGAGGTAGACCCCTCACATGGGACAAGTTGAAAACTGCAAAACAGTTTACTTGATGGAGAAAAAAAAAACCCAACAAAACAAAACAAAAACATGCATGCAAATGCAGAAGGTTTAACTCAAGACAAGGTTGAATCTGATAGGGGAAATGAATTGATTGTGGATGGATGCATTTCAGATTAAAGTCTTCATTTCATATTAAAATTAGATAAAAACCAAAACAAAAGCAACAGCATGAATGTGTCTGGCCTAAATGTATACATACTTTCTTTCACATATGGCTCCATTTGAACCTTTAATAAATGATAGAATATCACAAGTGTTGTCTTACTCTTCTTAGGTGTTATTCTTTATTACAAAGTTCTGGTTTCACACAAAACTCTTTATCGTTGAAGCGGTTAAGAATGATTCAATAATTTCTTGAATCTTTTTTAAATTAAAATCTAAACTGCTACCAAATCGCAAACCATGAAAGACAAAGAAATATATTTGAAGTTGAAAAGTGCTTTTTTTTAATTTTATTTTTTATATAAATGTCAATGCAGTTTAATTGGTTATCTGCTTATATAATAGCTTACCTGAAAGATGACAATCCAGGCATAGGCAATGTTATCAAAGTTGATGGCACCTTTATGAGGATTGCTGCTTCCAGTGTGACACCTGGTGTAGTACCGGTTCCAGTTGACACACAGCCCTGCTACACTAATGCTGCCATTGGTCAGAGGTTCAGGGCTCAGACCGAGCGAGTGGCGGTACAGGACGTCGTCTTTATCCAGGCAGCATGCCCGGCCTCCTTCGCGGCGGGCCGGGACATCAGCGCAGGACATGATTCCGTTGTCCACAGGTAGGGAGCAGATGAAAGGCCTCTCATCGTCTTCATCAGCCATGTAGTATGGCCGGGGGAGGCTGATGCCGGTCGTGCTGAAAGTGTTGCAGAGGGTGACAATGAGCACAGTGCTGGGCTGAACACAAGCCTTACATTTGTTCATTACAACAACGACAGCAGAAGTCTGCTATAAGTGAATTTAGGTTACATGTATATCAAAAAGAGCAAGAAATAAATAGACACATAACTAACAATGAAAATCGTTCATTTACTGATGAAAAGTATTAAA
This sequence comes from Xenentodon cancila, assembly GCA_014839995.1. Classification (NCBI taxonomy): domain Eukaryota; kingdom Metazoa; phylum Chordata; class Actinopteri; order Beloniformes; family Belonidae; genus Xenentodon; species Xenentodon cancila. The sequence continues at coordinate 17,902,300 of CM026198.1, read as the reverse complement.
GGAAGACTATCAAAACAGATTTGTGACAAAGGCAGCCAGAGTTTCATCCAGTTATGTCACATAAACACAAAGGCATGTAGAGGGACAGAGACAATAAAGACAGATGGGTCAAAAGTGGGTAATCTGGATCATATGTGGTGAAGATTTTTAAGTGGACAAAGAAGCATTTTTGCTTTTATTTTGATGTCATATTTCTGCATGATGTGAGAAGTGAACTCAGAGTCCAATGATCACACTGAGGGAGAGATGAGTGGGTGAAACAATGGAGAGACCGAGATGATTACTGGATGTTTGTAATTGCAAAATTGAACATAATGATGGCAGATAGAGACAGAGAGATGCAGGAAGGTAATGATAAACACACTTTAAACCAGTCACACCCAGCTGACAAGACCAGATGTCTGACACCATTTGCCGGTCACATTGGCTTTTGTTGACAATTTTCAATAGTTTCGGGGTTATGTTGAGCACTCGGTTTTTTTTTTTTTTTTTTTTGCAGACAGATTCATCACGTTGCAGTGGTGAAAATACCAGCCTGAGACACATCTGACCAGTTGCTCAGTGTGGAGAATCTCACACAACTTTGTGTCATGCATTAAACTGGTGAAATCAGAGTTTTCCCTTCCATGCCAACTACACATCCATAGGCTTTATCGTCTATAGTAGTCCAAGTTAATTAAAGTTAAAACCTTATACCATTGAATTACTTTTTTTCTCACTCTTCTTTGTACCAAGCATTTTATACTCTGCTTGGCTAAGTAGCCCAGGCACTGTAACGAGGCAAGGTCATGGTTCTGCCCTGCTCTCCGCATGACTTCAGATCCCACCTGAAGAATTTTAGAAGCACTTCCAAGCTCAGCCTGATCAGTTGGAACTATTAAATTACAAGTTTATCTGAAACGTTCTAGTTTGTGCAAGAATAACAGGATCACATCGTAACCTGCTTGTTTAAAGTTGGAATCATAAGATCGTACTAAACACTACCACTATTAAAATGGAAGCTACATTTCAGCCAGACCTTTCTGCTAAATGTGCACTTAGAAGTGGCTGTATTCCATACAAGCAGATTGGAACACACCAAAATCAGCTTAATCGTGGAGGGAAAATGAAGTCACTTGTGTTAAATGGATTCAGTTTTCTTTGTTTTCTGAGTTATTTCATTTAATCTTTTGATTACTATTATTTTTGAAGTATCTGGCTAATAGGCTGATTGTGTTCTGTGTAATTTTTTTAGCTCATGTTTTCCCTTTGTCAGACCGGTCTGATCAGCCAGTATTTAAGTTCCCTTTGTGTGTTGTGTGGTACGTCAGTTTTATTTTTTGTTAAACAGTTATTTTGGCCTATTGTTAGTTAATTTTGTATAACAATTTTGCATTGTTTGGGGAATAAAATCCACTTTTATAAAAAGTACCAGTGTGTCTTTATGGTTGACCAGCCCGGTCTCTCACACAGCTGTTGAATAAAGATTTTATTTTCATCACATTTCATAATCAAATACGACAGTTAAACACTTATCTGACAGGTCTTAATAATGGGTTGAATGGTTCTTGACCAAATTCCAGCCACTCACCTTCCACTCAGATGAATACATAGAGAGTGCTTAAAACTATATGGAGATATAGTTGGTCTGCCTCCTCTTTTTCTCTTCTGTGCATGTTTTGCCTACCAGAGCTTCAGGAGCTGCATGCTGCCCTGCAGTCCCACCCTCTGACCATCCCAGTGTTTACTGCCACCTGTCTGTATGGATGTCTCTGTTGGAGACCTGCTGACATTCTGACCTGCAGTCCTCGTCTATGTCGATCATCAACTATCCATATATCACCCATATATCCATAGAAGTCTTAGTTCTGCTGCTAATGGATAATTATACTATTGTATCCTTTTTTGTACCTTTGATGGTCTGTCTTTGTATCTCTTCTCTCTTTACCTCCTGCTCTACCCGGCTGGCCTTCGGCAGGAGGGTCCCCCCTCATGAGCCAGGTCCTGCTCAAGGTTTCTTCCCTCTTAAAGGGGAGTTTTTTCTTGCCACTGTTTGGCTTAAGGTTTTTCTTCCACTAGGGAAGTTTTTACCTGCCGTTGTTGATGTAATAATTGCTCGGGGGTCATGTTCTGGGTCTCTGGAAAGCGCCTAGAGACAACTGTGTTTAATAGACACTATATAAATAAAACTGAATTGAATTGAATAAAAAGCACAGGACAGCAAGTTAACCCCAACAACACTGACTGTAAGAGAGTGTAAACAAAGAGTGTAGATTTAAGTGTAAAATGGAAACTTCTTTTTATGACGATGACACCATCTGCTGTGAGGCCCCTCTCAACAACTGCAGTGTCACAAAAGGAATATGCTATCTAGTGAGAGAAAGCCAGGTGAGACCATAACAGGGAGGTGTTCTCATGGAATTACATCCCTCAAAATAAAGCATATGTTCACACTTGTCCAGATGTACCCCTGCCTTTTGTCCAAAGAGATGGGACAGATTCCAGTGGATCCCTGTGACCATAACCAGGAAAAAGAGCACAAAGATGATGGAAGGAAGGATAGAGTATATGAGATATAACACGAAAATAAGTACTCGTTCTACATTCAGAACACATCCACCTAAAATGGATAAACTCAGAAAAAAGATAAGTTAGTTAAAACCATGAGTCAAAATGGGGCAAAAAGAAAGGGAGCTAAGAAACGTAAGAAATAAGATATACTCCTAATATTTATCTTGACATTAGAGAGAACAGCAGGGCTTTGTGAAATCTGATTTCAATCTGAGTGAGCTTCCTATTAAAGGTTACACCAGAGGATGAGACAAAGATAAATGCATACTCTGTTGTGGCAGTTACATCTGACCTAGTGTTCAAAAATGCTTAAGTTGTATATGAGATATAATTAACTGTGATGCAACATATGTGCCTATCTTTAAAAATAAACGTGTTCCTTTTGATATTTTTTTTTCTTTTGCCATGCTGTGGTCAAGTACACTAAAGCAGTGCACACAACTCTTAATAGCACCCTAAAACTACTAATAAAACTACAAATAAAAAAAAAAGAACAGTTGCTAGATACATTACAGGTAGGCGATAGTGTGCCAGCAAGTAAAAACGTACAAGGTAACCTAAAGCTTACCTAGGTAACAGCAAGACTATTGATGTAGAAGCATTTTAATTTACAAAGTACACTTATGTACTGCACACATTCCATAATAACATTCCAACACAGCTTGATTGGAACTAAATACTTTATTATTTTTTCTATAACACATAGCATTCAGACATCAGTCTGGGTAGTCCGAATTTTATGTGGCATATTTGTGAGAGAAAACCGCTAGATAGATAAATTCTTCCGCTTGGAATAATATCTGATTCCTGACCCAGAGAGGGCACTCCACCCTTTTCTGAGGATATGGTCTCGGATTTAGAGGTGCTGATTCTCAACCCAGTGGCTTCAAAATTGGCTGCGAACCACTCAGCGGGCCAAGCTCTGATGTAGAGGGACCGGACAGCCCTATAAGGGATTCCAGCACCCCATACTCTTGGAGAACCCCCCCACAGGAGTCCCCGAGGGGCATAGTCAAATGTCTTCTCCAAGTCCGCAAAGCACAAGGAGGTTGGACAAACTCCCATGAACCTCCAGGACCCTGCTGAGGGTGTAGAGCTAGTCCACCGTTCCATAGGCAGCACGGAAACCACACTGCTCCTCTTATATGCAATATTCGACAAGCCGGCTGACCCTCCTCTCCAGGACCCCTACATAGCCGTTACTAGGAAGGCCGACGAGTGTGATCCCTCTATAGTTGGAGCCATGTCCCCCTTCTTAAAGAGGGACAGAAGGGTGTGCTGCCTCAACAATGGAGGTGCGGAAAGGTTTCACTCTGATTAACTGTCCCCCCGCCTCTCCCGGTAGGTGGACATTGAGGGAGTCATTTGTGAGACAACTAAATAGTAACCATTATTTGTGCATTAAAACAAGAAACAACAGGTGAAAAACAAATGCAAAGCCAGCTAATGATAATAAGTAGTTGGCTCTTTCAGCTCGGAGGTTACTGTTCCAAGTGCTCCAATTACCATTAGCACTATTGTTGTCCTCACCTATATCTATGAGTGTGTTTGCGTGTGTGTGTGTGTGTGTGTGTGTGTATGTATGTATATATATATATATATATATATATATATATATATATATATATATATATATATATATATATATATATATATATATATATATATGTATGTGTGTGTGTGTGTGTGTGTGTGTGTGTGTGTGTGTGTGTGTGTGTGTGTTTGTGTGTGTGTATTTCTTGATCTCTTTGCGTCCCTGGTCTCATTTCATCTGCTTGGCACTTTCATTTCAGCACAAGAAATTCTAGTTTCTATGGTAGTTTAGGTGTCAACATTTTCTTTTCTGTGCATAAAAAAAGAAACCAACCTGCATTACGGTTGTCTGCATGAATTGAGTGGTGTCACTAGAAATGATTTCTTATGGACCACCTGTGACTCCTGCTGTTAGTATTTTTGTCTCGTTGCTAACCAGAGGCCCTGGGAACAGCAAGCAAACATCAGGAAAACATGAGGCAGTCCAACCACCTTCTCTACTTTTTTTCTCATTGCACACAGCAACCGCAATTCCCCATTTCTGCTTGTGACTAAACTGGCATTCTGAGACAGCAGTCAAAGTCATTATCAGATTGGACATCGGCTGTACGTCTCAGTGTATGGAAGTGATTATGTCTGCCAGCAGACAGACATCTGTCATCTTGCAACAGAAGATATGTTTGACAGCTGACAGCGGACGTGCCAGTCAAAAGTGTTGTTTTACACCTCCTGTTTCTGTGTTCAGATTCACAGCCATCACATACAGTGTAAAATCTGTTTTTGTTGGGGTAACAAAAAAAAAAAAAAAAAAAGCTAGTGTGCAGATTTTCCTCAAACTGCTGCAATTACCTGTAGTGTTTTTGGGGTTAGGGCATCCCAGGATTGCATTTCCTCTCCGACACTGCAACTCATCTATGACATTGTTACCATGGTGATGGCTTTCCCTAAAGCTTCTCATCAGATCATTATTTTTTTTCCCTAGGCCTGGCCTCGCACACTGCTGTCCAGCTTACTCTCCCATGTTGCAGAAACAGCTTAACCAAATGGCTGGCTGTGAGTTTGGTCTCTCCAAGCGGTCGAATAGCACCATTCCAGTCATATAAGCTGCACTCTTAATGAACATTTTGGACATAACACCTGTAAGATTTTGAGCTTTTTATTCTGACTTGCTGTTTCACCAAGTCGCTGCCAGAGAAAATTATTATTTCAAACATATTATCAGAATTATTACAAATTTTCAATTTTTTTTTGAGATTTCAGTGAATTGAAATCACCCTGCTATGTGCAATATAACTGAAGCATGTTTCAATTTGATGTAATTATAACCAGTTGTTTTCTACTTGTCATTTCAACGTGTACCCTTTTCCCAACATATCCCAAAGATACACTTATAGTTCCAGGAAATAAGTATATAGTTAAAAAAAAGGTATGGTGTTTAGTCATTGCACTTCCATTCATTTGTAATTCCAAATGACTTGATTATAGTTAATATGAACTGAATAAAGCTTGGAAATGAACCTGGGTCTAAATGGCAAACTGAAGCGCCAAGAAGATTGTTGCAGAAATTACAACCTTCCCGCAAGCTAAACACTACAGGTAATTTGAAGTAGAAAAGCAATCAAATGAAGTGTTACTACCAAATGGACATAGCACATAAATAAACTAAAACTAAAAAAAAAAAAAAACTGCATGTGCGCTGTTGTTGCAGCTTAACACTAGATGATAAAAAGCTTGGTCACAAATACATTGTAATACATTCTCTGTGCTTAATTTGTTAGCATAATCTCTGTTATTGGACAAAACAATGTCACTTCTGTTAATTGTCATCATATCATCATATGTACACATTTTGAATCACACATAGTTCTTACTGTACTATATAACCTTGACAACGCAGTATACAAACTTGCTCAAACGTTACCTCCAGTGTGACTAAGAGAAAAGTTTCCCTTTTCATTCAAGACGCCTCGTCACTTTCGGACTGACTGTTGGGAATTTCAAAGCGTATAAGCTGTTCTTGGGAAATGTATTCTTGTGAGAGGACAGCCATTTGCTCTTGTCAAGGCCCTGTGGTCAACCTGCATAGCGAGGATAATAGAGGCTTTTTCAAGGACACCCATCAAACACTTGCAATGGAGCCTTGAATCTTCTTCGCATCCATTTACATCTTCATTCCTGTGAGCAAAAAATCCCACATGCTGACCAGGTAAGCAATTTGCAGTAGGCGAAAGTCCCAAAGAACCCTCTGTAAGGAGGGGTTGGTCATTAATTAACATGTGAGTTAATTGGCTCATAGGAATAAATGAAGAATACCTTAAAGGCAAAAGAAAACTCTTACGGGCACTGAAAAGAAACCCAAATGTAATATAATATATGATATATCCTTAAATGTCATTATGCCTCTGACATAGTGTGATAAATGTGATAAAGGAATCTATACATGTTTTCCTGTGTGCATGTTTGATTTTAGTCTCACCATTACCACAAACTGTTTGCAGTGCCTACTTATCTTAGCCGCTATAATGCCTGACAGGAGCTTCCATGTTTGCCAATCCCATAATGTACATATTATTACATGTACATATTATATTGTTATATACATGTTTTCATTTTTGTAAAAAAAATACCCATAGCACTTACCTTATAATGATTATTCTTCGAGGAGGGAGACGGTTAAATGGTTAATGGGTAAAGGTTTCTGAACTTTAGGTGATAGTTGGTGTCTCTACTACTGCTCGAAAAACATATGGAATACTCAGTCAAAGGCATCAAAATACAAAGACAGCTTTGTTCTTTTTGCTAATGCAGAACAAAAGCTGAAATCAACCACAAAGCAATTGCAACTCTTTGATTTAGAAGCAACGAGGCAGAAGGGCCATTGAATTTCTGACGCTTTCCTGAAAGTAAACATCCTGCAACCACTGACAAACAGACCATTGGTCCTGAAAAGCACCAGGATATAATAAAAAAGACTAAAGCGTATTTAGTTGTCAAACTAAAGGTTACAGATGGCGGAGAGATAAAGGCACACTGCACCAGGTGCAAATTAATAGCCTCCTAATGATTAGACCTTTTTCAAACACAAATACTTTGATGAAGGTATTCAGTATGTCAGTAGAGATCATGTCTGTTGTAATTATGTGCGTGAGTATACAAAATCTTACTACTGCATAACAAAACAATATCGAACCATTCTTAAACTCATATTGATAAAAAAAGAAACTATCTAAACTAACCAAAAAAAAATTTGAAAGTACAAGGAGGAGTAAGGTGAGCGAGTGAGAAAATAATGTGTACTGCCACCTTATTGTGATGAACGGGTTTGTGTGCCGGAATGATCCTAGGAGCTATGTTGTCGGCATTATGCCCCTGGTAGGGTCTCCCATGACAACCAGGTCCTAGGTGACGGGCCAGACTAAGAGCAGTTCACAAGCCAAACGTGAATATGAAAAGAACAAGGGCTGTTACGTCCCATTTGACCGTGTCCCTTTGTAGTATTCTGTGGGGGGGTGCTCCATAGGTATAGGGTCCGGTGCCCTCTGTTTGGTCTCGGCTCTGTTCATAATTTTTATGAACAGGATTTCTAGACATAGCCAGGTGCCGGAGAGGGTCCAGTTTGGGAACCATAGGATTTTAAATCTGCTTTTTGCAGATGATGTTGTCCTCTTAGATTCATCGGGCCAGTAACTTCAACATGTGCGGGGGCGGTTTGCAACTGAGTGTGAAGCGGGTGGGATAACAATCAGCACCTCCAAATCCAAGGCCATGGTTCTCAACCGGAAAAGGGTGGTGTGAACCGGAAAAGGGTCCTACCTCAAGTGAAGGAGTTTAACTATCTCGGGGTCTTGTTCACGAGTTAGGGAAAGAAAGAGAATGAGATTGAAAGACAGATTGGTGCAGCGTTTGCAGTTATGTGGTTGGTGTACTGGACCGTCTAGGTGAAGAAGGAGCTGAGTCGCAAGGCAAAGCTCCGGATTCAATATACGCTCCCATCCTCATATTTGGTCACAAACTTTAGGTAATAACTGAAAGGACATGATTGTAGATACAAGCGGCTGAAATTGGTTTAATCCACGGATGGATGGATGGATGGATGGATGGATGGATGGATGGATGGATGGATGGATGGATGGATGGATGGATGGATGGATTTTCTCACTCAGTAATGTTCTTTTTCTTTACGTTTACTCAGCCAAAGCACAGATATTGCTGCGATTTAACATATCAAAGACAAATTACAGAGAAAAAAAAGGCAGAAAAAGACTTTTAAAAAAGTTTTAGTTTTAAAAGATGGGAGTGTGGTGGAGGTGGGGTGGGAGTTATTGAAAAGTTGTCAAAAGGTGTTGTTTTTAATTAAATGTCAAACTTAATTGTGAGATAACTACTTTGTGCAAATTTTGGTTTGCACAATGAGGTCAGCCTCATTATATTAGCTCTTGAGAGAATGAGAGCATGAGGGAGCTTTCATCTCCTTCTCTTCGGGATATCAGTAAATGGAGTAGATGGTGTGATTAATCTTCACATGGAGTGAGAACAGGTAATAAGAGACGAGATGACAGACGCACACATACACATGCACGCTGGCACACAAGCACATATTTCAGCATTTTCTCACACTTTTTTCTCACATGCTGACACACGGACGATTGGGGTGGGGTGGGGGGTAGGGACTCACATTGTGAAGTTTTCCTCTGGATAACAGCGGTTCCTCAGCAGCCCCGCCCACAGTTGCACCCCGATGATGCCAAAGATGAAGAACACAAAGAAGCAAAGGAGGAGGACATTACCCAGCATGGGCAAAGTGTCAAGCAGCAGGTTCACCAGGATACGCATGCCTGCAGAGATAGACACAGAAAACTCCATGTGACTAGGAAATGTTGGCATACTTTTAATGAATGTCTAACTAAACTTAACATTTAACTTTCAATTATGAGTAGGTTCAATTGTTTCTGTTGGTCTCTTTTTTATGTGGCGGTCCAATGTACTGAATAACCAAAGATACACGTGCTAGAGCCTCAAAAGAAACGGTTTATTTCACCCTGGTATACTCTTGAACTTGAGCCAAAACCACATTTTTACGTGCCATTTCTTTATTCTGCCCTCAACACATCAATGAAGGACAACAAGCACCAAACACAACTGTAATGTTTTTGTTTATTTTCTTCTTTCATGATTCATTGTGCATGTGCAACATGTTGAACACATGCACAAAAGTAATAATGATAATAACAGTATTGAGCCTCATGTTTTTCATACCACTCACTCGCTGTTGTTATTCCCTGGGGCTTCAGTCTGTTGGTGCATGCCACCTAGGCCTCTCACTAGATGTATTTCACTTCAATCAAGTTCAGTTGGGGGGATCATACATCATACAAATCTCACACATAACCCAGTTATGATTTGAACCAAGAACGCTGTTACTCTGAGGCAACACTTATCATTTCAGTTCAATTTCATCCATTCACCCGCCTCCCATTTTATTTTTTAAACTTTTTCCCAAAATTCTCTTATTCTTGTCATCTCCCCTCTTTGCCACAGCAAGACTTTGACTGCAACTGGGTGGGATGAAACAGTTTCCATTATAACATAAGCTCCCCATTGTTGTACAACCCTCCTGGGGCACAGTACCCACCAGGCGACCCTGCTACACCACACTATTACCAACCCAGAATACACGTTGTTCAGTAGCTCAGGTGGTGGTGTTACGCTCAGGTGTGGGGTTCCTGTCTGGTGATGCCAGATTCTAGTCTGCCTCCCAGAACCTTATCCTTAACACAGTTTTAGGCTGTCTGTCTTGCAGTACCCCACTATTCCTCTTTCATTGTTATATATGTTTATAGGAAAAGGAAAATTGGAATGAGCTGTAGAGCTGGTTCTTAAATGTTAGATCTTTTGGGCCCTGTGTGTTGCAACCAAAGTCTCATGCCAGTGTAGCAGGTTGGGAATTAGGGAATTAGAAATACAGGTCAAGTCTTACTCTCTGTTGTGCTTAGCGCTTGATCTACATCAGTGTGTGGTGAGAGTCAAACAAGAATCTACATAATCTCCAGGATTTGTTTCCTAGCTGAGTTTTCCTTATTTGATTGTGATATAAAGACTGTATCTGACTTTTTTATATTATTATCATTCATTTCATGTTATTGTTATTTTTTACAAGTAATTCCTTTGTGGAGTGGGATTATGAAATGTGATCAATTCTAACTAGGATAAAGAAGGCTTGAGCAAAAGTATCAAGGTTAATTTATTCATATAATGAAAGAAATTTACAAATCCTCAAAGATGAATGTTTAATTTGTGAATACAAACGTAACGGCTCACAACTGAAAAAAAATCTTATTTATTTATGTATTTATGTATTTATTTATGTATTTATAAAGTTATTTCTCTTTTTTTAGGTATAGACATATATTTTATCATACGATCTTCCTCCTCACATTGAACATATTGAACTCCCATTTCCATATAACCAAAGATACCATAATAATCAGTTAATCAATCACTAATCTCCACACTAATTGTAATCCAACAGCCCATTACTTTGGTTTAGCTCTTTATAACAAAGGTGAACCAGAGGTCAAATTGTATCTGTAAAATAAATTGAGTTTTATTACAGTACTTGGTTGACTAATTGGAGGGTAACTGGGCAGGTGCTCCCTGGAATTTATACAGTATATATACTGTGTGTAAGTACACATATATATATATATATATATATATATATATATATATATATATATATATATATATATATATATATATATATATATATATACTCTCTGCTGGAGAAGCAGTGGAGGGAAACGTTGGGTGTAAAGTTAAAAGAAACAAGAACAAGTGCTAACAAGATTAGAGGTGAGAGTAAATAGCATGCAAATGAAAAGAAAGAGATTTAGATGTCTGTTACCTTGGCTCCTAATACCCTGTCTCCCATAAGGGCTGGGGGTAATTCAGAAATTAGACCCAAGCCTTTAAGTTGTGACCAGAGGGATCCAGGCATAGATGATTTCCATTAGCGCTATTAACAGACTCGCTGCACTCATCCTCCACTGAGAGTGTGTATGTGCAATCATTCAATCATTCTACACATAGAAATGTGTTTATGCAAGAGGTGGTGGCTCTGGCATACACAAGTGATTTTTTGCGGTTTTATGTCACTTTATAAATGGATGTGTGGCCAGCAGAGTGTGCGCCCGCATGATCCAACCTCTCTTTGACTACGCTGATGAATCTCCTGCAGCATGGAGATTGAATTAACCCTGAAATGAGCTCTGTGGTAAATCGTCTTCAATAAAGGACAGAATTGTTTCTTTATTCACCCAACAAATAAAGAGAGGTGAAATAACTAGCTTGGGGAAGTGACAGCAGTGTTTGCTATAAACTTTTATGTCAGGGCCAAAATAACTTTTTAACTAAAGTTTAAAATGTATGTTTGCAATTGTGTTGTGAATGCATGACACAGCATAAGTGATTCATTCATTCCCAGGGTACAAATTGTGCTTTCCTGCACCAACTCTATCATCAGACAAGGGGATGATGATGTTCATCACACTGTTTTCATTGTCAACTCACTGTTAAGAGGGTGTTTCCAAGTGCTGACAAACCTGCCTCACTCTCTTTTGCCTTGTTTCAAAGTCTACAGCATGTTCTGAATCAACTTCCAACTCATGATGCAGGATGTGAACAAATACACAGTTGTACTCATTTGACCGGAGTCCGGTGCCGTGGCATAGTTGTGGAACATAATTGTGTGTTTTTAACACTGGTGGTGTAAGACATATGATTTGAAACTTGTGTTGTCTCTCTTTTCCTCACAGCTTCACAGATGTGTATGTAGGTTAATATTGTCCTTTGATCCTTTTGTCAACTTCTTTTAAGAAAACATAAAAATCAGCATGTCTACGTCTTTAATTAAACCAAATGCATTAGAGCTGTTTGGATGCATATACAACGTTACACAGCCCGTCCGAAAACATTTTCTAGAGTATTGTCTTTGTTTTTCTATCCATAAAGGTTGTTGGGTATAATTAACCTTTTAATTTGTTAGATTGATCATTTTTAGAGAAGCATGAAAAGAGTTGATTTAACTTTACTCCTTTTGGATTTTGCTTTTTACCAAACCAAAAAAAAAAAAAAAAAAAAAAAAGAAAAACTGTGGTGTTTTTTCAAAGTTTAAAATAAACTATGACATCTGTGCACCGAAATCTGTAATGCTTATTTTTTATTAATCTTCAAACGACGTTTTTGTAACCAGCACAATCTAAACAAACAGATATGATGTGAGTGTTTGAAAGCACTGCAAATTCTTACAGTTAATTTAACTTATATAAACACTTTTTCCAATTATATTAAGAGTTGATCAAGCAGCTTGAGATCCTGAGATTCTGGCAGTGGATTTAAAAAAAAGTATTTTACTTGGAGGAACTTCTTCCTGAACCATTTTAATTTGCTTCTAACGTGACGTGAAAGGGTTCAGATCCAGCTGTGGTCATTCAACTGTTTCTTCACTGGTTGTGAAATCAGACCATCAAAACGATCAGAACATTGTTTGTAATTCTCAGACGTCTCACTTGGTTACAGAATAGGGGTAATGTACCTTAATTACACAAGCGGCCTGTCCTTAATCATGCCTTTTTGTCTACCTCAGGAGGTGGAAAAAAGATGGGATTTGATTTTACTCCTTTTCAAAAAAGCTTTTGCATGCATGCACTGAAACCAGGAAAGGATGGAAATGTTACTCGAATAAAAGCCAGTAATTAAGGGCTTTGAGTCCTTGAGTATCTTTGGGTCTTGTTCATGAGTGAGGGAAGGACGGAGCAGGAGACCGACTGGTATAAAGTTTGCACTACTGCATTTTCTGTAGCAGTCTGTTATGATGAAGAGAGAGCTGAACCACAAGGCAAGACTCTGTTCAGTGGTCAGTTTATGTTTCTACCCTCACCTGCAGCCACGAGCTGTGGGTAGTGACCAGAATAACAAGATCGTGAATATGAGAGCTGAACTGAAGTTTGTGTCCCATAGAGGTAGGGTGAGAAGTTCAGTCATCCAAAAGACACGAGAGCCACAGCTCCTCCACATCCAGGGGAGCTAATTGACATAATTTAGGCATCAAACTGGGAAAACATCCCGAGGTAGACCCAGAGCATAAAGGAACGTTTATACTTCTTAGCTGTCCTGGGAAAATCTTGGTGTCCTCCCAGGGGAGCTGATGAGGTGTCTGGAAAGAGGGACATCTGGGACTTTCTGCTTATGCTGTCATAACCAAATGCAGAAAGTGGTAGTTAATGATGGAAGGTGTTAATCTTGTCCAGAGGTGGCTTTTCTGAGCTCAGTGCTCACATAGTGGAAATGTGTATTGTGATTTAATTGTACTGTAGGGTCACAGATTTCACAAACTTTTTAAGGAACCATACAGGACATTTTATATCTGTGTTTGGGGCGCTAAAATGATTTTATCAATGGCCTCTGGTGTCTTTAAAGAAATCAACACAGCAACAATCAGACATGCTCAATTTAGACCTTCTGCAAAGTCTCAGAGATGTAATATGAGTGGATTTTCAGCAAGTTATGCGCTTGTTTATTTCTTTTTTTAGCAACACATTTTGGTGGACCATTAAGTTAACGTTCAGTGTAACTCAGCCAACGATATTCTAACAAAAATGGCCCAAAGTAGCAGGAATCTAACAAACTGATCAAAATCCAATGTGATATTTTCCTGGTACCTTTACAGCTGCTACACATGAACAACAACACTACTGAAAATGGGATGCAGGATCCCATGATGACTCAATGTGGTTTGTACATGTTTGTAGTGTGATTTTCTGTCTGCCTTCAGTTTAAGGTCTAAGAGCAACTGCAACACATAATTCTAGCATTGAAATACTATGACTTATTAGTGTAGTCTTGTGTCCACCTGCATATACTTAGGATTTAAAAACAGTAAATAGTAGTTTTATGGTGTTTCCTCAGTTTTTTTTTTTTAAACACTTAACTATTCTCATGCCCTTCCTCCCAGTCCTTCATCTCCCATTCCTTGCTCCTTTATCTCCATTTTTTTGATAACTCCATCTATCCCTAGCACGTCCTAGGCTCTATCAGTCATCAACATAGGCTGCTCATATAACAGCCTTGGCACCTTTCTCTCGTCAGCTTTCTCCTCCTCTCGTTCCTCTTCAGTAACCCTTCATAGAGCTAGATAGGCCTTTTTTCTTTACGCTGTTTGATATTTTTTCCATACTTTTGGAAATCTGATTTTATTTTAAGTTGTTACCAACCTAAATGCAGCATCCTCATTGAAATATTTCTAATATAACCACAAAAAAGCACCACTCTAATATCCTCTCCTTGACAGAAGCTACTGTTTTTTTTTTGTTTTTCACTTCAGGTCCACATTAAAAAAAAAAAACATAAAGGAATTTCTTTTACAGAAATAAAGAAAATAAGTAAAGATATTTTGAACGTTCACGCATTACAGCTGTAAATATCGTTTAGCTTAATCCCTGTCTGTGTGTATAAGAGATCTGCAGAACAGTTGTTCGTGGTATAAGGTCAAAACAAAAGCAATGCAAAGAAATTAAAGTTTAAAGCAAAAACGTTTTGCTTTGTTTAACAAAGTGGCAAAGCATCAGTAATGCATGGTACGAAGCTTATCTCAAACGGTGACCAGCCATCAAGAAACAGAACATTTGAAGTGCCTAAAAATGTCAAATAAGACCAAAAAAACGTCTTATTTGACATTTAAATAGTCAAAAGACGTTGAGCGAGTAAAACCTATGTTCCAAGAATAAATGAAAACCATGAGCATTTCCATTACAGGCCTATGATAGAACAATTAAAAAACAAATAACCAAGAAAAACAAAACAACACGTTGAACGCGTTTAAATTACATAGTTGATATCCATCTAGAAAATGCAAATTAAAAAATCCCTCTAATATCTAATCGTAACCATACATTTGTTCTTCCTCACCTTAACAAACTGCCCATAAAAGTAAAGTACAAAAGTGGGAATCCATGTGACAACACTGGGACAGATGGGGCATGAATCTATGTCTCTGGTGTGAAAGTCTGTCGTTTAACACCATCCTTCCCTCTTTATCGTACCTTGTATGTGTTCATAGTTGTGGATCACATATTTCATTTAGATCATTTAGACATGTTCTAATTTTTAAGGTATACACTGGCATGCAACAATTTCATTTACATTTTCAGGACCGGAAAGGTTGGCTAAAAGAAAAGTGACGCTGTTTTGAGAGATATGATAGATTATATTGATCAGAACAGAGGTTTTCTGTCGCTGTCTAACTGATACTGACAGTACACCTGAATGACTATATTCTAATAAATAATCAAAATGAATGTGGCAGGACTGTCTGGTAGAAGAAAGTGTGTGATAAAACATGACGCCTTACACGGTGAGATGTTTTTAAGTGCTTTTCAAAATTGTTTCAGTTGTTCCAACCAAACAGTTTCTTTGTAAGGACTTGCTCAGGAAAGGAGTTATGTAATTGCAGTCACCTTCATTTCGAGGACTACCAGTAATGACAATTTGTGGTTATTTGGGTCATTACTGTGTCAAAGTATATAGCGCTGTGTATTTTAAAGGCTTTTGAACAATGATCATCATCAAGATTAAGGAAAATATTTCCAAATGATTTTACACAATAGGGCTGATTCTTCATGGTCCTAATATTGTAGGCAAGTGTGAATTTATCTGATCTCATGAAAGTAGCATCATCAGAGAGTGGAAAAGGAGGTTCAAAGTGATACAAAGAGAACAACCAGAAGTTGCTTCTGCAATTGTTTGAATTCTACAGTCACTTTAGGGGAAACCTCAGCATATATATTCAGTTGTAGTCGCTGTTCTCCTTCACACTGAATATTCTTTCACCCTTTTTTAATCTTTTCTGTCCTTGCCTTCTATATTCCTACTCAAGGATAAACTCTAGAATCATGAAAGGTATTAAAACCAGCCATAACCGCAAACATCTTCCAATCACAACATGGATAACAAACGAGGGCACTCGTGGACAACAGAGCCAACAGCCTAGTTGTGATTTTCCTGTTACTGATGATTCGCACAAACATCCACACGGCTGATTTCAAAATTCACAAGATGAGATCTAGAGTGTAGTCTGCTTCTCCCTGTGAAACAAATTACTCCCCAGGGAGGTACGACTATGACTACTGTTGCTACTTGTGGAGAGAGGGAGAGATAAATGAGGTGAAGGGATGCAGAGGATATGACAGAAATAGGTGAAAGAAGACGACAGAGAGTAGGTGGAAGAGGAACTAGCTGTCATTAGAGGCTGGCCATGACTGAATGGTGCAGTGCATAAAATTAATGAAAAACAAAGGGAGCTTAGATAAAAAAAAAACACACACACATAGTTAAAAACATTTACTACCTCAATATGCAGTTTATAAAGTAAGGAGAAAAAAGAAAGGGGTGGATAAGAAGAGGAACATCTACCATTGATGAATGTCTATGCATATTCTGTATTAAATATTAAAATTATAACGCATGTCTCTGCCACCAACCAAACTGGACACACCTACTTCAAACATCAACTTCAAGCACCAGGAAATCGAACATACCAAGTACTCATGGTATTTTAAAAAGAATGCCTGGGTAGCCCAATCAGAAAGAAAGAAAGAAAGAAAGAAAGAAAGAAAGAAAGAAAGAAAGAAAGAAAGAAAGAAAGAAAGAAAGAAAGAAAGAAAGAAAGAAAGAAAGAAAGAAAGAAAGAAAGAAAGAAAGAAAGAAAGAAAGAAAGAAAGAAAGAAAGAAAGAGAACAATCTTTGATAAGCCCATTCACAAATGTCACTGGTATCCATGCTTAACCGACACTGGGGCTTAACAGAACTGTGGTCCCTATGGTCACATGTTGTTTTCCTTTTGTTTGTTATTGTGCCAATTTCCATATCACCTTGAAAATCATGAAAATAAATCTATTTTCCTGTAAACCAGACTACCTCATAAATACAGTATGTACACAGTAAAAATGCCATAATTACTGCCAACATATCTGAGCAGTCTGCTTTATGACAGTGGTGCTGGTTTCATGTTGAGATTTGCTTCAGAATAAATAATGGTGTTGCACACATTCGGCTCTGTAACGTTTCTGTGCATCAAGAATACAAGCAGCCATATGTCAGCGAGCTGGAGCCACAAACACCATACTCATCTCACAACAGCCGACAGCACATTACAGGTCCTCAATTTGAAATTGCAGCATTTCCAGCTCTTGCACACACACACACACACACACACACACACACACACACACACACACACACACACACACACACACACACACACACACACACACACATATATATATATATATATATATATATATATATATATATATATATATAAAATCTATAAAGATAAATATTTTTTTGAGTCTTTTATTTTTTTGTACATTGCAGGAAAACACCAACAGTATCTCTTAAAATGCTGAAATTGCTGAAATGTTTTGTATTGTTATGTCAGCTTTGTGTTTAAAGCTTGGCACAGTGCTTTTCATTCCCACAGTACTGCATCAAGAACTATCATTCATCAGTGGAAGATATAAGCACAGGATTGTTTTTTGTTTTTGACACAGTGATGAAAACAAAGTATTGTTGCACTTCTTAAGAAATCTTTTTAGGACAAAACAACAATTTCAAGAAGAAATAAAAATTATGGAAAGAATCATTACGTTTACTTTTTAATTTAGAGTATCAGTGCTGTCCCAGGGCCTGGTTTAGACTGGTGACCTATCCAGGGTGTACCCCTGCCTTTCAGTTGTAATGGGATAAGGTCTAGCAGACCACTGTGACCCTGAATAGGATAAAGACGGTATAGACAATCGATGGATGGATGCTGCCCCAACGTTTTCTTACATGGTATTGTAAAATCAGCAACTATAGGGAGCTTTATGAGTTAATTACATAATGATCAAGCTGATGCATTTCAGGTTAGAGAATCACTTTTCAACAGAACAGACTGCTTTATCTGGTAACTGTCCATGGTGCTGAATGAGAGCTGCAAATGGAGCTACATTAATTCTTCTTTTATAGACACCAGGAAAGAAGAAGAGGGGAAAAAAAGATGTATTTAATAGCCACAACACAAAGCTTCTGGCACTGACTTTTTGCTTTGAGTGGTGAGAACTCACAATTGTGGTTACCATGTAGCACACCTCAAGAACTCTGAAAATAAAGTCACCTGAGTAACTTTTGGCAATACAGAAACCAATTTTGATGTAGTGTTGCGACTTACTTGGTACTCTGTTAATTGCCTTGAGAGGCCGCAGGACCCTCACTGTTCTGATTGCTGTGAAGTTGATGTTCTGCAGGTCCAAAGAGTATTCAATCATCCTGAAAAATACACACACACAGACACACACACGCACACACAAAACAAAGACACAAAAAAAAAAACATTAACAAAGCAAATAATTCCGTATTATTAATGCTTTAAAGAAAACTTAGAATAAGGCGAATTTAAAAGGGAGGGGGCTTTTAACCATGTTATCATAGAGTAGTTTTATATTAAGTTGGAACTTCATTGATTTATTTCACTCTTTTCTACAAATTTATTTTCATTAGTTAATCAGTTACGATCTAGCTGTGCTAAGCCTAAAATAAATAATGAACCTAAATATATTTCAAGCAGTACAATCTGAGAAACACTGGTCAGATAAATAGTCCATAACATTATCCTAATTGTGTGTGCAAAACTAGTCTGCATGCATGTCTTTAAACACCAATTAGTTTATGGCTGACCATGAATATTAATATATGCAGGTGTATTGTTTACATGGCAATGTTCTGCAGTGCTGCATGGGTATCACAAGTCAAATGTTTCTCTATTTTGACTCAGGTGGAGTAAGATGTCAATCCACAATTGAATAAGTACAGAAAACCTCCCGAGGTACTGAGAACTAGCTATACTGGCTTTCAGCACATGAAATGGAAACATCAAAGTGTGTCCTGATGGTTTTAAGACATGTACAAGTATGAGGGGCCTGAGATTGACTGCACATCCATCTGAGATGAAAGCAGAGTCTTGCAAAAGGGCACAGATTGGAGGTGTAGAGTACCAAAGGTTTAAATAAAACCAGGCATGTGATAACTGACGCCAAGGTAAAGGGCAATTACTTTGCTATTTGCCCTATACTTTTCAAATTTGATACAATAAAACTATGCCATGCCCAAAGAACATCAGAAAACAACACAACTAGAAAGAGGAAGAAGACAACTAGATACAGTAAGACAGAAGAATAAACAGAAAAGATAAGAGATGGATGAAATGGCTTGGCAAATACAAAGTACTAAGTAAAACATCAATGGTTGATTAAGTGTAATCCAATGAAGGCAATAGGCCCAGACTGAAAGAGGTAGACAGAGTGAGCATGGGGCTTATACTGAGTATTGGGGATAAAGGGACAGACAGGAGCATAAAATGTTCTGAATAAAAAAGCAGAACAGAAAAAAGCTGCTGTCACACTTAGAATGGAGGTGGGAAATGGGCAGATTGCTGTCAGGTAAAAAAAAGTGTTGGGAAAAGTATAAAAGTACAAGTTATCCGTTTCTTGCTAAGGTATTCCAGCATTCTGTGATAACAAGCAGATTTCGGTGACATGTCAGAGAACCTTTGCCCCAGCCAATTGTTCTTTTTTTTCCCAATGACATTATGCTTACATTACAAAAAAAAAAAAAAAGAAAGAAAACTATATCTACACACTATGGTTGAAACTGTTTCTGGAAAGTGCAAAAGTTTGTTTTGTTCTTCTTGGTCCAACAAAAAAACCTCAGCCTAGTGATTAAACCTCTGTTTAAAAGCATGTGTAAGGTTTCAACCCTGGCAGAGACCCCTGCTGGGAGTAAATTATCTCAGTTTTTTGGATGGAATGTGGCTGGTCACGCATTCTGCTACATGTTCATCACAAATCAAACAACAATATGCCAATAAATGCATGAAAGGCGATTTATGTCAAAGGTTACAGAGTGATATCTTCATAGGAACACACAGACAGCTTGTGGAACATCACCCATTGCCAGAGACTGAAGTTCTGTAAAGAACACACTGGAAACACATGATAGCTGAAGAAAAAAAATGGAAAAGGCAAAAATAGAAAATTTAGAGAAATAAAGATAAGTTCCAGTCAAAACATACTGAGTAGGTATGTGACAACACATAATCAAAAATTCGCTCCTTGCTTTCATAAATAAACACTGAGTGGTGACTGAAATGAAGTACAACTGTGGTGCAACATTTACACAGCTGCCATTTGTCCGTGTGTCCGTGTGTCTGTATGTTTGTGAGGTTGGAGACATAATGGGAATCTGTTGCTTTTTTAGCAATTTCTAGAGTGATTTTAGATAAGACAGCTCAGTTTGGTCAGATAAATACACATCTTAACACACAAGTAATACACATACACACGCACACACAAACACACACACCAGCAATCAATCATGACTGTTGATGTAGCCATGTGGGCTATTATACAAAAAGACATGATGGCACACTCAAAATCATTAGACTAAATACTTTTTCATTAAAACCAAAAAACATTGATACAGTGAGAAGCTGCACAGTTTCATGCCCGGATCAATCTCTCACAGACGCAAATAATGCAGGGAAGTAACTTTGGAAAACTTTAAATTAAAGACAGAGGCTACACACACCTTCTGATTCACACGCGGAGGAACACCGGCATAATCCTGAAGTATGAAGACTTGTCAACTCTGAAATCACGCACGTTAACAGTATGCAGATACGCTCCAGCCCGCCAAGAGATTTAACAAACCTTTGCACACACGTACAGTAAATTTCAATTAAATTAGGACTGCTCTATAATTAAACAGCTTCATGAATATCTGAACAGTTGCTAAATCACTTTTGTTTTTAGACATCCAAACAAGAGTGAATCTGGATTTAGGAAAAAAAAAAAAAAACAACGTCACAAAGACCTACTTATATATTTTGTGTTTTTGGTGTCTCTTTTCTCCTCAGGGAGCTGCTGTGTCTCGGTAGTTTACTTTAACCTCTTCTTTGCCTCCATTAAAACATTGTCACTTGTTGGTGTCATGATAAATTCTCAAAGCAGCCAGCAGACGGGACCAGCATGAGTGGTTTTCTTCAGGGTTGCCCCCCTGAGGTGTCTTGTAGAAAGCTGGCCTTGAAAAGGAGAGGTCATTTTATTCATAAAACAAAAATCACAAGATTTTAAGCCAATTAATAAACTATGTATATTTCTTTCTACATTAGTTTAAGAGCTCAACTGCCCTGGTTGACTGAGTCATTTGCTGATAAGATATTGTGGAGACAAGATGACACCCAGACATACACTTTTATCTATGCTAAACAATACACCACATCTTTAGACAGCGATGTAAATAAACTCTTCATCATCATGGTACATTAAGAAAAAGGAAATGCAACACATCAAAGATGCAATGTTCAGAAACCGGACTTATTTCTGGATCAGTTTTAAAATCTGCTTTGTAATTATTTATTTATTTATTTATTCGTTTGTGTGTCTTCCTGTAGTACAGATTGTTTTTTCATTTGTAGTTTTCCTCCTACCTTTTTTAGAAAAACTATTACTGTTACTGTAAAACAAACGTTTTCATGTTTTTCCTTTGACTACACCGGATTTAATATGAACAGATGTGAACCAATGATTAGAAACACAGACCTGAAAATGGACATGAGTAGTAATTCTGATTTGCAGCCACATTAGAAATTCAAGGGTATACTTTATAGACATTAAATATTCAGTAATATAGAGTAGTGCATTTGTGTCTTACTAATAAGAACAAACACAAAGCAAATATGAAGACAAACAATAAATTATAAATAAATAAATTACATTTACAAATGTTAACCTCCACATGCAGTCTTTTATGCTTCACGTTTACAGAAGATGATCATTTATACGACTGGCACCAAGATTACAAGTATATTAAATAATGAGGAAAAAAGAGCTGATGTCATTACAGCATGAAGAGTAAAAGTTTCTGTCCTCATGAAATGCAAGTTATATTACCAAGAAGCTATCTAACTGGTGATATACCCCGGCCTAATATTACAAGTACACATGTAAGCCTTTTCCAATGGCTGCACTTATGCCTAATAGAGAAGAATAAACCGGAGAGCACTAAATGTTAATTCTGCAGTCAGGCTGCTCTCCTTGTGGAGAAGATCAAATCAGTTATTAAACTTAGATTAATGGGATGTGATGGATTTTCTGTCCCAGAAGCAGGGTGCATTGATAGAAATAAAGCTCTCTTGGGGTCCCCCATCTTTTCATTATGAAGGCCTGTTACATTATCACATTACCTGCTCTGTAAAACCCAACTATTTTTATTTCTCATATCTTCATATCTAGGTGTGTGTGTGTGTGTGTGTGTGTGTGTGTGTGTGTGTGTGTGTGTGTGTGTGTGTGTGTGTGTGTGTGTGTGTGTGTGTGTGTGTGTGTGTGTTTGTCTCAAAAATGTGATTATTTTTAAATGTTATACTTTCATTCAGCTGCAAAAAATGTTTGCGCCCTGAGAATGTTTCAGGTCGAATATTCAAATCATTATGACTTTTATGTTTTTAAGTCTTTTGAAAAGCAGGACTTGATACCATGTGATAAAACTTGTTTATATTTCAAAATCAAGTGACTTCTGACTTTCTAAAACATTTATGCAGGATTATTCATACATTTATTCTTGTGAGACATGTCACTTTCTAAATATCCTAAATAGATCTAAAGTTCAAATTGTTGTCTAAACAATTGTGTTTATAAAATTTTTGGTCCGGGTCAAAACTGACCCAAACCATATTGTGAAGGTATATAATTCTAGCAGTATGTAAGGGTTAAAGAAAGAAAACCCACAATGGGGGCAGCACGGTGGCTTAGTGGTTAGCACTGTTGCGTCACAGCAAGAAGGTTCCTGGTTTGATTCCCGGCCCGGTGGGTCTTTCTGTTCTCCCCGTGCTTGCGTGGGTTCCCGCCGGGTACTCCGGCTTCCTCCGGCTTCCTCCCACAGTCCAAAAACATGCAGGGTAGGTTAATTGATCATCCTAAATTCTCCCTAGTTGTGATTGTGAGTGTGATTGGTTGTTTGTCTTCTATGTGGCCCTGGATAGACTGGCGACCTGTCCAGGGTGGACCCCTGCCTTTCGCCTACTGTGCGTCAGGATAGGCTCCGACAGACCCCCGTGACCCGGAAACGGATAAAGCGGGTATAGATAATGGATGGATGGATGGAACCCACAATGGTCACTGAATAACTTAAAAATGACAAAAGACTTAATGAAAGATGACCAAAGAGGAAGTCCACTATTGAAACTAAATCATAAATGTTAAAATTCATACTGACAAGCCAAACAACTTCTAGCTCCTATGTTCAATGGGCAGATGAGGCAAAACTGGAACTTTTTGCCACATCACTTGAGCATGTTCACATGTTCACGATGCAAAAATAAAGCATTCAAAGAAGAAAACACTGAAAACAGCTTGAGCAGTTTGCTCATGAGGAGTGGGACAAAATACCCGTCTAGAGGAGCAGAGCTTGTCAAACAGATCTTGATAATGTGAAACCTAGAGGAGGCTCAGTTATGTTCTGGGGCTGCTTGCTGCATCTGGTGCACAGGGTACAATGACATCTCAAGACTATGGAGACATTGTGGAGCGAAATGTGCTGTCCAGTATCAGAAAGCTTGCATGTCAGCTTGCAACTCAGTTGGAGTTGATGGATCCTCTAACAGGATAATGAACCAATACAAAGCTAAAAACACCAAAACTTGAGATTATTCATAAGTGTTTGTTTTTTTTCTTTTTTGAGTCATGTTTAAATCCTATTGAACATCAGTGGAAAGAACTGACACATGCAGTATGGAGAAGGGACCCTTAAAACCTGACACAGCTGGAGCAGTTTGCTCATGAGGAGAGGGACAAAATACCCGTCTAGAGGAGCAGAGCTTGTCAAACAGATCTTGATAATCCTATCGCAGATTCTAAGTTAGAAAAACATACATCGTTGCATTTACATTTTATCAGACATCATAGAAATGCAAGTTTTCTGTTCTACCATTACACCAGACTGCTGATGCATTTTTTTTCTAAGATACTCTGTTGCTCCAAAGGATACAGCTACGATAAAGTGAATAGGAACTGCACTTCTGCAATGCTTTACACAAGAAAACAAGTTAAGCCCACGGGTCATATTGAGCATAGTCACAATCATTTACATATAAAATAATTCTCACCTCTCTCTGTTGACTTATATCTTTTTACGTGATCCTCTGCAGTTTTCCACCCTACAAACTATCTTCAGCCTTACCCTTTTTCATTCCAACTTTTATATCTATACCTCCCTTTAAATCCACTCAAACTGTCAAATGCTGTGTTTGTGTGTGTCCTCGCATTGCTATTCTAACATTCCTGCAGCGTGTCATGTGGCATTGGAGATTTAATGAGCTACTGTTACATCAGCCAGATGGGTACAGATGCTCACACACGTGTCGCCGAGTGTATGTAATATGCAAAGATGTGTGCATAGCTTGTCAAAGAAGAAAAGCCAGTTGTCTCTTTTTAGATTCTGCAGGCACAATATTTAAGGCTTATAATGAAGGAAGTTACAAACAAACATTGTGAAATATCTGAACCAGCTGAACCAACTCTGAAGAAATGCAATTAGACCATTAAAAGTTAAAGGATACTCCATGGTGCATTCAGTCTTGAATGGATCTGTTAAGCTGTTAAAAAAAAAAAATCATTAAAAAAATGTTTTGCAAAATATAATAAGGCCCCTGCAGATCATTTAAGTCATGCTTGGTTGTTTAGGGCTTATAAGAAAAGGGAAGATGCTATTAATGCAGCTTATATCCAATAATTAATTGTGTCAAATGATTTAGTCTGAGCTCATCATCTCTGCATCTACTTTTGCAGGGAATACCTACGAAAGCTTCGCAGTCACTGGGATCCTCTGCAATCACTGGACTGAAATGAACAAACGAGTGTTGAAAAATCAGTATAAATATCACTCAACAAGAATGCATCATTTTATTGAAATCTTCTCAAGATTTGCCATTGTCACCCTGTCTGCTGGAAATATACAATTATTTGTTTAGCTTTTTCATTTATTTTATCTAATCAATTTTCAGAAACTCTAATGTGCATTAGTTCATTAGCTAATTTAAATCATGAATCATTTTCCAATTAAATTAATAAGCCTGCATGGTATGCATATGACAGCTGAGAAAGTGTTTGTATAGGGAGTGTATGGAAGCAATAATAATCTACCAGTAACAAAGATTAAATCACAGAGGAAACAAAGAAAGTAAAAGCAGAACGTTGTGCCCCAGTTTAATACATAAAAAACAAAAAAACACATTTCTCTTCGATTGTCACTTTTGGCCATTTTATTCGTTCTCTTACTGGCTTCAGTTTGATTAATTGACAATCTGCATATTGTATTGAAGGAAAAGATTGTGGTCTTGACTTAAAATACAACATTTCATGACTTCAATATGACATGACATAATAAAACAGATTTTTCACTATGTTTATCCAACATACTGACAACTGAGACTAAATGAAAACTTCTACACTGTGATGCCAAAAATGTTGACAAACCACAGAGAGTCAACTCTGGGAAAATCTCTGAAACATCTAGTTATGTATGCACCTTAAATCGTCTACTTTACTTCTCCTTTAACAAGAAGAACAGTGTAATCTGTTATTATATTAGTATGTTTTAATGAGCTAAAGGAGCCACATATCTCTATGAAGTTGAAAATACATGCTTAAATGGTAAATGCTTTTGCTGGCTGGCTGGCTGGCTGGCTGGCTGGCTGGCTGGATGGATGGATGGATGGATGGATGGATGGATGGATGGATGGATGGATGGATGGATGGATGGATGGATGGATGGATGGATGGATGGATGGATGGTTAAAGCCTTCCATCTGTTGTACTTACAAGTACCGAGTCTAAGTGCTCACAGGTAAGACTGTGTATACATAATCTTGCAAGCATATTCTTGATAAAAGGACCTGGCGTTTTTAATATGCAAATGCCTTGCAATCACATGTTTATTGTTGCATACAGGTAACAAGGAAACAATGTGAAAACAGATGGTGCGATATAAGCAAGATGCACGTTAAGAAACAAGTTGGATCTAAACATGATGGGGCTGCCACAGGATGAAAGCGGGGAAAAATCACTGTCTCAGAGAAAAACACAAGATTTACAGCAAAATGAACAAACAACTGGCATAAGTGGAAGAAAAAGAAGTTACATGGTTCCTAGTTCTGATACTTGTAGACAGTTTTGATAGCAATTTGATATAAATGCAGCATATTACATAGCCAGTGCTGTTTATGGCTTCAGGGCCATTTATAGAAAGAAAGAAAGAAAGAAAGAAAGAAAGAAAGAAAGAAAGAAAGAAAGAAAGAAAGAAAGAAAGAAAGAAAGAAAGAAAGAAAGAAAGAAAGAAAGAAAGAAAGAAAGAAAGAAAGAAAGAAAGAAAGAAAGAAAGAAAGAAAGAAAGAAACTTGTTACAATATTTCCGAGCCACTTTTCTTCATCTCTTTGGTCAGTTTCTTTGGCAGATGCTGCTGCCTTGACAGCTGACTGCAGACAAGTTCACATTCTTCTACAAAGACATATAGAAGAACTTAAGTTTGCACAGAATATGAACTCAACTTTGTCCTTTCTTGTCAATACCATCATTGTCCTAAGTAGGTATCAACCTCCACCATCTCCAGAATAATGTTCTGCTTAACCCTACTACTTCTCAGAATCATAATCAGCCCCTTTGACTTGTTCACTTTCAAGATGAAGTGATTGTTCCAAAACCAGTTTCTTGTAGCCATCCTCCGGTCGTCCACTTACACACTCCACAACAATATTCAGCTCTGGACATTTGGGGCTGATAGGACTCCGAGCTGTTCTTGTCTGAAGTGTACTAAGTGAAGAGAACCAGTGAGAGGACCTTCCCCTCTGCCCCTATGCTCCTGTTCAGCTGTGGTTTAATGTGTTGAGTTCTGTATTCAGCCAAAGTGGGAACTGCATCGCCATTAGAGTAAGCCGGAGAAGCTTCACACAAGTTTTTGTTGTGATTCCTAAAGTGGGATTGATATGCTTGCGTTTGTATTGCAGAATGTGTAAAATTATGAGCGCTGACATGCTTTGATGTTCCTTCCGGTCCCAGCAAGACAGCTTTTATTTGTCACCCTTGATCTGAACACAAAGCGTATTTTTACATCCTTTCCTGCTTCATCTGCTGAGTGTTTGAGGAAGATAGAGCATGTCAGGGGGAAGTGAAAGAACTGAGAGATTAAATGGATCCTGAACAGGGGGTGCAAAGCTCAGCCTGCATTCACCGATAGCCTTTCTATTAACACCATCCCAAAAGACGGACTCTCAAACGGGAACAGACACCCTTAAAAATGTGAATGCATTACCTCACTTGTGCACAAACAATGCTTATGTAACAGAGAAAAAACGTACAGCTTATTACACATATCTCAGAGGAGGATGAAAAGTGAGAAACTTAGTTTATTAAAAATAGCAAACACTGAAAAAAAATAAAAATCTGTGTGTTTGAGAAGCTAAATGTGGGCATATAATATCCACTTTGTCAACAAAAGCATGGCAAAACCTAATGTTTGTAATGTTTGACGAATCTCTTCTGGTCTCTGAGGAAAATTATTGAACAGTTTGATGTTATTATTGAACAGCTGAAGAATTTCAGTGCAGACAGGGTTAGGATGCAAGTCTGAGCTGAACACTAATGAAAGGCTGTCAGAAGGACATCAAAACCATCATTCATTCAGAGCTATTGTAACTAAATGAGCAAAGGAATTTCTCTGTCAAATATGTCATTTTTTGACTATAGCTTCAGATTAACATATGCCATATAGAACTTAAAAACAATATAAATAATTCAAATGCACATGTCAACTTCTCTGGAATAGGCCACATGCAACAAAAACTGATAAGCATCTTGTTATCCCTGAAATGTAAGATTTGCAACTTGGGTTGTCTGCAATCGGGTTCCTGGGCCTGTTCTTTCCTCCCATTTGCAACACGGTACCATTTTTTTGTGTGTTCCCTTCACACCCTACAATAGTCCCTTTATTCAGCAAAAAGTAGGTCTTGAATTCACCATCATAATATCATCTTGTCATATGTGCATGCAGCTTTCTCAGAGCTGGGTCATGCAAAGAGTTGGACAAAATCTTCTAACTCATTCTGTTAAACTAAAAGCGGAAATGCTCCTTAAAGAGCTGAGTCTTTAGCTTTATGCACATTAGTAAAAAAAGAAAATAAAAGTAAAGAAAAGACCCTAAACATGGAGTAAAGACTCATTTTATTCTGCTAACACAGCTTAGATCTTCTGCAGTACACCAACTGTACTGTAAGAATAGTTTCTTCCCTCTGACAATCATTTGCATCTGACTTGATCATTTATTTTTTCATATGTAGCTTTCTGATTTCTGGCAACACATTGCAGTTTTTACACAGCTTAACAGCATAACCACAGGAGACGGGGATTACCACCTCCCATGACTCGAAAACCATCGTTGTGTTAGCTTTGTTTTTTCAAGCTTTGTGTAGATCCTGCTATGAGCAAACGCAGCGTTGCAATCCTCCAACAAATTAGGATGAGTGTCACTCATTCGAAACACTTTTATTATCAAATCACAGAGCCACAGAGCCAGAGTAATGTATGCATGATTACCAGACGTAAGATTGTAATATGGACAGACAAATAGCACAAGGCCTCAATCTTTGCTGTTTTGATAGTATCCAAAGGAAAGACTTAGGATAACTGGGAAAACCACAGTTATTGGTTTAATTGGCTGCATCATGTATAGGATGAATGAAAAGTAGCTGCTGCATGGACTCTGTAAATGGAACTGACCTTAAACCTCACACCTAAGTCACAAGGTTTCCATCATTGTGGGAAAGTGTGAACTCAGAGGCAGAAACTGAATACTGCAATTGCTGTGGTGTGGACACATAGAAAGGAGACACTTTCTTCACCAGTATAAAAACTGTGAAAAGGTTTGTGCAGTCAAAAGGCACATGCCATAGTTGTTATGGAGGTACCTGTGAACAAAAGTCACAAAATCCCTGCATGAGACTCTCAATCGGAGATTAGGTTGTTACTAGAAAACCTAAACAGCTGGATTTGCCTGAAGAATTCCTACTATATCAAACTTCTGGCTAAATGTTTGGCACATTCATTAGCCGCACCAGTCCACCTACAAAAATATCATGCTTCCATGTCTAACTGTTTGCAGCCAAGCCAACGTGAGTTTATGCTGCTTCTCCCTTCGTTTCCGCTGCTCACTAACAAGTGTTTGCAGCTCAAGGTTCACAGGGGAGTTACATTTTATCACACAACCCCCTTTGTCACTTCATGCTCTCCATGTGTGGTGGATCTCAGACTGGGAAGTAACCGTTGGTGTCTTCCATGCATATGCTGAGCACTGGGATTTAGCACTCGCATGGGTTTTTGCAAATGATGACTGAAAGCTAAATTGAACAGAGGGAGGATATGGATAGTCATATGTACTAAAACTGTAGGATCAGAGTTGAAAAAAAATGTCCCAGATCAAATATTATGAGAAACATCCTCCAGCCCAAGGGCTGGGACATTGTGCTGATGATTGTAGAAAACTGGGAGGTCTAGGGAAACCATGGCAATAAAAGTGAATGAAAAAGAAAGTCTTTTTTTTTTCTAAAGGGAAAATGAGAAAAGAGGGTGATAAGAGGAAATCAAAAGACAAGGCCTGAAGACCGAACAAAGCAAGTTCAAACTAGGAGAAATATGACAAGGGCGAACAGAAATAAAAAAATATATTGATAGATATTTTACAAATATGCAATAAAACTAGATTTCAGTGTAATATTTTATTCAAGTTAAAGCATTATCAATGAAGATACTGTCTTTAAATTTTTGACATCATATTATGGGATACAGTTTGGTCTTTTGTGACATTTGTGACGTTTCTGGCTTTCAAGCAGCTATGAAGCTTATTAGTGAGGAAAGTGTTGACAGAAAGTAAAGCATTTTAAGACTTCATCTGCTAAATTACTAGATCACCAGTGCATCAATTTTCTCCTTCACCTCTACCTCCACACAATACCAAGAAAGGATTAAGACAAAATGAAGTACCACAATCCATATTTAAACTCTATGAAAAAGGCTTGAAAAAGTTCAAGTAGCACAATCATACACCACTGCATTCAGTCAAAGGTTTAAACTAACTTGCACTTACAAATGAAATGGTCAGTTTTGGTCCTTATTTATGGATACAACATCAGAGAAAATGTAAACCAGTACAAGCAATTTACTGCAAGCAAAAATGCAAGAGGTGGCAATAACAGGCTCTCTAAAAGAACATATAGGGAGGAAAAGAGAATGAACTAAAATGACGGAACAAGCGTAAATAAAATCACCTGCAAAGTATATTGTAGGTGGTGGTTTGGTGTAGGAG
The DNA here is from genome assembly GCA_014839995.1 of Xenentodon cancila. Classification (NCBI taxonomy): domain Eukaryota; kingdom Metazoa; phylum Chordata; class Actinopteri; order Beloniformes; family Belonidae; genus Xenentodon; species Xenentodon cancila. Next base: position 17,871,717 of record CM026198.1, on the reverse strand, counting down.
TGAGGCGTTCTTCTTTTAGAGCAGAAGTTTAAATCATTATCCATTATTTGATTTTTAAAACATGCATTATCATTGGAAAAATGACTGTCTGACAGGTTATAAAATTAATTATTAAATACGGGTCAAATAATACACATATGCACATGTTTTATCAAAAAAATATGTCTTTATTTTTTCCAATAAATTATTTTCTAATAGGTTTCTGCTCTTAGTCACTGAGTTTTTTTAACATATGGATTTGTATTAAAGCCTTTTCTGTGCACAGCGCTGTGCGTCTTGATATATAGGAAGTGTCAAAAAGGGAACTGGAGGTCCTCACCCTGCCATGACGATGAAGAAATCCAAACGGTTCCACGTGTCCCCGAGGTAACAGCGCCGACCAAAGATTCCCAGAGCAACCATCTTTATGACCATCTCCAGGGCAAAGAAGATGTAGATGAACGCATCAAAGGCCTGAGAGAAAGAAACAATGAGATAAGTTGCAGGAAAGTCCTGTTAAAATGCTTTGTGTACAAAGAAGCAAAAGCATATCAATACATCACTTGTGTGGGATTAAGAAGCCTTGAATTTAATCTTTCTAAATATTTTGCAAATTCTGCTTCAGTTTCATACTTCAATGATTTTATGTGCAGGATTGTTTAGAATATAACTAATGATTATATATATATATATATATATATATATATATATATATATATATATATATATATATATATATATATATATATATATATATAAAACTTGGGTGGGCAAATATTGAAAAGTGTTGCAATTTGCAAAGTACACTTCATTCAGAATTAATTGTAAGAAAAAGAAGACAACACTTTTATTGGTTATAAAGTTTTTGTTTTTTGGTCTTATGAGAAAAAAAAAACCTTCCCTGACAAATTGATTTTTGAGATCTGAAGTTCAAACCTCCTTCATAATAATTGTCACATTTTAAGTGAATAAGTCAAAACTAGCATACACTGGATCTGGATTCCTAAATGGGATAATTTGACTCTTTTGGTGGAACTTTTTAAGTTCAATATATCATGATCAGTAAAGTAGCAAAATAATTAGGTGTTACTTAAAATCTATCAGAAGGTAGTTATTTATGTATAGATGTTGAGTCAGTCCGGTTTCCATACAACATCCAAATTCATCCTGGGAAGTAACCGTCCATCACAAATTAACATTTTTGTGGATAACAGGTGACTATGTGCTGCATCAGAGTTCATTTAAACTACATACGATCTTAAGTTCGTATGTAAAGCCCCTCATCTTCCAGTTTGTTATCCTTCATTCCCAAGAGTGTTGTTTTCATCCATTTCCCTGCATATTTCATAACTCCATCTCCCCCTCGCAATCATTTTCTCTCTACATCTCCATCTCGTTCCCAGTTTTATGCCTCCACCACATGCTAAACTCTCTGACCAACAGAGCAGTTTGCCCAAGCAGTAATTTGTTTGAACAGTAATCAGAGATAAGCATGAATACCCCCATCTCACTCAAGCTTCAAATTAAAAGAAGAAAAGAAATTCTCAAAACCAAAGATCTCAGCTTGCTAATGGCATGTTATTGTTGTCGCGAGAAAAAAAACCCACCCTGATTAATTATGTTCTTTTCTGTGTAGACAGGGAGATTACAGATTAACTGACATGTTCTGTGTTGCTTTTAATTCAATTTTCATAAGGAAGAACTGAAGGCAACATGATCTGGATGAGAATGAAATTTGTTTTGTGTCTACTCCACTGCTCCCAAGTAGCTTTCTATTCCTGGAGGAGTGTAGTGGTGCAGGACAGACCTACTAATGCAGAAGAATGGGGGGGGGGGGGGGGGGGGGGGGGGGGGGGGGGGGGGTCAGACTTGACCTTTATCACAGCAGAAACAAAGACAGAGTAACAACTTAAGTAACGTTTCCCAACCCAAGGGAGTGTCAAATTCCAGAAAAGGCCAAAAGAATGTAATTTATCTGCTGACATTAATACAGATATATTCTCGCATATTTTATCAGAGACATTGTAATTTTTTTTAAAAATGCAAGAATTTACAAATCTCATAAATACGTTTTTTTATTCAGAACAGAACATAGAAAACAAATGATGAAAGTGAGTCATTTTACTATTTGATCAAATAGATTTTATGAAGGAAGCAGCATATTTTAAAGACTCAAAAGGTTGGAACAACAAGATGTTGGGAATAGTAAGAAGCAGCCGGATGAATATTTTGTAACTAATTAAGTTAATTGGCACTAGGTCAGTGACATGAGAGGGTGTAATAAAAAAGCATCTTCAACCCTATGTAGGCAGAGGGCAGAACCCACTAATTTAGCAATAAGGTGTTCTATTTGATTATGTCCACACCGCTAAAGCAGACACGGCTCACAAGCCAGTAGCCTTATTGAAATGTTTCATCGTAAGAGTGTTAAGTCTATTGTTAACAGATGATGAAGTAACATCAAAAATGATGTTGCTGTCGCTGAACAAATGAGCACAGAAATCCGTCGTAGCCCTCATGCAGGGGGCACACAACACATTTGGGAAAATACATGACAGGAAACTGTAATGATATCTAAATACAAACACTCCAAAGACAGAAACATCTCTCAAGATTAGTGACACTGACGATGTCAGCTATGGTGTAATTGTTGAAACACTGAGAATGAACAGTCTGCAGAAGCAAATCACAAGTGATTAATACACTGACATCGACAGTAGCAGTGGACAAGAAAGTTTCATGTAGGACAACAGCCGTTGGTAAGTTCTGTAGCTGCTATGAGAAGAGCCGTCCAGCCGCTGGATGTGCACCAGGGAGTTGGTCCGTCGCTCTGTGCTGCTAGCTCCATGTGATGTCATCAGGCCAAAATCATCAGGTGGATTCTGTATAATTCCCTCTTGATTCAGGGTTGGGATAGCTGTAGCCAAGAGAACTGAAAGTATTTTCGATATTTGCAAGTCCAAATTAATCAGGACTCAACCTGATCAAAACTGCTCATGGTCCTGCAGGTCTATCAGCAATTTAAATATAAAAATCAGGGATTTAGAGACGGGCTACACGGGCTACACGAGCCTTGCTTTGGGAATGATTGCCTTTTCTCTTTCCTAGTTGCAAACTGGAAACGGGTTAGAGAGACAGAGTCACTCAGGAGAATCGATGGAGAAAGGATTACAATCTTTGATAAACTCCGTCTGCAAATGTTTTGTTTCAGAATAATGCCCCTTAGATATTTCATATCTTATCATAGTCAACACAGAATATCTTTAAAAGAATCTGAGAATCTTGAGAGACCTCTGTATCAGGGAAAAAGCCAAAACACAGTTTTGGATGACTGTGATCTTTGGCCATCATGTGCTGCTACATTAAACACAGGCATGATTTTGTTTTAGACATCATAGCAGGAACTCTGGAACACTTAAAATACAGTTTGCCATGCCATCTACAATAGCAGGCCAAAGCTCTATCGTTCAAAGAAACAGTTTGTGAACATGATCTAGAAATTCTACTGTCTTCTCTAATCAGAAAAAAATTAATTTAAAATGGGCTGAGGCAAAGTGGAATATTATGCTGTAATGAGATGATTTGATAATTTTTTTTGGAAACCATTGACACAGTGGCCTTTGGACGAAGGGTCGAAGGGGAGGGGCACCATCTGGTTGTGAGGGAATCAGTTTAAAAGCCTGCATCTGTGATGGTATGAAGGTGCAGAGTCTGTTTGCTGAACTGGATGCCTGCAGGCCGGACTTTTCACCAACTGAAAACATTTCCAGCAATATGAAATGAAAAATACAACAAAGAACATCCAGGTCAGGCTAACGGCTCAAATTCTATAGATAATAATGGGACAACATTCATGTCCCAAATATCCAGCTACTGGACTTTTGTTTTTTTTGTTGTTTTCTTTTTTTGTTTGTTTTGGGAGGGGACTGTTTTGCTGTCATTGAATTTAATCTAACGTGATATTTATTATAAAACTGTAATATCTATCTATCCATTCATCATCTATACCTTCTTCTTCCTATTAAGGCTCAAATTAGTCTGTTGGAGTGTAGCCCAGCTTTCTTTAAAAAGAACAGTATGTACAAGGATCCAATAAAACTCCAGTCATCTGTTGGGTTAGTGGGGAAAATGTTACAATGGGCATAGCTTTGACTTTTTGTGATTTCTCACCTGCATTTTTTTGCTTTATTCATCTGCGATCATATTCTTACTGATCCTTTGTGGGAACTAGTTCAAGAATTGCTGTTACAGGCCAAATCTGCCTCTTTAACGTTTCTCTTTTTCCTTAAATGCTCATATTTTGTCTCCCTGCTCTTCCCTAAGCTCAGCAGATGACAGCCTCCCTGCATGTAGCTCTGCCAGATCTTTCTGCCTATTAAGAGTCCTTTTTTTCACCAAGCGCTTGCTCAAGGGAAGAATTGCTGGGTGTCTTTTTAACATATTTTAAGGTCTTGTAGCTACCCACTACTACAGTAAGTGCCCTGTGATTTCTTAAAATGCCTTTATAGGAACATTAAAGTGATCTGCATCGTAATTAATTATGATTTCAGCTATTATTCAAGCCACCTTTGACAGAAATCCGCCTATCTTAAAATACATACGCTGGTATAGTTTACTTTTATCTAAGACTCTAGATATCTTTAAGTCCACATTTGTTAGGAATCATAGATTTTGCTGGTGAGTTAAACAGCATGGTATTGAAGAAAGGATTTTCTGAGAAGTATTGATTCTGGGGGAAGTAGCTCACTAAATCCATGCTAATATCAAATAGGGTGTATAGGTACTTAGGGAAGACATTCTGTTAGGTTTAGCCAACCCCCACCTGAGAGAGCTGAATCAATCTACTGTGTTTGTTTGCTGTTTTTTAAAAGTGTTGCACATTTTATGGCCTCAGATCTGCAAGACATTGTAAATACATATCTGCTTTAAGGTATTTTCCCTCAATGCCTAAAAACAGCTGTCGTTAAGCCATTTAAAAAAAGAATAGTCTAAAAAAATCACTTAGACGCAGCTACAGACTTGTATCAAATCCACCCTTTTTGAGTAAAATCATAGAAAAAGGTGTTTTTCAAAAGCTGTCATCTCCTGACACTAAATGACTGTTTTGATGTTTTCCAGTCAAGGTTCTGGCCACATCACAGCACTGAGACAGCTCTGGTAAATATCCTTCCACTCCAATACAGATTGTGACAACATTTCAGACTTGGTCTTACTTGATCTCAGCGCTGATTCATCATGGTCAACTATAACATCTTGATAGACCAGTTGAAGAACTGGGTGGGACTTTCTGGCACAACACAAGGCAGGACTATTTCGTGTCTTTAGGTAACAACAAATCGGAGCAAATTAAAATAACATGGGCGCATGTTCCTCAAGGTTCAATTCCGGGGACTCTATTGTTTAACGTTTATATGCTGCGACTCGCTCAAATTATGAAACAAAAACAAAAAATAAATAACTAAATAAAAATGTGTTACCAAAACTACGCAGATGACACAAATCTTTATAACCATCTTACTAGGAGGCTATAATTCAATTCAAACATTGATTAAATGCATTGATTGAATTAAAGAGTGGATGTGCCAGAATTTTCTTGAGTTAAATGAAGACAAAACAGAAATAATATTGTTTGGAGCCAAGGAAAAATGATTAAAAGTTAGCACTCAGCTTTAAGCAGTAAAGCTAAAAACCAGAAAACCAAACCTGAAATCTGGGAGTGGTTCTGGACTCAGACCTGAACTTTAACATCCACATTAAGACAGTAGTGAACTCAGCCTATTATCGCCTAAAGAACATATCAAGGATTAAAGGATTGATGTTTCTGCAGGACTTAGAAAACTTGTCAACGCTTTTATCTTCAGTAAACTGAACTACTGTAACGCTCACAGTAGTGAGTTCATAAAGCTGCTGCCCGAGTCACTGACTAAGACCAAGAGAGTGGACCATGTAACTCCAGTTCTTAGATCTTTACACTGGCTCCAGTCTGTCTTAGAACAGATTTTAAAATCCTGTTGTTGGTTTATAAATCTCTAAATGGTCTCTGGTCAAAATGCATCCACTGATCCCCTGGGCCATTGTGAACCAACCAGAACCCTCAGGTTTCTATCCCAGAGTCAGAATCAAACAAGGTGAGGCAGCGTTCAGCTTTTATGCTCCTCACCCATGGAAAAAACTCCCAGAATGCATCAGGCCTGTTTGAAACTCTCATTTGCTTTAAGTCAAGGTTGAAAAACTTTTATTTTCTGCAGCAGTTCAGTAATCTACCATTACCAGTCTACCATCTACTATTTCTTGCATCTCATTTCTTTTACTCCTTTTTACTTATGTATGGCTGTCTTTAATTTCTGCTTTTAAACTCTTTGTCACGGATCGGAATCCCAAGCTCCCAGCCGCCAGTGAACGCACCACCTGATTTCGATCACTGGCACCTGGTTTCTCCTGTATTTATACAGCGGAGATTCATCGTAACGGCACCAGATCGTCTTTGTTCTAACACTGTTCATTTCCAGGCCTTGTTCTCTTATGTCTTAGTATACAAATGTGGAATCCTGTTCTGTCTGACCTCGTCTCTGCCTGAACCCTATTGGAAGTTTTGATCTCTTGGTTTTTGAATCCTGCTCTGCCTGACCTCGTCTCTGCCTGAACCCTATTGGAAGTTTTGATCTCTTGGTTTTTTTGGAATCCTGTCCTGTCTGACCTTGACTTTGCCGGAATCTCATGGGAGATTCGGACTGAGCTTGAAATAAAGAACCCAAAGACTATCTTGGTGTTGTGGTCGTCTGTGGCCCGTGACACTCTTACTTTTTAATTTAGCTTTTTTAAATGTAAAGCATCTTGAATTGTCTTGTACATGTAATGTGCTACACAAATAAACTTGCCTTGCCTTGCCTTACAACAAGATGAGTGTGGATGTGCGAGAATGTGGAGAAGAAGATGCCAGGGTGATTCAGCAAACGCTTCACACCAACAGACTGAAGACATACGTGCAGACACTTGCTCACAGATGTTACACCCACTCAGGACACATCTGACATAAGTGAGAAGGTAATCTGTATTTTGCCAGACGACGAGGAAAGCTTCCAAGGTATGACAGAAAGTCTGACTCGCTGCAACAGAAAGACCACATCCTAGTAGTGGATCTAAAAAAAAGTTGCTACAATGACCCAGCATGGGAGAAAGAGCAAATGGGGGACAAAGGTGAGTTTAGATTGAATGGAAGCAATACAGGTTGGGCATAAAGGGGGAAGTAAATGTATGTGAACCCTTTGGAATCACATGTTTCCTTTTATTTCTTCTTTTTTTTTCTGTAATCTGATCCTTATATAAGTCACAACGATAGACGAAAACAATGTGTTTAAGCAGAAAACACACCAACTATTATCATTTCTTATGTTTTGATTGAACACTTTTTCCTCCAGCACTGTGAATATTGCTTTTAAATAACACAAGACACAAGAATTCCCTCCTTGGCAGAATTTTTATTTCCCCCTTTTTTTTCTTTCTTTACTTTCTCTAGGGATCAATAAAATATGGTTAGGCTGCCATGAGGGCTGGTGAAGAGAACACACAAAAGAAAGGGGAAAAAAAAGACACAAATTCAAAGCATGCGTGTAATCAGCTTATAAACTGTTTGTATGACTGCTACTGTGACTTGGATAACAATCAGATGACATTTTATATAAACGTATTAAAGAAAAGAAATAAATTCCATCTAGTACACTTACTTTTTTGTAGCCACTATATTTTAATAATAAAAGGTTGACTACCACTCAAGGATCTGAAATAGAGAGGATCAGTTCCTTTAAGTATCTGGGGATTATTATAGACCAAAACCTGACATTTAAACTACGTGTGGAAAATATGCTTTCTAAACTGAAACTAAAGCTGGGCTTCTTTTTTCGAAATAAATCTTGCTTCTCTCGCAAAGTACGAAAGTACTTTTTCAGAAAGCAACATTTCTTCGGCTGTTGGACATGGTGACTTTTCATAAATACAACTGATCAGTACCTTGAAAAACTGGGCGCAGTATACCACTGTGCTCTCTGCTTTATTACGGGTTGTGGAAAGGTATTTTGTATGGAACAGTTGAATGTCCATCATTCTATGTCCCCAGCCTGTCGCATTGGTTGATTTTCATTTATAAATGCATTCTTGGTCTGCTACCCAGGTATAGTTGTGAACTTCTGGTGAAAAGGTATGCTTTTTGTTCACAGAGTTCTTTTTTTGATGCTGGTTCCAAGAGTAAAAACTGAACTTGGAAAAAAAAAAGGCTTTTAAATATTCTGCCACATCCTGGAACAATTTCCAAAAAGACCAAAAAATAAATATCTGAGTTGATCACTGAATATGAGTCTTTGTGTGTGAATGCTTAGTGTTATATGTGTTGTTTGTACACTTATTATTCTGATTGCTGTTGCTGCCGTTTTGAGCAGGTCTCTCTTGCAAAAGAGGCTTTTAATCTAAATTAAACTTTTTTAACTGGATAAATAAAGGATTTTAATAAAAAAAATATATACAGTAAATGTATCTATATATGTGTTACATATTGTTTTAGAAAATTAGAAAAAAAAAGTTAAATGGCCTCTTCCAAACATCAATTGTTATTTGGTCAGTATCAGCTATAGGCTGATAACCAAAGCCCAGGTCTTTAATTTATTGATGTAAAGCACTTGCTGAATCACCCTGGCAACTTATTCTCCACATTATCTGAATATGACCTACAATGTAGACCTGATGCATCTACTTAATTAAGTTTTAGCATGAGTGTACAGAAACAATCACACATATCTTTGTGTTTTTCCTAGAATTATATTGCTCCCTGTAATTGTATTAACATGAGGACCAATTAAGGCAGGTTTACAGGGCTTTACAAGGCTTTGAACAGCATTACATGCCTTCACTGCCAGAAACCTCCCTGCAATGAGAGTTTTTAGTAAGTAATCTGGGGTTTACACAGGGCTCTGCGTTGACTTAACTACTTCACTGAGGCCTTGAAGTGGGGGGTGGTGTTGTTTCAGCGCTGATCAATAGACAGAGACGATGACGTTCAGTATCGTCTTCCATTTATCATTCATATCTACCATAGCCATGTATGCTAAGACAATAATAGATAAGCACCAACCATCACACATTTTGGTGAGTTTCTTCTTTTTTTATTTCTTCTTTGTTTGTCTTTTTCTTTTAGTCCATTGGTTATTAACAAACAGTGAAAAAGGTGCATTCGAGCCACTTGGCGGTGTGAAGAATCTTGGCTTGACAAGTCAGTGGATCCTGTCTGGTTGGACACATTAATAGTAACACAAAGACTGAAAAGACTGTAGAGAGGATTGGCCCTGTTACAAGTCCACCCTCTCAGGTTTTACTGCTTCCTTAGCTAATGGAAAACCACCTTACATGTATTTTCATACTGTATGCCTGCTACCACGTGTTGTAGGCCTTCATGTGCTAATACAAGTTCAGTGTATGACTGTGGTTCATAGCCATATATAAATAAAACACGTGCATTTTAGTGCAAATGTTTATTTGACCAGATGTGCGGACAGTGTGTTGATAAAGGGATATAATACTCTCACGTGTCATGCCAGTGTGAGCATAGTCACGAGCTGACACATGACATTTGTCTGAGAAAATTTCAGTTTGACGACTATTCGCTAAAGTCATCAGATATTCATCTTCAGGAGAATATGATTATGTGACAACGGGTCATCTTGACAAAGTCAAAAACACAACAGAATAAATACCAAACAAAAAATAAACATATATTCATATACAAGAGAACTTCATGCAACACATGAAAGTTTTGAAATAAATGCTCAAAATGGATTTTGTGAAATTTCATGGGAAAGATTTGATGGCAAAGTAAAGGTTACAAATACATGCATGGTCTCCGTACCTGTAGTATTTGGCACCGGTCTGAGGAGCAGTCAATGTTCTCGCAGGGCTGGTACATTCCCAGGGTGACGCAGTTAAGCAGGATCACCATCATACTCACACGTTCGAACCATGTAGAAACACAGCTGGTTAAAGTCAATATCAGTTCAGAGAGTGGGGTAAAAGTAGGGCTGATGGCTTTGAGTCACATTTGTAAGTGCAAAAACATCATTCTTTTTTCACTTACCTAAATTAGATAATGATAAGAAATCAATGAAAGCAAATTACATTTAATAACTGCTCTGCTGGTTTGCTGCCCAAATGCTTCCAGGCAGGACAAATGCGGGAGCCGCCTCTCCGGTTACAACTACTTTCACAGAATGTGCAATATTTCCTTGTGAATGCTGCATATGATTTACATAAATTTCATCTTCTTTCGTAACAGAGCTGACATTTTATACTGAGGCATAAAATGATATATTATTTTTGAAACCATAACATTTTTCAAACCAAACCCATGGCAAATTAACCATGAATGGCATCATTTTAAGGTTGTGTTTTTCTTAGACCACTGACATTTTAGGCACAAACAAAAGTAGCAGTGGAACAGCTGTGTAATGGATTATCCCTCTGATATGTATAGCATGCAGAAGGCCATCTCCCATTTAGTTCTTTTTTTTATCACTCCCCAGATGCTTACATATATATTGCAAAATAATGAGATAAATGAGCCATAACAGGTGATACAGGTACAATTTACAGGACTAAAAGTGCACCATCTTCTGTTAGTGTGTCTTTGAGCAAATAAATGTATCCCTGCTGGTTCCGGTCCTATTAGGAGGTTCTCATTTCATTCTGGATAAATGCTGCATAGAAAGACTCAGGCAAAAAGCACGAAGATGCCAGATATTCTGAGGGTACTGGGACATGCACGACAGCTGTTTTGAAGAGAAGTAAACGAAGCAAACAGAAAATGTAAGACCAAGCTGTATGCCTGGAAAATAAAACTATGAAGTTATTGAATGATTCAATATGCATTGTTCAGGGAGTTACTACACTGTTTGACTAACAAGCGTGCAAAGGGGGATCTTCTGTAATAGCCGAGGACGTCCAATCCCTCCCTGAGGCCGTGCAGCCCTCAGCACTCAAATGCTTACCCGGCTCCAGTCTCAAGGAGGATTGCGGTCTCAGCAAGAAATGAGAGCGAGAGGAAAATTGGGAACTATTCCTCTCTGAGCGTACTACACTGCAGATTTGAAGAGACAAAAATCCCTGAAAAGACTGTATTCTCATAATGTTTCTCTTGGCTCTGGCGAACCTTCCAACAAAGAAAAGGATTACTGTAGATAATACAGCATGGATAAAGATAGGTTATGAGTGGGCAAAACACATGCATACACAAAAACACTTACGCAGAGGCTTGCACACAAACACCCACTTGTCAATACCCATGTGAGCAGAAAAGTGCACACGTGCAAAACAACCAACAGGTTCAAATATATAAACGTTAACATTCGCCACCCACACTTAAACACATATTAAATACACAGTCACAGGCTTCCTTTTGCACACACAATCAGGCACATGGAGTCTCATAATAAATCATCACATGTCAGATGAAGGGCATCATTTAAAACAAAGTATTCAGTGCTTCAGGGAGGCATGTTTAGTATTAATGTATCTCAGGCTAAAGTAGATACGTGAGAGGTTAAGAGGCAGCATTTATCATATAATACTCCTCTGTTCAAGCTGACATCACTCTTGGGTACCTTTTCAATCAGACTGCACTTTATAAATATAGCTGTTGAAATCCCTGGCTCGCTGTTTCTGTGGTTACTAAGTGCAAAATCACATAGTAGCAATGACCGACATATACAGTACCGTAAACAAACAAATGCACATCCGTGAGCACTGTGTTTTTCAATCAAATGTACTGTATTTCATTACATAGGTACACATAGTGTACCTAATGAAGCGGCGGGTAATATATATGCACATATATATATATATATATATATATATATGCACATATATATATAAATATATATATATATACGTCCATAAATTTGGGGCTTCCTCTATGCCTCCCTCTTGGCAGTTCTAACCTCATCATCCTTTTACAGATATTTTCACTATCCCTCCTTTGTACATGTCCAAACCATCTCAGTCTGGCCTCCCTCACTTTCCAAAAATATCTGACACGTGCAGTCCCTGTGATGTACTCAATCCTGATCCTATCCATCGTTGTCACTCCCAAGGGGAACCTCAACATCGTAACCTATGCTATCTCCAAGCCTCCTGTCTTTTCCTCAGTGCCACAGTCTCTAAACCATACAGCAGAGAAGGTCTCACCACCATCTTTTACACCTTTGCCTGCATTCTTGCTGATACTCTTTCATCACATCAGCCCCGACACTTTTCTCCAACCTGCTTGGATGTGCTTCTTCACCTCTTTTACAGACTCTCCATTACTCTGTACTGTTGACCCTGTACTGTTAAATTATTTAAAATCTTCCACCTTCTTTATCTCTGGTTCCAGTCGCCTCACCGTTCCACTTGGTTTTCTTTTATTCACACACATGTACTCAGTAGCAGTGCAGCCAATATTCATTTCTTTCCTTTGCAGGGCATACCACCACCTTCCTAGATTTTCCTCCACCTGTTCCCTGCTCCCGCTACATATCACAATGTCATCTGCAAAAAAAAAAAAATAGTTAATGAAAATTCCTGTTTAACCTCATCTGGGAGCCTGTCCATCATAGAATAACAAGAAGGGGCTCAGAGCTGCCCTTTGATGCAGTCCAACCTCCACCTTGAACACCTTTGTCACACCTACAGCAGACTTCATCACTGTCTTACAGCTTCCACACATGTCAAGTACCACTCTAACAAAGTGTTGCCAGACACCCAACACCAAATTATTGTACAGAGAGCCGGAAACTGTCGTATTTCCGTTAAAATGACTGTAATGTAGAACAACAGGAAATGATAAACTGGTTTGCTGATGGCGTGGGGTTAAGGAGATGTGTCTGTGTTATAGAGAAAGTGAGGATAAAATAAATAAAACATTACTGAAATACTTGCTTTTTGAGAGGGATTGTGAAATTATCATACACTTCCAACTATTGATTGTGAAATTATTGTACAAATACATTGTGGCCAGATACAATACTGCAACTCCTCTCTCTGCACCCTACCATGTTCTTTCTCAAAGTCTACAAAGACACACGGCAGCTCCCTCTGACCTCTGTATTTAATAAATATTTTTACATAGGAACATTTGCGAGTGTTGCTTTTACAACTCTTTCTTGGTTTCTTTTTTGTTTTTTCCCCCATTATTGGCTTTTTTGTCTTACTTGTCTGTACAAAGGATACGCAATTTCCACGAGAGATGACCGAGAAAGGTAGTTAAATTAAAAAAATAGTCATTCCAATTTTCAATAATTATTATCAAATTTAATTTTCTGTGTATATAAACCTTTTTGTGAGCTGTATATACACTTAAATAGTCACTGAGATAATCAATACATCAATCATACCTTTATTTAACCAGAAAGAGCAAATAAAAATTGAAAATCTCCATTACAAGAGTGTCCCGGCCCAGAGCCATGTGCTAAAACATCTTGTTAACATCACTTGAGCATCTTACGACCTTTACTGTGAAACTTTAAAACTTTAAATCAAAGTTCAAATATTGCCTATACTCACCTCTGATTTTTTTCTTGTTTCAAAAGAAATGTACTACAGTGATGTAAATCTTTTGCACTATTGTTTACCATTCAAAGTGATTTGACATCACAAGCCACAATCACTTTTACAATTTACAAGTCAACAAACGTATTTTTGTTAATTTCTTTTATTTTTTTACTGCTTTGTCTCTGTAATACACTCATCAATTAACACATCAACAAAGTGGGTGGAGATCAAACCAGCAACCTTCTGAGTGGTAGGCAGCATCTCAACCTCCTGAGTTACAGCTGACCCAGAACTGCACTAGGTTGAAGTATGTTCTAATTGTGACGCACAAAAGAGTAACAAAAAAGTAAAAGTACTCCAGGCTACTAGACAGAGGTATTTGTAGAAAGAAAATCCCAAATGAAATGGTGTGATGGAAATGTTGTGTGATGGATGTTAATAAGTGTTTCCACAACAAAGGGATGGATTGTTCACAGTATCCCCCAACCTTTCAGCAGGTTGTGTGTGTTAAAAAATGTATGGCAATGCAACTAAGTCCAAGAACTAACATATATATACATTATCAAAGCAAATCTGGGGTTCAGTTGAGGTATCCATCACCTGAACCACCTGATGTAGCCTCTTTCTTACCGTCAGCCGATATAATGCAACAACGTAATTCCCATTAACATTGGCCTCCCTTTAATGTTACTACTTTTACACAGAGGAACATGTCTTCATATTCATAGAGGTTTTAAAGGCATTTCAAGGGGGTGCCCTGCTTTGACAGTTTTGATTTTTTGACAACATTGTCATCTTGAAGAGTTGCCATCAACGCAGTGCAAAACCATTCATGCTCATGTGATTCTGTATTTCCATTTACAAAGGTCTCATCGGGGATAAAGTAAGAATCAACAGAGGACAAAAGACCACTAAGAAACCACCAGAACAACACTGCACATGTTGCTTTTCTGAGTCACTCATAGATGCAGGAATTACTGCAGCAGAAGAGAGACTTTGTCTGGTGCTACTCTGTATTGGCGTCTTCCAGTAATTCCTTAATCAAAGAATTAAGCTGATTTTCAGTGATTCAGTAGAATAAATTGGAGGTTTACTCACAAACATTTATTCACTTGTGCTATCACTGAACATGTGGAAGGATACTACAAGCTCCATACTAATTCAACATTTTTCTGCAGCCCTTCTTAATGAGGACTGGGATTTAATCCGCAGGTGTCACTGAGTCTACTGAACTACTATCTAAAAAGCAAAGCCTCTCATGCATATTCACACTTTAACGCATATAATATGGTTGCATAAAATTGGAAGTCACTGCTTCTTATTCCCACTAAATTTGGGTTATGAGAATTATCTATGGGTTATTTCTACTAGCAAATGCAGACTTCAGTGCCAGAGCTTGCAGATACCTTCTCATGCATGCTGCCAATACATATGCAGGCTTTAACAAAGCACAAGTCTGTCTCTCGCAACTTCTGAAAAATGAGTCAATTAGTGTTGGTGCCTCAGAGGAGGATCTATTTTTTTCTCTGTAACAGACACCTATTGCACATCAAAATGGCAATGGAACAGAATTTAAAGTAAAATGCTCCATTAAAGAAAGGTTGCTTTTTTTTAATACAAGAAGATTAACTCAAATGTTCTACATTAGAACTTTTTTTAACCTTCATTGTCTAATTCTTCGGTTTTAAACAGAGTGTGCTGTTTTACCAGCATGCTTTAAATCACATACAACCAGCCTGTCACTCACTTCTGCTAGTTCTTGGGAGTCTATGGACCTTTGAGCAGTTCCACTTAAATATAGTTTTATAGGACCTTTATTTGAGCTGTACTTGTGAAATCCAAGTGACACTGGCTTGTAAGAGTAAAAGTAAAAGAAAGACATTTAAGCAGGGATGCAGATGTAGCTTGCTAGACTGACTTAATTAAGTATGTAACTATCTACTTTTGACATTCGTCCCTGCTGGCAGAGTAAAGGTACAACACAGAGTGATTCAAAGCTGCAGAGGAAAAAAAAGAAAGAAAGACAAACAATCCAATAACCAAAAAGGACAGATTTCAGCAGCACTGGGAACCATTACCAAAAAGACGCTGATGTGCCATAAGCATGAGCGTGACATGGCTGGGGGGCTGAAAGTGAGCGGCAGCAGGGGCTTAATGAATTCTTAACACCTCCCTGCATGGGATCACTCTTTCTTACCCTTTCTCAATGTCTCTCTCTGCTTTTTCTCTCTCTCCCTTGATTTCCATTACTTGTTTTTATTGTTACCAAAGAGACATGCAGGCGGCAAATGACTTTGGGTTTCTATGCCAACAACTCAACTATCAAATGACGTAAATTGTCACAAAGAACAGGGAGAGAGGGAAAATGAGGGCGAGGGGTATAAAAAATGTGATACATCACAGTGCTGGGTGTCTTAGCCGCGATGGGAGCACCATGTAAGGAACTGTGCCATTATCAACGTCAGCTACATTTGTTGCCTCGTTCATGTTTGTTTTGTCAGAATAAAAGAGGTTGTGCAAATACTCAAATCTGGTGAAGAAGAGATAAGATGGAGAGCGGTAACAGAGGGAGAAGATGGACCTTGTTGGTGGAAACTGAATTAAGCCACTGAGTGCAGTCCCTAATTAACACCTTCGTTTTATGCAGAGGATGGATGCATTTAGCATTTTTCATGATGAAGAAGAAACTAATCATGCAGGGTTTGCACAAAAAACATTATTCTGAACTCAGAATGAGAACTCCTTTCAAGCAGGAATACAACATGCAGTCTAAAACCAGCCTTGAAACGTCAACTTCACGTTGAGTGTGTGCACATCCAGGGGGCAAAATGTTGGTTGCTTGTAACAATGTTGTAATAAATATACAGCTACCATATGGTTAAGTCAAACTGATCATGTGGATAAATCCACTTTCCATTATCCTGAGAAACTTCCAAATTCCCACTGAGGTGATGCGGTGCTGTTATCAATATTCCACTGACACAACTTTTTTTTTTTTTTTTTTTTTTAAATAAGTTACAGCATCAATTTCAACACAAGCTTATCCACACACACAAACAACCAATGCTCACACTCAAACCTAAAGACGATTTATTTCCAGCAGTTAACCCAGTCTGACCTAGGGCTTTGTTTAAAACCGCTTCCTAAAACCCGAGGGTTTTGTGGGAAAACAGAAGTCAGGCGAAAGCTTTTTTTATTATTTATAGATTCTTAGGTATAATTAAACATACTTATGAAATCTGAGGTTAAGCTTTCTACTCTTGTTTTGAGTTACTCCCTTTGCCCTCATATTTATCATTTCTTATAAGGTTTTAAGTTACCATGCTGTCTTAAAAATACTTACTTGACATCTACCTTGCTCCAGAGTTAAAAGGTAAAAAGAAAACCTGCATGGCTTGAGGCTATAAAGAGCAATCTAACTTGCATGTTTTTAGGCTGTGGGAGAAAGCCAAAGAGCCCACACAACCCACGCAGGGACGTGACATGACCATCTCTCATTTTTGGAGATGGCTCGGGACACTCTGCTCACACTTTTGCTGTCACACTTTCTCCATTTCTTCCCCCTCTTTCCTTTTTTCTCTGTCTCTCTATCATTTTTTTTTTCAAGTGGCTAAAAATTCTTTTCTTCCCTGGAATTTTCCGTGAAAGGTTCTTCGATCCATTGCAGCTGACTGGATAAAGGGAGAAAGGAGTGTATTTGTGGCTGATGGTGTGTGCATGTGTGTGTCGGACAGCAGTAAATGTCATGGGATATCATACGGTAATGCTTCACAGCATCTCATGTCAGTTCCTCTTTTCCCTAAGCTGTCAGGTCAGAGGAGTCTTTACACACACACACACACACGATGAAGGTAAAGGTTTCATGGATACCTGTCAGAATTATAACAACAGAAGCTCACATTTATCATTATTTTATTACTGTTCTTGGTAATCAGTCTGCCCTTCAAATTATATTAAAGCCGATGTTTTGGTAAAGAGATGATTAAGCTTTTAAGCAGCAGAGAAATCAACAAATATGTGATTTTCTGCATTCATTTTCTATAAAATGCTTTTTTGATCTTCTTTCTAATCAATGTCAAATCGTAACTCCATAGAGATACTGCGCAATGACTTAATTCACACCAGGCGTCCTCAAATGTTTCAGAGCAGAAACAGTTCCATAAAAAGGAGTTGTCAAAAATTCCTTCTGAACATAGTGCAGGTTGGAAACAGAAACCATAAATGCGTGCCTGAAAACATTGCTGCCAAATGAGGTTCAGCTATTTATTCATTCTAAGGGCTTGCTTATCTTTCCTCACCAGCGCTGTGATGTTATATGGCTGTGTTCAATAATGAGACGAGAAATACATATTTTTTGCTTAGTTACTATATGATATACATTCTGATCAAATTACATTTTATGGTAAGTTCATCTTATAGGGTTCACATGCTTTTAGTTGCCCCCTTCTGTGTTCTATATGTTGTTTTCTGGTGCAAAACCTTATTTTTAAGTGCATTAATGCATAAAAAAGATTTTAAATTAAATTTATCAAGCAGTTTGTCCTTTGGAGAGCACATCGACTGCAATGTTTACTCTCCGCTGACTTCTGTGGGAGATAACGGAGTACATATCTCAGCTGAGCAGACAATTGTGTACTCTTGAGGTTTGTGAAGTTTATTTTATGTCTGTGCTGAGTTGCATATTTATTACTGAAACAGATACTGCATAGTTAATAACTCCATCATTTTCCCTTCTGAATGAAAGTGAGGAGACTTTTCTTGTATCTTATTGCCTCAATCAAACAAATCGCAGTGTTTGCAGTTCCTTAGTATTTATGATTGTTACATTGTATTGTTACAATACATTGTACCGTATTGTAAGAATCTAGCCTTTGAGCCAGATGAACTGAGTAAAAACCTCATTAGAAACTGTTTTACTAAGCTCTTCATTTTAATAGACCATAAAAGGACTATTCAGATAGATAAATGATGAAGCTGTAGTCATATAAAACCTTCTCTTTTATTAATAATTTAAGTATCCACCTCCTCAAATCTCTGACTTTTCTTTCTGTCTGTGTCTCCCACTCCATTTTTCTCCCATATGGCCGGTGCACAGCTGCCATGCAGTAGGATTCCTTCAGACAAGCTCTGTCCTGTTGCTGTGGCAACCAATGCTGCACAAAATATTAAAAAACACTTTTTGTTCGTGCATTAGTCTTAGTCATACACTGTTAAAGGACTCCTATAATCGTTTTGGAAAAAAACAAAAAGCACCACATATGTATTTCTCTACATCACAAACAATCAGAAAGTCAAGAATGCAGCGATGACTCTCATACCAAACAGCGACAGAGTTGCTTATCTAGATATAGATTGATATTTTCAGTGAAAAGGTAACACACACAGTTTATGGGATACTGAAAACAGGAAAACACAAATCAGGAAAGCAAGCAAGGAGAACGACACCCAAAATAATAAGCAGTGTTTTAGCAGCAGTCAATAACCTGCCAGCCAGATGTTGCATGTGCAAATGCGTGTTGTTTGGTTTTGTATTCCACTTATAATTTGGATAACACACAGTTTGACCAATTAAACCTACTGTTCTTACATCCCTAATTCGAACACAGTCGGCATGCTGTGTCAAACGTATTTGCAAATCTCATAAACACCTAAAACTGAGACATTTTCTCATATTAGTTCATCTTGAACTTGATGGCTGCAACATATCTCCAAAAAGTTGGGGTGTGCAATGTTTACAACTCTGTAGCATCTGTCTGTAAACATCTGGGAGGTGAGAAGAAGAGTTGGAGGAGAGGAACGTTGTCCTATGTGTGTCTGATGCAGGATTCTAGCTACTCAGCAGTCCTGGGCCTTCATTACTGGATGTTTTTGCTTCATGATGGGCTAAATGTTTTCTTTCGGTGAAAGGTCTGAACTTTATCTCCCGAAAGGCCATGCTGCTGTGGTGAATGCAGTATGTGGTTTAGCATTGTCTTGCTGAAATATGCAAGGCCTTTCCTGAAAGCGATGTTGTCTGGATGGGAGCATATGTTGCTCTAAAATATCTATGTACTTTTCAGCATTGATGGTGCCTTTCCATATGAGAAAGCTGCCCGCTCTATAGGCACTAATCCTATACCAACCTAATACCATCAGTGATGCAAGATTTTCAACCGAGCACTGACAACAAGCTGGATGCTTCCTCTCCTCTGTAGTCTGGAGGACACCACATCCATGGTTTCCAAAAATGATTTCAAATTCTGATTCATCTGACCACAGAACAGTTTTTCACTTTGCCTCAGACCATTTTTAATGAGCTTTGGCCCAAAGTAGACAGCAGCGTTTCTGGATCGTGCTCACATATGGCTTCTTCTTGGAATGATAGAGTTGTAAAATGCATTTGTGGATTGCATGATGAACTGTGTTCATTGACAGTGATCTCTGGACGTGTTCCTGAGCCCGTGCAGTGATTTCCAGTAGAAAATCACGCCTGTTTTTAATGCAGTGTCGCCTGAGAGCCCAAAGATCACGAGTATCTGGATTTTACCATTTTGGCTTTTTTTCCATACACACAGAGATTCCTCCTTTTATACTCAGTCATGTTACTGACCTGTTGTCAGTTAATCTAATTAGTAGTCAAATGCTTCTCCTCTTGTTTCTGATTTGTGCCAATTACTTTTCCACTTGCCACCTAATAGAACTACAGAAACATTTAGGATGGGAAGCAAGAGAATACATAGATAAAGTTTTACTACTTTTATAATGGCTACCAGCTAAAGTCTTTTAAAAGTGATGGTGAGATGAGGTGATGGGCAATAACAGGAAACTGCTTAGTGTGATGTTGGAGAGAAACATGCTCATAGAAAAAAAAAGAAAATACACAAACAAGCATATAAACTTTTTCTTTAAACCATCTGGTGGGATTTGCCGTGCTTTCATTTTGATTTCTTTTTTTTTTCCCTTTAGACTTTCTATCCCTTTCCGTCTGCAATTTAGTATGGTGGAAACATGATAAGTGTGTTGGTTTCCTCTTCTGCCCACGACCACTGTTACTTGCTATTTTCATCCCTCAGCACTGCTGTGCTTGTGTAACTCAGAGAAAAATCCACACCAACAGACTGACCACCAACTACGAAATGCAATACTGACGGAGCTAAAAATACTGAGATCTTTGTCTGCCAGTGATATAAAAAAAAGTAAAATACAATACAATACAATAAAAAAAGGATAAGGAAAATTACAGCAGTGGAGTTTCATTCACTATAACCTGTGATTCGCTAGACAACACATAAGTATCGGTGAATATTGTTAAGTATCAGTGGACGTTAGTGTCGGGGGGAGGGGAACTGTTTATAGACAAGTACTGTATCGACAAAGATTGTTTATAGGATATGATACTGTTTACATGCTTTTTTTGCATTATGAACCTAAGACAAACATTAATTTGTCTTTTATGTCTATAGGTCATCAACTGCAGCAGTCTAGTTAAATTTGAAAGGTTAAATTTCAGAGAATTCAGGAAAGGGAAATGCTTAAGTCTCTTAAATCTTGCTTTCAGCCCTTGTAACAAATATTATTCTCTGTTCCTGTGTCTTGTGATTTTATCATTCTAACATCATCTCATCTCAGTCAAGCACATGAACTAGCCATTTGTCTGAATGAGTGTTTTGCAAGTTTTGCATT